>VDFB02281492.1:546373830-546408581 GCA_007258455.2 Sequoia sempervirens
GAAAAATCATGAAATTTTTAAATTTCGATTGCGGCAAGTTATTCTTTGAACCAACGCAACAAGTACATTGCTTCAAAGAGGGGCAAAATGTAGACATGCAAATTTTACATTATGCATTCAATCGGATTCAGTCAAATTAGCTCTTGCACTAGGCAAATTCATCACTTTCATCCATTCATTAAATAAGTTCATTTATCAAATAAATCTTAGCATTCAACCTTCATCTTGCATCATCCACTTAATTAAATAAATCAAAAAGCCATTTAAATTAAATCCTAAATCATATTCCATCATTTTCTGGATTTAAATAAATCAGAATATCAAAGTCTTGAAAGTCAAATCAGCTAATCAGCATTAATCAGCATAATCATCATCTAATCCTAACCTAATACTAATCACATCCCACTTGCATTATCTAGACCCACACTTCGCACAATAAATCAATTTTATTGATTTATTAAAACAATCATTTTCTCAACATGACAAGTCAAACGGTATTTATTGCTCTTCTTTTCTTGTCCCTCTCAAAATTTATTGCAAATTTGAATTGGCCTCTTGGGCACTCTTCTTCCCAAATCTTGCACACACATCAACTAATCACATGATGACAAGTGTCCTCAATTCATTGGCTTGTTTTTGATCCCACATTGGTCCATCTTCAACACTTGGCATTTTGAAAATCTTTAAATAGGTGCATCATCCTCAAGCAAATCCTTCACAATCTTCACAATTTCATGCAAGGTTACTCTCTTCACTTGAGATTTAATCTTGTTCATCATCACTCCACCATCTTCATAGCATTTTCAATTTGAGCTTTTATCAAGGATTGGGAAAGGGTCACTAGCACATGTGACACCAATCCAACTATGGAATAGGTAATTTGGTTTTGTTTTCATAATGCTTTGGTCTTTTTAATATCATTTGCTGCATTTGGAAGCATTTCTAAGGTATTTCATAGAGGCATTTTAGTAGAGTTTGCATAACACTAACCCATGCTTGAAGTGTAGTTTGTTTGCAGATTTTGAAAAACGGCTGATGTAGTATATGGCTCTTTCTATTCCATTTTCATCATGTTGTGCTAGGAGAGCACCAAGGGCTGCTGCAGTTGCTGAGATATAAAGGATCAATGGTTTGTTCTGAATTGGAGGCCTTAGTACTGGAGGTGTTAACAGATATTCCTTGATTTTGTTGAAGGCTTGTTCACATTTGTCATCCCATTTGTACGTTACCCCCTTGTGGAGTAGGTGAGAGTAAGGGATTTGTTTGTCTGCTAATTGTGCTATGAACCTGCGAATTGACTGAAGCCTGCCTTGGAGACCTCTCAGTTGTTTCAATGTCCTAGGAGCTTCCATTTCAAGAATTGCTTTCACCTTTGCCGGATCAATCTCAATGCCTCTCATTGACACTATGTAACCCAACAACTTTCCTGATTGTACGCCAAAGACACACTTATTGGGATTCAAACGAACCTTGTATTCTTCTAGTCTGTCAAAGATAGCACTCAAGACCGATATATGATCCTCCTTCTTTTTGGATTTTCCCAGGATGTCATCAACATAGTCCTCAACTGTTTTTTGGATCATGTCATGGAATATTAGTGTCATGGCCCTTTGGTATGTGGCCCCAGCGTTCTTTAAGCCGAATGGCATTACGTTCCAGCAGTATGTTCCCCATGGGCAAGTGAAAGCCGTCTTGTGTTGATCTTCTTTTGCTATCATAATCTGGTTGTATCCTGAAAATCTGTCCATAAGTGATAGCATCTCATGCCCTGCTGTCATGTCTACTATCATGTCGATGTTAGGCAACGGAAAATCATCCTTTGGGCAAGCCTTGTTCAAGTCCCTAAAGTCCGTACAGATTCTTATGGCTCCGTCGGGCTTTGATACGGGTACCAAGTTCGATACCCATTCTGGATAATCAATTGGTCGAATGAATCCCACATCTAATAGCTTTTTGAGCTCCATTTTGACTAACAAAGCAATTTGAGGATGCATTTTGTGAAGCTTATGTCTCACAGGTTTAGCTTTAGGATAGACTGCCAAGTGATGAACCACTACCTCTGGATCCAATCCTGGCATATCAGCATAGGTCCACGCAAAATTTATCTTCCTTTCCTTTAAGAAGGTAGCCAACTCCTCTTGTTCTTTGCATAATAATGACTCAGCGTAGAATGTAATATGAGGAGTTTCTTGTGTTCCCATATTGATGGGGTTGCACTTTTCTGCTAGCATAGCTGACTTTTCTTGGTGTATAGCTGTAAGAGGAAGATTGAATCCCCCATCCTCAGGCGCCTCAGAGAGGTTTTCACCATTGGATGCATCCTTTCTTTTTACTTTTTCAGAGTCAGAGAGTGCCACAAGGTGGTTTTCACTCAAGGACTTGGAGATTATTCTCAATTTTTTATTTTTGCGACTAAGGGATTCAATCGTTTCTCCATAGTATGCATGTGTATCCAGCTCTATGATAAAACCTGCCTTATGATCCCCACATGGAATGTCATCCCTAAGTCCCATGAATTCCGAGAGCGCCTTATCGCTTTCAAACATGTCAAGAATTGGTGGTCCTCGTTGGTCGTAATCAATCAGTTGGGGATAGACTAATCGGATTTCATTGCTTTGGATTTCAGACTCATAAGACAAGGTGCTAATCATAAGGACATTAGTATCCTCAAACAACAAAGGTAATCCTATTTCTGGTGACTCAGTTAAATCAGTGGGCATTCCTAAAGTCATGGAGGATTTTGGAGTAGCTACAGATTCTTGAGGAGGCGTTCGGTTCCGTCTATCCTGGGCACCTCGACCAAGTACAGTTACCTTAGGAGTAGGATGACCAATGCCAAGATTTTTTATTTGCTTCTCAGGTATAATGGGTATTACACGCCCGTTATTATCTTGGCCTAACCCTTGGTTCCGGTTATAGCCCATCAAGAGCATCATCTTCATACCTTTGTTTCGTTCATCCATAGGCAATTCAACTGCCGGTATATCATCTCGATAAAGGAGATGAGATAGGTCCCCCTCTAATGTTTCCTGACCAAGATCTCCTGCACTTGTGAAGGTAGGGTTTCGTTCATGGGAGCCTTGAGATGTTGAAGCTTCTTGTGATTGTGGTCGTCCTCTTGATCTAGGAGATTGTGGTAGCTCTCCTACTACAAAAGCATTCTTAGGCATTGAATAGTTTCCACAACCATCATCTTGTATTATGACTTTGATATCAGAAAAGGCGGGGATGGCGGGGGTGGAGGGTGTCTCTGTCGCAGAAGTGAGAGTGGCGGGATCCACGTAAGGTGTTGATGGGCCTTCATCGTTCTTGGGTACTTGCGGGATCTTGTAGTATTTTGCCTCTAGATTTTTGCAGTAGGCAAATGGCTCAGGATCTCCATGGATAGTAACCTCTTGACCTTCATGTGTGAATTTCACACATTGATGAAAGGTTGAAGCTACAGCTTGCATTGCATGTATCCATGGTCGCCCTAGGAGAATGTTGTATGGTAAATCGAGGTCCAAGACCTGACAGTTGGTTTGCATGATGGCGGGTCCAACCTGGACAGGAAGCTGAATGGTGCCTTGGGATACCCTTTCCTGGTCATCGTATGCTCTTATTGTGATGCCTTTTCCTTTGTCAATTGAATCCTCTGAAATGTTCAAATTCTTTAGAAGCTTTAAGGAGCAAATATTTAAGCCTGCACCTCCATCCACCAAGACTCTCTTGACTTTCTTTTTATTTACGTACACCTCCAGATGAAGTGCACGGTTGTGAGATGGTTGTGTGGGGAAGTCTTGTTCAGAAAATGTAAGAATGTTAGGTGTGGTGATATTTGCGACCATAGCTTGGAATTGTTCTGCATCTAGATCTGCGGGGACAGTAGATGACGCCAAAGCTTCTTCTAGAATCTTTTTGTGTGCAGATGAGATTTTGAGTAACTCCATGATGGAGATATGTGCAGGGGTTCTTTTCAATTGATCCAAGACATTATAGCCACTAGGGTTAGACCTTGGATTGGATGTGGAATTTCTGCTTGGTTGGGATGGTGCTGCAATGGTAACCTTTCCACCTCTTGTGGTGACTCCACAATCGGCTTGGGCCCCTTTGATGGTGATGACTCCACAAAACTCGTCTAAACAAGCAACAACACCCTCGTATGTGTGGTTGACATTTTTATAAGCCCCTTTTCCTTTGTCTTGATCTTTGTTTCCTTTGTTACCATGATTCGGCATCGGATTCGTGTAAATCTTGAGATCTTTGTTTCCTGATGGTGCTTCCACATCTATGATTTTGTCATCTATGAGGTCTTGAATTAGATTTTTGAGCCTCATGCAGTTGTTTGTCGTGTGTCCCTTGAGTTTGTGGAAGTCGCAAAGATAATTCTCATTATACCATGGTGGCTTGACCGATGGTTCTTGATAATTATTATGTGTAGGGACCGTTATCAATTTTTCATCTACCAATCTTTTCATGATTGCTTCAGCAGGTTCCCTAAGGAGTGTGTATTTTCGTTTGGGGAAGAACTTGTTTCGCTGTGGTTCTCCTTGATTATCAGTGTTGTTTGTGTTTTGGTTATGGGATGGTTGGACCACAGTATTGACTTGTCGATTGCTTTGATTGGTATTTTGGTGTTGTTGTTGTTGGGATGGTGGATTGTTCTTCCGTGGGGCACTAATGACAACTTTGGCGTCAACAACACCATCATTGGTTACATTACGATTCTTTGCCCATGTTCGTGGTTTGTCATGATAATTGGATGATGAGCGGCCTTCTTGATATGATGAAGTTTCTCCCTGCGTGGCAAGGGCTTGTTCGATATTGAGCGCCCTAGGTATCAATTGGTCGTAAGTGGTGATGTTTTGCATTTTGAGGTGGAAGGCCAAGGGCCCATCAAGATTCGCAATGATAGTTCCCACTTGTTGTTCTTCAGGCATGGACCACTTGCTTTGATTAGCTTTGGATCGCCATCGTTGTAAGAAAGCACCGAATGATTCATTTTTCCCTTGTTTGAGAGATGATAATTCCTGTAAGCTAACCTCCATGGGAGTGTTGAAGGAATAATTATGTATGAAGGCATCCACGATTTCCTGGAATTTTTTGATTCCAGAAAGTCGAGAAAACCAATCAATAGCGTTTCCAGCCAAGCTTCTTGGGAATAATCTCATCAAGTACGTTTCGTCGTGAGCCACCTCCATGCAATGTACTTGAAATTCCCTGATGTGATCTTCAGGGTTACCCGTTCCGCGATATTTGTCAAATTTAGGGATCTCAAACCCTTTTGGGAATGGTTTCATTTCTACGCTCCTATCAAATGGATAAGGGCATAGGTTTTTTTTTTTTTTTTGTGTCTTTCCTGATTGAAGGTCAAGCACTTGTTGTGACAGAAATTTTATTTGTGCGGTGACATCCAATTGTGGATCAGGAGGTGGAATGAAGGTGTTCTGGGGGGGTGGAGTGGGTGTTTGAATGGGTGGAATGTTTGCTTGTTGTGCCATGTATGCTTTCAACAACGCTTGTTGTTGATCTTGTTGTTGTTGCGCTAATAGAGCTTGTTGTTGTGCTTGATGTTGTTGGTCCAACAATTCTTGTTGTTGGTCAGCTAGGGCTTGTTGGGCTGCTTCTTGTTGCTCTTGGTATTGCTCTAACGCTTTCTGATATGCGAGTTGTTGGCTGGAAAACATTGTTTGCGCAAAGTACCTGCTTATGGTTTACAGACCCGCGTTTTAAGCATCTGGCATCTTTAGAAATTGTGCAGCTTGATGCCTTGAAGCGGCTTTTAGGCGAATTTTAGGTGCGCCTTTTAGGCAAAATTTTGATAGCTGCCGGAGTGGTAATGAAAGCAAAATGAAGGGTTTTTAGGCAAATTTGTGCAGTTTGAGAAGTTTGACGTTTTAGCGTTCTGCTGTCGTTTGCCGCGCAGCTTCTGCAGCTTCCTGTAAGCCTGCTGCGCCGGTTTCGTTGCTGCAAATCCATGTTCGAGCCTGATTTTGGTCGCGAAGCTTCGGAGAAGCCGCGCATGGCTATAGCCGGCCTAATTGTCGACATTGTTGAGCAAATCGTTGCATGTTTTGAACGTTACCGTAATACTACCGGTTTGGTCGCCAGTTGGTGGTGGTGGTGGAACGAATTAAAAGTTGGAATTTTGAGATGTGCTTGTTTTACGGTGGAGGCCGTATGTAAGGGGTGTGATGGGGGTAGTGGAAGTTTGAGGTATAGTGGATGTAGTGGTTGGAGTGAATGTGGTGATAGGTGCATTTGGGATGGGTGAAGTGATAGGAATGGTGGGACTAGGTAAAGTGGTAGGAATGGTAGAGATGAGCGAAATAATGGGTCTTTGAGAGACCGTATTTTGATTAGCTATCATGCGTTGGTTTGATGTGGATGGTGTGTTTGAAAGATGTGATGTACCCCCTTGGTTGGATGAATTGATTTGGATGGGGTGATTTATGTTAGGGAAAGGTGGAAATTTAGGTAAAGGGGGGATCCCTAAACCAAAATATGGTGTTGACGTGGTGGGAGGTGTGAATGGTTTGAATGGTGGAAAATTTTCTTGTGCAAATGAAGAGACAAATCCATAAGGTCTCTCTATTTCGGACGAGCTTGCTTGTACCAAAGGTCTAGACACTTGCGTGTCAAGGGAAAATGATGAGGTGGTATGGTAAGGAACCTCAGATGTATCGATAAATCCAAGTGGGTTGTAAAGTGGGTTTTGATGCGTGTTGAAGAGGGTATCATCCTCATTGATAGTAGGTTCTATGGTGGTAATGGAAGTGGTTGATTGTGGAAGGGTGTTTTGGTCATTTGGTACAAGAAGCTCATCCTCAATAGTGTTGAGAATTGATGGATTTATTTTAGCCATTGCGCGAAGAAACTTTTGCAGTTTTGGTTGTTTGAGCATCTCAAGAACTTCTTCCTCACTTAATTCTGTTGGTGTGATGTCTTCCACCAAGACCTCTTTTTGTGGATCGTGTGTAGTGATAGTGAGGTCTGGAAGTGGTGTGTTTTGGATTTCTGGAATGTTTTGGCTTAGATCACTTGTGGTTGATGTTTCTTGATTTAACTCCATGTTCCTCTTGTGTTGCGATCTTGTTTGAACCATAAAAGAGCAAACTAGGATGTGTAAAAGATCAAAGATGTGAAGATGAAAGGTGTATGATATATGGGTGAGAATGGAAGTTTTGAATTTGTATTGAAAATCTTGATGTGATGCTAGGTACTTTGGGTTTGCTTTGATTGATGTTTGTTTGATGTTTAGACTTTGAATTCTATCTTTTGAATGTTGATGTTTGAGCAAGAGATATCCCCAAGATGTTTGAATGATGATCTAAAAAAGATAACTAATGCTCATAAAGGATAATTTGATCTAGAAGTGAGAATAGGATGTGTCTACTCACAAGCTAACCAAAAGATAATCCAAATTAGTGATGGGAGAAGGATGCATCTATCCACCATTAATTTGAACAAAGTGATAATTCAACTAAGCATGTGCAAAAGGATTCATTCACACACAATTGAGTTGAACAAGTTTGATGTTTGATGTTTGAAGAATTCAAAGTCTCATGTTTGAAAGGTTTTGATGTCTACCAAAGGAGCCTAGCATAGTTGTGTCAAGATTTTCTCAAAATGTTGGTGAGATGTTTATGGTTGATGATGTTTTTGATGGATGAATGTTTGTTTTGATCTTAGAATGACCCTAGTTTAGACTTTTGTTTAACAAGACCAAGGTATTGAAGAACATGTTATGCCCTAAGCAAGGTATCCAATCCCTTGAAACAATCTTGGATTTTGTGTGTAGTAAAATGAATATAAAGTGGGGTTGTCTCTTGAAGCATGTCTATAGAAATTAGCCAACAACTTTTCTCTAAAATCATATAACCTTTTGAGTCTTTGTTGATGTTGTTTTGGGCTAAGTTTCTTTTTCTTGGGTTTTTGTATCTTGACCTTGCGAGAAATCATTGAAAAGACATGTGTGGGGCTCAATTGTTTATCTTTGCTTTTAATGACTTCTTTTTACCAAATACACTTTCTTGATTATGTTTCAAACTAAAGATGTCCTATGTCAAAATTCCTTTTCTTCCCACAAAGTGTTGTGTGGGAATTCCAAGAAATTGAGGCAAAGGGATTTCCTAGGTTAACCCTAGTTAGAGCAAATGACGATATAAATTCAAGTGATGAGAAACCTCTAAGGACATAATCCCAAGGGAAGGCAACAACACTTAAATTTGTCAAAAGGTATTTGCTCTATCAAAAGGGGTTTGAAATTTGCATGATCATGTTTAAGTGTTTGTTTGCAAAATGTTTTCGAATACCCACTGTGTTTTCAAACAAAGAACAATAAGCCCTATGGATGTGATAGACAATGTTTGTTGAGTCCCCACTTGGACAAGTCCAGCTACATACTTTAGCGGATGGTTAGATGCTTGACCCCACGCTCCATCGACTCATTTATACGGGCAGCCAAGCATCAACACCCATGAAACTCCCATGGCATGCTTTCCATCTCTACTAAAAGCCAGTAAAATTGTCGGCTTCAGAACGACCGTTCTTGCACCAACAAACAGATTAAGGATTTTGGCAAATTCTAACACATAGGTTCTAGTAAGGACTTTCCGTTCGTAGGAGTTGACCCAACGTGGCAAGAGTCCCCTTTCGGATCCATCTTGTCGGAGCCAACCGCGTGATTATGGCGTTTAACCAAAATCCTCATTTATATCCCGGTGGAAATACTCTTGGCTTTAGAGTGTTACCGGTTGAGTCGTCGCTTGGGTGAGTACTTTTTCCCCAAGGCAGGCCCTCTAAGATAAACAAAAGCAAGCAAAGACACAATCCGTAACTCGATCGATCTTTGATGGCACAAAGAACGAGAATGTACGCGAAAATGCCCCTACTCACACTCGCACAAGATTGTTCAATTTTTAAGCCCAAAATGAAGTGTTTCAAAGCAATAAAATGTG
The DNA here is from genome assembly GCA_007258455.2 of Sequoia sempervirens. Classification (NCBI taxonomy): domain Eukaryota; kingdom Viridiplantae; phylum Streptophyta; class Pinopsida; order Cupressales; family Cupressaceae; genus Sequoia; species Sequoia sempervirens. The sequence continues at coordinate 546,382,770 of VDFB02281492.1, forward strand.
TTTTTGAGTGTTTCTCTTGCACCCTAGATCGCACGAAGCGCAAGGGGAGAGGATACGCACTCAAAAGACAAAATAACACAATCAAGCACTTGTTCGTTTTAGCCTCAAAGCAATGATGACTTCATTTTAAGCACCAAAATCAAATGTGAAGTTTGCCTTGTTCAATTTTAAACCAAAACGAAATCTAGTAGTTCTAAGGTTCGTTTTAAGTTGCAATGAAAAGGTTCGTTTTAGCCCCAATTGAAAACTAATGTTCTAAAACGAAAAGGAAAACAATTTCGTGTAGTGTTGATTAAACACTTAAAGTGTTAAAGAACACATTGTGTTTTCAAAAAAACATTTCCCTCCTTTCGTGAAGTAGTATTGATCAAAAAAATCAAAGTGTTAAAAAACACATTGTGTTTTCAAACAAGAATCCTCCTCCTCTTTTGCTTTGCATCTTTTCGCCTTTGTTCGTTTGTACCTTCGCTTGTACCTTCGTTTGTTTTTGTACCTATAAGAAGAAAAGACAATTTTGTGAGGATCATATAAGGTCAATTTTGATGATTAACTTTAAACCATAGCATGATCTTTATTGAAATAACAAACGATTTGAGTGACAAATGATAGTAAAAGGATGCTTTAATCATGCTTTGGAATTTGATTTTATTGAAAAGATAGAACACTTGCTAGACCCCTTCTCTTCCTTATCAAAATTCATAGTATTGAATCAATCATAAGGAATAATTTAATAACTATAATAGTGTGGCAAATTTAAACTTTTAAAGAGTCAATGAATTCTTTTACTAAATCAGCCATACACAAAAGCCTCCTTATATTCCTAAATGTGATAATATCATTATGACATTTATTAAAATACGAGAGAATATTGAAATAAATATGCACTCCATCAAAGCAAATTACTAAGGATTTTCCACATGGCATTATGATTATGGGGACATGAATCCTAATTGATCAGCTCCAAAAGTTTCACAGCTTTCTTTAGTACTTCATTTGGCCATCCAATCTTGTCTCTGTCACACCTCTCCACTCGCACTCAGACCCATCACTGTCATCCTGCAGATTTAATGCGTTGCATACCTATTAATGATCAAGACAATTGTAAGGAGAATTAAATGCAAATCAGGTTAGGGGCGTATGATTTCCAAAATATGAAAACTCAGTGTAAAGAGAGCATTAGTCCACATGTCCCAATCCTTGATCGGCTGGCAGTTAATAAATCTATCCTTGTTCGCTGTCTAAAGGTAAAGCAACATATAAAGATCTCTAAAGACAATAACACGCCTTTCATGAAGTTTAAACAGCAACTAAAATGCGTAGTAGCTTTTTATATTTCAATGTTTAAACAATGATTAGTGAGATTCCCACGCCACTTTTGTCATTTGAACACAAACCGAAGACAAACAAGAAATGAATGCGTGCTGCAAAATGGTTGGAGTAAGCTGAATTTTGTTCATGAAAGTATATTTTATTCATTTTTTTATGGGAATCAGCACCCTACAAAAGGTTAATCATATCGCCACCTGCAACACTTTATCCCACTCAAGAAACATTAAAAGACAGCTGTTAGATTCATCACAACATAGCTCAGCGTAGTTTGAAAACATCACAGAGAATAAACGCAAGTCAAATGTGAGTGCTTTACACTTGTAAGAATATACAACCAATATGCATTGCATGAGAAGCGTTGTTTCAGAAAAAAATAACAATAAAAATGATAGACATTTGTTCTAGTATCATTGATCTCGAAGACACTTAGAAAGACCACAGCATCAAATGCGTATCAATGATTCAACAACCTGTGGCAGCATTTTCCTTCTAGCGCTAGACAATAAAAATGATAGACATTTGTTGGTTGTTTGTTCAAAGATTGACCACAGCATCAAATGCGTGTCCTATTATTGCCTAAGAAAAAACAGAACTGCCAATCAAGAGTAGGAAAATAACTATGCATAAATTTAACTTGCAACCCAACTGCATATTTGATTAACGTCGCTGTCAAATTATGTCAATGAAGTAACCAAAATACTCTGGAGGTGAACAAACAAGTCCGCCAACAGAGGAAAGAACCTAGTGGCGGAGGTGTAGTTGGCAGGCGTGAACTTTTAATCAAACAAAATCAGCAGCTTCTCATACGGTTAGTAAATGCCAGAACATCAGTTTCTCGTAGGGCTATCAAACATAATAGTCCCATTTGTCAATACAATAATTAAAGCACCACAAAACACAGCCATGCTACTGTCCAACATGCATAGGGATAATAAATACCACAGTTAGCTCAGATTTTACCACTTGCCATATTTCTTACACATCAACTGAAAATGTTGAACTCATTGATTTATTTGCAGGTTGGGGACAAAAATCTCTTACTATTGACAGAAAATGACTGGTATTACAGTGTGTTTATATTTCTTTTAAAGATAGAAAAAAAAAGAACGCTGCTTTTGGGAAAGAGTGGACCAAAGACAAAAAGAAAAGGCGCATAGGAGACTTCTGTCATAAAGTTATAACTAGCAGTGCTATGGTATACACGCAAGCATTAAAAGAAAACAAAAGCACGTATGATCCAAAAAGAATGCCTTCAAAACAGGGTGCAGCGAGTACAGGATATGCACAAAATGGATCTATCGTGGAGGCTTTAGGGATTTTCACAAATGCTTATGTTAATAAACAGTTAAAAGTAAGCTCATGTACAACAATCATGAAAACATTTCCCTCCTTCTAGCGCCATAATGTAGGCATCTTTTTCAAAATCTGCAAACAAACTACACTTCAAGCATGGGTTAGTGTTATGCAAACTCTACTAAAATGCCTCTATGAAATACCTTAGAAATGCTTCCAAATGCAGCAAATGATATTAAAAAGACCAAAGCATTATGAAAACAAAACCAAATTACCTATTCCATAGTTGGATTGGTGTCACATGTGCTAGTGACCCTTTCCCAATCCTTGATAAAAGCTCAAATTGAAAATGCTATGAAGATGGTGGAGTGATGATGAACAAGATTAAATCTCAAGTGAAGAGAGTAACCTTGCATGAAATTGTGAAGATTGTGAAGGATTTGCTTGAGGATGATGCACCTATTTAAAGATTTTCAAAATGCCAAATGTTGAAGAGGGACCAATGTGGGATCAAAAACAAGCCAATGAATTGAGAACACTTGTCATCATGTGATTGATGGATGTATGTGCAAGATTTGGGAAGAGTGCCCAAGAGGGGGAAATTTTGAATTCAAATTTGCAATTAATTTTGAGAGGGGGACAAGAAAGAAGAGCAATAAATGCCCTGTTTGACTTGTCATGTTGAAAGAAAATGAGGGAAAATGATTGTTTTAATAAATCAATAAAATTGATTTATTGTGCAAGTGGCTAGGGATTAGCCTTAGATTAGGATTAGATTAATTTAATGATGATTATGCTGATTTAATGCTGATTAATTGATTTGACTTTTTGGACTTTGGAAAATGATCTAAGATTTGATTTAAATGGCTTTTTGATTTATTTAATTAAATGGATAATGCAGGATGAAGGTTGAATGCTAAGATTTATTTGATAAATGAACTTATTTAATGAATGGATGAAAGTGATGAATTTGCCTAGTGTAAGAGCTAATTTGACCGAATCTGATCGAATGCACAATGTGAATTTTGCATGTCTACAGTAGCAACCGAGTTGATGAATTCCAGAGCATCACAGCAGGGTGCATTGGAATTGTGTTTGCCAAAAGATGAAGTCCTACAAAATGTAGAAAAAAATTTAGTCAAGTCCAAGTGATGAAGTTGATGAAGAAATTGAAGGAACATGTAGAAATGAAAATGATTTTTTTAAAAAAATTTATTTGACAAAACTATATTGACCCTACCATAGCAGAGTCAATGCAGTGGATTTCTCCCTGCGTTTCTACCATATTTGTAAACTCCTCTTTATTAACAGGTTTATGGTAGATGCATAATCCATGCCCATTAACTAGAAGAGTTCAGGTGTCACCATCAATAGGTTTCAGCTGGATTGAACCATTAGAAAACACTTCAAAAACTTTGTGGGGTCCAAACCAATGTGTCCTGAGTTTCCCTTGATGATCCTTGTATCTAGAATCAAACAGTAATGCCCAATCCCCATTATGGAATTCTTTTTCTTTAATGTGTTTATCATGCCAGACCTTACATTGTTGTTGGACCAGTTCAGTTTGATGGATGGTATCCAAATGGAGTTCGTCTAATTCACTAAGCTGTAAAAATCTCTCAATCTGGGCTCATTTAAGATCCATGCCCAACTTTATGGTTTTTCTAATGGTTTGGAGTTCAAATTCAATGGGCAAGAGGGGTTTCTTTCCAAAGACTAACTCATAGGGACTATAGCTAGTGGTTGATTTCCAATTAGTGTTGTAGGCCTAGATAGCTTCCGGTAGTTTCCTAGCCCAGTCGTTTCTTCTTGAAGAAACTGTTTTTGTTAAAATGTTTTCCAACTCCCTATTAGTGAATTTGACTTGTCCATTTTCCTGCAGGTGGTATGGTGAGGACTTCTTGTGACTTACTTGGAAATGATCTGTGAATACCAACAAAAATTTAGACATAAACTAAGGGCCCTGGTTTGTGACAATTGTCCTTGCAGCTCCATATTTGAGGAAAATTCTATTGTAGAGGATCAACGACCTGTTCCTTCCTGGAAATACATAGGGCTTGCAATTCTGCCCACTTAGTTAGGTAATTGGTACAGACCAGGATGTACTCTTTTCCTTGTGAAGGAGGGTCTATTGGGGTGATAAAATCTAATCCCCATTTTTGGAATGGTTCAAGGACTACCTAAGGCTATAGGGGAATTTCGTTAGAGGTCATTGGCCTTCCTACCCTTTGACATTCATCACATCAACGAATGTATTTCTTGACGTCTTTGTGCATTGAAGGCCAGTAGTATCCTACTGCCAAAATTTTGTGAGTTGTCCTTTTAGCAGAATAATGCCCTCCTGAAGGGTCATCATGATAGGCTCTCAGGATACTATAAGTCTCATCCTCCCTAACACATCATCGTAAAACCATATTGGGTCCACATCGAAAAAAGATTCCATTAATCCATTTGAAAGGGGCACTCTCTCTTATGAGGTGTTTCTTTTGTTTTGATGAAAAGTGAGGTGGTACTTCTGCAGTGGTCGAATAATTTGCAATATTGGAAAACCAAGGGATTTTAGTGGAGATGGTGAACATATTTTCATCTGGAAACTCATCTTGTACCAAAGCACAGTCGCCATCATGTTTGATCCAGTATAAGAAATCTACGGCTATGTTGGAATTCCTTGGTTTTTCAACAATTGTGACATTGAATTCCTAAAGGAGAAGTAACCACCTAATTATCCTTGCATTTACCACTGGTTTTTTCATGAGGTACTTAATGGCTGAATGATTTGTATGCACTGTAACTTTATATCCCATGACATATTGTCAAAATTTCTTGATTGCATGCACTACAACCAAGAATTCTTTCTCTATTGTGGTATAATTCTTTTCTATTGTGTCAAATTCTTGCTAATGAAATATATGGAATATTTTCTCCATTCTCATATTCTTTCCCTAGAACCACTCCAATGGTATCATCAGATGTGTCAACATAAATATGGAATAGAAGGCTCCAGTTAGGTCTTCGAAGGATAGGGGCAGAGATGAGTTTCTCCTTGATAATTTCAAATGAAGACTGGCACTCAAGCATCTAAATGAAGTGTACGTTCTTCTGAAGGAGAAAAAACATAGGGGTTGTTATTTTGCTAAATTTTTCTATGAATCTTCAGTAGTATCCAACATGTCCTAAGAAACTCCTAACATCAATATGAGTTTTTGGGATTTCAAGTTCTTGTATGACTTCGATTTTCTTAGGATCAACCTTAATCCCTTCAGATGAAATATGATGTTCTAGCACTATTCCTTCTTCCACCATGATCAAAAATTTCTCATGACTTAGGGACAAATGATGATCCTCGCACCATTTTAACACCTTGTCTAGATTTGTGAGGGCTTCATCAAAAGTTGAACCGTATATAGTGAAGTCATCCATATAGACTTCCACACACTCATTTACCAACTTAGCAAATATAGCCAGGATGGCCCTTTGAAACATTGTAGGAGCGTTACATAGCCCAAAGGGAAGAATTGGATATGCAAATGTTCCCCAAGGGCAGGTAAAGGTCATCTTATCCTAGTCTTCTATTACTACCTGTATTTGGTTGTATCCACTAAATCCATCCAAGAATGAAAAATATTTCCTCCCAGCCAAGTTATCCAACACCTGATCCATGAATGGTAGGGGGAAATAATCTTTGCATGTTGCTTTGTTAAGCTCCCTATAGTCTACACACACTCTCCACTTCCCATTCTTCTTTGGAACTACAAACAAGGGTGACACCCACTTGCTATCAAAAATTGGGTAGATAAATCCTACCTGTAAGAGTTTCGTCAATCTCAATTTTAACAATGTCTTTCAGAGCAGGATTGAGTCTCTATTGTGGTTGGAAAATAGGTCAAACATCCTTAGTATAGATATGATGTGTGCACACACTAGGGTGTATTCCCCTCATATTTGTATAGTCCCAAGTGAACGCTTTAGATCTATTCACCAAGGTGTCAAACAATCTTTGTTCCATCTCAGTCAACCAACTGTTGATGTTCAAAGTCTTTCCTGGAAGCAACATAATGGTTTTGACTCCTGGATGGGTGGATGTGACAATGTACATGGGCCTTATAAGTGTGTTAAGAGGACAGTTGTGAGGTACAGTTTTATGAAGTTGAGCAACATCTGCAAAGAAATGGTGAGTTTTAGGAAATTAAATTCATTAAAGGACAAGGTAATCCAATGAAACTAGCACTATCAAATTCTATGTGATCGATGTTGATTGGGTGTCCCAGGATTCTTCTATGTTTGACATTTCCTCATTGCCTAAATCCATGGTAAGATTTTCCACGTCATTCTCCAACTCATCCTCTAATTCCTCACCATGTTGTTTGATAACTACCATGGCCAGTGAAGCAAATTTTCCTCTCCGTTGGGGTTTTCTAGTTCATCAACCCATACTTTATTGTGTTCGGCAGGCTTGGCAGGAGGATACAAAAACAAATGTTTGCTACTAGATCCATGTGAGATAGTCATTCCTCCCTCCCTGTAGTCAATTTTGGCTACAACGATAGCCAGCCATGGTCATCCCAAAATTATTGGGTTACTGTCTTTGGGTGTAAGGTATTCAATTATCTAAAAATCTAATGGGTATTCCCATCCATCCACCTTAACAAAAATGTTTTCAATGATGCCCTTGGGAATAGCTATGGATTGATTTTTCATCTATAAAACTATAGTTGTAGGGTGCAGATCAGTAAGTCCCAGCTTTTCCATCACATCAACAGTCATCACGTTAATGGTTGCTCAAAGAATTACGTATAATCACCTCATTAATTTTTATTATTATAAGTGGACTACCTAGATCATCATATTTCAGAGTAGTGGTTGTTCCAACCAACAAATCAACTAGGTACCCGTTTATGTGGACAGTGTTAATCCGTTTCAGTTTTCTCCCTAGGGTCTTAATACACAACTGTTTAATCAGTTGGTTTAACTCAGGGATCTCTTTAGTCACCCATAACAAGGGAACTTCAATATGAAATTGTTTAATTTCTTGTATCAATGTGGTTTCAGTGGGTGAAGTCGTTTCTGGAGCATCTTTCACAAGAATTGGTTTCAGTCGCCCCGGAAAAGGTGTTGTGGTTTTGTCTTTAGGTGCAAGATCCTTTGGAAATTCAGTTGGAGACTGTTTGTCTTTAGGAATGGGATCCTTCGAAAGTTTAGTTGGAGACTAACCCCCCTCCTCCCGAGGTAGGTTAGAGGCTCCAACTGATGTTGGTAGGTTGGGTTGATGTTGTGTAGTGTCTAGGATTTTTTCTACAGATGTGGGTATTGTGGTGGTTTTCTCAGCAGACTTCTTGACAGGTTCATCTATAATTTCTTCAATAGTCGGCTGAGAAAGTGTTTTCCTAGACCTTAATTGTAGATTTCCAAAGTGTATGGTGTTAAGTCCAATGACATTGTCTTGTTCAGCAAAATACACCAGAGTGTTTGGGCGATTGTTCTTTGGGTTCGAAACTGGTTGCGCTGGAAGTGGTGGCTAGTTGACCTGTTCATTTTGTTGCGTATTTTGGGGAGGTGGTAGAAGATTCTATTGTTGAGTAGGAATTCTCCTAATGCAAATATACAACTGATGCTGAGGTTGATTCCATTAAGGAATGTGATTTTGAGGGTACCATTGTTGTTGGGGCTGATTAGGCCACTGAGGGTTACCCCAAGATTGATTTTCCCATTTTGGTGGTCCCTAGGGATAAGTTCCCCAATTAGGGGGTATTGGAGGTGGTGCTTGAGGTCAGGTTGTTTCCCATTGATTATTGTGCCAATTTGGTTGGGGCCTCCAATTAGGATTGGATTTCTAGCCATAGGAAAAACTGCCTCCAGTCCTTTGATTAACAACGTTCACTTCTTCCTCAACTGGGGTTGTTCTTTTCTTGGAATTTTTAATGGAATTCAATAGCTCACACTGATCGGTGGGGTGATTCTTGTCACACACTTGAAAAATGTCAATCTTATCAACTTTTTCCAAAGGGAATTCTCTTAGCAAATGTTTGTTTCGACACCTGGGGCAATAGATGGACAAGGTTTTTCAGATCTTTGGTTTTAGCCTGTATGTCATCTAAAGTAGTGTTTAACTGGATGAGAATGTCAATCTTAAAGTTGGCTAGCTCTTCACAAAGTTTGTTGATGTCATTGGAACCTTTAAAGAGAGTGGACTTCTCGATTCCTCCTCGAGTTCGAGAGAAATTCTGACATAGCTCCATAATATCATCCAGTCCCAGTTAAGACACATCTCCTTTTCCCATTAATTCCAAGCTCCTCCAATCTTCCTCATCGAGACCTTTAAGGAATAAGGTCTTCAAAATATCAAAACTTATGGCTTCTCCACAACAATGTTTAGATAAGAAGATAAACCTATCTAGGTAATCCTCTAAACTTTCATCCTCATTTTTCCTTACTTTCAATAGTTCTTCTTTCCTATCAGTGACCCTATAGTAACTTTGGTACTTCTCCAAAAAGACAGACTCATTTCATCCTAAGAGGTTATCGATTGAGAAGCTAATCCCATAAACTAGCGCATAGCTGAGTCTTTCAGAGTGGAAGGGAAAAGCTTTAGTTTCTGATTATCATTCTTGTAGTCATATGTTTGACACAAGACTTTAAACTCAAATAGAAACTAATTAGGGTCCTCAGTAGACAAACCCAAAAAGGTTTGCAATAAGGCTGATGAGATATTTTTCATTCTCGTATCGTCATCTACATCAATTGCAATAGGATAAGTGAATGTGTGTGGTGGTGGTGGAGGGTTATCATTGTTGTTGGCAACATTTCTACATTCACCCATGATGTTGAAGGGGATGTGATCCTCTTTCAAAATTTGCTTAGTTGGGAAATTTTCTGGAGTTTGCAAAGGAATATACTCCTCTACAATTATATGTTCTCTTTCTAGGGTGTGTGGGAAGGTCTCAGGTTGACCCTGTTTGGTCAATTCCTCAGGAAGTTCTTGATCCAAGTTTCCTTCCTCCCTACTTCTTGTTGGTACGTTGATTGAGGGGTTTTTGGTATGAATCTTCCATGGGAGCCTCATTTCCTAACCATGCAGAAAAGAAGCCAAATGATTATTTCTATCCCTAAAGAGGTATTCAAGCTATCTCCTACTAACACTAGAAAAAGGCTTCCCCGACAACGATGCCAAAAAGTGATAGGTTGTCAGCAAGTCCTAACACTTTAGTTAATAAACACATTCATATATCGACCAGGTAGTGTCCAAACATTGTATGCAATAGGAGACATCTCAACTACTTCTCTCTCAGGTTTCCTAAATACCAAATAGCTCAATAAAACCTAAACTAAAGAGCCTCTAAACTTGAAAGCAGTAAATTATCTATCTAGAAAGTTGGAAGTAATTTAAATTAGAAAGCAGAAAACTATAAATATGAAAAGCATCACCACTAAGCTAGAAAACATGGAAATGATTAATCTAAAGAATGCATAAATTAACGAAGAAGTAAAATTGGTAACGAAACTAGGAAATATTTATCTAGTGCAAAAGATAACAATCCAATAACTAGCATTAGTGATTTAACAAAAACAACTAATGGAAGGTGCTCTAAAACTTCAGATACTAAATTCAGAGACTACAGACTTAGCTACAACCTGTAAGATTGACACTAATCATATGACACGCATGAAAATGAATTCCAATTTTAATTTTAATTTATTAAAGAAAAGTACATAATGGAAAGTAAGATACTTAGTTATCTATCTATAACTCTTGAGTGGAAAACTCTCGGGTGTGTCTAGAGATATCTTAGATCACATGCACTAGAAATATCCAAGTTACTTCAATCAAAGGACTCCATTCACATTGCTCAATAATTCAAAGAGTGGCAGGAAAACTCATTTTTTTATTCACATAGTAGACATATTGGAAGCATAATGATACATTTATGTCTATTCACCATTTGTAACAGTTACATGTTTTTACATGAAAGTGGCTAACAATATCCTACTTTCTAGAATCAATGAAGTCTTTAACAGATTGTCAACAACTAATGGACTTAAAATCCCATGAAATGAAATATTAAAGAGGCTTGCATGAGCCATAAAGTTTTTGAAACTGAAAATAAAAGAAAAATGAAGACTCATCCCATAATGTTTGCTCCTGAAATTCTAGCATCACTCACTTGTTTTCAAAAGTGTTAAGATCTGCGTTCATTTCCCTTTTGACTGGAATGGTAGAATGGTGGAGTGGTAACCGGGAGTGGAAGTTGACCTGTGAAATGCTCAAGAACTAAACCATTAAATCAGCATAAGTTAGCTTATTTTGACTAATTTCAAGAAGTAAAGTTTGCACGTTTATTCCTAAAACGAGAGCAATTATTTATCCTAAAGATAACTAATTGGTAGGGTAAATTGGGCTGAAAGGTTTAGCTTTTCATATTGAGTCCATTATGTTGATGAGGTTATTTTCACCTCATCACAATGGTTGTTTTATTGTGTGCAATTGATGATTGATGTCTATTTCTATGTTTTATTCTTAAATCCTCAAATATCAGTCAATTAAAATGACTAAATATATTGCTAATTAACATCAATTAATAATTAAATTGACTAAATATACTACCAATTGATAGAAATCAGTGAACAGTGAATAAAAATGACTAAATATACTACCAAATTGATCAAAATGATGATTAAAATTAATGACTAAATACACTACCAATGCACAGATATCAGTGAGTAAAAATGACTAAATAAGTGACCACATTACAATAATCAATGACTAAATCAACAACTAAATAAGTGACTAGTTAAATATATCAGTGAATAAAAATGACTAAATATACTACCAAATTGATCAAAATGATGATTAAAATTAATGACTAAATACACTACCAATGCACAAATATCAGTGAGTAAAAATGACTAAATAAGTGACCAGTTAACAACAATCAATGACTAAATATATTAGTGAATAAAAAATGACTAAATAAGTGACCACATTACAATAATCAATGACTAAATCAACAACTAAATAAGTAACTAGTTAAATATATCAGTGAATAAAAATGACTAAATAAGATACCAAATTACAACAATCAATGACTAAATCAACGACTAAATATATCAGTGGAAAAAAAGTGACTAAATAAGTGACTAGATTGCAACAATGAATGACTAAATCAATGACTAATATACTACCAAATCGATCAATCAAAACAACCAATAAATGACTAAAAATGGTTTAGTCATCAATCTAGTCATGTTATATATGACTAGTAATAAACTACTAGTGGTCACGTGACCAACTGTAGTCATTTATAAGTAGTTTTTAGTAGTTTTTTCAGTAGTTTATTGTTGTTTCTATACTAGTGACCTCAATCCTATAACCCTCAAACTTCAACCCTCAACTCTTAAACCCCAATCCCTCAATCCTCAACCCTTAAACCATCATTCTTCAACCCTCAACCCTTAAACCCTAATCCTTCAATTCTCAACCCTTAAACCCTCATCCCTCAACTCTTAATCCTTAAACCCTAAAACCTTAATCCTTATACCATCAACCTTCATACCTCAACCCTCAACCCTTAAACCCACCAAACATCAACCCTTAAACCATAATTTGTCAATTATCAAACCTTAAACCATAATCCCTCAACCATATACCTTAGACACTAATCCCTCGGCCATCAACCATTACACCCTCAACCCTTAAACCTCAATCCCTCAACCCTCAACCCTTAATCCCTTATCCATTAACCCTCAACCCTTAAACACTATACCTTTAATTCCTCAACCCTCAACCCTTGAAACCTCAACCCTCAACCCCCAACCCTAATCCCTCATCCCTTAACCATTAAACCCTAATCCCTCAACCCTCAACCATTAAACCCTTAAACCCTAATCCCTCAAACCTCAACCCTTCAAACCTCATCCCTCAAACCTCAACCCTTAAACCATCAACCCTTAATCCATAAACCCTCACCCATTAAAAAATCAACCCTCAACCCTCAACCATAATCCCTCAACCCTATACCTTAGACCTTAATCCCTCAACCCTTAAAACCTCAACCCTAAAACCCTAATCCCTCAACTCTCAACCCTTAAACCCTAATCTCTCAACCCTTAATCCTCAATCCTCAAACCCTCATCCCTTAATGCTCAACCCTAATCCCTCAAACCTCAACCCTTAAATGTTGAACTCTCAACCCTCTACTCTATACATTAAAGTCTAAAACCTAATCCCTCAACCCTCAACCCTATAACTTAAACCCTCAACCCTTAAACCCTAATCCCTCAACCATAAATCCTTAAAGCCTCAACCCTTAAACCCTCAACCCTATACCTTAAACTACACTCCCTCAAACCTCAACCCTTAAAACCTAATCTCTCAACCCTCAACCCTTAAACCCTTAAACACTAAACCCACAACCCCTAAACCCTATTCCCTCAACCCTCAACCCTCAACCCTATACCTTAAACCCCAATTCCTAAACTATCAACCCTTAAACCCTCAATCCTTAAAACCTAATCCCTCAACCCTATAACCCTCAACCCTCAATTCTCAACCCTTAAACCCTCAACCCTAATCCCTCAACCCTCAACCCTTAAACCCTTAAACCCTCAACCCTCAACCCTCAACCCTCTACCCTCTACCCTCTACCCTATATATTAAACCCTCAACCCTAACCCCTCAACCCTATACCTTAAACCCTAAGGAGGGAAGCTAAGGTAGAGATGGTGGGATAGGGATGGGTACTAAGACAAGGAGGGAGAGATAGAGAGGTCAAGAGAGGAGGGAGCGTCATGAAGATAGGGAGAGAGAGAGGGTGGGAGGAAGAGGTAGTGATTGAGAGAAAGGAGATATATCATGGGAAAGAAACAATAATAGAAGGAGAGAGAAGGAGAGAGAGGTAGGGAGGAAAGGATATAGATAGGGATAAGTACAAAAGGAAGCATAGAGAGGGAGATAGGGAGAGAGATTAGGAGAGACCTAGAGAGGGGAGAGAGAAGAGAGGTAGAGTGAAAAGGAAGTATCGGTAGATGAGTAACAAGAAATGGAGGGAGAGGTACACATGGAGGGAGAGAGAGACATAGGGAGGATGAGATAAAGAGGTGATGACCTAGAAAGGAGAGGTAGAGGGAAGATGAGAGAAAAAAGAATAAGATGAGAGATAGAGGGGGGAGATATGTGGGTAATGAGACAAGTTTCAAGAGACTTGGAGATGGGGAGAGAGAGAGAGAGAAGAAAGAGGTGACAGATAAAGGAGGAGATAGGTGGGTTATGAAACAAGGAGGGAGAGACTTGGATATGGGGAGAGAGAGAGAGGTTGGGAGGGAGATGTAGCGATCAAGAGAAAAGAGAGAAATGGGTGAGAACCAATAAAAAAGGGAGATAGAAGAAGAGAGACATGGGGAGGCAAGGATGGAGATGGGATTAATGAGGGAAGGAAAGGTATAGAGGGTGGGAGAGACCTAGAGAGGTTTGAGAGAGAATAGGGTAAGTATTTGTTAAGAGGGAAGGAGACAAAGAGGGAGTAAAAGGTAAAACCTCGACTATTCATCATGATCATAAACTGTAAGCTTTAAGCCTTATCAAAGTGGGGTAGTGAGAGACAAATAGAAAGTAGTGAAGTTGGTGTTTTTGTCAATACAATACATTTGGTGAGTGCCAAATTTGAAGAGCACCAAATTTAGAGAGTGTCAAATTTGGTGCTCACCAGATGAGTTGCATTGGGAAATACCAACCCAAAGGGTTGGATTTTTCCTTGGAAATTGGATGATCATTTCATGCCAAGGACATGTTTTTCTGAAAAGGTAACAAAATTTCACATATTTTTGGTCATGTTAATCATCAAGTTTGCACATCTTTCATTGAAAGTTTATAAAAAAAATTGATGACATTAGGCTATCTCTTACCTATATAACCATATAATTTTTTAAATATTTTGATTATGTTAAGGTTTTCATCCATAACTTCTCTTGTTGGTGCCTCCATGTTTTGTCAAAAACCAACATATATTAGTTTTAGTATAGATTTTTAGTTGTTCATCGAATTTTGAAACAAATTGTATTTTTATAAACTAGACTCCATTCTACATGTAATGAAAAAAATTATTTTTGATTAGTTTTTAAAAAAATAGGGGGGAGAAAGCTCAAATTTTAGCTTTTCAGGATGTGTCCACTTCAAAAAATCATAAAATATTATATATTCATTAAAAAATTAGCCAAAAGAACTGGGATAAACTAAATGGTGTTAGCTAATTTCTCACCATTTAGATTTTTGAAATTAAAAACAAAGTTAACAAAAAAGGGAGGCCACAATAGATGCTATGCTATTTAAAAAAAAAAATAGGACCACTTTTGGTGGCCCCCCTTTTTGAAACCCTTAGTCTTCATTATTTTCAAAAAAATAGTAGCTTAGAAAGTAGACTCAGAGCACTTCAACTCTTGTTCTTGTTGCATCTTTAAATTTTGAAGGTAACTATCTTCTTTTTCTCATGAACATTAGACTTTGTTGATTTCAAAAAAAAAAAAATTGGCATCTTAAGAGCCATTTTTGTGTCACAGCTTGGTGCACTTACCCTCTTGAAAGCACCCAAGTCCTTTTTAAATAAGACAACTTCTTCAAGAGGAAACTGAAAGAAGCCATCAAAATCAATAACCATTCCCATAACCTGAATCAAGATGAGGGATGGAGTTTAAGTTTCACCTAGCACCCTTTGTTAGCCAACTTGAGAACTTGTCATCATCCCCTTGATTGCTCATCCTCGTTTTTCCTTTCCCACCCCCTTCCTTTTCCCTTCCCCTCTCCTTTCTTTTCTCCCTCCAATTGTTTCTATCTTCCTTCCTATTTGTTCAAGGTGGTGCTCCTATTTCCTCCTTCTTGCTTAGTTAGTGGATAGGCATGTCTTTGTTTTTTTTCCTTAGATTCTTCTTCTTGTTTGGTCTGGCATCATGGCTCTAGTTTTTTCCCCTTTTTTTCTTCTCTCTTTAGCTTAGTAAATGAGACAAGTAAAAGAGGGTAAAACAACTAAATTAATTATCACACTATGTTATGATAATTGTCGTAGAGATTTACTCACTTTTATTCACATGTTTGTCTTGTTTTTTTCCTTTTTCCTGTTTCGTGCTCTTCAATTTTCTTTTTAGTTTTCATTAATTTCTTTAAATTTTGGACCCTTGTTTTTCCCTAATTAATTCTCTTATTGTATTTAAAATAAAAATTTCCTTTTTCTATTTTAAATTTTTGGTAGTTCTTTCTTAATTTAGAATAGATAACAAATAATAAAATAAGAATTAATTCTAAAATTTAAATTATAGGTAATAACAATAAATTTATTCTAAATTAATAACAATTTCTCTCCAAATTAATTAATAATAATTTATTCTTAATTGTTAATAACTTTTTTCTTAATTAATGAATAATAATTTTATTCAATATAAAATTAATATTAATTTTTAAACATTAATAAAGAAAATCTTAATTGTTTAAGCTAAAATTAAATTAATAATAAAAAAATTTCTTTTCTAATTAATATTTTTCTCTATTGTTATTGTTATAAATTTTCTTTTCAAATTAATATCTTTCTCTTATTACTTTATTCTTATGATTAATAATAAGAATTCTTCTTTTTTATTTATTTCTTTCTCTCTTATTATTATTTTCTTATTATTATCATTACTTTTTCTTCTTATTTAATTATTCTTATATTCTTGTTTAATATTATTTTCTTATCGTTAACACATACAATAGGAAAGTAATTTAGATATTTTTCTTTTTTTTTTTTCTATTTTCTAACTTTCATTTTTTTATCATAATATTTTTATCTATAATTATATTAAAATAAAAATATCCATATTCTATTTTTTTCTATTATAATTAATAATAAGAAAAAAATAGAATAAAAAGAGAAGATAATTTATTTTCTTCCTTATATATTTTCTAATAAAAATATCTTTAATACTTTATTTTCTTCTCCTTACTCTTTCTTTTCTTTTCTCTTTAGAATAGATAATTTTATTTTATCCTTTTTTTTTGTTGGTAACACAAATTTTATATTACTTGAAAATAAACATTACATCCCAATTCAGTTTTGATACCTCCCAAAACATTTCCAGCTGAGAAAAGACAAGCACCTTAACATGTAGCTATAACACTCCAAACCCCTTAACCATTGTTTCTACTAAAAGGGAAAAAAACCCACTACCTACAATCTACAACCTTTCCCCATACAGTACTACAAGAACCAAGAAAACCCCACCAACCTGAGACCCTAATTACAATGATTCACTAACTGTGGCATAAATTTCATACACAAAAGGAGAAAAAAAGACCACAGAGGGCCCTTTCAGTCATGAGCACTACCCGAGCCCAACGGTCCTTCACCCAACTCTTTCACTTGCTTCTTCTTCTAGTACCTACTCTACTTCTTCGTCCAACGTTTCCTCTAGCTCTTTTCTTTCACCACCTTGCCATGTGCTTCCATTTTAGCCTTCTCAATAAACTCTTCAACCTCCATGAGCTTGATAAAGAGCTTGAGTGCCTTCCATCCCAATCTGGCTTCTTCTCGGCATCGAGATTTAAAATTTCCTTTCGACCATCGAATGAATGGCTTAATTCTTGAGCCTCCATAGAGTAACTCCATTTCTTCATCAATAATTTCTTTAGAAATATCTAGGCCAACCCCCGGTATTTCCCATTCAAAAATTGATTCCATGTCCACCAAAAAGTCCTTGTGAACAATCTTCTTCATCACTTTACGCACCAATTCCACAGATTCTCCTAAGTCAAGATCACATGCCGCAATCATGGAGTACACATCTAGGTTTGTTCTAAGTCTGTGTCTCAGAGCACCAAAATCCCTACCTATGATCATTCTTACACACTACACAAGCCTATCATCTTCAATGAGGAATAATCCCCCTAAACTCTTCCCGACGCTTCACCAAAGAACAAACTCAATTGCCTTCGTGATTGAAAAGTAAAATTGGCCTCCATTTTTCTCTGAAAGAACACCACTTTCACCACCAAAACATTGTTGCCAAAAAAATTTTCCCCTTCGAAATGCGAGGAAAATCACCATTGCCTCAGGCTATAAAACCACCTTAAACTCCCACTTTAAATTAAATGCTCCAGGTACTGCAAGGCCACCGCTCGGCTTCTCCATCTCACACTAGTCTTGTCAAACTACCAGACACTTGCTACCACCTTGTGCATTCAATGTAATGTACTCCCCTGTATTGTGAAAAAAATTTGCTAATCTAAAAGCTCTAAAGTCTTAAAATTTGAAATCACCCACCTCACTAAAAGATAACACCCATTTAGATAGCACGTCTGCTTCAGCATTTCCACCTCGTCTAATATGACTCGCCAAAAAACTTTCAAGAGTGGCTAATTCTTCTCTAATTTTCTCAATGACAAATTGGAGGTGTCATGCATGAATAGATCCATTCATCATTGCTTGGACTACTATCATCGAGTCCCCTTCTAAGTGGATCTTTTTGGCACCTAAATTTTTTCCACACTTAATTGCCAACAGGGCTGCTATAACTTCTATCGTATTGTTCATTCCTTCTAGCAATTTCTTTGCTCCTAACGCTACCACATCACCATTCCAATCTCAAATGATAAATCCTACCCCTGAAGGGCCAAGATTTCCCTTTGAAGCCCCATCAAAGTTTATCTTCCACCATCCTTCCAATGGTCTTTCCCAACAAACCATCCTACAATTCTTCTCAGTTGGATTTACCCAACCTGGCCCCTTAATGAGAAATTTTATTTTATCCTTATTGATATTAGGAATAACATATAATTTTACTATATATTATCTTGAAGATTAATAGATATTTGAATAATAATTTTATAGGATGTTTTTTATTATGGGAAAAACAAGTTTTGAAGGGACCTAAAACCCTTTACAAATATATTTTGATGGGACATGAAACCCAATCTACACAAAACACTACCAAAGATAAATAAAAAACAAACAACAACCATTAGTGAGAAATCTGTACAACAAAGTAGATTCAAGGTTGGAAAACAACAAGCACTAGCAAAAGCTAGATTGACCCATTATATGTACTTCCTAGAATGTAAATACTAGAGAGTATCATCATCATGCTCAGGAAAATTTGAGCCCAAAAACACTACTTGAGATAGCCAGGAAACATAAAATATTTCACTTAAAGAAACAATCTCAGAGCCATAAAAAATAGTAATGTTGATGGGACCAAGAATCCCCATCAACCATATAGCTATTTCACATATTTAGAAGGGATCTTCTTGAAGCTCCAACTAAACCAACAAACCATCTCTAACTCTTCCTCTAAAGGAGAGAGCTCCCCTCTATAGGAGAGGATGTCATGAGTACCATTCCCACCAAATCAACAATTTTCCAACATCCTCAAACTCCACCTCAATAGGAACATAAGAGAAAACCAGAAAAAAGAGCTTCTTACCACCTCTTCAGAAACCATCTCCACTTAAAAAGGAGAGGACTCCACCTCCATAGGAGCAATCCTCACCTCAATAGAAGACACATTCTGAAGAATACAAAGGAAATCCAACACTTCAGAAGAAAGAACAACCACAACATCCTTTGGCTATCTAGGCAACTAGAGAGTCAAGAAGAACAAAGCATACATCCAGCCAACATCAATCTAGAATCCTTAAAACACACAATATTCTAGGAGAGTACATATAACTTTAAACACAACCCAAATAACAACAACAAATCAAGAATAGGGTCAACAAAGGTTGCCAACATCTCCAAGAACAATTGGGGCATAAATAAGCACAACCCAACGAAAGAATAAAACACTAGGAGTAGCATATCCAACAAAAGAAGCTAATAAAGAGTAGTAGGAAAAATATCCCTCAAAGGAAAAACTCCTTTAAACTTGAAGCTTTGAGGGACCTCAAGACACACTATAAGAACTCCACAACAGAGCAACCTATAAACAACAACACAAGAGGGTGCCAAAAAACTAGAGGGAAAAAGAACACCCAACAAAAACCAAAAAAGCTAGGCCCACAAACCACAATGAACAAAGACCCAAGCCCAAAGTGAACAAAAGCAGAAAAGACCCAAGAAGGATAGGGGAGCCCACACAAGAAGAAAAATGGGAGCAGGCCATGCTATTAAACACACCAACTACCCCAACATGCTAGATAGGGCCAAAGAAATGCCATAGATTCTCCACAGAAACAACCAATGGGAAGCACCACCAATCCCCAAAAGGGAAACCAAGAGCAACCAGTGAGCACCAAGAGCAAAAGCCACTAGAAGGACACCACTAAACAAACAATAGAGAGATTCCAAAGGGGCAAGGGGGAACTAAGAAGGAAGGAGTCAGAGGGCAGACTAACATGATACGCACACTGGCTACCCCAACATGTTGGTTAGAGCTAGAAATAAGCCACTCCACAAATAGAATGCCCTCAAGGGACCCAAAGCACACAACTAAAGAACTCTCTAGTTGAAAGAATGCCAATAAAATAGAACACTGGGGAAGAAGGGAAAGCATCCAAAAACCACCCACAACACTAAGAAGGAGAAAAGAAAGAGGAAGAAACACCTCATAGGAACACCAAACCAGAGCCCCAAGTTGAAGAGAAGAGCCACATCAAACATAAGAAGAAATGATAGCTCCATTTAAGTATCCTTAAACCCTTCCATAGAAAAACCAAACAACATCAAGGCACCAACCACGACAATAGAAAGGAGACTCCCACAACCAAACCCACACAATGATTGCTTCAAGCTGAAAGCGAGCAAGGGAAAACAAGGCACCAAAAAGATAGAAGACACCTCCACACATACCAACAACAAGATCATCCTATAGAAGAAACCCAAGCCAAAAGACTAGACAGTAAGACACCTAGCTAAGATATATATTCAATTTGTGAAGAATATAGTTGAATTAGAGGCTTTACAATCTATCAATTCCCTCACATTAACCTTATTACATCATAGCAATAATTTTACACAAGGTAATGAGGGTGAGACTCCTAGGTGCCAATGATCAACCCAAATTTATCATAGCTATGGGTTTGTCTATGAACATGGGTTTGGGAATGATTAGGATTCACACATTGGAGAGGATACTCCATGGTTTTAGGAGTATGATGTGTAAGACTAGGACCGAGATACATCCATCTTTGAAAATATGGTGTTGATTGATGAGTTGTCAAATAGCACATTTGAGATTGATAGACGTAATTTTTAATAAGGTTATGAAATTTATTATATTTCCTTTTTAAATAGAAGATTGACTATATTAATCTATTATGAATTTAGAAACTAACGTATGCATGTGTATGTGTATATGTATTATGAGGTCAAAGTGTTCATCCTATGTCTGTAGTCCCTTCAATTCATAATTATACAATCATGTCAAGTCCACATGTATGTAATCTATCAAAAAATATGATAATCTTATCATTTACATTTGATGATGAACAGATGATGTTGGAGCTTCAACATCAGCAACCATTGGTGGTAGTGGTCATATTTTAAATTTCACTAATGAACTAGTTCAATGTGCTAAGATGGCCATTACTAGAATTGAGGTCTCCAAACTACTACATTCAATGTTGCAATAGTCAACAATCTTATAATTAGTTAGGTATTAACTGTCACCCATATTTAATGATAAAAATTAGACAATTTAAATTTTACAAGTCAAATCCCTACACATAAATGGGCATAATAGAATAGTCAATATAAAGTAATATAATCATCTCATAGCCTAAAGTAGTAGCAACCAAAATATTGTCATGACATGATGACAATGCAAAGGCCATGAATATAATCATCTTATAGCTTAAAATAGTAGACTCCAAGTGAGGTCCATGGTTCAAGGATATCAAGTACCATTTAATAACGTATATGGCATCATCCTTGAAAGAACACAACATGCATTGACAAGATCACATAAGATTTCTTTGAATATCGAAAGAAATAACACAATAGATAATATACTTGATTTCACCATAATCAATACCTTTAATTCATACTTAAGATGGTGTAAAAAATTTATTTGTTAGATCATCATATATGAAGATATACATCCAATGATTTTAGTGGTATTAATATTCTTAACCTTCAAATTTCATCTATCCTATGGTGCAATTGCATATTCTTGTCTTGGTCTAATTTATGGTCTAAATAATGTTTGCACTTGTCATTTATATTAATTATACTATTCTTATAAAAAAAACTTAGATGCTTCCAAACGAGTATAGTTTTGGCTCTTAGAGTTGCTATAAAATCATTCATGAATGAAATTGTGATGACATAAACATAAACATAATATAAATTAAGAATGAATGAATCAATAAAAAAATATAAATTATATGATAAAAGTAAATTTTCATTTAAAAAATAATAAACTATAAATTATTATTACCATTAAGTTGTTAGCTCTTATTACCGTTAAGACAAAAAAGCATAGTTGTTAGCGTTATTACCGTTATGAAAAAAAAGCATGGTTGTTAGCTCTTATTACCGTTTTGCGTGGCTATTTGTGGAGGCAAAGTGCTTTCCATTGCTGGATTGTCCTGAAATACAAGCTCCTCAATTTTTTTCTGTAAAGCCCCAATGTAGTTAGGAATGGTCACCTTAGCATCTACAGAAGAAAATCTTTCAGATATGGCGGAGGTCGGCGAGATGTGGAGTAAACCCTGCGTTGGCGGCACAGGAAGGGTTGAGGGCCTCTTGTGCACAGATTATCCGGGTAAATATTTCTTTAGTCAATCTCTGAATTTATGGCCTCCAACCTTGTATGCCTTCATTCTTGGCTTACGTTCCTGACTTCTCCAAGGTGTTCCAGCATGTTTGCCTTCATTCAGGAGGAAGGCGGTGCTTAATGAGATCGCGAGGAGCCTCTTCATCGGTTTGGGAACACTTCCAGTAGTTCGGGATGGGATTGAAGTGCAACAACATTGTTTGGAAGGCTCTCAAAGATCTCTCGCCCTCGCGTACTACAAATCCTTGGTTAGATTGTATTCATCGATACCCTGTTAAAAGCTAGTTTCGCATTTACACAAAATTTTCAGTGGCACCGGTTTAGGACGCAAGGAGTAGCCAGTGGAGGTAGACAGTGTTGTTATTTTGTATTCTACCTATTGAGGAGCCCAACCCCTGACCACCAGATCGCGTTCCACTGTGCGGTCTCGAAACCCTTGGTGCAGAACAGCACTCTGTAACACTTCACCCTTCATTCTGTAACCCTTGGGGAAGACCCGTGAGACGAACAGCGGTCGTGTGGTCCGCCGGAAGAGGCAGAGGAAGGCTATTCACAACGGCCTGTAGAATGGTATTTTCAATTCAAGGCACTTCTGGTCTTCATTGAGGTATGCCCTGCTCTACACATGGTTCCACTTTATTACAAAAGATAAAATATACTAAGTTATCAACATATAACCCAGCGCCAAATTTGGAGCAATTCACAGGACAAACATGTTTTGTAGATAGAGACGCATGAAAAGAGGGAAAAGAGGTACAAGAAATATATATTTTCATCTTTCTATATTTACTCTCCATGTCCATGGAACTCTGTGATCCATCTACTGACCACCTGTGTCTGTAGCTGCTATTTTTAGCGGCGTTTGCCATCTCCATACCTTTCTCATCTCTGTTGCCTTCCACTGAAATATAAGAGACTAATATTTCATGGCCATAATGTTGCAGCATTTTAACATAGAGGACAACAGTGAATATAAGTAAAGAGTTCAAGTACCAATTGAACTGCAAATTGGCCAGGGCTTTGGCCCTCATGTTAGCCCCCTGATCATCGCATCTTAGCATCATATGACCATTCTCCGAGTGCATTTTACACCCTTTTGGAATCCACAGCATGAATCCCATGTGTACAAACCATATTCCCTGAAACAAAATCGACATTGACCTCACCATGGCCACTAAAAAACTCTTAGGAAAAGGGACCTCTAAAATAGTGGAGGGCAAGCTAACTAGAACAATAAGCTCTGCAGAAATGGAGAGGCAGGCCCCGCTAAAATAGCTAGCAGCTCCACATGCTTTACTACTCTGCCCCTAAATTTATTTTGTTAGGCAGGTTTTCGTTGAGTGATAATGGCCATCAAAATGTTTAGTCAATTTTGTTTCTTTCACCGAAGAATTACAGTTTAATTGAATTAATTTTGTTTCTTTCACCGAATTTGTTGAATTCAATTATGTCATCTATCAAATTCATCTCACCTCAATTTAAATTTACATAAAATTCAGTTTAAAGATTGTAATGGTTCAATCTAACTACCCATTATCAGGAAAAAGATGTACTAGTTCGTGTATTTTCTGTGATGAGTAGTATATTGATTACAGATCTCAAAAAGAATTTGACAGCAGAGGATTCACCCGTGATTGTGTTTGGAGGATCTTACGGTGGAAGTAAGAGTGTTTCATTAATTGTGTTAATGAGTTTCTATGGGTATATATTGAATGGGTTTGCAGTTTATGTTATGGATTACGAGGCAGTTTTGTTTTGTGCAGGTAGTTCGGGAAGGGCAGAAAGCTAATCAAGTATTCCTGTGATTCAAGTTTGTAGGAAATACTGAATTTCTGTAGAGTGACGCTTAGAATTTTTCAATTATTATAGTCAATGGCAGTGTAAAGCAAATTTGTCAATTAATTTGTAAATTGATATGTAAATGGATTTGTTGTTTAATAAAAAAAATTATTTGGGAGGGGTTGAATTGGCCCTCTCCCCAAGGCTGCAGGGAATGGTCACTGGCCATGGCCATTCTTTTCAGTCTTGTGTCTTTGTGTTGATTTTTATATTATTTTTTATTGCAGAATAAATTGAATTTTTTTATTTCATCATATTTAACTATAAATTAAATGTTTGAACTTTGATGCATTTACTTTGTATATGTGTAAAGTATGTCTTTCAACAAACTTTGTGTGAAATGTGTTTCAACTTTTCACATTCACATTGTTTTCATTTGTTGTGAAGTTTATTTTAATTAACCTTGGTATTTACTATGTGTTGAACTTCAATGTTTACTTCATGTGTGGTTGAATTAATTGTGGCATGTGTTTACTTTCAAATTCATTTAATGTAAAGTCGGTTTTAAGTTTGAGAAATCATTAATTGTTTGTGTGGTTTGTGCTTGAATATTGATTTACTTATTGAATTTGGGCACTTTTGTATGAACTTTTGGGTGTGTTTGAATTTTGATTGTCACTTTCAAAAGTGTTCTAATTTTGGCTCACTTTATTTCAACGCACTTCACAATGTTTTTAACTTTGTTGTATTTACTTTCTATATGTGTAAAGTATGTGTTTCAACTTTTCACATTCACATTGTGTGTTGAACTTCAATGTTTACTTCATGTGTGGTTGAACTAATTGTGTGGCATGTGTTTATATTTAAACTTTCAAGTTCATTTTATGTAAAGATTTTATGCTTGAGAATTCATTAATTGTTTGTGTGGTGTGTGCTTATATTGATTTACTTATTAAATTTTGGCATTTTTGTATGAACTTTGTTTGCATTTATTATTTATATGAAGCGTGTGTTTGAGTTTTGGCATACATTAATTGTTTTTTGAAAAATAAGCTTTGGTGTGTGTTTGAGAGAGAAGGTAGGAGGTAGAGAGGGGGGAGAGAGTAGAAGGTAAAGAGGGGAGGGAGGTAGATAGGTGAGAAAGATAGGGAGAGAGGGCAAGATGTAGAGAGGTTTGAGAGAGAGAGAGAGGGTAGGAGGTAAAGAGGGGAAGGAGGTAGAGAGGGGAGGGAGTTAGAGAGGTGTGTGTGTGTGTGTGTGTGTTTTTTGGTGTGTGAGAGAGGGGGAGAGGGGGGGAGGTGGAGAGGGAGACAGAGGGAAGGAAGAGTGAGGAGGTAGAGAGGGGATAGAGAGAGAGGCAGGAGGAGGAAGAGGGGGGGAGTGTTAGAGAGTAGAGAGAGTAGGATGTAGAGAGGGGAGAGAGTTAGAGAGGTGTGTGTGTGTTTGTGAGAGGGAGAGAGGGGGGAGGTAGGGAGAGGACATAGTAGGAAGTAAAGAGTGAGGGAGGTAGAGAGGTGATAAAGAGAGTAGGAGGTAAACAAGAGAGGGAGGTAGAGAGGTGAGAGTGAGAGGGGGGGTAGGAGGTAAAGAGGGGATGGAGGTAGAGATGTGAGAGAGAGTATGAGGTAAATAGGGGGGAGGTGAAGAGGTGAGAGAGAGAGAGGATAGGAGATAGATAGAGAG
>VDFB02281492.1:546409863-546461725 GCA_007258455.2 Sequoia sempervirens
GAGAGAGAGGGTATGAGGTAGAGAGATGAGAGAGAGAGAGATAGAAGGTGAGGATGATTTTACCTTTGAACTAATGTGAGAATGTTATAATGTGAGTTCATTATAGTGTGCTTGAATTATTGTCAGCTTTGGTAATTTTTAAACCTCAGGGTTGGATTTTCCTTGGGATTCCAACTCAAAGAGTTGGGAACATATTTAATTATCTAAAGAGGATAGGGAAGTAGAGAGGTGAGAGAGAGAGGGTATGAGGTATAGAGAGGAGGGAGGTAGAGAGGTGAGAGAGAGTATGAGGTAAAGAGGGTGGAAGGTAAAGAGGGGAGGGAGGTAGAGAGGTATAAGAGAGAGTAGGAGGGAGAGAGGGGAGGGAGGTAGAGAGGTGTGTGTGAGAGAGAGTGAGAGAGAGGGTAGAAAGTAGAGAGGGGAGGGAGTTAGAGAGAGATAGGGTAGTACATATAGAGGGGAGGGAGGTAGAGAGGTGTGAGAGAGAGGGTGGGAGGTAGAGAGGGTAGGAGAGAGAGATGAGAGAGAGATAGAAGATGAGGATGTTTTTACCTTTGAAATAATGTGATAATGTTATAATGTGATTGTATTATAGTGTGCTCACATTATTGTCAGCTTAGAGTTGGATTTTCCTTGGGATTCCAACCCAAAGAGTTGGGAACACATTTCAATGTCTAAAGAGTGTTTTTGTAAAATATAATAAAATTGACACAATCTTGAGCATGCTTCCCCTTATGCTCCCCCTTAGCTTTGTATGTTTTTCAATGTCAAATAAAAAAAAAAATGTAGTGTCTAACAATCTTGAGCGTGCTTCCCCTCTCTAACATTGAGCTCTTTGTTAGCTTTCTAACCATGTAATTTTTTTCATGTTTAAAATATTTTAGGGTTTTGATCTTTAAATTTTTTGGTAGTGTTTATTTTTTGGTCTCATTTTTTACCCATTTGTCAAATTTTGAAACAAATTACATTTTTAAAAACTAGACTCTATTCTATGCACATTAAAAAATGGTTTTTTCTTGGTTTCCAAAAAAATTATGGTGGAGCATACTCAATTTTATGTTTTTTAGGATGTGTCCACTTTGAGAATTTGTAAAAAGTTGTATATTGATTAAAAAATTAGCAAAAAAATTGAACATAAACTACATCATGTTAATTTTTCACTGAAGTGATTTTTAAAATACTAAAAAAATTTAACATCTTAGGAGGAGCGCACCAGATGATATGCTCTCCTTTTTGAACCTCTTGATCTCCACCATTTAAAAAAGTTTAGAAAGTAGATTCCGAGCACTACGACTCTTGTTCTTGTTGTATCTTCAAGTTTTGAGTGACAATTGTCTTCAAATTCTCATCCAAGGTTAGTCTTTCCTAATTTCAGAAATAAATAAATAAAAAAATTAGCCACTTAAGACCCCTTTTTGGTCCCCCATCTTTATGCGTACCTTGTATATATATTTGACATTTTGGGAGCACTCCATACTTTTTGGAGAAGTCAACCATTTTGGGGAAGTCCCAACTTTCATATAGATAGATATTTGTTGCTCTTAAAATTTTGGTGGTGTGGTCAAAATTCATATTTTGGGTTATTTTAATATTTTCTATAGCTTTGGTGGCTATGTAGAAAATAATTAAATATTTAAGTTGTCACAGTTCTTATATTTAATTATAAAAGGGGTTGTATATCGAGACATAAAAGTGACTTACTTTTTAGCCCAAAAGTAAGTTTGAATTTTCAAACGTCATTAGGAAGAAAAAGAGAAATACTTTTTCAAAAAAAGAAATGAAAAAGAAAAAATATTTATTTTATTAAAAAAGGCAACACAAAGCAAAAAAGTGTTTTTTAAAAGCAATAAAAAAATTATTTAAGAAGGGCTTGGGAAAGAGATTGATCATCCATTGTTTATTATCAAATTCTATTTCTTGAAAGATTGAACTTATTCATCCTAACCATTTGAGAGTGATTTCATCCAAAAGTCCATTATGTGTTAAAGATACTAGGTTGGGAATGAAAGCCATCAACTTTTAGTGGAGCAATTTCTTATGGAGATTTCTAATGTGTTGAATAATAGGATTTTTTTATGAGATTGTGTTGAAGAGTAAAGATCATATCTAGATTTTAGTTTGATGGAGATTTAGCAAAAATAAGGTTTGAAGATTAACGAGTTAATTGTGTAGCACATTAGTCTTCATTTTTAAATGAGAAATACTTAACGTTGATTGTGGAATGGGCCCAAGGTAGGTCATACCATTCATTGAAGAATATAGTAGCTAGTTGTACTAAATTTTTTGAAACAATGGAGTTAGGAGTGAGGCATGTCAAAGGAGCAGGTCAAATTCATTCTTAGGAAGTTTTTGGGTTCCAAAATCCTAAGAACATCATAATATTGTAGATTGGAGCTTAGCTTATTGTTTGGCACTATCATCATAAATGAGCTATTGTTCGTGTTGTATAACTAGTGAATATCTTGTATATTGTATTGCTACAACCATACCCTATGAACTAGGAAGAGAAGCATTTGTTTATAAATATAACTCAACATCTTATGTATTGCTAGAATTGTGGAACATAATTCAGATGCAAGCTTTAATGGAATAAAGGGTTATATTGTTCTTAAGTTTTCATAATATATGCTCCTTAATCAACTCTATGCAAATTTTAGACTTATTGTTAATTATATCTGTTACCCATTTTTCACCTATGGGCTCAATCAGGCAGGGTAACCCATGTTTACAGAGGTTCTCGTAGACCAAATGGAGGAACACTTGCATCTGGATCACATTTTCTAACTTGATTGCTTCTTGTGTATATGTAGGGGGAAAATGATGTTTTAATTCAGCACATGGATTAAATGTGGCTCCCAAGAGGGTTGAGCCCAGTGTGCAGGTCTTCAATTTAAGGGTGGGTTTTCATTTTTATGTTTTGCCTTGTCTTTTCCATTTTTTGTTTTGCTTTCTTCTTGCCCTTCTTTGTTTCCATCGGAGGCCGAGTTAGACCGAAACCAAACATTGGAACTTTTCCAAGGTTTCGGTTCCTGTTTCTGATCCAGTTCTGATCCCGGTTCTGCCTTTTCATTCTTTGTCGGGCCCCTTCTTTGTTTCCATCGGAGGCGGAGTCAGACCAAAACCAAACATTGGAACTCTTCAAGTCCCAGTTTCCGTTTTCATTCTGGTTCTAGTTCCAGTTCCGCCCTTGTGTGCATCTCGTTCTCTTCTTTGACCTTGCGTTTTGCCCATGGGGTAGTTTTTCCCTTCATTTTCTTCCTTGTCCTTTTTCCTCCCTTCCTTGCCTTTGTCGGAGGCGAGTTCGGGATAGAATCTGAACTTGAAACTTGATGAAAGTTTCAGCTTTGGGTTTGTTTCCACCCCCACCCCCGCTGTGTTTTGCCCAGGATCGGTTTTAGTTCCGATCTCGCCTTGTCTCATGTTTTGTGCATTTTCTTTCTTTTGGCAGACCTATGCCTGAGCCCGGGTCAGAACCCGAACTTGGAACTTTTCCAAAGTTCCAGTTCCTTCTTTCGTTCCGGTTCCGACCCCGGTCCCGTTCATTCTTCTTTCTTTTCCTCATGGCCTGTGCTCGAGGGATGTATCCCCCTTGGTTTCCCCTTATGTTTTCCTTTTTCTTCCTTCTTCCCTCATATTTTGTCGGGAGCAAGATCAAAACGAAATCCAAACTTGAAACTTCATTGTTCGGTTTTGGTTTCGGTTCCGGTTTTGGTTTCGTCTTGACCCTGCCCTGCTAGTTTTGAAGGAGTTTGGTTGAAAGGTTAGCCTCAATCAAGTTTGACAAAATTTTCCTTCAAGGAGAAAGTTGGAAGACCTTTCGGATGTCTTGTCGAATGGCAAGGGTTCCATAAAATCTGAAGGCTTCACCTGTAGGTTCTTATTGGCAAGACTTCGATCATCGTCTCAACAACAAAAGGTTATGCATATCAGCGAAGGATAAAGCCTTTGCCATAGAGTCTCGGTGACTTCTTCAAGTCTCACAGAAAGGAGGCGGCGTCAGCAAAGCAGGTGAGCTTTGCTGTAAGGTCTCCCCGACTCTAAAGGCTCTCGGCATAGGAGTTTGATTTTGCTAAGATGTCACGGTGATAAAGAAAAGTCATGCTGACTGAAATGATCCCTCGCCAAAGCAAAGCACCTTTGGCATGATCTCTCACCGATACTCAAGAGTCTTGCTGACAGATGAAGCGCCTTCGCTAGGAGATGATGGTTTCAGTGAAGGATGGTGGTTTCACCATAAGGTCTCAGCGACCCAATAGGGTCTCACCAATAAAGGGTGCCCTTGGTATAACATTCCAAGTCGGAGAAAGGTCTCCCCGACTAGGTGATGTCTTGCCGACAAGTGAACATCTCAGGCAGAATGAAGGAGTTTGGTGCGAGTCTCGGTGACAAGTGGGTGTCTTGTTGAAACAAAAAGGGGGCTCGGTGTAGTGTTTTCCCTTCGCCAGGAGTCTTCCCAACCAATGGGAGTCACGCCAAAAGGAATGTTGCATTCGGGGAGACTCAAAAAGGAGGTCTTACATTTGGTAGGATGTCTTCCTGACTTGATGTGGTCTCAGCGATAGGGGGAGTCGTCGGCATGACCAATGAGGCCGCTATGACCTCTTGCCGAAGCAAAACAAAATGAGCTTTCGCTGGAACAAGGAGGCCTCACTGAGAGTCTTGCCGACCCGATAGGGTTCCAACAAAGAATGCAAAGCTCGGGTAGAGCAAAATGCGTCGGGGTGACATCAATATACCTTCGCCGATAGAGGATGAGAAGAGTTTTCCATATTGTTTGGTCGAACACGATTGTCTAGGTGACCAAGAGGCGATATCGGTATGATGTTTTGGGCTTGATAAGAGCTCTCATCAACTGTCACATGTTGTGCCGATAGCTTCAAAGGGCGTAATCACATCGGTGAGACACTTTTCAGTGTCTCGCTGAGATGCTATTCTGATCAAAGGAGCTTTTGACCGCTCGAGGAATCTGCGTGGACTGTATTTGACCAATCAGAGAGATTTGAAAGTGAGCCGTGGCAGGATGAAGAAGATCAATAGGATGAAAAGCAACGTGTATCTGTTCTAAGCTTAGGAGCATTCAAAGCACTCGACAGGGAGGTTCAAAGGTGGACACGAGGATCAGAAATGAATGCGGTAGCTGCGAAAGATCTGAAGAAGGCTTCTCTGGGGAATGACTCTTCACCGACATGGACACACAGGGTGCAGCATTAATTTCAGTCAAAAGATCTAAGAAAAAAATCTATCTCGATGACTGATATTTTGTAAGCCCTAAGGGGCCGACAGATTTTGATATATAAGGCATTTTTTTCCTTTTTGTAAATAGTTTGGATATACACTTTAAAGAGTTAGTGATTTTTATCAGTCCTTCCTCGACTAAATGTGTGTTTTGTAGCTCAACTGGAATCTGGAATAAAGCACAGAGTTTACCTTGGAAGCTACTGTTAATGTTTGTATTACTCTCATTTTTGTATTTCAAACTATGCAAGTTTTCAACTGTGTTTTATAAGTCTGCACTCATACCTTAAAGTTGTGAAATTTATCTTTCCCTCTTAAGATGTGTGTAGATCAAACCTGTTAAGAGTGATGCATAATTCTAAAAGAATTTATGTGAGTAAGTGAAACGGTTGCAATTTAGCTTCTCAGTGTATGTTCATCTTGTTTTTATTTCATGATTTCTGTCAATTTGGTGTATCACCATAAGT
The DNA here is from genome assembly GCA_007258455.2 of Sequoia sempervirens. Classification (NCBI taxonomy): domain Eukaryota; kingdom Viridiplantae; phylum Streptophyta; class Pinopsida; order Cupressales; family Cupressaceae; genus Sequoia; species Sequoia sempervirens. The sequence continues at coordinate 546,415,566 of VDFB02281492.1, forward strand.
TTAAGTTTTAGCTTTCATGCATTCCTCCTCTCTTTCTCTTTTATAAAATTAGTAGTTTAGGTGATACCCGAGGAAGTCGGCCTTCTCTGGAGGTTGACCTCTGTTTGCAAGAAACCCACATCTTTTGAGGTCTTCCCATGTTACACTAAGATGTTGAACATCAGGTTCAATAGGGTGCAATTTCAGGTGATAACAATATCATGGTAAAAGTTATGAAATAAGGTAAAACTAATATAAGTTCATAGTATTGTGTGAATTCCAAAAACTTTGTAGTATCAAACAACAATTCATATATCATTTTTGGAGACATCTTGCAATTTGTATTAGTCCTTTCTATACAATATTTTATGCAAACACTAGGGTATATTGTCAAACGTTTGTTGAAATACACATAAAGGTGAGTTGGGTATGTCAAACAATTGCAATAAATACCAAATAATTAAGGGTATGTGCATGATCATTATGGAAAAAGCAGGCCCTTAAGTGGCGAAAAATTTAGAAAAATTAGAGTAAGGCAATTTGACCTAAAAATTTGAATAAGTTATCTATATTATTTCAAAAATATGTAAGAATAAAATCTATAAAAAATTGAATTTAGTTTCTAAACTACTAGGTTTTAAAAAAAAAAAAAAAACCTATTTCATGAAAATTTGAAATTTCAATGTAGTAGTACTTAAATTTTAGAGAAAAAAATAAGTAGGTGTCTCCTAACCACCTTAACCAAAATAAAATGACAATATTTTTTATAAGATTTTAGATATAGGTAGAGGACTCATATCTGTATGTGATGCATATTTGTTTGTAATTTTTTCCAAGTAAATAATTAATTATGAATTTTTAATTACAACTTTTAAAAAATATAAAAACCCGTATGTCTAACCACCTTAACTTGGTCAAAATTTCATGAAATTCATTTTTTCTTTTTTTAATCCTATAGTATGTGAATCATAGAATGTGATGTATATTTTGGATTCAAAAATGTGAGACCGTTTGAAAGTTATAGATGTTTTTCAATAAGCCTATCAATCAAAACTTTTGTCGTAATTCAAATAGATAATAAATAATAATTATTTATTAAATTTAAAGTAAAACTTAATTTATATTGGTGGAAATCTGATAATCTCCTTTAAAAACCCTTTTCGTTTCATCAATTTTGGGTAAAAAAAAAAGTTGTCAGCCACATACCCTACACATACCCATCATATCACCACTTTTTGGCCCATCATGATCCTGCACACACCCTTAAAATATTTCAGTGTTGACATTTCATCAAACATTTGTCAAAATTCCAAACTTTTGGTTTAACACTTTACAAAAACTCTCAATTATCTCACTTGGATTTACCCTATGAAATCAAAATTATAGCAAGAGAAGCTTGTAGTGAGCTTTGGATAATATTTGCATATTTGTGGGGCTTAGGGATAAAAAAGGGGAAAGTAAGTTTGTATATTTCAATACATTTTTAAAAATATTTTTAAAAGAAAGATTTAAGGAAATGTTTTAAGGAAAAAATAAAAAGTTTCTTCTAATCCAAAGATATAAGGTTACTGATTTAGTAAGGATTTTTGAATAAGGGACTGTAATAGTTTTTGTATGTTTATGTGGTGTTTGGAAAAAAATATTTTAATATGAGATATATGGATAAGTGTTTTGTTTGGGTGTATTCTTGGTCGAAATATTAATGAAAAAATGATTACATTTTTATGCTTGCATTATCAAATATTTGGATTTAATTTTATATTTTGTAAATAAGAAGTAAAATCAGTTATAAAGGAGGTTGGAGGCAGTAGTGGTTAAAATAAAAATTCATCTTGAATTTTAAAGATAGTATACTATTTGAGCAGATCCATATCTTCAAATTATTTCCTATTTAGTTCAAGAGCATTATGTTGGTAATTGTGATGTAAGGTTTTGATAACCAAGACAATGAGAAGTTTTGGTAGGTAGAAAAATAATGTGATCCAAAGTTTTGGTAACCAATACAATTACATCTTTTTGTAGTCAAGACAATGACTATGATCAAAAAAATTGGTAACCAAGAAAATTAGAAGTTTTATTAGATATAATAGTGAAAGAGGAATAGTTTTGGTAACCAAAATATGAGAATTTTTGGTAGCTAGGACTATAAAGAAGAAACAATTTTGGTAAACAAGATATGATAAGCTTTGGTAGCCAAAACAATGAAGGAAAAACAATTTTGGTGATCTAGACAGTGAAATTTTAGTAGCTAGGATAATGAAGGTGAAGGAGAAACAATTTTGATAACCAAGACAATGAAGTTTTGGTAGCCATGATAGAGAATTATTGACAATGTCATGATTCAACAAGAATTGAAATATTATGTTTGTTCCAATCCAATTTTCGGTATCTCTACCTCAAGAAGAAATATGATGAATAAGGTGGGAGCATTAAAAAAATTACAAAATTCATTTTTGGTATTGTAAATTCAACCCAAATATAATGTATATTTCTATGTATTCATTCACATCACTTTACATATAATTTCTATTTTGTTGTTGTACAAGGAAATCAATTAAAATCTTTCATTACCTTCACTTCGATTAGGAGATTGACTTTGACATTTAGTACCATCATTGTTCCATCCAATAGCATCATAGTCTATTGAATAACATCACAATCTATTTGATCAACATCCACTATAAACCACATAATTTGAACTATCAATTTCTAAGTGACAAACGCCCAATGGCTACCAATCAATTTACAAGCGAAACCCATACATAATTTAAACTATCAGCTTCTAACTGACAAACACCCAATAGTGGCCAATCCATCTACTGACCAAACCCTTACATAATTTCTATTTTTATTTATATAAAAAAATAATCCCAATTACTAGGAAATTCATTCTAAGATATTCATTTAGGTCCTAAGATATTCATTTTCCTTTGTTAGTACTTGAATCTAATCTTTAGCAACTCATACACTGAAACAAGTACGAATTCAAAGTCTTTGTGCCTTTGATTTGCTTCCTAAAATTGATAATTTCTTCCTTTTTGGCAAGATTATCATCTCTTGATTCTTGTGAGCCCTTTTAGATGAGATTCTCCTCAAGTATGTCATTATCTTATCATTCCTTAATTTCACTACAACATCATGATCCATGACTGACAGAAGATTTATCAATATCTTTTTAGGACTAAAGGTAGTTTGGAAGATGTGAAACTAGGACTAGTGGATGGTGGTGCAATTCCTATTTGTGGTGTAACTTTAGATCCTTATAGTGAACCAAATGGATGTGGAGTTGTGACACTTGTTTGTGGCTAAATGGGTGGATATAATATAATTTTGGGTTGTGGATACAACCATTATCATGACCTATGTATTTTGTATAGGTGCATATTTTATTTGATCCTTTTCTTCTTTTCCATTATGAAGTCATCAAATCCTCTTTCTTATTCTCTTCCTAACCTATGTTATCTAAGGTACTGATTTCTTCAATCCCTTTCAAGGCACTTTTCTTGACTTTTACTTCCTTCACTTTCCCTTCACCTTGCTCATAAATGGGAGTTACTATGTTGCAATGATATCAAATATAACTTAGGTAATGTGAGCTCACATGGTCCATAGTCAAGGGTCCTTGAGTAAGTGTTTTCTAAGATGAAGTAGCATTAAGAAATTACAACATGGTAGTAGTTGATTTGTCCCTAACAAAGAATTAGGTGGTGTAGAATTTATGTAGAGATTTAAACCTTCATGTTTCAAAATATAGTGAAAGTTATCTTGACAAGTAAGTCCACCAAAGATGGAGATGTCAATATGGTTAGATAACATTTTGAAGAAGAGAAAAGAGTTCATATCTCTAATGTTTTTTTCAGTTGTTGTGGTATTACTTAAAGCTCCTCCTCATTCTAAAAAGTAAGATTTGTTCCTTTTCATTCTTTTATGGAAGTTCAAGGATAAAAAATAGTGATTCTTCTCTTTCATTTCTATGGATGTTCAAGGATCAAGAATAGCAAAGATAGCTGCTCACATTTATGATAAAAAAGAGGAGATATGCAAGCAATATATTATTAAATTATAGAAGTTAACCTTAGGTGAAAAATGAGAGGGATGGAAAAAAAAGGTATGTAAATAGTTATAGCCATCATTTTGAATAGGATGAACAAAGATGAATAAACCAAAGAGTAGTTGAAAACTCGAGTGGGATAGTTCGGGTTGTGTTAAAACTCATTTTGAGTTGTTTTGTAAGGGTTGGGTAAATGTTCAACTTCAGGTTAGTCTGGGTTAATGCTGCATTTTGAACCATCAACATTTTTGTACAAGCGATGTAATTGGTCTTCGTACCTATCCTATTGTTATTGGAGCGATAACTGGAGGTTTTCTTACTAGTTCTTTCCTACCAGTATGCTCCCTTGAACTAGTTTTTGTAAAATTATACTATATATATAATAAAATATCAATGGCTTGCCACTTTTTCCAAAAAAGAAAAAACTCTTTTGCTACCTTGGACAAAAAATTACAAGTTGTAGGTGAAATGAGAGGAGTCAAACAACTATGGCATAAAAAGAATCTCTCCTAACACAAGGTTCAAGTATTATTAAGGAATCTATTAAGTTTTATCATGAAATTAATGATAATCTAGGTTCTCTTGATGAAGTGGAGGAAAATTTTGATGAATTATTATTAGTGGAGGTTAATTTACCATAGTTGTAACAAATGACAAATATGGGATTTTTCATCTTAATGTTAGGTGTTGTACTCAAAAAAAGATAATCTTAGGCTTTCCTTTGAATGATTTAAATCAACTAAGTGGAGAATCAAAATTTTGAAGAACGAAAGAGTTTTTTTTTTAAATGTGAAAGACCTTGATAATGGTACACTATCAAACCTTAAAACTTTCATCAAGACAAATCCTTGTTCCTTCTTCAATGATCATTGAATTGTAAACCTATTCAACTCTACAATGAAGAAATTATTAGATTCAATCAAGCAAAACATGAATAAAGAAATTATGAATGAATTTTTCAAAATAAATATTTTGTTCAATACTTTTGAAGGGAAGCTTCTAACACAATATAATCCCTAGAGGATTTAAAATACTATCATTTCAAGGGATATTCATTTTCTATACTTGTATGGGTCAAATTTTAATATCTTAAAGGAATTTTTGGTTAGCTTAAAATTATATGTACAAGGCGATAATCTAGAAGTGAAAGAAGAAATAATCCAAATTGACAATGATAATAGAGAAGAACGTGATTGAACAAAAATGGAAGCTATTCACGTGTCAAATTTAAAGCAGGGTGTACTTATTAAATATTTGACATAAAACTTTATGTTTATAAAGTTTGATATATTAATGTCAAATTAGCACATTATAACTAGGGAAATATTTTGTGAACTTAAAAATTAATTTACTATAAAGTTATTTGAATGGTTATAGGAAGTTATTCAAGAGGAGACTATAAATTATAAACTTTTCATTAAAGAAAGGTTAGTGAATCTTTGGCCATTTTTGCAAAGATCGTATGAGTGAGAGACTTGAGATTTTGAAATTTTGAAATAACAATAGTGTCCATGTGTAATTGATGTTTTATAATTGTTTTTTGTAATCTACAATTACAATTAAAAAAATTATCTAATATGGATTTAATTGAAACTTTGTTATTACCATGTGTTGCATCATGTGTGGCTGAATCTACACCTCACTTTAAAGTTCAATCTCACTATTCTCTCATACACATTTGTAATACCCTTCAAATATCAAATAAAAAGTCATATAACATAAAATTGTTAGAATTTTCACTACCTCTCTTTAGCTGGTAGAATACAGGTATGCCAAAATATTTTGGCATCCTATAGTATCTACTACTCCTCTATTTGGCTCTTTAGTAGCTACCAAGTGAATGAGATTCAAAAAATAATCAAAAGCTTCCTCAGGTCAGATGGGAAAGGTAAGAAAAGAAAACACTCAATTAAGTGGGGGTGGTGTTGTATAGCTAAAGATATAGTGGGCCTAGAGTTGAAATACCTCAAAGCACATGGTATGGCTCTGACAACCAAATGGATAATCAATTCCTTGGAAGGTGATGAACCTTGGAAGGTCCTTATAAGGAACAATATACAATTGGTTGTTTCTAGGTAAGTCGAATCATGGAAGTTTCTCTCTTTTAGTGACTTCCTCTCTGGTTCCTACCTAATAATCCCTGTGTTTGATAGTTTTCAAAAGTATTTTGAAGATCTGGGAAAGCATAAATTACAATATTAAAGATAATGGCATAATAAATAGTAATAATAGAATTTTGGAAGAAAGATCTATTTGGTGGAACTTGAAGCATAAGAACAAGCCACTTGCACTTTTCCAGGGATGTTCAGGTAAGAGTTGGGCTTCCAAGGGGATAAGATGCTTTAATCATATTCACTTGAATGGGAAGATTTAAACTTGGGAAGACCTGAGCATGGAATTTGATCTTCCCCCCTCTAACTAGAGAAATTACTCCATGATAAGATGTGCATGTGGGTCTCTTCTTCTGCCAAAAGGTTGTAACAATGATAAAGACAATTTTAAGAGTATTAAATGGAGTGATGGGACTCCTATTCAAAATATTAACTCAAAAACAATCTATAAGGCCCTAACTAATAACACTGCTATCTTTGATTCCCTTAACCATGGTTGGAATCTCTCCCTTTCTAACAATTCTTCTAAAAAAGTCTTTAATAATAATTGGTCTAATTTTATTGAACCAAAGAAAGCTTGCTTCAAATGGTTAATTTTGCTTCAAAATATCCCTTATAAGATTAATCACACTAATATTGATTTATGCAGCTCTTGTAGGAAACCAAAAATATTAAAATGTATCCTCTTTGAATGCATATATGCAAAATAGGTTTGGAATTTGTTTTGTTTTTTATCAGTTTTGGTTATGTCTTCTTGCAGGTTTCAACAACAATGGAGCTCTAAAAGCACAAGTTCTTAATGTTGCTGGAGGAAGACACAAACATGGTGAATAGGCTAGAGAGAACGAGGGGTTGCAGCTGGGCATTTGATAAAGAGGCAACACACCAATGCTAAAAGGAATGGATAAGCTTCTTAAGGATTACAACAAAGAAAAGAAAGATAAGCCAAGAAAGAGAAACATATGAACATAAACCAAGTGAATGAAGCTTTATATCCCAATGAAGACTAGCTAATGAAGTATCCTATGGGAAGCATATATTGTGAATAGAGTTGAAAGGAAAAAGAATGTTATGCTATAATGTATACCGAGAGGATTGAGATATTTTGAAACTGTATTTGTTGAGCTATTTATGAATTGGAAAAACTATATAAGAAAAATGAATTGGCTAAGAGTACTCACAACAGTGACAATTTGTTGAGGCATTAATGTAAATGTTTTACTCTTTATCTTTAATGCAAAAAATTGTTAGATTTTTTCCAATTTTAAATTTTAATAAAACAACCTCACCATCTTATATATATATATATATATAATCAATTTCACAAATACAAATCCATTCACCATATTTTAAAAAATTGATATAATTAAAATTACAATAGAATAATTTTATAGTTCCATTTTTATTGATTTTGCATGTTATTTTCACCCAATATCTTGAACATTCCCATTGATTGAAATAGTACACCACATGTTGGTCTTTGGAGTCAAACATAAGAAAAATCTTTTAAGGAATCCCAATTATCTCATGTGCATCTAGCATGTAGAATCATTTTTTTTCTATTTTGAGGATATAATGTTATCAATTTAATAAAGATTTTTTTAAAAAGAAGTCTTTCTTAAAATACTTTTTTACTAGAAGATATAAAGGTGAGTGTTTTGTTTGAGTGAGTTATTGGTTGAATTTGATATTTATTTTAAAAATCTTATAAGTGAAGAAGAATATTTTTTTTAGATAATTATTTGTTTGTGTTTGTATTATAATAATCATATTATTAAACATTTGAATTTTATTTTTGATATTATTAATGTTGTATTCTATAAATAAAAAGAAAAATAGGTCATAAATGAAGTTGGAGATATGAGTGGTTCAAATATTTTTATTTTTTCTCAAGTTCCAAAGATGTTATACTATTTGGGAAGCTCCATATCTTCACATTATTTTCCATTTGGATCAAGGGGTTATGCTAGGAATTGTGATCCAAGGTTTAGGTAACCAAGACAATCATTGTTTTTTTTGTAGCCCACTATGAATATGATCAAAAGGTTTGGTAACCAAGACAATGAGAAGTTTTGGTGGATAGGATAGTGAAGGAGGAATGTTTTTGGTAACCAAGAAATGTGAATTTTTGGTAGCTAGACTAGGGAAGAAGAAACAATTTTAGTAACCACGACATGAAATTTTTTTGTAGTCAAAGCAATGAAAGAGGAACAATTTTGGCAACCAAGATAGTGAAGTTTTGGTAGCTTAGATAATGAAGGTAAAGGAGGAACAATTTTTATAACCAAGACAACAAAATTTTGATAGTCATGACAATGAACTGTTGATAGTGTCATAGTTCAATAGGAAGTTATTTAGACTATTGACTTCATGCAAATCCAATTTTTAGTATCCATACCTCAATAAGAAATATGATGAGATTAAGAGGGGAGTTATAAAAATATTACATCATATTAGTTGATTTGTAGTTATGCATTAATATTTTTTTTTTCATAAGGAAAAGTGGGTTTTGAAGGGCCCCCAAAACCCTATACAATGAAAGGAAGCTGCTAAAGGAAAAGACACATAAGCACCAATAGCCCAAAAAAGTCAAAAATGTTGATAAAAGAAAACACTAGATAAATCATCAACAAACCAACAACAAAATATTAGTCCAGAAGGCTGAATTACCAACAACTACAACAATTTATCAAGAACCTTTTTCGATTCCACATTACTAGAGATGACTGTGTCGTGCATCTCTACCACTTCCTCAAGATCTTGGAGCGAAATGGCTAACCTTTTCTTAGTCTTGCTCCTCATACATAGGAAAGGGCTATCATCCACATTCTTCTCCATGTATAGGCCAACATCCACATCCTTCTCAGCCAAGTTCATACGGTTAATCTTAGCTATAGCCTCCTCATGTTCACCCAGGTCCAAGCTCTTACCGATCCAATTGATGGCTTTCTCATTCAATAAAGACAAGCCCTAAGCACTAGAATTTAGGGATTTATTACTTATTATAACCACAACTTGCAAGTAATTGTTAATCTTGTTCATTATGTCCTCCACAACCATAACCTGCTCCTCATTCACCTTGTGAACAACCTTTTCCAAATAAGTCAGTCTCTCCTCCTGATTTTTGCCAAGTCTTTCAACATCCACAACTAACTTCTCAAGGATTATATTCATAGTTTTGACCTTATCTCTCACCGACCATTCCCTATGATTGTAGTTCACCAAAGCAACACAAACATCTTGTCAATTTTTAAGCTTGGTATTAAGGTCCTTAACCTCTGAAAAGAGCCATTTCACAAGAGAGAGAAGGTTTTTGGTCCCATCTTCTACCATTCTGTAAAAAGGATCCATATTGATCTCCTCCCAATTGATCTACTCAGTAGTAGTAACTTTATTATTCTCATGGAGGTCCTTTTGATCCGCACCCTTAGCCTCCACATCCTCCTCCATAGGAGAGTCACCAACATCAATAACCTCAACTTTCACCTTGTGTTTCTTAGAGAACTCAACCGACTTCGCCAACAACTCAAGTCACCCATCCTTGTCTTCCACCTGCTTACCCTACTCATCTCTTTTGCAAATAGGGGTCTCCAAACCACCATGGATAGGAAGAGTCATCCCAGAATTTGCAAAGCCCTCACCATACAAAACATTATTCGCTGAAGCCTGCTTGTTTCCCTCCTGAACAATGTCTGCCATAGTCTACTCATTTCCCTCCTAAAAAAAATCCCATAGCCTACTCATTTCCCTCCTTCAAATTCCCCTGAAACCCCCTAACACAAGGAAGAGGAGTCTCCTCCATTTCTTTCATCCTAGCTTCCCCCGAATTAAGAGCACACTTCTCCTCCTTATGGCCCCCTTTCTTCCCCTTCACATTCATTTTACTAGAAGAAGCAACTACCTCCTTCATTTCAATATCCATCTCATAGCCCTTTGACTAGGACATAGAAGCCTCCAAATCTTCCTATGAATTTTCCTCAGCCTCCAACGATTTCTCATCTTCATAATCTTCCTCCTCATAGCCACTATCCCACTCCTCTGCCAACCCACCAATATCATAGCCATACTTTATGCCCTTCATTTTACCAATAGAAGAGAGCTTAGGAATCTTAGGTAACAATTTTAGTTTAATGTGTTCAATTATAAGATTCATAAGGCCTTCATGAAGAATTTCCTTACTGGGGTTTTTTCTATGAGCATCAATACTAGTTTCCATAGAAACAAGAAAGTAATAGGGAAACACAACTGGATTGTTGTGATGGAAATGATTAAGAAACATAAAATGATTACCATAAATCATAGAGTACCTTCCCTCTAGCATGAAGAATTTCATAATCACAAGGGCTGCATCTCTCCAGAGAAGTTTGATTGATTTTTTATCATACCCTCCAATACCAATACACCTAAGCCTCTACTGCTCCTTGCCTTTGAAAAAATTAGCTATGGAAATCTTAGATGCAGCCCAATCCCTATAAAACTTCTTTCCCTTAGTAGATAAACCAGTAATCTCAACAATAAATTCCTTGGTGATATTGACCTCCACACCATGGTAGCGTAGAAATCTATTATTCCAACCATTCACAAAGGCCTTCAATATCTCCAAATAAGAACCATGAATACTGAGCATATAGGTGCAAACACCACCCTTCTCTAGATATTCCCAAACAATCTCATTCCCATTGAATTTTTCGTATGAAGCCAACTCAACTTTGCAGCAATCCCCTCCCATAGCAACCTAAAGAAGCCTACTCATGGCCTTCATCTTGTTCCTCTGTACAAAAGGGGTCAAGCAAAAAATCTAGAAGCAAAACCAAATAACACCCACAATCCATGTAAGCCTAATGCCTTGAGTACAACCAACCATTACATCCCAACCCATGATCTCATAATTAGAAGTTGTGCAATAATTAAACGAGCAAGCTCTGAACTCAAAGTTCAAAAACCAAAGGAATAGGAAATAAAATAGCTTATCTCCCCATGTATCTGCAACCATGACATGACATTTAGTCATTATTAGAAATACTCTTAAGATTAAACAAAATGGCTTGATAAAAGTACCAATAATTATGAGCCATATCTCCCAAATTGGTGAACCCATCAACAAGAGAGTTATCCTCTCGAAAAACATGAGTAATTTTAACCTCAACAAAAGAATCAATAATGGAAAGGGCATATTCAATTAAATGAGAAATGGACCAAGACAATGGAATTAGCTTAAGGAGACAATTTATGATATTGAGGGAGTCCCCTTCTAACCAAAGCCCAGTCACCCCAGCTGCTTTAGCGAGTAAAAGGCCATAATATGCTGCTATGCATTAATATTTTGTGGTTAATAGTTTGTAATTTTAGTAGTTTTAAATTATTAATGGGTATTTGATAATTACAAAAGTGATTAAAAATAAATAATTTGATAACTTTTTTTTAGTATAATAAAATCAATCAAGATATAATATATTTTTAGTATTCATTTGCATCACTTGCATATATATAATTTTTATTTTTTTGTTACACAAAGAAATGGATTATAATCCTTCATAATATCCACTTAAGTCAGAAGTTCAACTCTAGGACTTGTACCATCATTTCCCCATCCAATAGCTTAACAACGTACTAGATTTCCAATTTTGGTTAGCAACCAACATAAAATCCAATTAAAATAAGGGAGATATTGAGACCATGAGATTCAAACCATCAACCTCTAACTAACAAGTACCCAATTCCTACCATCAATCTACAGACCAAGCCCTTACATAATTTTAGAGATGTCAAGACCATAAGATTCAAACCATCAACCTCTAACTAACATATACCCAATACCTATCATCAATCTACAAGGAAAACCCTTACATGATTTTTTACTTTACTTTATATAAACCTAATTCTAATTACTAGGACCTTGATTCTAATAGCTTCATTTTCCTTTGTTAATACTTGAATCCAATCTTTAGCAATGTCATACCTTAAAACGAATGACTCTGAAGTCTTCGTGTCTTTGATTTCCTTCCTAAAATTGACAATTTCTTTCTCTTTTTGCAAGAGTACCATCTCTCCATCCCTGTGAGCACATAAATATGACTAAAAATGATAAACCATTATTCAATGTTACACCCCAAGTGTGTAATTACTATTTACTATTACTATGTAGGGTAAAATGTGAATGTAATGTGAATTCTAAAGATGAATAAATTGTGCTTGTAAATTTTTATGAAAAGAATTATGAATAAATGTTATCTCATTTAAATGATATGTGAAGAAATGCATATCTATGAAATGGATGGTTATTGAATTAATATTCTAACTATGAGATGTATTATGCATAATGCATATTTTTTTGAATATCTAATTACCTTGGGCATATGTTAGTGGTTGCAAGTATATGTTCAATCCTCCAAGCGGAGGGGAAGTATCACTTAGGAGAAGATATTGGTCAGGTAACCAGTAACATAACATATCCGAGCTTACACACACTCACAATAGAATGATTGAGTCAAGTTAATATGTTGGGAATAGGTAAGTCATCCTTAGTTTGATGTGTCTACATTTGTAAGGGTCTTTATTACTATTGAATGAATGCTTGGGTGGTATTTATCTGTTTGAGCTTGTGAGTTCTTCCCTATATTGCTATGCTTATATCAATAAGGTGAGCACACATGAAATGGATGTATTGTATATATTCATCACACATATATCTCCTATCAATAAGATAGTAAATATGTATGTGCTTAATTGTACAATCGAATGTACATATGTATAAGATATATACACGTATACTAATGTATACATAAGCATATAGAAATATGCATATATTTACATATATACAATAGATATTATGTACAATATTATTATCTTATGTTTATATGTATATATTTCAAATATTTCCATCTCTCCATCCCTTCAAGCCTATTTAGATGAGATTCTCCTCAAGCATATCATCATCTTATCATACTTTAATTTCAATACAACATCATGATCCATGACATACATGAGCTCATTCGGCAGAAGATTTATCAATATCTTTTAACCAAAGCATTAAAGGTAGCTTGGAAGATGTCAAACTAGGCCTAGTTGGTGGCGGTGTAATTCCTATCTAACTTTAGATTCTTATAGTGAACTAAATTGATGTGTCGTTGCGACACTTGTCTGTACTTTGTATAAGTGCATATTTTATTTGATCCTCCTCTTCTTCTCCTCTTGAAGTCACCAAATCCTCTGTTATATTCTCTTCCTGGTCTATGTTATCCAAGGTATTGATTTCTTCAATCCCTTTCAAGGTTCTATTCTTTGACTTTTACCCCCTTCACTATCCCTTCACCTTCCTCATATCTTCCTCAACCTTGGCCTCATTCTTATATTCCCATTTGAATTTTCCTCTCACTGACTCAAGGAAACCTTGTACCCATCCTTTAGGATCCTACTATCTAATTTTAACTATTAGAAGCTTGAAATGTCTTCCAGTTTTGGAAAGTATATATTCTATTATTTTTCTTGATAATGATGGAAATGATCATTGTTTCTTATTATTCAACTGTAGCGTAGATTTCATTAAGATATGGTACAAAATTCTATTATTATTAGGTAAGGAATGACATATCCAAAATTTAATATCATATTAATAATATTCACTCTATTTAAACATCACATGTTTCAATGTCCTTTCAACTCTTATAATGGTACAATGTGAAACAACCACTACCTTACAATTTCTTCAATCCCCATTTAAAATTTTCTAAAAAATTGATCTATCTGACACTCATTAACTTATTTGAAAATATTAAACCATCATTCAACCAATACCAAATTACAAATGAACATCCAACCTTTTGTTTTCAACAATCAAGGCGTCAACTCTACAAAAATCAACAATAAAACTCATTATATGTCACACAATTCAAGAATCTAGAGTAGATTTATTTCAAATCCTCATATGATTTAATTATTTCATTTCGTACTTCATAACCATTGGACTAGTAAGTTTCATGAATTCCCTAAATGACGAGGAAAGGATGTAGTAATGAGCACTTTTACCATACGATGGGAAATAAAGTCTTCCCACACATACCACACTTCCTTCATTATAAGTTCTCAAGATCATGGTGAAATAGATGTGGGGATTTTATGAAATTAATAATAGTAAATCAGTCATGCATTATTACTCCTTGCATCCCTGAAAACAAAGACAACAATGAGTGGAATCACTTTTCTTTAGTTTTGAATGGTTGTAGTTTAGTCTAGTGCAAAAATAGATCTTTGGTATTTGTAGAAAATGTTTACATTTTATATATTTGTGTAAGGAAAATATTATGGTGATAAACAATACTTTTTGAAGTTTTTTAAGTGAGTGTTAAGAATGAAGCTTCAATAATGTCAAGTCAGTTGTCTGAGTTGAGTTAACAAGAATAAAAAAGGATAAGGGATATAAATGAATGTTTATGTAAGTTGTATAAATGATGCAAATGAGTTGATTGTTGAAGTTTGCTAATGTTGGATACAAGTTAATGTGTGATTGTATTTGATAGAAATGTTTGTGGTGAGCTTCAATTGATATGTTGGGAATGAATATTGATGTGATTTTTGTTGAGTCTAATTCTAATGAGAGGAGAAATGCTCATGTTTGATTAGTACTTTGTGATTTCTAAATCATGTTTGAATCTTTCTTAACTTATGTGAAAGAGTCTTAGGACGATGCCTTTGAGTACACAACCTTAAATACACAGTTTTAAAAAATTGGCTTCATATGAATGGGTAACAATTAGATCCCAAAATGTATTTATGTAACATAGTCTAGAGAGGCCGAATGGAGAAAGTAGGAGCAATGTGCGAGAGTAGGAATGGGGGTGTGGATTTGAAATATTCCAATGAAGGAGATGGAGAATCAAATGAAGATGGTGATAATCTCAAGTGTTTTGTGGTTCTCCCTTGTATCTTGGCATTGAGAAAGTGTGGTTGGCTCTTTTTGTTAGTTGCATTCGGGGAGGAAATTGGTTTTGGGGTGGAGCTTCATGCTCTGTTGAGATTTCTTAATGTTGCTCGGGTCTAGTGGCTTTTTCTGCCTAGCATGAGGTTATTTGGTTGGCTTCACATTATTTTTCTGGGGCATCTTCTAGTGTTGAGGGTGTTGTCTTTGTCCTTCAAGTGACTGTCTCTTGCTTTGTCTATGTTATTTCTTGAGGAGTTATAGCACCTCTCCTTGCTTATCGTCCCTTTGTTTGGGATGCTACTTGGGAGGTTGTTTGTGTGGGAGCGGTCAAGTTTCTCTTTTAACTGATTTGGTGGCTTTGTTCCCTTCTGCTCCCTGGTTGTTGTGAGGGGAGCGACCTATTCTTGGCATTGTTGTGTACATGACTCTCTAAGCAGGTTTGGCTCCTTCTTTGGATTTTTTTATGGAGCCAGTGCTTGTGGTCTTTGGGGATTTGGGTCCCTTGGCTTTATTTGGCTCTCATAGATATGGTGAAGCTTATTCTTTTGCAGGGATTTTTTTAGTGGCTGGGGAGATCTATTGATCTGGTCTCTTATTTTGGAGCTCTGATTTGGAAGAAAGTTTGGGTTCTTGATGAGGAGGATTTTGGGAGTGGAGGTTGCCTCTGCTTTTATCTCTATGTTGATGTTTGGGTTGCTACTATTATTCTCCAAGATGGTGGATGCCCTTGTTCCCATTTTTTGGATGTTGGCTAGGTTAATTTTATTGCTTTTCTTGAATACCCAGATTTCTGTTAAGTTTTGGGGAGCTTTGTGTGGGGTTTTCCCTAGGAACATTTGACTATTTTGGCTCCCCCTTGTTGTTTCTTGGATGGTGGTTGGGTTTATTTTCATACTTTATTTCAGCACTCAAATGAGTTTACTGCTTAAAGTTGTTTTGGTGGTTTTGTTGTTCAAGCTTCATTTTATGTTCCATCTTTTGTTCTGGCTGTTGGGATTTCCAAAGGATGGTACGAGTACCTTTTCTTTTGGAGTGTTGGCTTTCCCCTTGGATCCTATTGAGGTAGATTTCACTCCTATTGACGTGGAGTTGGGGAATGAATGTTTTTGGTTTCCTCAATTGCAGATCCTTTTGACTTGGATGCTTCTCCTATGGAGGTGGAGATTGAGGTTGCTAGAGATTTCTAGCTTTGGTGGAAAAGTTGGTCATAACATCCTCTCTAATATAGGGGAGTTCCCTCCTTTAGAGGTGGAGTGTGAGTTGGGTTCTCGACTTGAGAAGTGTCTTTTGCTTCTGCACAGTCGGATTGTTATTGCTAGGTAGTGTTTGTACCTAGCTTATCATGGTAGTTTTTTGGGTTCAAGGTCCCTAGAAAACTTGGTTAAGGGTTTAAGGTCCCTTCAAAACCTTTGGGTTTACGGGCCTAGTTAAATCCTGGTTGTAATAGGTTAATGGGCTTTAGGTCCTTGCATTTCTTTGTGCAACATGTGTTGTCTTACTTTATTTTTGGTGCTTCTACTAAGGGGTTGCTAATGGTATATGGATTATCTTTGCTATAGCATGATTTTTCTTGGATAGGGTTTTGGGTCCCTTCAAAACCATATTGTAATGGGTTTCGGGTCTCATCAAAACCTGTTTTACGTTAATAAAAAACAATTAGATCCCAAAATTATCAAACTTGAAAAGTGTGAATTTGAATTTAAACAAATAGGGATAGGACCATGCCCATTATCTAGTATAAGGACAAAATCATAGATATGGTTCTTGTATGATAGAAAAATTAGCATGTAATAATTTTTGAGATCTTTCCAAATCGAACCACAAAAAGTTCAAAAGGTAGGAATCTTTGTCTAAGGTTTTTGTTGTGGACCAAGAGGAAGTTAGGGTGGTTTCTACCTATGCCTTCACTTAATGAAATTTCTAGGAACTTGTTGAATCTTTGCACCTCAAATCAATCATTGAAAAAATTGAGTTGGTTGATGATAAGTGATTGAATGAGGGTAGAAGTAAATACTAGCCCCCTCATCTTATGCATATGTCTATTTGGGCTCATGGTA
Source organism: Sequoia sempervirens (assembly GCA_007258455.2). Taxonomy (NCBI): domain Eukaryota; kingdom Viridiplantae; phylum Streptophyta; class Pinopsida; order Cupressales; family Cupressaceae; genus Sequoia; species Sequoia sempervirens. The sequence goes on from VDFB02281492.1 coordinate 546,432,681, forward strand.
CACTAGGTTATCCCAAAGCAAGGAACATGTCTAGGTTTTCTATAAGTGTGTGTATGTGCAAGTAGTGTGTTTTCTATGTAGAATGCTTTAAAAATTAAACTACCAATCCAAAGAAAGCATTGATAACTCCATTAAAATAATAAATTAGAAAAGAAAAATCTAATCTACTTGAAAACACACAAAATGGAATACAAAATGAAATTATGCTTTTATTCTTTCTATCATTTTTGAATGAAATGTAAGCAACAAGAAATACGAATAACTTATATTTTTTTTTCACTTTTCAAATGCAAGTATGGAAAAAACATAAAATTTCCTATATGACCAATTTCACACAAGAATGTGGTTTCTTGTGTATACTTTCCCTATGCTTTGGATTTAAGAATTAGTGCATTAATTTTCTCTATTTTCTTGTTTAGCCTACATTTTAATGTCCACTTTTTAGTAAATTCACGTTGGAACTAGAACTCCTTTTCCCTTTTTTTAATAAGCCAAGTTTGACCAATCTTAGCCATTTTGGTCTTTGTTTCTCTAGTATAGTGGGTTTTGTATTCAAACTCGTGTGTAAAATTTTTGTTATATTTTTGGACTTTTGCATCCTGACATGCCCTTTCACCAAACTTTGCTCCTTCATTTTTCCTTATCAAGGTTCCAAAAAATTTCTTATTGGTGTGCCTTTCCTCCAATCTTTGTTTTATATTATTTTCACTGGGTCATCTGACTTATCTATCCTTGCATACCTTATGTCCATCCCCCACCTTTCTCCTTTTTTTCCCTTTAGATTATTAGACTTCTTCTTACTTGCATGCCTCTTGCTCAAACCTCAACTTCCTAAATCCTAACCAATGCTATAAGTCTTGTGGTATCCCTGACCCCCGAACTATGATACTCCTGCCATTTTTTATTTTTCATCCTTACCTACCCTTGCATCACCCAAAATTCCATTAATGGCCATTTTGACTTAACGACCATTATAAAAGGTATTTTCCTATCTAAGAAAAGAATTGTTTATTATTTTTGGCATAGATTATCATTTTCTTATAGATTTGGAAGGGGAGAGATGCATGTGCTTCATTTTTTGTAGTGATTACAACCCTAGCCCTTGGTTATCGTGAATCTCAAAAATTACTTTGAGTGGGAACTCATTTTTACCTTGGATCTTTGTGGTATCAAAAATTTGGACACATTCTTATATGTTAAATCTATTTTTTTTTCAAAAACCAAACAAACTACTCAGATCACACATTGTTCAAAGTGTCAGACTTGAGGATGAGAACCTTCAAATATACAAAGAGCTAAATGATAAAAAACATTTGGTTTATAGGTTGAGGACTAAAACCCTTTGACCTAGTGAATATGACTTCATCCAAACATTGATAGAGGCCTTCATTTTTACAAATCTAAGCCAAATTGTGTCAAGTACATTGGTAGACTACTATAATTAAACAATAGAGTTTTTCTAGTCATATTTGCTACTACTGTAACCATTGTTTCCTACTATACTTGTCATGTGGCTAAATGTAATTGTTATCTCATAAAGTTGCACCCTTATCACCTTAGAGAAACATGGGATCATTTCAAGGCTGTGGGTCACCTAAAGTTGAAATGAACCTCCAGATAAGGCCAGCTCCTAGCTGATTAACTTGATGGGAAAAGGGTAAGGATATGGTTGCATAAAATGAAGAATACTGAAAAATATGAAGTAAATTGGGTTATACACCAAATTATTAAGAGCTATGAAACACTAGGACTATCATACACTTGGTTACCTTTCAAAGAAAACTGAAAATACACAATATGTTAGTGTAAATTTATGCATAGATATTTCATGAACAGGTCTATTTTGTATATATTTTCAAGAAGGAAAGATAGTCTTTCACAAACTAGAGATTTCTATGCAATTTTTTAGACACAGTTCATAACCTGCATACTTCTACTTTTGCAAAAAGTCATAAAATGAGATAAAGCTGAAGGAGAAAGAAATTCTCACAAAGAACTTAATCAGTCACCTGAAATGCACAGTGCTTTGCAAGAAACATGAAGGTAAGAATATTCTTCAATGATCTCCAAGGTAAAAATTTGTATTTCATACTCCAAAATGATGAGTTACAAAAGATGTTCAAAACTGTTACAAAGGACTATTTCAGTCACAATCTCTAGAAAATTTTACATAATTAGAACTAACTGTCAAATGAGTTACAAATGTGGCTAAGTAGCCAACCTCCACCAAAATAGGTTCTAGAACCTTCATGAACTCGTATGCCTTCAAAAGGCCCCAAAAATAACAACTGAAACTCCTTCCAAAAGGCTCCAAAAGGTTGAAAAAGTCTATCTTGACCTTATCAAACATGATGACTCCTCAAAAATTCCTCCAAAAGCTCCAATTTTACCTCAAAAGCAAATAAATACTCCTATTTGCACTCCAAATGTTTTCTAGCTGAAGTCAACTTCCCTTTACCCTTGCAAAGCATTATTGCTTCATTTAACTCCTACTTGAGAACCAATGTAGCATCTTTATTTTGCATCAATGAATAACATTTATTAAAGTGATTTATATTTTCATCACTTTAAATAAAGTTTTACAATATCGATTAAAAATGCAAAAACAAATAAAGACACTATGATAAAGCCAATTACAAGGCTTAATTGACTAAGTCATATGAAATATTTAAAAGATTATTTAAAATAATCACAAGGCATAAAATATGCCACGATTATAAAAATATATGAACAAAGCTTTTTGATAAAAAAAAACTTAGGCAAAAAAGCCTCAACTCCATCGAGCTTCTCCAAGGGTTTGTTAAAAACCTAAAATGAATACAAAGTTACTTTTATTTTCTAGAAACTTCATGTTGAAGGCACCACCATAATGGAAAAAACCCTAGCTCGAGCTCCATTTTCTTTACTTGTTCCATTTCTCTGTATTATCTTCTGCGTATTTGGCCACCATAGAAGAGGGTTTGATGGGAGCTTTGACATTCTTATGAAGAATCGATCCACAAGCTTGGGTAAGCTCTATATACTCCATGAAATCTACTCTTCTTGAAAACTCAAAATTGTATAGATAGAAATGATGAATGTATGTCTTGTTTTCATTTATGGCTGAGGGCGCTACCTGGTTTTTCTCTCTATTGTTTAGCTTGTCATTTTTCTGATGCTTTGGGCATATAATTGGGTTTTAAAACCCAATATGGTTGTGGCTATGGCAAACATTTGATGGTTATTCAACTTTGTTTTTTGTATTCGGCTTCTGGCATGCTGAAGTTTCATTCTCCTTTACATATCATGATACAACTACATTGTATGTAGATATTTGGCTATAATTATTATTCTCTTCTGTAGATTCACAAAAAAAGGACTCTTTTCTTGGACTGAGGTTTGCTCAATTTTTTTTTTGTTAGAGAAAATGATAAGGGTTTCCATTCAATTACACTGAAACATGGTTTCACTTTCCTTACTCTGTAGTTGCAACTTTCCTGTACTCAATGGGTATTTGTCTCAGCCTTTACTCTTACAAATCTCCTTAAAGGAGGTAGGAAACAAGCATTTCTCTAAATTTTGTAAACATATTTTTGATGTTTTATAGCCTCCTTTGCTTTAAGATTCATTCATTTTGTATCTATGAAAGGCTTTTCTCCTGTAGTATATGATTATTCCATGAGTGTCGTAGTTAATATATCACTCTTTTGTCACAAGACCATTTGACTATGATTTCTCTGTAAAGTTGGCATATTTGTAAAATACAGAAGCATTTTTGGAGTTCTGTGGTTGCGGCCATATACTTTACAGTAATTTTATTTTTCTGGATTTTCACTTTTTGCAAATAGTTGAAAGCTTACTTCATTTTTAATAGGACACAACTTGTAGAATCCATTTCTTTTTTGGACATGAAAAACTGTATAAGTTTATTCAAAACCATAGTCTTCATTCATAAATGATGTAATCAGCAAAAATGATTGCATTTTCTTCGTTGAGATTAACTTCTGAGATGAAGACACTTTTTATGATTAACTTCTTTCCTTTCTTAAAGGCCTCTGTGATTTATTACTGTTGTAATTCTAACTCAAAATGAATGTCTTTATTTTCAAAGATTATCATGTTCTTTTTATGAGTATGTTGCTTCATTTTTTTTAAAGTTTCTTCAACCACCTCTATCACTTTGTTCTACTTTCTGAAGCTTGAAACACTGAAACTTAGTCTTATTACTTCAGCTTTAAACTTAATAGGTATTCTTTTCATGCTGTATTGCAGCATTTTGAAAAATTCCACATGCTCTATTTATGTTGAAACCTTTTTCATGGACCTAAACTTAGCTTTATCTACCAAAAGATAGAAAAGATTCTTCATCCTTAAATCTTTTATCCTTTTGCGACTATAAAATAATAGACTATGTTTATGGAGCTTTCTTGTAGAATCTGCACTTAGTTGATGACTACACAGTCCTCATATCTTTATTAAGTATTTCGTGGCTCTCTTATCATAGTTCATGTATTCAACAAACACTGTCATGTCCATGTCTGAAATCTGTCATCCCTCTTAAAAATAGCACTGCCTTTCACTTACAAATGATAAAACAGAAAATACAAAAAAACTCTAGATCACTTGTTTAATGAAATCCATTATCTCTGCAAGCTTAACACTATGTAGTCCCTTTTAGATAAAATAGATCACTTGTATTTTCCTTTCATCTATAATGAACACGATAAAACAAGTCAGAGCCACACTCACATGAAACAGTAAGTCATATCTACTTTGATCTCTGTGATTTTCTTTAAACAATTATATATCATTTATGACAATGAATACAACTCATTATCATAAATGATATACATTTGTTTGATCAAAACATAAGAGATGAATTGACCTTCAAAGTCTCTTTAAAGCATAACAAAGCACACTGAGCTCAACCCTTGTGGGAGCCACGTTTTACCCCACGTGCTTTAATTTTAACAAAAGAGTATCATACATTTCCTGTATCTGCACATGAAGCAAACGAGTTAGAAAATATGTGTACTTTGGTGTGCTATTTCAATGGCTTCAATGTTTTCTTTTGGGATATTCAATATGACTGCTTATTTAATACACATTATGGTCAATTTATGCATGCATAGGGTGAATGTGTATGCAATGTTTGTAATAAGTCATTGCTTAGAGTGTACTCTAATACCATTGCTTACTGTCATATGCAAGACTAGGAGCGGAAAGCAACTGGAAAAGGCAACTGAAGCTTAGGAAAACATAGGGCAACAACAGGATGATATAATATCAGTCAAGACCAGTCATTCACAGGCAATGGCTGGTTACTTCTTTCTATGCACATTCATTGTTCTTCCTTTTTACCTATTCATGTATGAGTTTTTTCATAATTTGTATTGAATAGGTAAGGTTAGTCTCATGGCTTGTATGAGACAATGTATATTTATCCATTTAATAAAGATTATTTTTTTCCTTGAAAGATCATAATCTTTCTTCTGTTATATGCATATGTATGAATGTAATGATCTGTAGTTGTAATCTTTCTAGATTTTTCATTTGTACACATGAATGTAATATAAGAAAGATAATAAAATGTACCATTTTCTTTCAAATATCAATGGGCTCTACCTGATTGAGCCATGGGTGAAAATCTAGGTAACAGTAATAATTTATAAACTTTATTCAATTTTGAAAGTTTTGTAACAAGTTTCTTTATTTTATAAATTTTGAGTTCTTAGTGTTTTGTAAACCCATGATGAATTAAGAATTTATTCACATTAGAGTTTAATATTAAAATTGAAAGTAAATTGTTAGGTTTAAATATTAGGGTTTTAAGCAATTTTTTGGGTTATTCAAATCTAATTAAAAGAAAAATTATTAGCTCATAAAAACCATTAGGAGTATTACAGTGGTATTAGAGTAGAAGATTCTGCTAGCTTATAGGGCATTCCAATGATTAATGTTTTTGTGGCAAGAGGTCAAAAACCAATGATAGGGGGTTTGTGCAGGATCATGGGGGTCCAAAAAGTGGTGATATGACAAAAAATAAATTTTTCATTTACCCAAAAATTCCAAATTCCACCGACTTTTTACTAAGGTCGAGTAAAAAGTACATGTTGCCATAGTAAGAAACAAAGCAAAACAAATATCCATTTCTAATGAAATCATATAAAAAATAAATATAATATATATATTCTTATATAATATTAAATTATAATATATTATAATAATATATATTATATATTACAATATTAATATATTATTTTATAGAATGTATAGTTTATATAAACTCACGAACTCGACATATTTAAAAGAAAAAAGTTTATGAAACTAAACTGGATATCGTGTTTACTATGGTATAAAAAAAGAGAAATTTTTTTATTATTAATACAATATAATATATAATAAAAAGAAAAGAAAAATGGCGTCACTGCCAAAATTAAAAGACCCTGCATCACTACCGAACTCCAAGATTTCAGCGGAAGGGAAAGCTAGGGTTTTGGGCATCAATGTTTCACAAGATGTCAGTTCTGCAATTGATGGTTGTGTAGGAGGCGCAGCTTTGCTAGATCTTCAGCAACAAGACTCTGCTTCCTACACGCCAATCTTTGCCATCAATGGTGTGTAGGGTGTGGGTAAGGAAGATCTTTAGATAGATGCATTACCATCGTGATCCAAAAATTTTACCCCTAGAGCCAGAGCTACTACAAAAACCTTTATGGATGCAGCAAAATGTGGTCTAGGAAATGAGGCACGATTTGTGGATGCCTCTCGGGTTGGCACACCTTTAGTAAATTGATTTAGATTTGTGTCACCTAGGATCTCATCAAAATCAAGACATTCAAGTATAACCAATAGGTCATTTCAGAGTTCAAATAAACCTTTGGAATTGAACTTTAATGCTAATTTATTGAAGGAATTGCATGACAATGAAGATTTTTTTTTCTGAGAATAGGTTAATTGGTAGATTTAACCAATTTTGTCTTAGCCTTCATGTATTGCATGAATGGATTTTAAAATCATGGGGTCCTCTAATGATTTTTTTTTTTGGAAATTTATCTTAGTGCAAAAGGTTTTTTGATAGTGGTTTTTGATAGCAAGCAAGATAAAAATTCCATTCTCAATCACACATGATTGTGGGGAGAAAGTACGATGCTTCTAAAATTGTGGAATTCAAACTTTGGCCTGACAACTGAATCATTTTCAATTATGTCAATCTAGGTTCTCCTTTCAGATCTCCCCCTTCACTACTAGTTTGAATCTTGTTTTATAGCTATTGGTAATACTCTTGATAATTTCATATGCATTTATGCAAAATCAAGAAATTTCATTCACACAACCTTTGCTAGGATACTAGTTGAGTTGGACACCTCCAAAGTCCTCCTGGCAGAAATCATTTTGAATACGAATGGTAACAACTGGTTGCAACTACTAGACTACGAAGGTTTAATATTAAGGTGTAGAAGATGTTACAAAATTGGTCACATTGTAGCAAAATTCCCAAAGGAGAAATCTCAAGCAAAATGGGAGGATTCTTGGTGGAAAGATGTCTCCCCCAAGAATTATTCTATCTCAAACTCTCCCAAGAGTTGTGGATCTCCAAAGCATGTTTCCCTTAACAAGATTGAGGGGAAGATTGGTGAGCTCTCTCCAAAATCAAAATGCGATCATAAACTACCTCCTCTAAATGCCTCTTGTTGTCTTGATTTTGATGGTGTCTATAAAGCTCCCTCTCAAAGTCCCTTCCCCACAAATACTTCTGCTTCATTAGTTAAATAATGTGTAGAATCTAATGTAGTGGTTGAGGGCGATCAAACCATACTGATTGAGTGTTCTCTCTCTCAAGCCCCATCACATGTACTAAAGGAATCTATTATAGAGGAAAGGGAAAGTGATTGGAAAATAATAAGAAAAACCAAGCGTATTAATAGTCAAAATATGGATTTTTGCAATGGAATGCACCTTCAATCTCACTCCAAACATGGCCCTATGGAACAAAAGATTTGGGGGGATACTGAATGGCTCAGAGCCCAACAAAAGGAGAATACTATTCTCAAATTAAAGGAAATCATAAACATGTTGGATTCTCAAGTTAAATCTAGTGTCAGTACTTAGTAGGCATCAATTATCAGGTCTTCATAAATAATGGATGTTTTTTGGATGGAATGCTCAAAAACTTGTGTGTTGAGCACATGTGTAGACATTTAAATTTCCAATTTGTGATTTGTGGTTTGTTATCTTAAATATTTTTGGTTTCTGATTGTGGCATCAGAAACAAGTAGGTAGAAAGTTGATAGGATCAACATGATCATGGTTGAATAAATCAGATGTAATCTTGAAACCATGGGGATGAGATTCCTCTTCTGTGATCTCGCTTGGTGTGGGCTAGGTTAAATTCCCACATCAATATAAAAATCACCTCTACCTATGAGAAAAAATACAATATAATATATAATATATATTATACAACATAATGGAAAGAATTTTCTAAGCAAAAATGCAAAATTTCTCAGAGGTGGCACAGGGAGCAATAGATGTGAGTGAGGAGGCTAGCAAGCAGAAGGCGCCAGATGCAACTATCAAATAATTTAATCTATAAACATCTATTGCTTCTTCATACCAACTAGCAATTGAATTGAATTTGTATTTAGATTTGGCATAGTTGGTATGAAGAAGCAATAGATGTTTATAATTACTATGCAAAGTCTAAATACAAATTCAATTCAATAATTAGAATGTACTCATATTTCATAATGATTATGTCTTAATGCAGATCTAGGATAGCATTTGGGAGCAACCCATTTTATATATTAAATATCCTATCTTCTGTCGGTTAGAAAAGTGAATAAAATAATACATTACAATATAAAGCCACGTAAGACTATAATGAAGAAGGTGAATGCTTATAACTGAAATTTTAGAAAACACTACACCATTATCTTAATGGGCTCGCATAAAAGCACAATTTTTGGACGAGAGTTTTTCGGAACCCACAATCAAATCTTAACCAATTAATGATGGCTTACATACCAAGATTGATTAAGTTTCTATTTTAGAATAAATAGAATATTGAATATTGATACGATCACATTATTCTCCATTCAGAAAAAGAAAGAAAGAAAGAAAACAAATTGAATATAGAAACATTCCTAAAACGCATGATTTCATAACTCTTAGAAACAACAATTGTTCAAAAAATAAATAGACGAGGGGATAATTATCTAGGCTTTGTTATTACCAAGATTTTTGGTGGAAATTAGATATCAGATCTTACTGTAGATGTACATGTTTTCATCATTTCATTTGTTGGAATTAAATTAATTAAGACCTGCCAACCAAACATCTTCCACAATCATCCATAGCCGACCATGTGCTGAATACTACCGCCTTCCCCGTCTAGAACCCTCACGTTGAATCCTATTTCAACTGCCCATAGTAAATTTCATATCTAACTGGCATTCTTTTTAAAAAAATAGAAAGTAGAGAAGTTAAAAGATCTTTAGTCTTCATTTAAAAAGATAGAAAGATAGATGAGTAAAAGGATGTCTTATGTTTTTTTAAGATTCTTCAGCTTTTTAGAATATTTTAGGTATATTAAATATTTAGAAAGAAATAAATTTTAGTTGATCTTTTTCTTAGAATATTTTGGGTATGTTAAACATTTAGAAATAAATAAAATATAGTTGATTTATAAATTGCATGCAATCAGATTTAGTTATTTTATTTTATTTTATTTAAAATAAATAGTAAGTATTGAAAAATAAATAAAATAGTTTTCAAAGTAGATCAAAATAATGGAAATTATATAAATAAATAATAAGTGAAAAGTTAGGTGAATATATGTATACATATATAATATTTGGGTTAATTCTTATGATAATAAAATTAAATTTTTAATAATTGCATTCATCAAGTCTAATTGTGAGTAGGAACATGATTTAAATTGTCTAGTATAATAATAAAGATAATAGTGTGAATTATTAAGGAAGATCTAATCCTCAAGTAATACCAACTGAATTTTTCAAGCGATTGGTAATATGTAAAATAAATTATGATATTAACATTATTACTAATACTATCAATTAATAATAATATTAATAAATATAGATGATGTTAATATTATATGGTATTTGGAAGGATACTTAATAATAAGGAGATTCACATTGAGTTAAACCTTAAAATACGATTGAAGTATTAAAACCTTGTTATCATAAGAAGATTGCTTGGTTTAGAAGTTTTACTTTTGGTGCGTATATCAATGAGTATTTAATTAACATTTAGTAGAATTGGTTCATCTTCTATTTGTATTTAATAAATTTTACAAGGGACTAAGAAGTAAGCAAGTAAAATGAAATTCCATTAATTCATGATAAATGAATTAGATTTATAATATATGGTTACTTTTGAATTAACCATGATGCACGTTCACAATCTTATAGTTCAATTATCTTATATAGGAATCGAGATACATTACTTCAAAAATATTGTATGATCATTATTATATATTATTCACAAATTAGGTATTAAAGATTGAACAAGATAATAAATGCTTTAAATTCCACAATATGTTGTATTCCATCATCTACAGTTATGTTCTACATACATTATGACTCTATAATTTTCTATAAATTTATGTCATGGTAATTTGATAGAGAATTCATTGTGATTCAATTAACTTGCAAAAGGGGTAATTAGAGATTCACTATTCAATTCACATGACAATCAAGAATTATGTAATATTTCTTTTCAAAAACTTGAACTAATGGTGACTTGGTCCAGATGCAAAAGGGGATGATAGTAGTATATCATTAACCTTCATTAGTAAATACCAATGATACCCAATGGCCATTACATGGAGGATCGGAAGAGGTATGAGTTATATTTAAATTCTTCTTGGTAATGAATATTCTATTATGTGATCATTACATATGAACCTTTAGAATTTGGATTCCTAATATGGCTTAATAATCATTTGCAAAACTTAGATTATTGTTAAAATACTTGGTAGAAATAAACTTTGCAAAGAATAGAATTATTTCAATAGGTACTTATTTTACCATATTGTTTCTTTTTATCTTACCATTAATTTACTACATATTTATTTAGTAAACAATAGTCAAAATTTTAGGTAACCAATATTTTTGTTAGAAGAAACATTCATTAAAACAGTTCTAGTTCCTTTTCGAATCAATATGTTACTCTTATCACCACATTCCAAGTAGCAATTAATTGTATTCGTATATGAAGCCTTGTGTCAATTAGATCAAGTGAATTTGTTTATTTAGTTAGTGAGTAATCTTAAGTTGCTTAAGGATCATGAAATATTAATGGCGAGTCAAGGAATTTCAAGGAATTCAAGTGACAGGGCATGGAATATCTTCTAGAGAATTGGCATCCAACTAGGACATATTGGAAGGAAGGTAAATATGTAACATTATATTATGGCAATCAATTATCTTAGGAGAAGGAAAATATAATATGATTAATTAATATCGCAACTGTAAACTTTCCAAGTCAATTATTTTTATGCCTAACAAGTTAACATGTACAACTAGTAAAGTATATTCATGGATATTAAATGTCACACATTATCTGTTGATATGATCAAATAGCTTAAGAGGAGGTTACAAACCTTAGGGTAATCCTATAATTTTACATTATCTTTTCTTAATCTACATATTTGAATAAGTAAATTGAGAATTACTTATGAATGTTAGAATTTTTCCTCATTTGGGGTTAATTTAGAATTTTTGTCTAATGTTATTAGGTAATGAAATGTGTTATTATTAACTTATAGACTAATTTTGTTGTTGGAATTTATGGTCTAAGGAATCCATTTTTGGTTTCACCTAAGTGGGTGACAACCGACGAAGTACTATCTAAGAAAAATTGAGTCCTAGAAAGGGTTGCATACCTTCTATTATAGTACTTAGATTATTTGACTATCAATAATTAACCAAGTCCATACGTATCTATTTCTTGCTTAGGGGTTTTGGCTAGAGTCCACGCGACTTCATGATGCCAACACGATCAGGTGGTGAGCAAGCCTTACTCGATGTTTTCATCATTTCAAATGTTTGGACCTTGATGTTGTTATTCATTTTTATTGAGGTTGTAGTTAAAGTGTTATGTATTTATATTAGAAAGGTGGTTCTTATATAAAAAATTATTTCAACAAAAAAATTGTAGAAGTTTTCAAGCTATCTAATTTGGTTGTTACAACTGGTTTGGATTTGACTTTATAATCTTCAATTGGAGTTCAACATAAATTGTTAAATTTCTTCCCAAAGGTTTTTTATCATAATTTTCCAATCGAAGGAGGCGCAGGAAAAAATTCTTCAAGGCATACTTTGGAAAATCAATGGATCTCCTTTGTACATGCAAAAATGTTGCCTCCTTCGATTGGAGTTCAGCATAAATTTTTAAATTTCTTCCCAAAGGTTTTTTATCATAATTTCCAATCGAAGGAGACACGGGAAAAGATTCTTCAAGGCGGACTTTGGAAAATCAATGGATCTCCTTTGTACATGCAAAAATGTTTCCATAACTTTGATGCAACAAGACATGAGCCAGATGATGCACTGGTTTGGATTTAGCTTTATAATCTTCACTAGTAGAATTTGGAAAATAAATGACTACATGACTAAAACTTTCAGTCACAACTAAAAATGACCAAATTCTACTATTTTTTTGCAACTCATCTATAAATGAGTAAATAAATGACTAATTTGGTCGTTGAATAAAAATTACTTAGTCATACAAATAAAAATGACTAAATATTTAGTCATTCATTTAGTCACAATCCATTTGAATAAATCATTTAAGGAATGGGTGATCCCACAAAATTGGTTTACAATTCTGTTGAGGAAGCGAAATTGCAAAAAATGCCCCCATGAATAAAATTTTGGGTTTTGGGGGGTCTGAACGAACTTAGGGTCCAAACAAACCCATAGAGGGTTTGCTCGAACCCCCCTTCGAGTGAAACCTATTAAATGATGGGTCCCTCATTTTTCATATTTTCTGGAATAAAAATAAAGAGAAATTTTGAAAAAAAGGGGGATTCACTTGAACCCCCCTTCAAGTGAACCCCCATTCGTTTGAAAGGTCAATGGGGGTTCCCTCAAAGGGGGGTTCAAGTGAACCCCCTTTTTCCCCTTCTCCCCCTCTTGCACCAATTTTTTGCAAAACTTTTCCCTTTAAAGCTCAAGTTGAGGATGAAAATGGAGAAGACTTCACAAACCCAACTGGATGATGGTAGTACTCAAAATGAGCTATCCATCTAATATAATTTTAATATGTTTTGGTTTTATTATGTATTTTATTTTTTAGTTTGATTAAACATAGGTTTTTCACTAAAAATCAAGCTCTTTGTACTGCACGTGTGGAAAAATAGCAGATTATCAAACAAAAATTGAAAAATATTAGTGCACTAGATATATATTGATGAACTTGATCCAACAAAATAAATAAATTAAATTTTGATACATACAAAAAAAGTTATGCTTTAGCCAGTGAATCATGTCTAAATTGTAAAAGGTTTGACTTTGAAACTTAATTAAGAAAAAAACAATTAAATGCTATGAAACCAATTCCATCCACTAGATATTGTAGTTATGAATCTAAATTTGAAAAAAATAGAATTTTATCTTTCATAGAAAAAAAGTTGTGTTAGCTAGTGACATCACTTTTTAAAAATTGTGTTTACTATTAAAAACTAATTTTCAAAGGAGATGGAAAAAGAAGTGCATTATGATTAAAAAAAAATTGAAAAAATATATTTAGAATCTACAAAAAAAAAATGTCACAAATCACTAGTTTGCATCATCTTCAAATTCCTCACGGATTAGCCGCTATAGGTTCTTGAAAGTGAACATTTAGTTAAAAAAAATTAGTTCAATGTCTAGTTTGGCCAAAAATTGTAAACCAATATTGTGGGATCACCCGAATCAAGAATATAGCACGCCAAAATACTCTAAAAATTTTGTTGAAATCTTATTTTAAGGCACAACCTGCTAGAATGGAGTTTTCATTTTAATAAACATACTCTAAAACCTTTGTCAAAACATTATTTCCAGGCCGCATAGCCCTCCAAAATGGAGAACTGTGATGGGTGCCAAATGTGTTCAATTTTTATGTCCTTTTTCCCTTATTTCATTTCTATTTTTCCTTTCTCCTAAGTCCTTTCCATTAATTTTTGGAGAAATAAATAATATTTGATATGTTTTCAAAGAGGAAAGAATGCTTTCTGAATGCTGAAATCGTTGAGGTAATGATGTATTTTGGATGGTTTGCTATAGGAACTAAATGTGAAGAAGGAATTGACTCTGTGAATGAAAAATCCTGAAAGGGATAAGATGGGAAACATGGGCTGCATATGATGGAAGTCTACTTGTTTTTTTTTTATATCTTATTTCAAACAAGTTGTTTTTGTAATTGTTTTGGGTTTGTGGCCTGCGGCCAACCCAAGGACTGTAACTGTCTAATTTGTTGGCCATCGGCCATAACAAACTACAACACTCTTTTTGTTTTATCTCGTGATACTTTGAAAGACTGGACATATATATGCGTGTGTGTGTGTGTGTGTGTTTTTCTGTGTGTGTGTGTGTTTGTTTGTGTGTGTGTGTGTGTAATGATATGAAAACGATAGATAGAATATACATAATTAAGAAGATTGAACATATCGTTTTGTTCCTGAATGATTTCTCAATTGTTCATGGCTTGAGTTAGAGTAACCAATTCTTTTCTAATCACTTCATGAACTGGAGGAAGGGCCCCCTCTCGGGAAGCTTGGTAAGTTCATTTTATGTTTTATTAGCTTAGATCTTCTATATTTCATGCAATTCTATTTCTATCAAATGTATGCTTTTCAAGTGTGTTGTGATTTATGTTCAAGTTTAAATATTATTGATAATACAGCCTGTACAATTAATTTGGTACTAAAAGAATTGCAATGAATTCTCTGTGGAATGTAATTGTGATATGAGGAATAAGAAGTGTGTTTTCGTTGCAGATTAACTCTTGTGTTTTCCATTTTAGAATGTGTTGTGTTTCATTTTATAGAACTTCTTGTTGCATCCCATTCGCATTTCATCTCTTTGTTGTATTTCATCTCTTGGTTGTATTCCATCTATCTATTGTATTCCATCTTCCTGTCGTATTTCATCTTCTTGTTGTACTTCAACCTCCTGTCACAATTAAACTTCATGTCACCTACACTATTTCAACACATCTTTAACAACTAAATTCTTTCTTTTACTATTGTAATGGTTGTTGTTAATATCTATATTAAACAGTGTATATCCTGAGATATTGAGTTTACATTATTCAAATTTAATAAAAAAATAGATAGGTAGGTAGGTAATAATTCAAGAAAGAATTTCATTCGTTTATGATTTGAAGAAGTGTGTTTTTGAATTTTAGATTGAAAAGTGTGTTTTAAATTCCTAGATGCATCTTTCCCCCCTTAGTTCATTATTTTTAGCCCCTAGATAGATTGTCGCAACACTATTCACAAGCTTACGCTCCCGGATTGACACTTGAAGGATAAACTGAGGAAATTATTGTGAAATTCTTGAAGATTAGTCCAAACTCGTTTGTCAATAAAAGATAGGATTACAAGGATAAATTCAACCCATAGTTTAATCCAATAATTTTGGCACCGTTGTCGGGGAATGGTGTTAAAGGCCTGTCAGCCTAGTGAACTAAGTTAGGAGCATTGTGCTAAGGAGAAAGTATATGTGACAGTCAACCTCATTTGGATAACTACCCTTAGTTTTCTTTGTTATAAGTCATTTAGGTGCATGAATCATAGTAGGGATAGTAGAGGGAGATTTGTTAAGAAGGATAAAGAGAGTCATACAAAACTTGAAAAATCAGAAAAAAAAATTCAAAATCATTAGTTAAGGGAGGCAACTCACAACAAGGAAAATTGAAAACTAAATTGCAATGCTTAGAGTTATCAAACCCGATATCGAGAAGTGTGTCAGAGTCTACTACAGTTGAGAAACCTACAAGTACCCATCCAAGTTCTTTTGAAGTATTGGAAAAAAAGGTTGAAATTTTCTTTCAAGAATCTTACGAGTCAGAAGGTGGTCCATTCTTAGAAACCTAGGAGCCATTTAAAATCTACTTTACCCCTTGGGCACTAGAAGTTATGGATCCCAACAACAACAACAAAAAAATCATCAACAACAACAACCATCATAATAGGGAATTGGCCAACAATAATCCAGTTACCTTTGAGTTTCAAATCACACATCCCGAACAAGATGCCCCTATGAAGAACATTCCTCATTCTGCTTTTCCCATTTTTCGTGGTCTTTCAATTTAGGATCCTAATATGTTTTTGTTTTAATTTGATGTGTTGTGCCACAAATATGATTACCAAAGTGATGTGTAGAAGCTCAAACTATTCCTAACCACATTAAAGGATGCAACCCTGCGATGGTTTATTAACCTCATAAATATCACAACATGGGAAGCCATGAAGGAATTATTCCTGACCAAGTACCAAGAGTACTTCAAAACAAAGGAGGTTTGGGATGAAATTTTCTGCATGACACAAAAGGAAGATGAGTCCGTGGAGGACCACCTCGAACGCTTCATGTTCAGTTTTCAACGATCTTTCCAATAGGGGCTAAATGAGGATGATGTTAAAATGTTGTTTCTTAGAGGCATAAGAGATGATACTATGGAAGCATTAAATTTAATAGGTAAAGGGAACATTTCTAAAATGGGATTTGATGATACCTGTGATATTTGTAAGAACTATTCAAGGTCTCAGCACTTAGGAAGGAACTATCCAAGCAAACTGTATTTTGCAAGAACCTCAATAGGTATCATTGAGTGTGTGATAGGTAATCTACTTGAAGACCTCAAAACTGATTTATTAAGTCATATGGGTAAATAGATAGACACTTTATATACACAAAGGAAACATGAAGAGGCTAAAAAATCCTTAGTTGTCTTTTGTCCCATTTTTTGAAAGAGGGACAATGGTGAAGAATGTCCATATAATAGAACAAAGATATATTCTTTAGACGAAGCCAGTAGGGACACTATTTTAAAACCTCTTCATGTAGGGATGATCGAGGTAGAATACAGAGATGACCCTATTTACTTTATGGCCCAAAGAAGATCGTGGAAAACAAGAGAAATGCCCCCACCTGACTACCAAGTTGCACCCCAAAATCCTTTTCAACATAATTCCTTCTCAAACTAGTCTGGATGGTATGGAAATTGGTAGCAACCTCCATACTACCCCCAGTGGTCACAACAATATCTACTTTCTCCACAATCGTGGCAAGCATGGTGAGCACCACCGCCAACCTACCCATAATATCAATCATTTCCTCTATATCCACTACCTCCAACAATAAACCCATATCAACAATCCCAACAAATCTTACCACCTATCCCATCATCTTATCAACCCTCTAGTTTGACCCAACCACCAAAAGCCACACCAATTCCCACACAAACAACACCCAATCCAAACAATAAGGTGGCTCAACTAGTTTATAATAATGAAGTGACAGGGTTCCTGACTTATCATATCAATGCATTGGAAATTGACGGTGTAAACCTAAGGTTGATGTTGAAAGGAAGAACCTTCAAGGACCAAACATCATAGAAGTTGAGGACCATCCAGTTGAGCCCAAAGAAGAGAAACCAAATCCTCCATTTCCAAATAGGTTGCAAGAGCAACCATAGCAGTAGGAAACATTTCAATCTAATTTTGATTTTATGAGTGAGTTACACAATGTTAACATTAAGATTCCAAGTTATTGCAAGCTATTCAAGATATTCTTATGTACACCAAGACAGTTAAAGAGCTTTGTGGGAGGAAACGCCAAAAGAAGTAGGACCCCAAGATAGTCCAAGTCATTGGACAACTTGCAGACTTGATGTTGGGAAAGATCCCAGTCCCTAAGTACGCAGATCCTGGAAGTCCAATGATTAAGGTAAGTATTAGTGATATAATCATTCCAAATACACTTGTGGATTTAGGAGCAGCTACAAATGTAATGACTAACGAGACTAAGGATAGGTTAGCTCTTCAAGGTCTAAGAACTACTCCAATAGTCTTGCAAATGGTTGATTGTTCCCTCATAAAACAAGAAGGTATGATCGAAGACATCATTATTTCTATTGAGTCTTGGGAGTATCCAATAGATTTTATGATTTTGCAACTGAAGATTATGCTGGGGGGATACCACCTAATTTTAGGAAGACCTTGGTTAGCCGTTGCTAATGCTTTCATTAATTGTAGGTCTAGAAACATGGTGATCTCAAATGGGGAGAAAACAAAGAAGTTAGCATTGTACCCTCCAGCGCAACCATTGTTGGAAACAGAGGATCCTTTGTGGATCGATAGCGACGTAGAGGAGCCTACCTATTTTGACAATAGATAAAGTAGGGAATTTGAGGATATTTCATAATATAGTGTTATTAATCATTTATTGCAAAGTCATTATTTAGTTGATAAATATCTTGAGACAATTATTTTTCCTACGGGCATAAATGATAATTGCCCTTTTGGAAAATTTTCGTTAGTAGGTAGTTTAGAATCTGTTCAAGACTTTATTACTTTGCATCAATTATTACCACATGATTTTATATACAATCCATTTTTTATGTCTGGAGATATTGATCCATCTTCATCTAATTCACAACTACTTTCCATAGATACCCCTGTATAGTCCCAAGTTACTGAAATCTTACTTGGTAAAACACTTAACATCAATCCTGGTTTGAATGCCTGCCAATTGAAAGAACTGATTGACATGTTGTGTGCCCATAAAGAAGCCTTTTCTTGGGATTATCAAGATATGAGGGGTATTCATCCCACTACTTGTACACACCATATCTATATAGAAGAAGGGAGTAGACCTATGTGACAACCCCAGAGAAGGTTAAACCCATCCTTACGAGGAATAGTTAAGGAAGAACTTTAGAAGTTGCTCAATGTAGGATTTATCTACCCTATATTAGATAGCCAATGGGTGTCCCCACTTGTAGTACTACCTAAAAATAATGGGAAGTGGTGAATATGTGTTGATTATAGGGTCCTTAACAAGGCCACCAAGAAATACCATTCCCCACTTCCTTTTGTTGGCCAAGTATTAGACACCTTAGCTAGGAAAAAGTTCTTTTCCTTTCCTGATGGGTTCAGTAGGTATAACCAAATCTGTATTGCCCCAAAAGACCAAGACAAAACTACTTTTACTTGCCCCTGGGGAACATTTTCCTATAATTTCTTACCCTTTGGATTGTGTAATGCACCTGCTACTTTCCAATGTGTCATTCTAAGCATTTTTTCTGATTTAATTCATTATTGCGTAGAAGTGTATATGGATGACTTTACTATTTATGGTAACACATGATGAAGCTAAGGAAAATCTTGAGAAAGTACTTAAACGATGTATTGACACTAATCTTTCCTTAAGTCATGAAAAATGTCATATCTTAATGACTGAAGGTATTGTGTTGGGTCATTATATTTCTGAAAAGAGGAATTGAGGTAGATCCAAAAAAGATCAAGATTATTCAAGACTTGCCTGTCCCTACTTTTCCAAAGGGTGTACGTAGTTTCCTAGGACATGCTAGCTATTATCGCAGGTTTATTCAAAATTTTAGCAAGATTACCTCACCCTTATTTTTGTTGCTAGGAGAGGGTGCAGATTTCTCATGGACATCAGAATGTCAGCAAGCTTTCGAAGAAATCAAAAGTAAGCTCATCACGACACCTATGCTACGGGGACCAAATTGGGAACTGCCATTTCATATACATACCGATGCACTAGAAACTTCTATGGGAGTTGTCCTTGGACAAAAGGAAGACACCCTCTTTTATGTTATTTATTATATCAGTAAGAATTTTACTGGTGCAGAGATAAATTCTACTATTACTGAAAAATAGTTTTTGGATGTAGTCTATGCAATAAATAAATTTTGCCACTACATAACTAGGTATAAATTTTTTCTACATATGGATCATTTTGCCATTAGATTTTTGATGAACAAACCTATCGTTATAGGGCAAGTGATTTAGTGGTTACTTGTTTTGTAGGAATTTGATATTACCATTCTCAATAAACCAAGGTGAGAGAATGTGGTGACCGATTTTCTCTCTAGGCTGCAGTGTGAAGATGAACATCTTTTTGCTATATCAACAAAAAGTCCATGGTACGCTGACATGGAAAACTACTTAGTTACTTGTCAATTCCCACCTCATTTCTCTCCAAGGGAACATCGAAAGCTAGTTGGACTCAGTTGAGATTACACGTGGATTAATGGGATGCTCTTTCATTGAGGCCTTGATAATATCATGCATCGGTGTGTGCACAAAGAAGATTTCTTCGAAATTTTGTGTGCATGCCACACAACACCTTGTGGAGGACACTTTTCTGCCCATAGGACCACCCAGAAGATCTTAACCACTGGTTATTATTGGCCCACACTCCATAAGGATAGTAAGCATTATGTGCAACACTGTGAAAAATGTCAGCACATGGGACGGCCTACCCGCTCTGATGAAATTCCTTTACACGCTCAGTTATCCACAAAACCATTTGAAAAATGGGGGTTAGATTTTGTAGGGCCCATTAATCCTCCTTCTCAGAATAAAGAATATATCTTGATTTGTACAGATTATGTCACTAAATGGGTAGAGGTAGTAGCCTTAAAGCATACTAGGGATACTAAGGTTGCTAACTTCTTGTATTCTGAGATTTTTATGAGGTACGATGTACCTCACGAAATTGTCACAGACCAGGGAGCATAGTTCACCTCTGACTTGATTGCAGCGTTGGTACAAGAATACAAAATTAAGCATCAAAAGTCTTCCCCATATCATCTGCAAGCCAATAGGCAAGTGGAAGTAACCAACCGAGAACTGGAAAATATGCTCACGAAGATAGTAGCATTGCACAAGAAAGATTGGGCAAAAAGACTTCTTGAAGCACTTTGGGCATATCGCACAACTTGGAAGACAACCACATGGATGAAACCATATGAGCTCATTTATGGCAAGAAGGTTGTCTTGCCAATTGAATTTGAAGTGAAGACTCTACACACCGCCCTTTAGCTTGGAATGATTCTTAGTGAAGCACAAAAGGAGAGACTTTCTCAACTCCACTCACTTGATGAAATGTGTCAAGAGGCTCTTTTCCATGCAGAAGTGGTACAAAAGCAAAGAAAACAGTGGTATGACTGCTTCATTTAGTCACGAGCATTCTAACCGTGGGATTGGGAATTACTCTATGACTCACAGTTCTAGGACTTCAAAGGGAAGTTCCACACTCATTGGCTCGGTCCCTATGAAATTCAAACTGTGTATGATAATAGTGTTGTTCAACTGTGTATTATGGATTCAGAACACATGACTCTTCTAGTTAATGGGAATCATTTGAAGCTCTACAAACAGACCCTTTCGAAGGAAAATTTTTCTTGTACTATGATGGAAGAACCGACTCTTGTTCCTCTCCCTTCCTCTGAATAAGAAGATTGAAAAAAAAAAAAAGCAATAAAATATCCAACAATGAAAACCTTCTGACATTGTTGGCTAGTTAGTACTTGAAAACCAAACTCTGATAGGTACTAACTGCTAAATAAACTTGGTGGTGAAAACTGGTTATCCAATGCTTCCAAGCATTGGTAGATTGAAAACTGGGATACCAATAGTCTATCGGCGTAATTAATATAAAAAAAAAGAAAGAAAAATTCACCATGAGCATCCCATGTTCAGTTCAGCGATATCTGTGGTGTGACAGGGGCTTTACCTTGTTCATGTTGCTACCTATTATGTGACAAAGGATTCATATTGCTCTTGTTGCTATCTCTGATTGAATTATTTTTGTGGACCCTTTGTGCCACTTTGATTCGGTGATAGGACTCTTTCTTCCTACCACTTTCTTGGTTCTCGTCACCTGGCCTCTGAGTGATTCTACAAGATGGTATGATGATGTGTGTCCCATAGTCTTGTCATCGCCTACCATCTCCTCCATGTGGATGTTTCCACTTATGTCTTTCCTTCTAGATCCTCTCCACTTGCAGTCATCCTCACTTTGCCCGTACTGCTACATTATCATTCTTCATGGCTTGAATCCTTTTGTATTTTTGTGATGTCATCTCCAACTCGGGTTGCACGCTGCCATTCCTCCAACCATCACATCACCAATCATTTGCCTCATGATTATTGGTATCAGGGATTATTCTCTCTTTTTAAATTTATTAAATGTTTTTTATTTCTCTAATGATTACTTGGTGTGACTGGAACGATTCGTCGTTAAGTTGGGGGGGTATCGGTTAGCTATTCATCATTATCCAAGTCAGTCGAGATTTAGCTGATTGTAATTCCTCATCATTTTCCACCTCATATGGTTATCATGAACTTTTTACCTGTTATTACCCGTAGCCACCATTGATAATTTATGTTAACTGTTTCCATCCACCTACTATTTTGTTTGCCACTGTAGCCATTGTTGAAGCTCTTTCCACATTCTCAACACCATGGGAGGTGATCATACTTGGCACAAACCTTTGTCCATGAAAATACTTATTACCAGTGAAGAAGCGTATAAATTTTTTAAGCAGGCTTCTTAGATGACATACTTTGAGAAACTATGTTGCTTTGATGAAGGGGTCGCTATGGAGTTTTCTACAAGGTTTCATAAAAAGAGTGTTACTCAAAGGGGTTTGCAATTTTTAGTCACAGTTTAGACAATTTCTTTAGTTATTGGCCTTCCCCAGATAGGAGATTTTTTTCTTTCCCAACTCTAGCACGAGGGTCACGGACCTTAAGCTCCACCGTAAGTAGTTTCTACAAAGAGGAGAGTCTGTCGAGTATGTGCAAGGCCAAGGTCACAAACAAAAGTCCTTTCCATCTTTGTGGGATGAGGTAGCTAAATTTTTTATTTAGTATATTACTTGTGAAGGAAGATATGAGTATATCCATGCCCACCATATTCATCTCATGTTGCATTTATAAAATTCCTTTCTTGTTAATCGTCCTTACTATCTGTATTGTTCACTAAAACATTCATGTAGTCAATTTCGCAAGGTTCATGCAAATTCCCTCGCCCATCATGGGTTAATTAAATTAATAGTCATGCATGGCCTTCACTCTGCTAAACCCCCTATGGAATGGGATTCCTTTGTAAATTATGAAACAAAGAGCAGATAACTTGTCGGAAGCCCTATGAAACAAATTGTAGAAGAAAACCTAGTTGGGGGATCTTCTAAAAATAAAAAATTGAAGGAACCTATTGCAGAAGAAACCCTAGTCGGGGAATCTTCTAAAAGAAGAAATTGAAGAAAACTCTTGTTGATAAAAACCCTAAAGAGTAGAAAATTAGCCCTATAGCTGCCTCTAGTCCACAAACTGAAGACATCACACCTGCCACTAGGCAGAGTAAAAGAAGGACTTCCAATTGGTTGGACAAGCTTGCAGAAGTTGTTCACTCCATCACCAATGTAGAGATAGTCACAATAAAATCCTCGAGTAAGGGTAAAGGGAAGGTTTCCAAGGAACTCAGGAGTCAAGAATGACATAGGAATAAAAAACGAGCCAAGCAAGAACAATGGGAAACCCTTCCTTCCAAGGATATAGAAACCCCTGAGCAGCCACATGTGCACCCTGATGAAGGAGTCTTCGACCAAGAAACACACAATGCAAAGGAAAGAATTGAAGATGAAAAAGACCCTGAAGGTGAGGACATATGGAGGGATGAAACCCTTGTAGCTAGCATAGAGAGGGAATATGAAGAGGTTGAAGGCATTCGTCCCGAAGGAGAAGTCCAACATAATGAAGAAACTTTGGATGCTAATGATGAAACTTTGGGTCATGTTGAATACATTATAGGGGAGGAAGAGCACAATGAAAAAGATGCAAATCCTTGTGGGAATGAGGATGTTTTAGAAAATTTTAGCACCACAAATGAAACCACCACTATTGAAAATGTTTCAAAGGCCCTTATTTTCATTCTCGATGAGACCCCAAAGGAAGATTGCAATCAACCGCTCATCCCATTCAATCAACTATGCCAAGTCATTACACAGTTACAAAAGGAAAATGAGCAGCTAAAGGAACAACTTAAACAATAGAGGGAAGTAATTGGTGAAGGAAAAACAGGGTTATGCCAAGTAATTGAGTCTCCCAGGGAACTACAATGCAACATTGATGCAACTACTACTAACATAGTCCAATCACTTGGTTTATATTCACTGTTTGCACATGAGGACATGCAAATTCCCAATGTTGGGGGGGAAATGATGGGTGCCAAATGTGTTTAATTTTTATGTCCTTTTTCCCTTATTTCATTTCTATTTTTCGTTTCTCCTAAGTCCTTCTTTCCATTAATTGTTAGGGAAATAAGGAATATTTGATATGTTTTCAAAGAGGAAAGAATGCTTTTAGAATGTTGAAATCGTTGAGGTAATGATGTATTTTGGATGGTTTGCTATAGGAACTAAATGTGAAGAAGGAACCGACTCTATGAACAAAAAATCCTGAAAGGCATAAGATGATAAATGTGGGCTACATATGATGGAAGTCTACTTGTTTTTATTTTTATATCTTATTTCAAACAAGTTGTTTTTGTAATTGTTTTGGGTTTATGGCCTACAGCCAACCCAAGGACTATAATAGTCCAATTTTTTGGCCATCGGCCATAACAAACTACAATGCTCTTTTTTTTTTGTCTCGTGTACTTCAAAATACTAGACATATATATGTGTGTGTGTGTGTGTGTGTGTGTGTGTGTGTGTGTTATGATCTAGGAATGATAGATAGAATATACAAAATTAAGAAGATTGAAAATATTGTTTCATTCCTGAATGATTGCTCAGTTGTTCATGGCTTGAGTTAGAGTAACTAGTTCTTTTCTACTCACCTCGTGAACCAGAGGAAGGGCCGCCTCTCGGGAAGCTTGGTTAGATCATTTTATGTTTTATTAGCTTAGATCTTTTGTATTTCATGTGATTCTATCTTTGTCGAATGTATATTTGTCAGGTGCACTGTGATTTCTATTCAAGTTTAAAGATTATTGATAATACAACTTGTACGATTAATTTGGTACTAAAAGAATTGCAATGAATTCTTTGTGGAATACAATTGTGATATGAGGAATAAGAAGTGTGTTTTCGTTGCAAATTAACTGTTGTGTTTTCCATTTCAGATTGTGTTGTGTTTCATTCTATAGAACTTCCTGTCGCATCCCATTCACATTTCATCTCTCTACTGTATTTCATCTCTCGGTTGTATTCCATCTTCCTGCCACATTCATCTTCTTGTCGCACTTCGACCTCCTGTCACAATTAAACTTCTAGTCACCTGCACTATTTCAACACATCTTTAGCAACTAAATTATTTCTTTTACTATTGTAATGGTTGTTGTTAATATCTATATTAAAGAGTGTTTATCCTGAGATATTGAGTTTGTGTTATTCAAGTTTAATAAAAAATAGATAGATAGGTAGGTAATAATTCAAGAAAGAATTTCATTCATTTATGATTTGAAGAAGTGTGATTTTGAATTTCATATTAAAAAGTATGTTTTAAATTCCTAGATGCATCCATCCCCCATTAGTTCATTAGTTTCAACCCTTAGGTAGATTGCCGCAACATTGTTCATAGGCTTACGCCCCCAGATTGACACTTGAAGGATAAACTAAGGAAACTATTGTGAAATTCTCAAAGATTAGTCCAAACATGTTTGTCAATAAAAGATAGAATTACAAGGATAAATTCAAACTTACAATTTAATCCAATCAAAGTGTTTCAATAAAGAATGACAGAGAATGGTAAGGAGATGTGCATGACAAGAGGCATAGGATTAATTGTTGCTTATCTCATTCCTACTCTACTCAACAAGGGTTACATTGTTCGTGCTACTGTTTGTAATCTAGGTATTTAATTTACATATATTTGTATAATATCAAATTCCTTCATATGCTTTTGAAGTATCAATGTATGCTATGTATCGTTAAGGTATGCAAACCTGATCAAGGGAATGTATCCTATATAGCATGGGTATTTATTTAATACTTTGCATAATGGTTATTAGCATATCACATTATTATAGTTTTTGGTAACCCAAGATTGCATTCAAGTATGTAACAAACTTAGTTTTTAGTTTAAGCTTTACACTTTTAAGTAGCATTCATAAGGTTTAGAAAATCTTGATCACTCTCTAGAATAGCCCATTAAACACGGGTTGTGCTTGAATGCACTACATAATTGATATAACATAACCACTCTACATATCAACCAAAGTTATAGGCTCTTTATTGCAGCAAG
Source organism: Sequoia sempervirens (assembly GCA_007258455.2). Classification (NCBI taxonomy): domain Eukaryota; kingdom Viridiplantae; phylum Streptophyta; class Pinopsida; order Cupressales; family Cupressaceae; genus Sequoia; species Sequoia sempervirens. Next base: position 546,458,956 of record VDFB02281492.1, read on the forward strand.
AGGTAATTGCTCCTGGATCATGCTATCATTACATTGTAACCTGTTAAACTTGAGTCAACCTGAATGCACCCAATGATGATTGACACCTAATTATGATAATAGTGATTTGAACATGAATTTTGCTCATATGAGTTCCTCCATTTCTATCACAACGTAGCCACATTAAACTTGGGTCACACATGAATGCATCATGTATTTGTTATAGCACAACTATGCCACATGACCAATAAAGTTATAGATCGCATAATTTGTTCCTTAGTTGGGCTCTTATGGTGATTCCATTACCATTACAACATAACCCTTTGGACTTATATTTCTCAAATCCTTACATTGCTTATTTTCTCTTTGGATGGATGGCTTCATGGATTTTTTGTGATTTATACAGCTTTTTTTTTATAGTAAATGACATCAGATTCTTCTAAAGCTAAAATGATTTATTAATTATGGTTTTATGATGATTTTGAGTTTTATTTAGAAGGGTTTAATATGTGGCATTTTTTATGTGAAGGAAGAATAAATTGTGATGCAATGTTCAGGTATGGATAGCTTAGGAAAAATTGGATTGCTATTGATGTCATAACCAAGTTGGAGAGTACTTTCAGCCAGTCTAAAACACTTTCGGGAGTTTTTTGCTTGGAAGAAGAACCTACATGTAGGAATTTCCGAATATCCGATAGAGGAAGTTCCTTTATTCTAAAGATAAAATCATAAATCTGTTGGTCCAATTAGACATCCAACCTGATATATTTAATATCCAATAGAGAAAGTTTGTACTTTCTAAAGATAAAATCATAAATCTGTTAGACCAATTTTAGATCCAATTTGAGGTAGTGAAGCTTTGATAGAGGAAGTTCCTACATTTTAAAGATAGAATCATAAATTTTATCGGTCCAATATTAGATCCAATTTGAGGTCGCAAAGCTCTGATAGAGAAAGTTCCTACATTCTAAAGATAAAATCATAAATATGCTTGGTCCATTTTAAGGTACAATTGTAAGGATTTGTCTTTTTAATTATACTTCTGACATTTGGCTTGATACAAATTGTTACTTTAGAAATATGGTATTGCTTTTCTTCTAAATTTTTCAACCCTCATTTCATGGAAGAGCTCCAAAGATGGTTCCTTCGGATGGAAACTACACTTTTCTGATATAGGTTCCTTTTAGAAACACTAGAAGCTCAGGTACTATCATACTCAAGTACAACAAAGTTTGAGGTGAATTGCACTTAGTATTTTATGCTGATATGGATATGTTCTAGCCTGTAGTTAATTTTTGTAGCATAACAGATAGGCTAAATAGTTGTTCATATACTATTGTTTCAAATTATAAATTGCTATACCTTATTCTAGGATCAATCGGCTAGATTCTGACACTGACAGCTTCAAATTCAATTGGTTTTTTCATTAATTGTTTGTTTCATTGATTAAGATTAACCTATAAATATTTTATCTCCAAGATGATCTGCTAGGATTTTTCTCCTTATCATAATTTATTAACTGAATTTTGCAGAGTTTTCATCAAATTCTATTTTTTTCACTTCTTTCATTCTCAGATTCATTTCATCCATGGCTGGAAGTTCCTCAAACTTGTAGATCTTATCAAGTATCCAGTTCTACCATGTGTCTAGGATACCTGTAATTCTTTTACCCAAGAAAAAAATTCGGAAAAAAAATTCGCCTACCTGTTAAGCACCCTACTGTGTCATGATAGCTGATTTTTATTAATTGAAATCGGGCCTTACTCAAATCAAAATATGGTATGTAATCTTTTTCAATTGTTGCTTGGGTAAAAACTCAAAGCTATCCTTGACCCCTGGTAAAGTTATGGCTAACAACAGGATCTATAGGCTAAGGAAGTTCTTCATGGATGAAATTGGGAATAAAATTTAGAATGGAAAAGAGAGTGGAAAAGTAGAATTTGATGAAACTCTTGCAAAGTTCAAATTAATGACTAATGCTTTTGTTCATTGTTATGATGGGAAAGATTTTGAATAGTCATCCTGGAATAAAGGATTTTACTATGATTTTGAGAGCATCTTCTATACAGCAGGTTGTCTTAGATCAAATAAATGAAGCAAACAATTGTGAAAGAGCTAGCAATTTTGAATTTGAAACAATGGTGTCTTATGTATATAATCCCCTTGTGATTTGCTCCTAGAATAAGGTATAGCAATTTAGAATTTGAAAAAATGGTATATTAAAAAATATTTATCCTATCTGTTATGCTACAACAATTAATTATAGGTTAGAACATATCCATATCAGCATAAAATAGCAGGTGCAATTCACCTCAAACTTTGTTGTGGTAATTGCTTTGTAAGGAAGTTTGCACTCTATGAACATTCTCTATGCACATCAATATGTTGGTTATTATCTCGATCTCCTTTGTGATCAAAAGAATAGTGAAGTTCATTGCACAGCTCATGACCATTTTGTAGTGCTATGATCCAATGCTCTTTTACTTATTACTCATTGTGTTCTCAATCACCATGTGTAAATGACTTAGAGGACATATCTTTGTCACCATTTGATAGTAAATTTCAATATTTTTGGACTATTTGTTATGATTCAATCATTGTTTGATAGTTTTCTTCCTTTCTCAGTCCTATAGGACAGAGGACAATTCACAGTTTGCAACTCTTTAACAACGGTAAATAGATATAGTAAAGATATTTAAAATTTTAGAAGTGGATATTTTTTGAATTGCTAAAGCCTATTTTTAGTTTTACAACTTAAAATTATTTAATCTATTTGAATAGCTAAAATTCA
>VDFB02281492.1:546461825-546684451 GCA_007258455.2 Sequoia sempervirens
ATTGAGGTGAGATGAATTTTATAGATGACATAATTAAATTCAACAAATTCAGTGAAAGAAACAAAATTAATTCAATTAAACTGTAATTATTCGGTGAAAGAAACAAAATTGACTAAACATTTTGATGGCCATTATCACTCAATGAAAACCTGCCTAACAAAATAAATTTAGGGGCAAAGTAGTAAAGCATGTGGAGCTACTAGCTATTTTAGCGGGTGCCTACCTCTCCATTTCTGCAGAGCTTATTGTTCTAGTTAGCTTGGCCTCCACTATTTTAGAGGTCCCTTTTCCTAAGAGTTTTTTAGTGGCCATGGTGAGGTCAATGTCGATTTTGTTTCAGGGAATATGGTTTGTACCATTGTAACGAGACTCGCCCAGAATCGCCCAGACTCGGCAAGTCCCGGGTCGAGCCAGTCTGGCCGAGTCTGGGGAGCCCAGACTCGGACCCGCCGAGTCCAGAGCCGAACTCGCCGGAATCGCCGGACTCGCCAGACTCGCCCAAACTCGGAGAGTCCTGAGCCTGGGACCCGGCCGCGGAAGCAAGCACTTAGGACTCTAAAAAAACATAAAATTAAAAGTTTAAGTTAGTTTTTTTTTTGTTCTATATGTTCTCTCCAACCCTAAAAGCAACCTCATTTCACTCTTTTGGCAAAATAGGAGGAGAAGAGAGAGTTGTGAAGAAAAATAGGAGGAGAAGAGAGGGCAACCAGCAAATTGTTTAAAACAAAAGCAAGGTCATATATCATTTGGGAAGCTTCATACTGCTAAGGAGGTGCATTGAAAGTTCATTGCTAGTGATTGGGAGGAGTTTGCATTGCATTCCAAGCCAAATCTAAGAGGTAAGTTTGATTTTAATGGTTTTTTTTGTGTTTTTTTAACAAATAATTCATTGTAATTTGTAAAATCATTATTTTTAAATTTTTATAGTTTGCATTTTTATTTACAAACCCTACTTGCAACTTAAATAATTTTACAAACCCTACTTGTTATTGCAGCCACATTCATTTGCAAATCAAACCATATTATTATTTTCACAATGTCTCAAACCCCAGTCAGAAAAGACCCTGCTTGGAAACATGCTGAAATCTTTCCCGGAATGAAAAGAGGAGAAGCAAAATGTAAATACTGCAAAACAATATATCATGGAGGCATAAATAGATTGAAATACCACCTTGCACGCATACCCATCCATGATGCAGTGGGCTGCACCCTAGCACCTATTGAGGCTGTTCGTGAAGTGCAGGTGCAATTAGAAAATTTTGAAAGGCAAAAAGAAATTAGAAAGAGACAGAGGGAGGAGTTGGCAGGTATTGGAGTTGGACAGGGACTTGGTGCTATTGGAGGTGCTTCTTCCATGCCTCCATACCATCCTAGTGCTAGTGCTTGTGCTAGTGCTTCTTCTTCTGCACCATCTATTCCTATGCGTACTCCTAGTGTTGGTGGCGCTGCTACTGCTAGTGGTAGTGGTAGTATTAGCATTGGCCCTAGAGTTCGTAAATCTAGGGTGGACTCATATTTTGTACCATGCCCTACTTCTGGTTCCCAACCGTCGCTTGAGAGCATGGGTTGGAACAAGGATGCACACGATGCAGCAAAATAAACAATTGCAGACTTTTGGTACTACTGCACCATTCCCTTCCATGTAGCTAGGTAATTCTTTTTTCGTTTGATTGTTTTAAAATTTATATTTAAATTTTATTGTTTTAGAATTTAGATGTATCTCACTATCGAATTCAAATTTAAAGTTAAAAACTTAAATCTTTTCATTTTATGACATGTTTTAGGTCTCCTTTTTGGCAAAACATGGTTGATGCAATAACCATATGTGGGGCGGGGTTCAAAGCCCCCAGCGAAGATGAATTAAAGGGCCCACTTTTGACTCAAAAGGTGGCGGATGTGAAAGCACAATTAGAGGAGCAGCGTGTGCAATGGAGGAGGATTGGTTGCACCATCATGACTGATGGTTGGACCGATAGGAGAAATAGGACGCTGTTGAACTTTCTAGTTTCCTCTGGAGGTAATTGTACTTACCTTAATACATTGATATTTGAATTTGATTTAGTGATTAATAATTTAATAAGGCTGATTTATGTTTTTAATTTATTGAATAATTGGTAATTTGGTTTTGCTTATTTTTTCAAGTGACACTATCTTCATAAAGTCCATTGATGCTTCTGCCCAATTCAAAAATGTCACATACCTATGCGAGGCTATAGAGGAGGTGATAGCCGATGTGGGGGAAGAAAATGTAGTGCAAGTGGTGACAGATAATGCAGCAAATTATGTTGCTGCTGGTAGATTATTGATGGAGAGGCACCCAACTATATTTTGGACTCCATGTGCCGCCCATTGCATTGACCTCATGATGGAGGATCTTGGCAAGCTCCCATGGATAAAAACATGTATGGAATCAGCAAGAAACATTTGCAAATTTGTTTACAATCATGCATGGGTGCTTAACCTTATGAGGCAATACACGGGGTTGAGGGAGTTGTCTTGTCCTGGCATCACTCGGTTTGCATCAAATTTTATCATGTTGCAATCCTTGATTCGGTCAAGGGAACCTTTGAGGTGCATGTTTGCTAGTGAGGAGTGGTCTTCCTCATCCTTTTCTACAAGCACTGCAGGGATTGTTGTGGCTGATTGCATATTTGATGAGGCAGGGTTTTGGACACCAGCAATGAGATTGTGAAGGTAACATTTAATTCTTTATTATGTTTTAATTTTTAATCATATCTTACTTTTATTTGTTCATTTTCGTTGATAGTCACACTTACTTATTTGTGAAACATGTTTGCACTTTGTAGTTTATTGAGCCCTTGCTAGTTCTCCTACGAGTTGCAGATGGGGAGAAGCCCGCAATGGGCTACATATATGAGGGCATGGATAGGGCCAAAGAGGCCATTAGATCAGTCTATGGTGGAGTTGATGATAAGTATCATCCCATTTGGGAGATCATTGATAGGAGATGGAAAAACCAACTCCATAGGCCCATCCATGTAGCCACATGTTTCCTAAATCCGGCCTTCCACTTCCGCCATGATCTCCATGCAGATAGAGAAATTCTTAGTGGGCTCTACTCGACGATAGAGAGAATGTTGCCCGCTGTTACTACACAGATAGTGCAGGAGATAGATGCCTTCACTAAGGCACGAGGAGACTTCTTTGCACGTCAAATGTGCAAAGATAGTAGGACAACATTAATGCCAGGTAAAAATATATTTAAGGCAATAATTTTCATCTTTTTATATTATAATTTATTATTAAATGTTGAACTTGAACTTGAAACTTGAAATGAGATTGATTTTGTTTCTTTTTCTCATCTCAGATGGATGGTGGGAGATGTTTGGTTCTGATACACCGAACCTGCAAAATGTTGCCATACGAATATTGAGCCAGCCATGCAGTTCATCCGGTTGTGAGCGCAATTGGAGTATGTTTGAGCACATACACTCCAAGAAGCGCAATAGATTGATAGTGGAGAGGATGAATGACCTGGTATATGTTCATTACAACCTTCGGCTCAGATACAGGAAGGATTTTGACCACGAAAACACCCCGATCTGTTTAGAGGAGGTTGATCCACAGTCTAAGTGGATCACTGAGGCTACAGACGCAGTCTTTAGTGACGAGGACCTTGATTGGGTGGACTAGGCAGAGAGAGAGGTTGAGGTTGTAGCCATGGCTGAGGAGGAGGCTAGAGCACGAGGAGACATAGCTACTGGTGGTGATAGTGGTATGGGGACTCAGACACAGGCAAAGACTATGGCTGCAACTGCAACATCATCCATGACCTTTAGACGCCTTCGTAGGAAGGATGCTGGCTCCACTATGCCATAGGCATAGAGTGATAGACTTATAGCTATTGTTTTGAATCTTTTGATATTTCATATTTGTATGGAACATTTGATGTCATGGATTTCATATTCCATGAGTTTTGTATACATTTGACTAATTTTATATATCAAAGTATGTTATTTCCTTCAGCAACGCAACTACAATTTGTGTACTTTATACTTATGTGATCATTGTATACTTGTGTATGTGATCAAATTTTATTTTATTTGTGTTGTATTCAATAAAGGGTGCTTGAAACAAGTTTTAAATCTTTAAAAATCTCTAATTTTCTAAGGTTTTTTCAACTTTTTTCATTTTGCCGAGTTTGTGCCGAGTCCGAGTCCGAGTCACCGAGTCACCGAGTCGAGTCACCCTAGCCGAGTCCAAGCCGAGTTCGAGTCTCGTAACTATGGTTTGTACACATGGGATTCATGCTATGGATTCCAAAAGGGTATAAAATGCACTCAGAGGATGGTCATATGGTGCTGAGATGCGATGATCAGGGGGCTAACATGAGGGCCACAGCCCTGGCCAATTTGTAGTTCTTCACTATTGTCCTCTATGTTAAAATACTGCAACATTATAGCCACAAAAAATTAGTCTCTTATATTTCAATGGAAGGCAACAGAGATGAGAAAGGTATGGAGATGGCAAACACCGCTAAAAATAGCAGCTACAGACACGGGTGGTCAGTAGATGGATCACAGAGTTCCATGGACATGGAGAGTAAATATAGAAAGATGAAAATATATATTTCTTGTACCTCTTTTCCCTCTTTTCATGCGTCTCTATCTACAAAATATGTTTGTCTTGTGAATTGCTCCAAATTTGGCGCTGGGTTATATGTTGATAACTTAGTATATTTTATTTTTTGTAATAAAGTGGAACCATGTGTAGAGTAGGGCATACCTCAATGAAGACCAGAAGTGCCTTGAATTGAAAATACCATTCTATAGGCTATTGTGAATAGCCTTCCTCTACCTCTTCCGGCAGACCACACGACCGCTATTCATCTCACGGGTCTTCCCCAAGGGTTACAGAGTGAAGGGTGAAGTGTTACAGAGTGTTGTTCTGCACCAAGGGTTTCGAGACCACACAGTGGAACATGATCTGGTGGTCAGGGGTTGGGCTCCTCAACAGGTAGAATACAAAATAACAACACTGTCTACCTCCACTGGCTACTCCTTGCATCCTAAACCGGTGCCACTGAAAATTTTGTGTAATTGCAAAACTAGCTTTTAACATGGTATCGATGAATACAATCTAACCAAGGATTTGTCATACACGAGGGCGAGATATCTTTGAGAGCCTTCCAAACAATGCTGCTGCACTTAAATCCCGTCCCGAACTACTGGAAGTGTTCCCAAACCGATGAAGAGGCTAACTCGTGATCTCATTAAGCACCGCCTTTCCTCCTAAATGAAGGAAAACATGCTAGAACGCCTTGGAGAAGTCAGGAACGTAAGCCAGGAATGAAGGCATACAAGGTTGGAGGCCATAAATTCAGAGATTGACTAAAGAAATCTTTACCTGGATAATCTGTGCACAAGAGGCCCTCAACCCTTCCTGTGCCGCCAACGCAGGGTTTACTCCACATCTCGCCGACCTCCGCCATATCCGAAAGCTTTTCTTCTACAGATGCTAAGGTGACCATTCCTAACTACATTGGGGCTTTACAGAAAAAAATTGAGGAGCTTGTATTTCAGGACAATCCAGCAATGGAAAGCACTTTGCCTCCACAAATAGCCACGCAAAACGGTAATAAGAGCTAACAGCTTAATGGTAATAATAATTTATAGTTGATTATTTTTTAAATGAAAATTTACTTTTATTATATAATTTATATTTTTTATTGATTCATTCATTCTTAATTTATATTATTATTATGTTTATGTCCTCACAATTTCATTCATAAATGATTTTATAGCAACTCTAAGAGCCAAAACTATACTCATTTGGAAGCATCTAAGTTTTTTTTATAAGAATAGTATAATTAATATAAATGACAAGTGCAAACATTATTTAGACCATAAATTAGACCAAGACAAGAATATGCAATTGCACCATAGGATAGATGAAATTTGAAGGTTAAGAATATTAATACCACTAAAATCATTGGATGTATATCTTAATATATGATGATCTAACAAGTAAAATTTTTACACCATCTTAAGTATGAATTAAAGGTATTGATTATGGTGAAATCAAGTATATTATCTATTGTGTTATTTCTTTCAATATTCAAAGAAATTTTATGTGGTCTTGTCAATGCATGTTGTGTTCTATCAAGGATGATGCCATATACGTTATTAAATGGTACTTGATATCCTTGAACCATGGACCTCACTTGGAGTCTACTATTTTAAGCTATGAGATGATTATATTCATGGCCTTTGCATTGTCATTATGTCATGACAATATTTTGGTTGCTACTACTTTAGGCTATGAGATGATTATATTTACTTTATATTGACTATTCTATTATGCCCATTTATGTGTAGGGATTTGACTTGTAAAATTTAAATTGTCTAATTTTTATCATTAAATATGGGTGACAGTTAATACCTAACTAATTATAATATTTTTGACTATTGCAACATTGAATGTAGTAGTTTGGAGACCTCAATTCTAGTAATGGCCATCTTAGCACATTGAACTAGTTCATTAGTGAAATTTAAAATATGACCACTACCACCAATGGTTGCTGATGTTGAAGCTCCAACATCATCTGTTCATCATCAAATGTAAATGATAAGATTATCATATTTTTTGATAGATTACATACATGTGGATTTGACATGATTGTATAATTATGAATTGAAGGGACTATAGACATAGGATGAACACTTTGACCTCATAATACATATACACATACACATGCATACGTTAGTTTCTAAATTCATAATAGATTAATATAGTCAATCTTATATTTAAAAAGGAAATATAATAAATTTCATAACCTTATTAAAAATTATGTCTATCAATCTCAAATGTGCTATTTGAAAACTCATCAATCAACACCATATTTTCAAAGATGGATGTATCCCGGTCCTAGCCTTACACATCATACTCCTAAAACCATGGAGTATCCTCTCCAATGTGTGAATCCTAATCATTCCCAAACCCATGTTCATAGACAAACCCATAGCTATGATAAATTTGGGTTGATCATTGGCACCTAGGAGTCTCACCCTCATTACCTTGTGTAAAATTATTGCTATGATGTAATAAGGTTAATGTGAGGGAATTGATAGATTGTAAAGTCTCTAATTCAACTATATTCTTCACAAATTGAATATATATCCTAGCTAGGTGTCTTACTATCTAGTTTTTTGGCTTGGGTTTCTTCTATAGGATGATCTTGTTGTTGGTATGCGTGGAGGTGTCTTCTATCTTTTTGGTGCCTTGTTTTCCCTTGCTCGCTTTCAACTTGAAGCAATCATTGTGTGGGTTTAGTTGTGGGAGTCTCCTTTCTATTATCGTGGTTGGTGCCTTGATGTTGTTTGGTTTTTCTATGGAAGGGTTTAAGGATAATTAAATGGAGCTATCATTTCTTCTTATGTTTGATGTGGCTCTTCTCTTCGGCTTGGAGCTCTGGCTTGGTGTTCCTATGAGGTGTTTCTTCCTCTTGCTTTTCTCCTTCTTAGTGTTGTGGGTGGTTTTTGGATGCTTTCCCTTGTTCCCCAGTGTTCTATTTTTATTGTCATTCTTTCAACTAGAGAGTTCTTTTGTTGTGTGCTTTGGGTCCCTTGAGGGGATTCTATTTGTGGAGTGGCTTATTTCTAGATCTAACCAACATGTTGGGGTAGCCAGTGTGTGTATCATGTTAGTCTGCCCTCTGACTCCTTCCTTATTAGTTCCCCCTTGCCCCTTTGGTCTCTCTCTATTGTTTGTTCAGTGGTGTCCTTCTAGTGGCTTTTTCTCTTGGTGCTCACTGGTTGCTCTTGGTTTCCCTTTTGGGGATTGGTGGTGCTTCCCATTGGTTGTTTCTGTGGAGAATCTATGGCATTTCTTTGGCCCTATCTAGCATGTTGGGGTAGTTGGTGTGATTAATAGCATGGCCTACTCCCAGTTTTCTTCTTGTGTGGGCTCCCCTATCCTTCTTGGTTTTTTTCTGCTTTTGTTCACTTTGGGCTTGGGTCTTTGTTCATTGTGGTTTGTGGGCCTAGTTTTTTTGGTTTTTGTTGGGTGTTCTTTTTCCCTCTAGTTTTTTGGAACCCTCTTGTGTTGTTGTTTATAGGTTGCTCTGTTGTGGAGTTCTTATAGTGTGTCTTGAGGTCCCTCAAAGCTTCAAGTTTAAAGGAGTTTTTCCTTTGAGGGATATTTTTCCTGCTACTCTTTATTAGCTTCTTTTGTTGGATGTGCTACTCCTAGTGTTTTATTCTTTCATTGGGTTGTGCTTATTTATGCCCCAATTGTTCTTGGAGATGTTGGAAGCCTTTGTTGACCCTATTCTTGATTTGTTGTTGTTAGTTGGGTTGTGTTTAAAGTTACATGTACTCTCCTAGAATATTGTGTGTTTTAAGGATTCTAGATTGATGTTGGCTGGATGTATGTTTTGTTCTTCCTGATTCTCTAGTTGCCTAGATAGCCAAAGGATGTTGTCGTTATTCTTTCTTCTGAAGTGTTGGATTTCCTTTGTATTCTTCAGAATGTGTCTTCTATTGAGGTGAGGATTGCTCCTATGGAGGTGGAGTCCTCTCCTTTTTAAGTGGAGATGGTTTCTAAAGAGGTGGAAAGAAGCTCTTTTTTCTGGTTTTCTCTTATGTTCCTATTGAGGTGGAGTTTGAGGATGTTGGAAAATTGTTGATTTGGTGGGAATGGTACTCATGACATCCTGTCCTATAGAGGGGAGCTCTCTCCTTTAGAGGCAGAGTTAGAGATGGTTTGTTGGTTTGGTTGGAGCTTCAAGAAGATCCCTTCTAAATATATGAAATAGCTATATGGTTGATGGGGATTCTTGGTCCCATCAACATTACTATTTTTTATGGCTCTGAGATTGTTTCTCTAAGTGAAAGATTTTATGTTTCCTGGCTATCTCAAGTAGTGTTGTTGGGCTCAAATTTTCCTGAGCATGATGATGATACTCTTTGGTATTTACATTCTAGGAAGTACATATAATGGGTCAATCTAGCTTTTTATAGTGCTTGTTGTTTTCCAACCTTGAATCTACTTTGTTGTATAGATTTCTCATTGATGGTTGTTGTTTGTTTTTTATTTATCTTTGGTAGTGTTTTGTGTAGATTGGGTTTCATGTCCCATCAAAATATATTTGTAAAGGGTTTTAGGTCCCTTCAAAACTTGTTTTTCCCATAATAAAAAACATCCTATAAAATTATTATTCAAATATCTATTAATCTTCAAGATAATATATATTAAAATTATATGTTATTCCTAATATCAATAAGGATAAAATAAAATTTCCCGTTAAGGGGTTGGGTTGGGTAAATCCAACTAAGAAGAATTGTAGGATGGTTTGTTGGGAAAGACCATTGGAAGGATGGTGGAAGATAAACTTTGATGGGGCTTCAAAGGGAAATCTTGGCCCTTCAGGGGTAGGATTTATCATTTGAGATTGGAATGGTGATGTGGTAGCGTTAGGAGCAAAGAAATTGCCAGAAGGAATGAACAATATGACAGAAGCTATAGTAGCCCTGTTGGCAATTTAGCGTGGAAAAAATTTAGGTGCCAAAAAGATCCACTTAGAAGGGGACTCGATGATAGTAGTCCAAGCAATGATGAATGGATCTATTCATGCATGACACCTCCAATTTGTCATTGAGAAAATTAGAGAAGAATTAGCCACTCTTGAAAGTTTTTTGGCGAGTCATATTAGACGAGGTGGAAATGCTGAAGCAGACGTGCTATCTAAATGGGTGCTATCTTTTAGTGAGGTGGGTTATTTCAAATTTGAAGACTTTAGAGATTTTAGGTTAGCAAAGTTTTTTGACAATACAGGGGAGTACATTACATTGAATGCACAAGGTGGTAGCAAGTGTCCGGTAGTTTGACAAGACTAGTGTGAGATGGAGAAGCTGAACGGTGGCCTTGCAGTACCTAGAGCATTTAATTTAAAGTGGGAGTTTAAGGTGGTTTTATAGCCTGAGGCAATGGTGATTTTCCTCGCATTTTGAAGGGGAAAAAATGTTTGGCAACAGTGTTTTGGTGGTGAAAGTGGTGTTCTTTCAGAGAAAAATGGAGGCCAATTTTACTTTTCAATCATGAAGGCATTTGAGTATGTTCTTTGGTGAAGCGTCAGGAAGAGATTAGGGGGATTATTCCTCATTGAAGACGATAGGCTTATGTAGTGTGTAAGAATGATCATAGGTAGGTATTTTGGTGCTTTGAGACATAGACTTAGAACAAACCTAGATGTGTATTCCATGATTGCGGCATGGGATCTTGACTTAGGAGAATCTGTGGAATTGGTGCGTAAAGTGATGAAGAAGATTGTTCACGAGGACTTTTTGGTGGACATGGAATCAATTTTTGAATGGGAAATTTCGGGGGTTGGCCTAGATATTTCTGAAGAAATTATTGATGAAGAAATGGAGTTACTCTATGGAGGCTCAAGAATTAAGCCATTCATTCGATGGTCGAAAGGAAATTTTAAATCTCGGTGCCGAGAAGAAGCCAGATTGGGATGGAAGGCACTCAAGTTCTTTATCAAGCTCATGGAGGTTGAAGAGTTTATTGAGAAGGCTAAAATGGAAGCACAGGGCAAGGTGGTGAAAGCGAAGAGCTAGAGGAAACATTGGATGAAGAAGTAGAGTAGGTACTAGAAGAAGAAGCAAGTGAAAGAGTTGGGTGAAGGACCGTCGGGCTCGGGTAGTGCTCATGACTAAAAGGGCCCTCTGTGGTCTTTTTTTCTCCTTTTGAGTATGAAATTTATGCCACTGTTAGTGAATCATTGTAATTAGGGTCTCAGGTTGGTGGGGTTTTCTTGGTTCTTGTAGTACTGTATGGGGAAAGGTTGTAGACTATAGGCGGTGGGTTTTTTCCCCTTTTAGCAGAAACAGTGGTTAAGGGGTTTGGAGTGTTATAGCTACACGTTAAGGTGCTTGTCTTTTCTCAGCTGGAAATGTTTTGGGAGGTATCAAAACTGAATTGGAATGTAATGTTTATTTTCAAGTAATATAAAATTTTGTGTTACCAGCCAAAAAAAAAAGGATAAAATAAAATTATCTATTCTAAAGAGAAAAGAAAAGAAAGAGTAAGGAGAAGAAAAGAAAGTATTAAAGATATTTTTATTAGAAAATATATAAGGAAGAAAATAAAATTATCTTCTCTTTTTATTCTATTTTTTTCTTATTATTAATTATAATAGAAAAAATTAGAATATGGATATTTTTATTTTAATATAATTATAGATAAAAATATTATGAGAAAAAAGTGAAAGTTAGAAAATAGAAAAAAAATAAAAAATATCTAAATTACTTTCCTATTGTATGTGTTAACGATAAGAAAATAATATTAAACAAGAATATAAGAATAATTAAATAAGAAGAAAAAGTAATGATAATAATAAGAAAATAATAATAAGAGAGAAAGAAATAAATAAAAAAGAAGAATTCTTATTATTAATCATAAGAATAAAGTAATAAGAGAAAGATATTAATTTGAAAAGAAAATTTATAACAATAACAATAGAGAAAAATATTAATTAGAAAAGACAAATTCTTATTATTAATTTAATTTTAGCTTAAACAATTAAGATTTTCTTTATTAATGTTTAAAAATTAATATTAATTTTATATTGAATAAAATTATTATTCATTAATTAAGAAAAAAGTTATTAATAATTAAGAATAAATTATTATTAATTAATTTGGAGAGAAATTGTTATTAATTTAGAATAAATTTATTGTTATTACCTAAAATTTAAATTTTAGAATTAATTCTTATTTTATTATTTGTTATCTATTCTAAATTAAGAAAGAACTACCAAAAATTTAAAATAGAAAAAGGAAATTTTTATTTTAAATACAATAAGAGAATTAATTAGGGCAAAACAAGGGTCCACAATTTAATGAAATTAATGAAAACTAAAAAGAAAATTGAAGAGCACGAAAGAGGAAAAAGACAAAAAACAAGTTAAACATGTGACAATAAAAGTGAGTAAACCTCTACGACAATTATCATAACATAGTATGATAATTAGTTTAGTTGTTTTACCCTCTTTTACTAGTCTCATTTACTAAGCTAAAGAGAGTAGAAAAAAAGGGACAAAAAATAGAGCCACGATGCCAAACCAAATAAGAAGAAGCTAAGGACAAAAAACAAAGACATGCCTATCCACTAACTAAGCAAGAAGGAGGAAATAGGAGTATCGCCCTAAACAAATAGGAAGGAAGATAGAAACAATTGGAGGGACAAAAGAAAGGAGAGGGGAAGGGAAAAGGAAGGGGGTGGCAAAGGAAAAACGAGGATGACTAATCAAGGGGATGATGACAAGTTCTCAAGTTGGCTAATAAAGGGTGCTAGATGAAACTTAAACTCCATCCCTCATCTTGATTCAGGTTATGGGAATGGTTATTGATTTTGATGGCTTCTTTTAGTTTCCGCTTGAAGAAGTTGTCTTCTTTAAAAAGGACTTGGGTGCTTTCAAGAGGGTAAGTGCACCAAGTTGTGACACAAAAATGGCTCTTAAGATGCCAATTTTTTTCTAAAATCAGCAAAGTCTAATGTTCATGAGAAAAAGAAGATAGTTACCTTCAAAATTTAAAGATGCAACAAGAACAAGAGTTGAAGTGCTCCAAGTCTACTTTCTAAGCTACTATTTTTTTGAAAATAATGAAGACTAAGGGTTTCAAAAAGGGGGGCCACCAAAAGTGGTCCTATTTTTAAAAAAAAAAATAGCGTAGCATCTATTTTGGCCTCCCTTTTTTGTTAACTTTCTTTTGAATTTCAAAAATTCAAATGGTGAGAAATTAGCTAACACCATGTAGTTTATCCTAGTTCTTTTGGCTAATTTTTTAATGAATATATAATATTTTATGATTTTTTGAAGTGGACACATCCTGAAAAGTTGAAATTTGAGCTTTCTCCCCCCTATTTTTTTAAAACTAATCAAAAATCATTTTTTTCATTGTGTAGAATGGAGTCTAGTTTATAAAAATACAATTTGTTTCAAAATTCGATGAACAATTAAAAATCTATACTAAAACTAATATATGTTGGTTTTTGACAAAAAATGGAGGCACCAACAAGAGAAGTTGTGGAAATGTTTCGAAAAAGGTAGACATGCGACGTACAAAAAGCTCATGTCCCTTTTTATCTTTGAAAATAGGGTGTCCTAACCAACCAACAGTAATTCCATCTCCATTGTCCATTGCACCTACCCTAAATAACCCCCCTTTAGCTGGATTATTCCCAATGTAATCATAAAAAGCAAGTTTTTCAAGAATTTTTGTCCAAGCTTCTAATAGACTTAGATTTTCAGCTAGATTGATACGAACTTGCCAATCTATTTCTTGTTGGAATATCCCTAATCCCACTAGTAATGAGTAGGATCAAATAATTCAATCGGAGTGGTTGCGGAACCATACCACATTGTTCCGGCGACAATGAAAGCTGCAAAAAACACAACAGTAATACTGTTGGAGAGGACAGCTTCAATATTCCCCATACATAATCCTTTGTATAAATGTTGGGGAGGATGAACACTGAGATGGAATAGACCTACTAATATACCCAATATACCTACTGCAATATGATGAGAAGCTATTCCTCCTAGAACAAAAGGATCAAAACCTTCAGCTCCCCATGCCAGATTTACAGGTTGTATTTTTCCAGTTAGTCCATAAGGATCAGACACCTATATTCCAGGGCCATACAAACCCGTTACATGAAATGCTCTGAATCTGAAACAAGCTGCTCCTGAGAGGAATAAATGAATTCCAAAAATATTAGGCAAATCTAAAGAAGGTTTTCCTATACATGAATCACAGAATATGTCTAGATCCCAATATACCCAATGCTAGATAGCTGCTAAAAAGCACAAGCCAAAAAGCACAATATGTGCCCCGGCCACACCTTCATAACTCCAAATACCTGGATTAGATACAGTTTCATCACATTTTTTTATAAACTTTCATTGAAAGATGTGCAAACCTGATGATTAGCACAACCAAAAATATGTGAAATTTTGTTACCTTTTCAGAAAAACATGTCGTTGGCATGAAATGGTCATCTAATTTCCAAGGAAAATCCCAACCCTTTGGGTTGGTATTTCCCAATGCAACTCATTTGGTGAGCACCAAATTTGACGCTCTCTAAATGTGGTGCTCTTCAAATTTGGCACTCGCCAAATGTATTGTATTGACAAAAACACCAACTTCACTACTTTCTATTTGTCTCTCACTACCCCACTTTGATAATGCTTAAATTTTATAGTTTATGATCGATGATGAATACTCGAGGTTTTACCTTTTAGTCCCTCTTTGTCTCCTTCCCTCTTAACAAATACTTACCCTATTCTCTCTCAAACCTCTCTAGGTCTCTCCCACCCTCTATACCTTTCCTTCCCTCATTAATCCCATCTCCATCCTTGCCTCCCCATGTCTCTCTTCTTCTATCTCCCCTTTTTACTGGTTCTCACCCATTTCTCTCTTTTCTCTTGATCGCTACATCTCCATCCCAACCTCTCTCTCTCCCCATATCCAAGTCTCTCCCTCCTTGTTTCATAACCCACCTATCT
The DNA here is from genome assembly GCA_007258455.2 of Sequoia sempervirens. Taxonomy (NCBI): domain Eukaryota; kingdom Viridiplantae; phylum Streptophyta; class Pinopsida; order Cupressales; family Cupressaceae; genus Sequoia; species Sequoia sempervirens. The sequence goes on from VDFB02281492.1 coordinate 546,476,362, forward strand.
CCTCCTTTATCTGTCACCTCTTTCTTCTCTCTCTCTCTCTCTCCCCATCTCCAAGTCTCTTGAAACTTGTCTCATTACCCACATATCTCCCCCCTCTATCTCTCATCTTATTCTTTTTCCTCTCATCTTCCCTCTACCTCCCCTTTCTAGGTCATCACCTCTTTATCTCCTCCTCCCTATGTCTCTCACTCCCTCCATGTGTACCTCTCACTCCATTGCTTGTTACTCATCTACTAATACTTCCCTTTCACTCTGCCTCTCTTCTCTCTCCCTATTTCCCTCTCTATGTTTCCTTTTGTACTTAGCCCTATCTATATCCTTTCCTCCCTACCTCTCTCTCCTTCTCTCTCCCTATATTATTGTTTATTTCCCATATATCTCCTTTCTCTCAATCACTACCTCTTCCTCCCACCCTCTCTCTCTCCCTATCTTCATGACTCTCCCTCCTCTCTTGACCTCTCTATCTCTCCCTCCTTGTCTCAATACCCATCCCTATCCCACCATCTCTACCTTAGCTTCCATCCTTAGGGTTTAAGGGATAAGGGATTAGGGTTTAAGGTATAGGGTTGAGGGATTAGGGTTGAGGATTTAATGTATAGGGTAGAGGGTAGAGGGTAGAGGGTAGAGGGTTGAGGTTTGAGGGTTGAGGGTTGAGGGTTTAAGGTTTGAGGGTTGAGGGTTTAAGGGTTGAGGGTTGAGGGATTAGGGTTGAGGGTTTAAGGGTTGAGAGTTGAGGGTTGAGGGTTATATGGTTGAGGGATTAGGTTTTAAGGGTTGAGGGTTTAAGGGTTGATAGTTTAGGAATTGGGGTTTAAGGTATAGGGTTGAGGGTTGAGGTTTGAGGGTTGAGGGAATAGGGTTTAGGGGTTGTGGGTTTCGTGTTTAAGGGTTTAAGGGTTGAGGGTTGAGATATTAGGTTTTAAGGGTTGAGGTTTGAGGGATTTTAGTTTAAGGTATAGGGTTAAGGGATTTAGTTTAAGGGTTGAGGGTTTAATTGTTGAGGCTTGAGTGTTGAGGGTTTACGGGTTGAGGGTTTAGGGTTGAGGCTTTAAGGATTTATGGTTGAGGGATTAGGGTTTAAGGGTTGAGGGTTTAAGTTATAGGGTTGAGGGTTGAGAGATTATGGTTTAGGCTTTAATGTATAGAGTAGAGGGTTGAGAGTTCAGGGTTTAAGGGTTGAGGTTTGAGGGATTAGGATTGAGCATTGAGGGATGAGGGTTTGAGGATTGAGGGTTGATGGTTGAGGATTGAGGGTTGAGAGATTAGGGTTTAAGGGTTGAGAGTTGAGGTATTAGGGTTTCAGGGTTGAGGTTTTAAGGGTTGATGGATTAGGGTCTAAGGTATAGGGTTGAGGTATTATGGTTGAGGGTTGAGGGTTTAACAGTTGAGGGTTGAGGGTTGATTTTTTAATGGGTTGAGGGTTGATGGATTAAGGGTTGATGATTTAAGGGTTGAGGTTTGAGGGATGAGGTTTGAAGGGTTGAGGTTTGAGGGATTAGGGTTTAAGGGTTTAATGGTTGAGGGTTGAGGGATTAGGGTTTAATGGTTAAGGGATGAGGGATTAGGGTTGGGGGTTGAGGGTTGAGGTTTCAAGGGTTGAGGTTGAGGAATTAAAGGTATAGTGTTTAAGGGTTGAGGGTTAATGGATAAGGGATTAAGGGTTGAGGGTTGAGGGATTGAGGTTTAAGGATTGAGGGTGTAATGGTTGATGGTTGAAGGATTAGGGTCTAAGGTATATGGTTGAGGGATTATGGTTTAAGGTTTGATAGTTGACAAATTATGGTTTAAGGGTTGATGTTTGGTGTGTTTAAGGGTTGAGGGTTGAGGTATGAAGGTTGATGGTATAGGGATTAAGGGTTTAGGGTTTAAGGATTGAGATTTGAGGGATGAGGGTTTAAGGGTTGAGGATTAAGGGATTAGGGTTTAAGGGTTGAGGGCTGAAGAATGATGGTTTAAGGGTTGAGGATTGAGGGATTGGGGTTTAAGAGTTGAGGGTTGAAGTTTGAGGGTTATATGATTGAGGTCACTAGTACATAAACAACAATAAACTACTAGAAAAACTACTAAAAACTACTTATAAATGACTATAGTTGGTCACGTGACCACTAGTAGTTTATTGCCAGTCATACATAACATGACCAGATTGATGACTAAACCATTTTTAGTCATTTATTGGTTGTTTTGATTGATCAATTTGGTAGTATATTTAGTCATTCATTGTTGCAATCTGGTCACTTATTTAGTCACTTTTTTTCCACTGATATATTTAGTCGTTGATTTAGTCATTGATTGTTGTAATTTGGTCACTTATTTAGTCATTTTTATTCACTGATATATTTAACTAGTCACTTATTTAGTTGTTGATTTAGTCATTGATTATTGTTAACTGGTCACTTATTTAGTCATTTTTACTCACTGATATCTGTGCATTGGTAGTGTATTTAGTCATTAATTTTAATCATAATTTTGATCAATTTGGTAGTATATTTAGTCATTTTTATTCACTGTTCATTGATTTCTATCAATTGGTAGTATATTTAGTCAATTTAATTATTAATTGATGTCAATTACCAGTATATTTAGTCATTTTAATTGACTGATATTTGAGGATTTAAGAATAAAACACAAAAATAGACATCAATCATCAATTGCACACAATAAGACAACCATTGTGATGAGGTAAAAATAACCTCATCAACATAATGGACTCAATATTCAAATCTAAACCTTTTAGCCCAATTTACCCTGCCAAATAGTTATCTTTAGGATAAATAATTGCTCTCTTTTTATGAATAAACATGCAAACTTTACTTCTTGAAATTAGTTGAAATAAGCTAACTTATGCTGATTTAATGGTTTAGTTCTTGAGAATTTCACAGGTCAACTTCCACTCTCGATTACCACTCCACCATTCTACCATTCCAGTCAAAAGGGAAATGAATGCATATCTTAACACTTTTGAAAACAAGTGAGCAGTGCTAGAATTTTAGGAGCAAACATTATGGGATGAGTCTTCATAGTTCTGTTATTTTTCAGTTTCAAAAACTTTATGGTTGATGCGAGCCTCTTTAATATTTCATGTCATGGGATTTTAAGTCCATTAGTTGTTGGGAATCTGTTAAAGACTTTATCGACTCCAGAAAGTAGGATTTTGTTAGCCACTTTCATGTAAAAACATGTAATTGTTGCAAATGGTGAATAGACAAAAATATATCATTATGCTACCAAAATGTCTACAATGTGAATAAAAAATGAGTTTTCTCGTCACTCTTTGAATTATTGAGCAATGTGAATGGAGTCCTTTGAATGAAGTAACTTGGATATTTCTAGTGCATGTGATCTGAGATAGCTCTAGACACACCCAAGAGTTGGCCACTCGAGAGTTATAGATAGATAGATAAGTATCTTACTTTTCATTATGTACTTTCCTTTAATAGATAAAAATTAAAATTGGAATTCATTTTCATGTGTGTCATATGATTAGTGTCAATCTTGCAGGTTGTAGCTAAGTCCATAGTCTTTGAATTTAGTATCTGAAGTTCCAGTGCACCTTCCTTTAGTTGTTTCTATTAAATCACTTATGCTAGTTATTGGATTGTTATCTTTTGCACTAGATAAATGTTTCCTAGTTTCTTTACCAATTTTACTTCTTCATTAATTTATGCATTCTTTAGATTAATCATTTCCATGCTTTCTAGCTTAGTGGTGATGCTTTTCATATTTATAGTTTTCTACTTTCTAGTTTAAATTACTTCTAGCTTTCTAGATAGATAATTTACTGCTTTCAAGTTTAGAGGCTCTTTAGTTTAGGTTTTATTGAGTTGTTCAGTATTTAGGAAACCTGAGAGAGAAGTAGTTGAGATGTCTTCTATTGCATATAACCTTTGGACACTACCCGGTCGATATATGAATGTGTTTATTAACTAAAGTGTTAGGACCTAACGACATCCTATCACTTTTTGGTGTTGTTGTCGAGGAAGCCTTTTTCTAGTGTTAGTAGGAGATATCTTGAATACCTCTTTAGGGATAGAAATAGTCCTTTGGCTTCTTTTTGCATGGTTAGGAAACAAGGCCCTCATGGAAGATTCATACCAAAAACCCCCCCAATCGACATACCAACAACAAGTAGGGAGGAAGGCAACTCAGATCAAGAACTTACTGAGGAATTGACCGAACAGGGTCAACCTGAGACCTTCCCACATACCCTGGAAAGAGAACATATAATTGTAGAGGAGTATATTCCTTTACAAACCCCAAAACCTTTTCCAACTAAGCAAATTTTGGAAGAGTATCACATCCCCTTCAACATCAAGGGTGACCATAGAAATGCTGCCAACAATAGTGATAACCCTCCACCACCACCACACACATTCACTTATCCTATTGCAATTGATGTAGATGATGATACGACAATGAAAAATATCTCACTGGCCTTCTTGCAAACCTTTTTGGGTTTGTCTACTGAGGACCCTGATCAATTTCTATTTGATTTTAAAGTCTTGTGTCAGACATATGACTGCAAGAATGATAATTAGAAACTAAAGCTTTTCCCTTCCACTCTGAAAGACTCAACTATGCGCTAGTTTATGGGATTAGCTTCTCAGTCGATAACCTCCTAGGATGAAATGGAGTCTATCTTTTTGGAGAAGTACCAAAGTTACTACAAGGTCACCGATAGGAAAGAAGAACTGTTCAAAGTGAGGAAAAATGAGGATGAAAGTTTAGAGGATTACCTAGATAGGTTTATCTTCTTATCTAAACACTGTGGTGGAGAAGCCATAAGTTTTGATATTTTGAAGACCTTATTCCTTAAAGGTCTCGATGAGGAAGATCAAAGGAGCTTAGACTTAATGGGAAAAGGAGACGTGTCTTAACTGGGACTGGATGATATTATGGAGCTATGTCAGAATTTCTCTCAAACTCGAGGAGGAATCAGGAAGTCCACTCTCTTTAAAGGTCCCAATGACATCAAAAAAATTTGTGAAGAGCTCACCAACTTTAATATTGACATTCTCATCTAGTTAAACACTACTTTAGATGACATACAGGCTAAACCCAAGATCCACAAACCTTGTCCATCTATTGCCCCAGGTGTCGAAACAAACATTTGCTAAGAGAATTCCCTTTGGACAAAGTTGATAAGATTGACACTTGTCAAGTGTGTGACAATAATCACCCCACCAATCAGTGTGAGCTTTCCATTAAAAATTCCAAAAAAAGAACAACCCCAGTCGAGGAAGAAGTGAGCGTTGTCAATCAAAGGACTAGAGGCAGTTTTTCCTATGGCTAGAACTCCAATCCTAATTGGAGGCCCCAACCAAATTGGCACAATAATCAATGGGAAACACCCTAACCTCAAGCACCACCTCCAGTACCCCCTAATTGGGGAACCTATCCCTAGGGACCACTAGAATGGGAAAATCAATCTTGGGTAACCCTCAATGGCCTAATCAGCCCCAACAACAATGGTACCCTAAAAATCACATTCCTTAATGGAATCAACCTCAGCATTAGTTTTACATTTTCCTTAGGAGAATTCCTACTCAACAATAGAATATTCTGCCACCTCCCCAAAATATGCAACAAAATGAACAAGTCAACTAGCCACCACTTCTAGCACAACCAGTTTCGAACCCAAAGAACAATCGCCCAAACACTCTAGTATATTTTGTTGAACAAGAAATGTCATTGGACTTAACACCATACACTGTGGAAATATAGAATTAAGTTATGGGAAAACACTTTCTCAGCTGACTATTGAAGAAATCATAGATGAACCTGTCAAGAAGTCCACTGAGAAAACCACCATAACACCCACATCCATAGAACAAATCCCAGACACTACACAACATTAGCCCGACTTGCCAACATCAGCTAGAGCCTCTAACCTTCCTCAAGAGGAGGGGGGTTAGTCTCCAACTAAACTTCTAAAGGATCCCATGCCTAAAGAAAAATAGTCTCCAACTGAATTTCCAAAGGATCCTACACCTAAAGACAAAATCACAACACCTTTTCCTGAGTGACTAAAACCAATTCATGTGAAAGATGCTCTGGAAATGACTTCACCCACTAAAACTACATTGGTGCAAGAAATTAAACAATTGCAGATTGAAGTTCCCTTGTTACAAGCGATTAAAGAGATCCCTGAGTTAAACCAACTGATTAAACCGTTGTGTATTAAGACCCCAGGGAGAAAATTGAAACGAATTAACATTGTCCACATAAACGGGTACCTAGCTGATTTGTTGGCTGGAACAACCACTACTCTAAAATATGATGATCCAGGTAGTCCTCTTATAATAGTAATAGTTAATGAGGTTGCAATACCTAATTCTTTGAGCAGCCATTAACATGATGACTATTGATGTGATGAAAAAACTGGGACTTACTGATCTGTGCCCTACAACTATAGTTTTATAGATGGAAAATCAATCCATAGCTATTCCCAAGGGCATCATTGAAATTTTTTTTGTTAAGATGGATGGATGAGAATACCCAGTATATTTCTAGATAATTGAATACCTTACACCCAAAGACAGTTACCCAATAGTTCTGGGATGACCATGGTTGGCTACCATTGCAGCCAAAATTGAATGCAGGGAGGGAGGAATGACTATCTCACATGGATCTAGTAGCAAACATTTGTTTTTGTATCCTCCTACCAAGCCTGCTGAACACAATAAAGTATGGGTAGATGAACTAGAAAGCCCCAATGGATAGGAAAATTTCGCTTCACTGGCCATGGTAGTTATCAAACAACATGGTGAGGAATTAGAGGATGAGTTGGAGAATCACTTGGAAAATATTACCATGGATTTAGGCAATGAGGAAATGTCAGACGTAGAAGAATCCTAGGACACCCAATCAACATTGATCACATAGAATTTGGCAGTGCTAGTTTCATTGGATTACCTTGTCCTTTAATGAATTTAGTTCCAAAAACTCACCATTTCTTTGTAGATGTTACTCAGCTTCATAAAAATGTACCTCATAGTTGTCCTCTTAATACCCTTATAAGGCCCATGTACACTGTCACATCCAACCATCTAGGAGTCAAAACCATTAAGTTGCTGCCAAGAAAGACTTTGAACATCAATAGTTGGTTGACTGAGATGGAAGAACAAAGATTGTTTGACACCTTGGTGAATAGATCTAAAGCATTCACCCGAGACTATACAGATATGAGGGGAATACACCCTAGTGTGTGTACGCATCATATCTACACTGAGGATGTTTGAACTATTCACCAACCATAATGAAGACTCAATCATGCTCTGAAAGACATTGTTAAAATCAAGATTGAGAAACTCTTACAAGTAGTATTTATCTACCCAATTTCTGATAGCAAGTGGGTGTCACCCTTGTTTGTAGTTCCAAAGAAGAATGGGAAGTGGAGAGTGTGTGTAGACTATAGGGAGCTTAACAAAGCAACACACAAAGATTATTTCCCCCTACCATTCATGGATTAGGTGTTGGATAACATGGCTAGGAGGAAATATTTTTCATTCTTGGACTGATTTAGTGGATACAACCAGATATAGGTAGTAACAGAAGACTAGGATAAGATGACCTTTACCTACCCTTGGGGAACATTTGCATATCAAGTTCTTCCCTTTGGGCTATGTAACGCTCCTGCAATGTTTCAAAGGGCCATCCTAGCTATATTTGTTGAGTTGGTAGATGAGTGTGTGGAAGTCTATATGGATGACTTCACTATATACGGTTCAACTTTTGATGAAGCCCTCACGAATCTAGACAAGGTGTTAAAATGGTGCGAGGATCGTTGTTTGTCCCTAAGTCATGAGAAATGTTTGATCATGGTGGAAGAAGGAATAGTGCTAGGAAATCATATTTCATCTAAAGGGATTAAGGTTGATCCTAAGAAAATCGAATTCATACAACTTGAAATCCCAAAAACTCAGATTGAGGTTAGGAGTTTCTTAGGGCATGCTGGATACTACCGAAGATTCATAGAAAATTTTAGCAAAATAACAACCCCTATGTTTTTTCTCCTTCAAAAGAGCGTACACTTCATTTAGATGCTTGAGTGTCAGACTTCATTTGAAATTATCAAGGAGAAACTCATCTGCCCCTATCCTTCAAAGACCTAACTGGAGCCTTCCATTCCATATTTATGTTGATGCATCTGATGATACCATTGGAGCAGTTCTAGGGAAAAAAGATGAGAACAGGGAAAATATTCCATATATTTCATCAACAAGAATTTGACACTAATAGAAAATAATTATACCACAATAGAGAAAGAATTCTTGGCTATAGTGCATGTAATCAAGAAATTTTGACATTATGTCATGGGATATAAAGTTACAGTGCATACAAATCATTCAGCCATTAAGTACCTCATGAACAAACCGGTGGTAAATGCAAGGATAATTAGGTGGTTACTTCTCATTTAGGAATTCAATGTCACAATTGTTGACAAACTAGGGAAGTCCAACATAATCACAGATTTCTTATACTGGATCAAACATGATGGCAATTGTGCTCTGGTACAAGACGAGTTTCCAGATGAAAATATGCTCACCATCTCCACTAAAACCCCTTGGTTTGCCGATATTGCAAATTATTTGGCCATCACAGAAGTACCACCTCACTTTTCATCAAAACAAAAGAAATGCCTCATAAGAGAGAGTGCCCCTTTCAAATGGATTAATGGAATCTTGTTTCAATGTGGACCCGATATGGTTTTACAATGATGTGTTAGGGAATATGAGACCTATAGTATCCTGAGAGCCTGTCATGATGACCCTTCAGGAGGGCATTATTATGCTAAAAGGACAACTCACAAAATTTTGGGAGCAGGATACTACTGGCCTTCAATGCACAAAGATGTCAAGAAATACGTTCGCCAATGTGATGAATGTCAAAGGGTAGGAAGGCCAATGACCTCTAAAAAAATTCCCCTACAACCTTAGGTAGTCCTTGAACCATTCAAAAAATGGGGATTGGATTTTATCACCCCAATAGACCCTCCTTCACAAGGAAAAGAGTACATCCTGGTCTGTATAGATTACCTAACTAAGTGGGAAGAAGTGCAAGCCCTATGTATTGTTAGGAAGGAACATGTTGTTGATTTCCTCTACAACAAAATTTTCATCAAATTTGGAGCTCCAAGGACAATTGTCACAAACTAGGGCTCCCAGTTTATGTCTAAAGTTTTGTTGGCATTCACAGATCATTTCCAAGTAAGTCACAAGAATTCCTCACCCTACCACCTGCAAGAAAATGGACATGTCAAAGTCAGTAATAGGGAGTTGGAAAACATTTTAACAAAAACAATTTCTTCAGGAAGAAGCGACTGGGCTAGGAAACTACCGGAAGTTGTCTGGGCCTACAACACTACTTGGAAATCAACCACTAGCTATAGTCCCTATGAGTTAGTCTTTGGAAAGAAACCACTCTTTCCCATTGAATTTGAACTCCAAACCATTAGAACAACCATAGAGTTGGGCATGGATCTTAAACAAACCCAGATTGAGAGAGTTTTACAGCTTAGTGAATTGGATGAACTTCGTTTGGATGCCATCCATCAAACTAAATTGGTCCAACAACGACGTAAGGTCTGGCATGATAAACACATTAAAGAAAAAAATTCCATACTAGGGATTGGGCATTACTTTTTTATTCTAGATACAAGGATCATCAAGGGAAACTCAGGACATAATGGCTTGGACCCTACAAAATTTCTGAAGTGTTTGCTAATGGTTTGATCCAACTAAAACCTATTGATGGTGATACCTAAACTCTTCTAGTTAATGTGCACTGATTATGCATCTACCATAAACTTGTTAATAAAGAGGAGTTTACAAAGATGGTAGAAACATAGGGAGAAATCCACTGCATTGACTCTGTTGTGGTAGAGTCAATATAGTTTTGTCAAATAAATTTCAAAAAAAAAAAATCATTTTCATTTCTGCATGTTTCTTGAATTTCTTCATCAACTTCATCACTTGGACTTGACTAAAATTTTGTCTAGACATTTTGCAGGACTTCATCTTTTGGAAAACACAATTCCAACACACCCTGCTATGATGCTATGGAATTCGTCAACCCAATTGTTGTGATGCTTTGGAATTTGTTACTGCACTGCTCCAGAACCTGTACAACGGACTAGTTCTACTCCTCATCCTGATCCTACATTTTGAAGCATCACTCAATGATGCTTTGGGAAGCTAAGGCCAAAATATCATATTTTTTTGACATATTTTTAGCAATGGTCTGGAATTCTCTCGTTTCTTCTTTCCAATGGCATCTTTTCAGTGATACTCTGGAATTCTATTGTTTCTTCTTTTCGGCAACATCTTTTCAGCAATGCTCTGGAATTCTGCTATTTCTTCTTTTCGGTGGCATCTTTTCAGTGATGCTCTGGAATTCTGCTCAAGTGCTCTAGAATTATGTTTGGATGCTCCAAAAAATTTGGTTGCTACTCCAACTACATCTTTCGATGATGCTCTAAAAATTTTGGTTGTTGCTCCGACTGCATCTTTCGACAATGCTCTAGAAATTTTGGTTGCTGCTCTGACTACATCTTTTGGTGATGCTCTAGAAACTTTGGTTGGTATCCTGGCTACATATTTCTAACGATGCTCTAGAATCTTTGATATGGCTACCACGTTTTGATGACATATCCCCATGATGTTCCAGAACTCTCTTTTCTTCTACTTCGGTTGCATTTTTCGGTAATGCTCCAAATTTTTGTAAATTTTGCCTTTCCAGTCTTTTGATTTTTCCTAAGTTTTGTGCATTCCCATCATTTGAGTTTATGTTGTTTCGAGATCTACTCCTTGATAATTATTTGGCCACATCATATCAAATATTTTCATAATAAATAAAATTATTATGAAACCTTTTTGTCATAATAATTTTCGCTGCCATTTTAACCATTCCATTCATGCCATTATTATTCGCAGCCACCCTCACCAAACATATGACTATCCAATTATGTCAACACATGTAAGTGACCTTCGATCTAATGAAATGACCTAAGGTACATGTGAATTTATTTATTTAAAGAGTTAGTACATATTTTGAATAAAGGCTAATTAATTGGCATGATCCATTCCTCGTAATTTTGAAACTTGTGCCTCATACTATTGCTAAAAGTATAATCGTAGTTGGGTAATTCCCCATATAAGTTTGTCATAATTACTTAGTAAAGTGACAAGAAAGGTGATAATTAATTCCTTCTCCATTGGGTATATCGATGCAAAATTATTTTCTCATCTACAATTCAGTAAGGAAAGAATTATAGAGTTTTGCAGAATTTTTCCAACTAAAAAGAAAAAAAAGACAAAGAGGATGGGAGGAGCTAAGAAGAAGTTTGAGCCAGCTTCTGTAGCTCCATTTTTGGCATTGGGGAATATTGTAGCTTTATTTTAGAAAGTCGGGTGGATGCAGTTCATGAAGCAATTTGAACTTGGGTATACATAGTAGCTTGTGAAGGAATTCATTGAGAATTTCGTAGATGGACAAACCGTGGTGCGTGGAAAATGATTCTGGGTAAGTACGAAAACCATTGCTCATCTTTCTAGTCTTGAAAATAAAGAAATTAATTTGAATGAAAATTCCCATGTTCCCTATCAAAATTTGATAGAACTATTTCATATGGAAGGGGAACCCCAACCTGTAATGACCATAAGCACTAGGGGACAAAATAAGGGAATCCATAGAATGTCTCTTCTAGAACCCTGGAGGTTTGCTACAACCTGGATAATTAAGTATTTCACTTGTGAGGGACAAATAACTACAGTAGTGGGATCCCCTTTTCGTTTGTTGACTCATTTATGCCACGACATTGAGGACCCTACCCCTAGGGTAAATTTACCAACCTTTTTGTGCCATTCAGTCACCTCTATGATGGAAAAGTATAAATTTGGGATAGGGCCCCTCAAACATCATGGTCTTATATAGTTAATATGTAAATATCATTTTCGTAAAAAGCTAAAAAATAAGTGGCAAAAGTTTCTATAGAAATTTGAAAATGTGGAATTGAGAAGATCACTTGAGGAGGGGGAATCTTCCAAGGAAAAAGAACAGTATGTAGAAGAGCCCTCCTTGGAGGCATTAGATGCTCCTAAATCCCAACATACCTCAATGGCTCCTAGCGGCGATGCACCGGAAACTTTGTTAGATGAGTTAGAAACCCCAGGATAGGAAGGGGAAGTGGAAATTGTGCACTCTGGAGGTGAAGAGGAACCTCCTCACAAGAGGAAGAAATGAAGTAAAGTTACCTTTCAAATGAATTCTCCTCTATGGAGGAGTAAAAATTTGTCTTCAGGGGCTAATGAAACCAAACCCCAAGGCATAGGCAGTACTTCCAAAAGGAAGAAGGCTAGGACTCTAGCAAAGGTGGTAGAAATTGATAGTCCACCTGATAATGAGGAGATAAATGAAATAGAAAAGCAAGGTGATCAATTTCCTAGGGAGGAGGACAAGAAAACCCCATCACCCAAAGAATAGGAAGGGGAGAAAACACAATCACCACATTCAGATAAGAATGAAGATGAACCTGTGGGGGGATTTTCTCCTTTTCTTGACAGAGTGGGAAGCATACCTAAAGTTGAAGAAAATGTGCCTCATGTTAATGAAGAAGTGGAAGAAGTGCCTTACTCATCCCTTCTTGAGGGTACTGAGGAAGAAAATATTCCTCTTGTTGATGAAGAAATGCCTCACTCATCCTTTCCTGAGGAAGAAAATGTGCCTCATACTGATATAGAAATTCCTCATTCATCCTTCTCTGTGGACATAGGGGATACAAAATCTAGTTAGAAAAGTGAGGAATTAGAAAAGTTAAAAGCAGAAATTGTGGAATTGAGAATCAAGATACAGGATGATGAAGTACAGATTAACCAACAAAAAGAAGAGATTGAGGTGCAAATTTCCATTATGAATAAAAGAGACCAGGAAATTGTAAAATTGACAGCATAGATGGAGGAAAAAGACAAGCTCATTGAACAAATACAGTACTAGATTCAACAATGGAATCAACAAGATAAGCAACACAAGGTTGCTTTGTCTAACAAAGACAAGCATATTCAAGATTTGAAAACAATTTCATTCAACTTTTTAGTGCCTTTGAAGAAGAGAAGAATAGACAAGAAATTGAATTAAATTCTTCTTTAAGTAAGATTGTTGTATTAGAGCAAGATCTACAAGAGAGTGACACTAAACCAATTATGGACTCAAAAGAGACACAAACTGAACCTATTGTTATAGATTGGTTCTAGGTATGCATTCCTCCAATGTTAACGAAATGGATAGAGCATTGCTATCTTTTGAGGGACATGGAATTTGAGAATAATAGGTTGAAGAGGGAATTGGTAATGTTAAAATAAAATTTTCATCAGGCATATAGGGGTAAGCAGGATGCCTGTGAAATTGGTGAATTACTATTAGCTTGTAGAAGACCATCTAGGTTGTACTCCATATTTCTTAATAAACAACTTTTAAGATGGAAATTACAAAGAATTTTCCAAAACCAACCACATGATCCTGATGACAAGGAATTTTTGAAAATATTTGTTGAGTTACTCCCTAAACAATAAGATTTGTTATGCAAGTTCTTTGTTCATAATTTTCTTTTGGAAAATACACAAATTTCTTTGTTAATTTCTTTGTGGGAGAAGTAGAATTAAGATCATTCCTATCTACAATGAGAAATAAACTTCACTGGCAAGATAGATCAAGAGAATATGCACATGCAAAAAGGATTGTGGGGTTGCAAATGAGATATCCTCATAGGAAGCCTTTCTTTTTCAAGGCACAATTTCTAGGCGTCTAACTTAAAAAGGAAGTACAGGGAAAGTACAATAACAACCTTTGACTGTGTTATTATCACTTTCAAGAACAAGGGCCAAAATTGATAGGATCAACATGGCATGCATGTGAAGAGTGGTATACCCCTCTTCCTATGCATCTCAAGAAAAGGGAAATAATTTCACCCTTTAATAATAGATGGTCCTACAAAAGAGCAGTAGATTTGGCCAAAATTCTTGAAGAATTGAAGATTAATTGGATAGGTATGAGGTAAAGACCTCCTCTCCTCCTTTCACCACCTCCTTCAGTATATACCATTCTGGACCAAAGTGAGGATAGTTTTTCCAAGTGGAAGCAAAGAGTCACTTTTTATTAGGGATTCTTGAGGAATCTAGAGTAGCTAGATTATAGAGGCAGATGATTTGTATGATCTCAGTGCCAAGTATGAGGAAATGAATAAGAGGAATGAAGGAAAAGGGGCACACCAGAGAGTAGGAGGACCTGCTTGGGCTTAGGAAGGGGAGGAAATGATGAGGTTAAAATAACCTCATCAGTATAATGGACTCAATATGCAAATCTAAATCTTTCAGCCTAATTTACCCTGCCAATTAGTTACCTTTAGGATAAATAATTGCTCTCTTTTTTATGAATAAATGTGCAAAATTTACTTGAAATTAGTTGAAATAAGCTAACTTATGCTGATTTAATGGTTTAGTTCTTGAGTATTTCATAGGTCAACATCCACTCCCAGTTACCACTCCACCATTCCACCATTCCATTCAAAGGTAAATGAACACAAATCTTAATACTTTTGAAAACAAGTGAGTGGGTGCCAAAATTTCAGGAGCAAACGTTATGGGCCGAGTCTTCATAATTCTATTATTTTCAATTTCAAAAACTTTATGGCTCATGCAAGCCTCTTTAATATTTCATGTCATGGGATTTTAAGTCCATTAGTTGCTGACAATCTGTTAGAGACTTTATCGACTGGAAAGTAGGATTTTATTAGCCACTTTCATATAAAAATATGTAACTGTTGTAAATGGTGAATAGACAGAAATATATCGTTATGCTGCCAATGTGTCTACTATGTGAATAAAAAAATGAGTTTTCCCACTACTCTTTGAATTAATGAGCAATGTGATTGGAGTCCTTTGAATGAAGTAACTTGGATATTTCCAGTACATGTGATCTGAGATAGCTATAGACACACCTGAGAGCTGGCCACTTGAGGGTTATAGATAGATAAATAAGTATCTTACTTTTCATTCTATACTTTTCTTTAATAGATAAAAAATAAAATTGGAATTCATTTTCATATGTGTGTCATACTATTAGTGTCAATCTTGCAGGTTGTAGCTAATTTTGTAGTCTCTGATTTTAGTATATGAAGTTCCAGAGCACCTTCCTTCAGTTGTTTCTGTTAAATCGCTTATGCTAGTTATTGGATTGTTATCTTTTGCACTAGATAAATGTTTCCTAGTTTCTTTACCAGTTTTTCTTCTTCAACAATTTATGCATTCTTTAGATTAATCATTTCCATGCTTTCTAGCTTAGTGGTGATGCTTTTTAGATTTATAGTTTTATGCTTTCTAGTTTAAATTACTTCCAACTTTCTAGATAGATAATTTACTGCTTTCAAGTTTAGAGGCTCTTTAGTTTAGGTTTTATTGAGCTATCTGGTATTTGGGAAACCTAAGAGAGAAGTAGCTGAGATGTCTTCTATTGCATACAACATTTGGACACTACCCAGTCAATATATGAATGTGTTTATTAACTAAAGTGTTAGGACCTGGCAACAACCTATCACATTGAGAAGGAAAAATTGGTGAACTTTATTAATAAAAGAAAGGTGTTCTAGTTACAACTTACAAATAGAGTATTACAATTGTTATTTTCAATCACAAGACTGAAAATCTGAGTTACAATATTGTAGAGAAATGACTACAAGAAAGAAACTTCTCCACAAAACTTCTATGATGGAAACACATGCTTGAAGCCCTTGAATGTGAGAACATGCCCCTTTCATCTCTTAAAACTTCTACAACATGGGAAATATTCTTGAAGCAAGCTGTAACGTGTAGAATCCAAGGAGAGTGTTGATCATGTCCCATATATGAAGCTATCTCCTTCAATGTAGTCAATAATAACCCAACTAGAATATTTCCTCCTTTATATGCAACGTGCCATCTAATAGGAGCAACATGGTGCTACCTTTTCCACCATGAATGAAGTTGTGCCTCAATACAACCAAAAATAATAATAGTAGTCTGAATTAAGAAAGAATAAAAGTGCATTTTATATTGCAATTTTACAAAAGAAAGTCCAAACACAACAAAAAGATAAATCAATTAAAAAATTGTAGCCTTGTCAACAAATTCCTTAAACTAAGTGTTCAACATAGGCTTGAAATATGCATATTGAGCCTTTGATTTCAGAACCTTGTTCAAAATTTAAGAAGGGTGATACACTCAAATTATAGAATGAAGTTGACATATTATAGAATGAAGGCTATCAACACTAACCAGACTTGAACAACATTATCAACAAAAATTTCCTAGAAACCAAGCCCAAGAATACCATCAGACTTAGACAAAAAATTGTCAACCCTGGTTCATGTGTTGTATTAGTAAAGACTTGCACCATTAAAGAATCCATTTATACATAAATTCCAAATTAAGTTGATGAGAAAAGATATTTGATATCCAACTGGGAAGCCTTAACATCCAAAAATTACTAACTTGATGTTTCACAAGAAGTTTCCCAACTGTGACATCATCTTCCCAATTCACTTTACAAGCACCACCCAATTCAAATTTTGAAGGCACAAACACATAAGGTACTTTCGACAACGGTAATTTTCAAACTAATGATTAATAATAAAACTTAAGGCATCCATTAAACTTGAAAGAAAACTACTTGAAAAATACACAAAAGAATCACCAAATGGTTCAAAATTCATTGTCAGTATAAGTCCAAAAATTTGATGTTCTTGTGCAAGTTATTTAGGTTTATTCTCTTACAATTCATTAAAATTAGAAAAAAGGGTAGTAAGTCAGGGGTTTTGACCATGGGAAAACTTTGCAGTTAAAAGGGTTTTGTACTATGTCAAACATCATTTCATTAGTTCCAATCCCACCATTTTACCCATGTGATTACTTCCCTATACAATAAGAATCAAACTATGTTCATTTTATTGGTTTTGATCCCTTCAATCCACCTTTGCAACATCGACATGATGTAAAGATTTCCAGTGAACGGTTGAAACATATCAAAGGCAATTGAAGGAAAGCCTCTCACAAATTAAGGAATGATTCAGGTATTGCATGGCACATGGAGTTAACCTATAAATGTTGCAATGCCCATCTGACATCTTAAAAGGTTGTAATAATGTCAAAATTAAAAATGGTACAAGGAGAGAAAAAATCAATACCTTATCTTTGGCCAATTAAATCAAAGGATCAAGAATGGCAGGAGGATCTATATCATCTGCCATAACTATAAAATATGATGTTCTAAATTATAACGTCTTGGTTGCTGCAACACCCTAAACTCATTCAGTAATAGCAAAAAATAAACTGGATATTGATCCACTGCCATATTAGATTTCACAGGATTCTCCTTCACAAACAAGAAATGATATATATTAATTGTTTAGCAACTTCCTTAATATCCCCATGTAAGTAGACTAAACTAAGTGAGGTTGAGGGTTTGAAGTAGAGTACCATCTTCTTGGTATGTGCTTGACTTTGATCATGACTTGTATCTTGAATGAAAATAGCAAGCTAACCACATTGTAAAATCATTGTTACGAAAACAACCATGAAATCCTCTTTAATTAAAATAATCCTTCTAGATATTTCAAGACAAGATATTTCAGTTAATTTCTAAGAGAGCTAATTTCACTATCCAAACAACCATCAATCTATTTACTATATATAATTTCCTAGAATTCAGAATTTGAATGTAATGAAACTAACCATAATTACCAAATATTTGACACCAAAATGTAGAAAAAAATGAATTGTTTGATGATAAATATGTTTTGATAAACTAGATATACCCTTGATATATTGATTTAAATAACAAGGAAAGATCAAACTGGAGACAACAAGATAACATTCATTAATTCACTTCAACAAAAAATTGAAGCTAGAATTCAGCCACCAATTATAACTTCATTCTATTGATCTTCAAAAGGATTTTACAATATGTTTCAAAATTTTGTCCTGACTGACATGTCAAAAAGTATCATGTCAGTTACCCACTTTTAACATAAATAAAAAAGTATTAATTATCATTGCTTACATAGGATTACATAAAACTTTAAAAGCAATGAAAGATGAGAAGTGAAGAGAACTTATCATATGTTGAAGTCCACAACAGTCGCAAGATACATAAGTCCATTACTCATCACAAGGTACCCATGATCATTCAGATCTGGCAAGGTCCTCTCTCCATGATAGTAGCTACAAGGCTTGGTACTTCACTGCAAGGCCTATTCTTTGGGTTAGCTAGATATGTCTGCTCCCATTGGTACACCGTGTAATCATGTGGCCATTTGTACTCCTAGATTTTTTGTGTGTTTTCCAAGTGACTCTTCCATTTTCTATTCGATAACCCCTTGGTATCCATGATGAATTTTGAGTACCCAACATCTAGTGCAATTATTCCATCCAAGGTTAAATTGAGGTGGTGAATATTTATGTCACCATCCTTCTATTTATTAGTGAGGTAGTTGGGAACAATTTTTCCAAACTCACCTATCCAATCCTTGGAGCCTTTCAGTTGATCATCATCCCTTAGTATCTTAGGTATGAACCACTCCTTTAGTGTGTGAAATGAATCCATTCTTTCCTTGATCTTTTGGTCTTCTACAAAAATGTATTGAAATTCATCTATGACCATTTAGACCATTTTCTCAGTAGGCTTTAAAGTTGTAGGGGCCTCAAAACTCCTTTGTAAAATTCTGCACAAAGTCATTAATATGTGATGTACAGGTTGCCATTTCTTGAATAAGGGGTCCAATATAGGTACATGGGCCTTTATCTGATCAACTGCTTGTGACAAGGAAAAACAACATTCATACACATTTTCCAATTTATCTACAATTAGTTTAACCCTATGCTCCAAGATTTGTTCCAATACCTTGAGGGTTTCTCTCTTTGCTCTTTCCTTTCTTTCTTCATTACTCTTTTCAACTTCTCAATTTCTTGTTTTAGCACATTAACTTGTTCAACAGTGATTTCACCTGTATAAGTCTGGATGGCAGGGGGCTAGTATACTATTAATTTTGTGCTTTGGGAAGGACCTGCTCCCTTCAACTGTTGTTTCAATTTCACATTTTCTATGAATAACCTATTCACTTCATCATTCAGATTAGTCTGTTCTTTCTCATATTCTTCCAATCTAATCTCCATAGCTTTAACTGGATCCCTAGTAAACATTATTGAGTGCATTGTCATAGTAGCTTCCTCCAATGCTGATGTGTCTTGAAGTGTCTTTACCAATGTAGTCCCTCTCATTTCTTTTACAACATCAAGCAATCTTGGTTTTTCTATTATTTTTTTCTTTGTACAAAATGCTAGGGTTTCAAGTCTTGGATTGTAACCTATGGCACTCATTCCCTCATCTAAATTGATTTAGAAACCAACATGGGATCTTCTTGGCTTCTTACTTGATCTAGTAAGAATATATTTTTTAACTCCATCCTAGAATAATTAGTATATTTCTTTCTAAGACCAATTTTCTTGCTTCTTGGGGGCTAATAGTAATTTCACTAATCCTAATTTCTTCAAGAGTCTGGGCAACAATCTACTCATGTTGTGACTCCTCAGTGCTCATCTTATTAATTTTGAGTCTCTCCTCAAATTCTTTTATTTTCATCTTAAACCAAAAATCCTTAAACTCGGGAGTTTGAATAAATTCATCATCTTCAATAAATATAAGGGTAGAAATAACCCTTTCATCATCATGCACTTATTGATCATTATGCCCATGTACATCCACTCTTTCTTCTAGTTTTTCAACATTAGTTGTAAGCTTAGGCAGTGGCTGATCAACTTCATCATCTTTAAAATTCAAAAGTACATTGGCTACCTCTTCAATATCCCCTACTCCACTTATTTCATATGCCGCTAAGGGGGGCACTCCATGTGTCTTTTACCATTTAGGACTTGATTTATCAGGGGATTCTTCTAATTGTATTGTGGCTTTGTGATTACAATACCCTTTGGTTTGATGGGAAGCTTGGAGGGTTTCGAAGATTGAGCCTCAGGTTTCTTTTTTGGTTCAACATATAATCTTTCAAAGTTGTTAATTATTACATTCATCCTTTTGATAGGATCCTTTTCTTCAACATATAATTCTTGGAATCTAGTGTCTCTTTTCTTCTTCTCCTCCTCAAGCCTCTTTATGATTTCCCACTTCCTCTTCCTCTAAAAAATTTCATCAGGTGTACAACAATTTCTTATTGCATCTTCTTTGTAATCCATTACATGGGTAATCCCAACTTTAGTGAGAAGTGTTTGTTTTATAAAATTAATATGCTCTTCAAGATCAAAGACCCTTTCTCCTTGCGACCTCAATCAATATTGCATCTTCAAATAGTTCTACAGTTCTTCAAGACTGTCAGAATCTATGGATAGCTCCTCACATTTAGCTAGGTCAACGAGGAATGTCCCCTTTTTTTTTCTTTTCATAACATCCTACTCCATCCATAACATTTGCCACATAAATTCTAAAAATTCAATTCAAATAGAAAAAAAATTAGGTAAAACATGTGGGTCTTGAGGACACCCATAGACCCTTATTACTGTTTGGTCTGCTAAGAAGAACCAGTCACTAAAATTGTGAGTGTGTCTCTGCTTTAGCTTCAATGCTAAAGGTCTTAATACTTGCATGATTTTATTAGGAAATATTGGTGAAAGATGACCAAGAGCGGCCATGACCTTTACTACAAAATCATCATGAAAAATTACATAATCAATATTTTTACATCTACTATCCCAAATGTAACACCAGTTTTGTATAGACAACCTATTCCCTTCATCATCAGTAATCCCCGAGCACATTCTTTTAGACCATTTGTTTCCATTTTGGTACAATATTAAATGACAACAAAGAGTATTTCCTGAAAGTGATGGGAGCTAAGTTCTCTCTTACTTGCAAAAATAAATCATGTAGCTCCCTTTCTCAATTTCAGTAGCAAATTCATACTCAATGTTGACTTCAGGATTTTGTATCCTTATTGCCATCATCATGAGATATGTTGGAATCCTCTCTTTAGCATCTATTCCAAGCACTTGGCACAAAGAAAAATAAGTTCTTTTGAAATATACTTGGAATTATTCTATGGAAAATGGATCATTTTGGGAGGGGGAGATAGGTATCCTCCTATTGTTTACACCCTTTTTCATGTGTAAAGGAAGTTCATCACTCTTGTAGGTTTTTCTCAATTTCCTATAATCCTCCTCACTTCTGTCCAAGTCGATCTTAGTGATAGCTTGCTTTTTTAACATAAAACACTCTATAATTGCTTCTTTAGTCAGCACCACTAATGGTGAACCATCTAACATTCTTATTGTCTTGGTAGTTGGGTGATAATATTGTGCCAATACTTTAATAAGCTTAACATCTACGAAGACATTTGGGACTATCAATTTGGCCAAATCTAAGGTCCAAGGATTCGAAACTAGTATCTTCTCAACCCTTTTTTCATAGAAGTACCAAAATAGATCCCACCCTGAGATAGGGCTAATTGGGTCTCTACATCCATGGGTTGTATCTTTAAATACCTTTTTGGATCCTTTGTCTGCAAAATTAGGTAATACATCTAAAATGGATTGTTGCAGGGACCTCTTCTTTGATTTAGAAACTATGGACTCTTCCTTTTTACTTGCAAGTTGACTTCTTTTGGGTGGCATGATGAAGAATTTACTCCTACTTGATTTTTTAAGTGCCTACTTGTAGAAGCAAATTCAATTCTTATACACTTGCTACAAAGGGTTTCTATGAAATTACCTGACAAAATAATAGTTGTAGAGTTTCCCCGCTTGAACTCCCTTACCTCCAGTATGCTAAAATTTGTGAATGATTTCCAAAATGTCATCGAGTCCCAAGTAACATTTGCTGCTAAGCTCGGTCACCTCACTATTAATGTCAATTTGTGAAAAATATTTTAGAATCTTCCCATATTTCAAGTTTGAATACATGTCATTATTGATATTGGGAAATCGAATGGTGTAACCATTTAATGCTTTGACAACTTGTATCGCAGTACCCCTCTATCATTTCAAGACCACTACGGGGTAGTGTTTGTAGTATCGCCACCCCACACACACACCTTTGGACTCCCGCAAGATGACGGGTTAATTGTAGAGGTTGAGTAACTATTCACCACCATACTGCTCTGCCATATCAAGACTGCTACAGGGTAGTGGTAGAAGTACTACCATATTGCTCTGTCATATCAAGACCACTTTGGGGTAGTGGTAGAAGTACTGCCACCTCACGCACACCCCTTTGGACTCCCAAAAGACAGCAGGTTAATTCTATCTGTTGAGTGATTGTTCACTACCATATCACATGGTCACTGTGTACCCCTCTTGGGGCTGCAGTTTACTTTAGTTGTTAACATGTTCTCACCATCCCCCGCGGTATTCATATTTGGTTGCTACAGTATTACGGTAAGAATTTGTACATTGACCTATATATCCCACCATCTTGCGCATACCTCTATTGACTACTATAGTAGTGTGGTATTGGATTTTATTATGAATGTAGTATTTTAGATATCATTTTATTGAAAAGATTGAACAATTTTCTAATTTTGTAGTCTCTTAGTTTTAGTTTTTAGTGTCATTCAGACCTAAGATATTATTTCTTTGTTTGTAATGGGGAGGCTTAGTTCACCTAATGTTAAGATATCTATATGTATTATTAAATCATAGATGTTCATTATATGTTTGCATCTAGAAAACATATAGGATGTAGAAGAAATTATATTCTAACTAAACAAAATTAATTAAATTTTTAACCAAACTAAGAAAACTAAGAAGAATGATTGAACCTAACTTTAAATGCACTTCAAATCAACAGTGAACATCTTAGGTTTGTATACAATGTACCAACAAAATAATCATGGTTACATTGAAAAATGTATCAATAAAACAATAGTGAATAAGCATACCTATACTCAGATATTTATTACATTCAATAATAAATTACACCATACATATAACCAAAGTTTAGGTGACAAGCTAACCTCTTAAGGTGACAAAACATCATCATAATCATCTATATTTCTAGTAAGACCAAAATCCTAATCATTCGCATCCACATCTACTTGATTTTCTTCCTTATCCTCATCTATGACATGCAATGCATTCTCTCTCCCAATATCTTCATTGGTAATCAAAATGTCTTCTTCAAACACTCCATCATCGTCTTCATCCACTTCTTCAAATGTTTCTTGTAAATTAACATATTGCCCATTAGGCATTATATCAACAACTTCCATGAATTTTCATTTTGAATGAGACTCTGTTTGAATGATATACGACCATCCTAGGCTTCTTACATCATTAATTAGAAATGATTGGTTAATTTGAAGAGGGGAACATATGGCTCATCCGTCTCTAATAAAAAATTTCTTGTATTTGCGCGTACAAATTCATACTCATCAAATTGTACTACAGATGGTTGGATCCACTCAAATTTTAATAATATAGGACTATTTTCACCATATTCCACTAGAATAATTTGTCGGATGAATCCTACATAAAATTTCTTCTTAGTTTCATGAAGAAATTTAGTACTAACAACACAATCATAATTTATCTTTCCTTTGTCTTTTTCTTGCACTCTTAAATGACTACGATGGGTCCACATTCCACTAAAACACATATCCCATAAATGTGGAGATTTTGAAAGCTCACTTTCCTCCATTTTTATATCTTGACCTTCTTTTGCATCATTGACTGCATTAGCAATCCATTCTTCAAATTTTGGAAAAGAATCACCTCGAATGAAATCAACATGACATTTACGCCTTTGAGGTCGATGTTACATCCAAGCTTGATTTTCTTCTTCATATGTTCTACATATAATATTAACATACAAATAGTAAGATTGATAATATAAATGTGTAAATACAATTGAGTAAATAAATTATTGTGTAATTTTTTTTTTACCTATGCCACTTATCAAACACATATGTGTTTTGAAGAATATAGGCATGTATTGCACTTCTTTGTTGATGTGATAGCTTGAAGCGACATCCATTGACTTCTAATACTTTAGTTGCAATTGTGTCTTCTTTGTCATCATCCCATACTCACCGATTGAAAATTTTAAAATCCACATATATTCTGTGCAAAATCCCATGGCCTCTTGCATTGAAAATCCCTCAGACATGCTACCTTTCGGTGTTTCCCTAGTACCAACATTTTTTTTCAAAAAATTCATATATCATTCTATAGGATACATCCATCTTGTTCTTATCAGGCCACAATACTTTAGTTCATATTGCAAATGTATCAAAAGATGCATAAAAATGTTAAATATTGTTGGTGGAAATTCCCGTTCCAATAGACAAAGGTCTTCAACAAGCTCCTCCCTCAAACTATCAAAGTTCAAAGTATCTAATACATGTAAACTCGTTCTCTTTAATATTAGGTCCAACCTTATAACTGCCAATCTTGGCCCCTTTTCCAAATTTAATATATTTACCACAATAGGAAAAATATTCTTTATTATGAAATGATAGTCATGGGTCTTGAGGCCTCTTAAGCCATTAATGTCAGCTTTTCTTCTAATACTACTACTTACATATCTGGTGGGAAAGCGAGTCTCAGACATCAATTGTAAGAATTGTTCACATTGTTCCTTTGTCCAAATATAAGGAGCATCAGGTTTTCTATATTTTTCATCATCATATTTTTCAACCTAAAGATTTCAATGAATCTTTAGTTGTCAAAAGTCTTCACATGATGAAATAGTATCAAAAGCACCAAAAAGAGTTTCTCTAATAGAACAGGCCATATTTTTCTCAGTATGCATAAAGTCAATAGTATGCCTAATGACTATATCCTTAAAGTATAGAAACTTATAGAATATGCACAACCTTTTTACACTGCTTTCATTACATGGATCATATCTACTACCAGCAATCCCATGATTTTCAAAAAATGACATTCTTTTTTGTCCATTCTCAACAATGTAATCACTTATTGTTAGCAATGGTGCTTCACGATTCTCTTCTTGACCATTGAACCATGTTTTTTGTTGACAATATGGATGATCCATTTTAAGGTAAGCACAATGTCCACAATAAATACACTTACGCAAACTTCTTGAGTACCTCACAAAATCCTTCAAGTTGCAAGTAGGACATCCATGGTATCCAGGAACGCTGAGACTAGACAATGTGCCATATGCAAGAAGATCATGAATAATAAACAATAAGGAAGCTCTTAAAGTGAATTTGATTGAATGACCATCCCTTAAAGATTGAATTGCTTCAATTCCTTTCCACAATTCTATTAGCTCATCATATAATGGCTATAGATAAGCATCAATTGTATTTGAAGCCACACTTTTCTTTCCTGGTATAATCAATGATAGCATGAAGAAAAATGGTTTAGTTGCTAACCATAGAGGCAAGTTATAATTTATTAAAAACACTGGCCAAGTTGACCATTTAGTACTTTGATCTAAGAATGGGTTCACCCCATCTAGAGCCAAACCCAACCTTATATTATGAGGATCTTGAGAAAAATTAGGCCATCTATTATCAAATTCCATCCATGTCTTACAATCAGGAACATGTCATTTTTTTCCATTAGTGCTCTTATTTTGGGAATTCCCTTGCATAAGTTCAACAATGTCTTTGCATCTATACATTCAAAGTAATCTTGGGATTACCAGAAAGTGGCGAAGAACCTTTCTAGGAACCAGAACTGATTTCAACCCTTCTCTATACCTCACTTCATGACATTTCAGACATTCAGTCTCACTTACAAGATTCTTGCATGAAATAATACACAACCATTCACACATGCATGGATGTTTACATACCCTAAGCCTAGCTTAGCAATTTCCTTTCTACATTAACTTCATTTTGTTGGAAATGTGGAGTTAGGTGGTAACGATGAACTTAATAATGTCAATAACTGATCTACACTCTCATTTGTCTAACCAAACACCACTTGCAAGTTAAGAATTTGAAAGATTGTTGTCAAACGACTTAATCTCCAATTAGCATACAAAGGCTTTGAAGCATCATCCATCAACTTGGCCCAATCATCATTTAGACCTTCATTCAACATTCTATCAAATTCAAACCCTTCATCGAACATTGATGCCTCTTCATCTATGTTTGGTGCCACTTCATCTATGTTTGTCACCTCTTCATCTCTCACACTCTACTTTTCTATCATATCTTTGTAATAATTAACATTCCAAGGGCTTATACCAATATGTCCATATCTTATCATATGTCAATAAATCTAACTTCTTTTTTTCACCTTTCCACCAAGACAATCATTACATGGACATGGATATTTTCCCATGTCACTCTCATTGACTATTCTCTCATCAAATGCATGGTATTTCAACCTTTGACATTGATCCATTTGTAATTTTCTACACATAGCAACAAAAAATTGTATACTAAGAGACAAAAACTATTTTTTTTAACTGAAAGTCATTTCCATAGCAATAAAGTAATAGAGAGCAACTAAAAGAGAGAGTTTAACTAATGAATTGTAAAAAATAGATTTTTGTAGTTTATATTCAAATTGTTAATTACATTGCATTGCACATCTTTCAAACTCAAAGCATCACTTCACATTGCATAACTAATAACTAGATGCTGATAGATGAAAAAATTTCAATTACAATCTAGTTTTTACAAAGTCAACCTAAGCAATTATGCAATTACTTCACATTGCATAAATAATAACTAGGAGCAGCTACCAATTGCATTTTATTGTCATGGAATTCCATGAGACCACATTTCTTTGAGGCATTTTTTTCAAAAAAATTGTTGCCTTTTTTATGCTACCACATTTTTCATACAATGTCTACCAAAGCATTTTATCAAACAGTTCATTTCCTTGCTGCTATGGCTAAAATCCTCAAATAGGTGATTTCAAAAAATCTATGGATGTTTAGAAAAAATCTATCAAAGCATAATAGTAAGCAACAAGCTATGATCTCATGGTTTTTTTTTGGCACGAAAATCAATGCGATTTTATTTGCATTTTTTTGTAGGTTTTAAATGCATTTTTTAGCAATTTTGTTTTTTGAAATGAGGAAAAATCTTTGTGGTTAGTTTTCTGCAATTTTTAATTATAGGATTCTCACAATTAGTGAAAAAGGTAGTGTTCATGAAGGAATGGAAAAAATGTGTAGAGCCTTTCAATTATACTCATACTGTGCAATGGCATTGAATCATTTAGCAAACCATTTTTTCTTCATAGGGCAACATTTTCTTGTGGAACAGTTGACTAAGACAACTCTTGCTTCAACTGACCACCCTCTCATGAAATATCATTCATATTATAAGCTTGCATGATCTTATCATAGTAAAGGTGATTATGACATCACTAGCTGCTACTACATGACATCAGTCAAGGAAAGCCAAAGACCACGAGATTTTGTGGATAGGCTAATTGAAGCTAGGAGATCTTAAGAGTTCTCTCTCAAATTTTAAAAAGGTTTTGGAGGTCCACCTTGAGAATTGTGAGAGATTCAAAGTTGTAGGCCATATATATGTTCAACAATGACTGACAGAGAAGGCTTTGGAAATTTTAAGAAAGGCAACTCGCATAGATCCACCTAATGCCCATGCATTTATCAAAATGGGTGAGTTATTAATATCATCAAACCCTAGTGTAGCCTTCGATTCTCTTAAGATTCCAAAGTCTCTTTTGAAGAAGAGAAAAGAAGAAGTGCCCATTCAATTGTTAAACAACATTGGGGTTCTTCATTATGAGCATGATGACCTAGAGTTGGCTCAACAAACTTTTATGGAGGCATTAGGAAATGATGTTCTGCCTCTACATAAATCCTTGTGGTCATTTTTATGCATTTTTTACTTGTAGGATTATCACGGTTAGTGAAAAAGGTAGTGTTCATGAAGGAATGGAAAAGATGTGTAGAGCCTTTGAATTATACCCGTATTGTGCAATGGCATTGAATCCTTTAGAAAAACCTTTTTTCTTCACTACAGGGCAACATTTTCTTGTGGAACAGTTGACTGATACATCTCTTGTTTCAACTGACCACCCTCTCATGAAATCTCATTCATATTATAATCTTGCACGATCTTATCAAAGTAAAGGTGATTATGACACCACTGGTTGCTACTACATGACATCAGTCAAGGAAAGCTAGAGGCCACATGATTTTGTGGATAGGTTTAATTGAAGTTGGAAGATCTTAAGAGTTCTCTCTCAAATATTGAAAAGGTTTTCAAGGTCCACCCTGAGAACTATGAGAGCTTAAAAGCTATAGGCCATATATATGCTCAACAGGGGTAGGAAAAGAAGGCTTTGGAAATTTTAAGAAAGGAAACTTGCATAGATCCACAAGAGTCCCATGCATTTATCAAGATGGGTGAGTTATTAATATCATTAGACCCTAGTGTAGCCTTAGATTCTCTTAAGATTCCAAAGTCTCTTCTGAAGAAGAAGAGCAAAAACTAAGTACCCATTCAATTGTTAAACAACATTGCGGTTCTCCATTTTGAGAGTGATCAACTAGAGTTGGCTCAACAAACTTTTATGGAGGCATTAGGAAATGATGGTCTGCCTCTACATAAATCTTTGTGGTCAGTTTTGTGCATTTTTTACTTGTCGAATTCTCACAGTTAGTGAAAAAGGTAGCATTCATGAAGGAATGGAAAAGATGCGTAGAGACTTTGAATTATACCCGTACTCTACAATAGCATTGAATCATTTAGCAAACCATTTTTTCTTCACTACAGGGAACCATTTTCTTGTGGAATTGTTGACTGAGACAACTCTTGTTTCAATTGACCAACCTCTCATGAAATCTCATTCATATTATAATCTTGCATGATCTTATCAAAGTAAAGGTGATTATGGAACCACTGGACGCTACTACATGACATCAGTCAAGGAAAGTCAAAGGCCACAATATTTTGTGGATAGGTTCAAATGAAGCTGAGAGATCTTAAGAGTTCTCTCTCAAATTTTGAAAAGGTTTTTGAGGTCCACCCTAAGAACTGTGAGAGCTTAAAAGTTGTAGGCCATATATATGCTCAGCAAGGGCAAGTAGAGAAGGCTTTGGAAATTTTAAGAAAGGCAACTCGCGTAGATCCACATGATTCCCATGCATTTATCAAGATGGGTGAGTTATTAATATCGTCAGAACCTAGTGCAACCTTAGATTCTCTTAAGACGTCAAAGTATCTTCTAAAGAAGAGCAAAGAAGAAGTACCCATTCAATTGTTAAACAACATTGGGGTTCTTCATTTTGAGTGTGATAAACTAGAGTTGGATCAATAGAATTTTATGGAGGCATTAGGAAATGGAATTTGGGTTGAATTCATAAATAAAAGCCCCAGTGCTAATTATGCAATTTTTCTTGTGCTCTTTAAGGATATGAAATTCTTCCATTGACTAGAAGAAGGTGGTGTTTCACTTGAGTTACCAAGGGATAAAGTCGCAACAATATTTAATCTTGTTAGGTTGTTTGAACAACTACATGATATTGAAAAATAAAATCTTTTATACAGGCTAATATTATTCAAGTTTCCTGATTATGTGGATACATATCTACGTATTGCAACCATGGCTCAGGCTCAGAATGAGATCCAACTAAGCCTAGAATTGATTGGGGATGCACTTAAGGTGGATAAAAACTCATCAAATGCTTTATCTATGGAAAAATGGAACTAAAAATAGATGACTGGCTTGAAGCAAAGAATTCTTATGTTGACATTTCACTTGGAAATTGGAATTATTTTGCAACTTTTGGCAATGAGAGGAGGGATTCAAAGGTGGAGGAACAACATCTTGAGAAGGCTATAGAACTGTATTGTAAAGTGTTGGCATAGAGACCAAGAAATGTTTATGCTACAAATGAGGTAGCCATCATGCTAGCTGAAAGGGGTCAATTTGATATTGCAAAGAAATTTTTTACATAGCTACAAGAAGTTGTAGCAGGAAACATCTTTGTTTAGATCCTTGATGTGTGGGTAAATGTAGTACATGTTTACTTTGCACAAAGATAGTTTACGCTTGCAATGAAAATGTATCAAAAATGTTTGAGGAAATTCTAATTTGGCACTGACACCCAAATTTTATTATATTTAGCTCAAGCACATTATGAAGCAAAACAGTGGAAATATTGTAAAAGAAAATTATTAAGAGTAGTAGAACATTATTAAGAGCAGTAGATTGTAATGAGCATTTTGAATTTGTGTTTAATGTAATGAGGGTTCTAATTACCTCTGAATTTGTTGTAGAGGGAATCCCCAAATTTTATTTTTCTATAGAGGGCCTTGGTGAATTCAAATTTGTTGAAACAAACTCTAAATTCCTTACCCTTGTCTACCTTTTCAGAAGTCTTTGGGTCCTCTTTGAATCCTTTTTTCCCATGCCAGTAGCTACTATAATTGATCAAAACGCCTCATGCCAGGATAATGAATGAAGAGAGGTCTGCAATGAACGAAAAAAGTGAGGTCAAGAGAGATGAATGAATCTGCAATGAACGTGAATAATCAAGCCAATACATCACACCAATAATTGGCTGAATTATTTTTTAAAAATTTTGTCTACTTTGGATTTGACAACTAACTATTTAGTCATTTCTATTTCTGTGACTAGATATTTTTTTAGTCAATGATAAAACTAGTCATTTATTTACTCATTTATAGTTGAGTTGCAAAAAATGAGTAGAATTTAGTCATTTTTAGTTGTTGTGACTAAAATTTTTAGTCACCTAGTCATTTATTTTCCAAATTCTACTAGTGGGTATTAGGGTTTAAGGGTAGAGGGTTAAATGGTTGAAAATTAAAGTTTGAGGGAAGATTGATGGATTACAATTTAACGACTTAGGTATTGAGGATTTAAGGGTTGAGGGTTGAGGGATTATGGTTTAAGAGTTGAGGGTTGAAGGACGAGGGTTGAAGGGTTGAGGATTGAGGGATTAGGTTTTAGGGTTAAGAGTTGAAGTTTAAGTGTTATAGGATTGAGGGATTAGGGTTTAAGGGTTGAGGGTTGAGGGTTGAGGGTTAAAGGGTTGAGGGTTAAAGTTTGAGGGTTTAAGTTTGAGGGTTGAAGATTGAGGGTTATAAGATTGAGGGATTAGGGTTTAAGGTTTTAGGGGTTGAGGGTTGAGGGATTAGGTTTAAGGGTTGAGGGTTGAGGTTTGAGGGTTTAAGGGTTGAGGGTTGAGGGTTGAGGGATTAGGGTATAAGGTATAGAGTTGAGGGATTAGGGATGAGGCTTGAGGCTTGAGGCTTGAGGGCTTAAGGGTTTAAGAGTATAGGGTTAGAGGGTTGAGGGTTGAGGGTTGAGGGATTAGGGTTTAAGTGTTGAGGGTTGAAGGATGAGGATTTAAGGGTTGAGAATTATCCATATTGTAATCTTTCACATTTTAAATTTGTTGCACATTCAACACATTATCAATTATTTATTTTACTTATTTCATGTTTACCAATGGACTTATTATGAAAATTCCTTCACAAGACTAAACCAAAGGGGCTCATTTTCAGGACCACACTACATTCATTTCAAAGCTTTTAACAAGATATTTAGATATGATAACAAATATAAACAAGTTTATATTATCATTTGAACAATATTTTTTATAGAATCCATATAAGTGAAAGCACACAGACAATGACTACACAAAGAGCTTTGACAAAGGTTCTGAAACCAAAAGAACGGTAGAATTTATTATCTGCTTCTTTAATTTGATCTTCTACATCTAGCATCTTTTACAACCTAGGACCTAAGAGTCTTGAAGCTCTGATACCATATTTTAAACAACTACTAGAAATAACTCATACATGCAGAACTTATACAAGACTTAGCTATTTACTTGCATAGGATTAGGGTTTAAGAGTTGAGGGTTGAAGTTTGAAGGTTATAGGATTAAGGGATTAGGGTTAAAGGGTTGAGGGTTGAGGTTAAAGGGTTGAAGGTTGAAGTTTTAGGGTTGAAGGTTGAGGGTTATAGGATTGTGGGATTAGGGTTTAAGGGTTTAGGGATTAAGGGAGGGTTGAGGGATTAGGGTTTAAGGGTTGAGGGTTGAGGTTAAAGGGTTGAGGGTTGAAGTTTTAGGGTTGAAGGTTGAGGGTTATAGGATTGTGGGATTAGAGTTTAAGGGTTTAGGGATTAAGGGAGGGTTGAGGGATTAGGGTTTAAGGGTTGATGGTTGAGGGATTAGGGTATAAGGTATAGAGTTGAGGGATTAGGGTTGAGGCTTGAGGCTTGAGGGTTTAAGGTTAGGGGTAGAGGGTTGAGGGTTGAGGGATTAGGGTTGAAGATATAGGTATAAGGATTAGGGATTAAGGGTTGAGGGTTGAGGGTTGAGGAATTAAGGGTATAGGGTTTAAGGGTTAAGGGTTGATGGTTTAAGGGTTGAGGGTTGAGGGATGAGGGTTATAGGATTCAGGGATTAGGGTTTAAGGGTTTAGGGATTAAGGGTTGAGGGTTGAGGGTTGAGGGTTTAAGGGTTGAGGGTTGAGGGTTGAGGGATCAGGGTCTATGGTATAGAGTTGATGGATTAGGGT
Organism: Sequoia sempervirens; assembly: GCA_007258455.2. Lineage (NCBI taxonomy): Eukaryota > Viridiplantae > Streptophyta > Pinopsida > Cupressales > Cupressaceae > Sequoia > Sequoia sempervirens. Next base: position 546,508,910 of record VDFB02281492.1, read on the forward strand.
TAAGGCTTGTGGCTTGAGGGTTTAAGGGGTTTAAGAGTTTAGTGGTAGAGTGTTGAGGGTTGAGGGTATAGGTATAAGGATTAGGGTTTAAGGGTTGAGGGATTAGGGTTGAGGGTTGAGGGTTAATGTTTTAAGGGTTAAGGATTGAGGAATTAATTTTGCAGGGTTTAGGGTTGAGGGTTGAGGGATGAGGGTTATAAGATTGAGGGATTAGGGTCTAAAGGTTTAGGGATTAAGGGATGAGGGTTGAGGGATTAGGGTTTAATGTTTGAGGGTTGAGGGTTGAGGGTTTAAGGGTTGAGGGTTGAGGCTTGAGGGTTGAGGGTTGAGGCTTGAGGCTTGAGGGTTTAAGGCTTGAGGCTTGAGGCTTGAAGGTTTAAGGGTAGATGGTTGAGGGTTGAGGGTATAGGGCTAAGGATTAGGCTTTAAGGGTTTAGGGTTGAGGTTTGAGGGATTAGTGTCCAAGGTATAGGGTTTAATGGTTTAGGGTTGAGGGTTAAGGTTTAGGGGTTGAGGTTTGAGGGTTGAGGGATTAGGGTTTAAGGGTTGAGGGTTGAGGGTTTAAATGTAGATGATTGAGGGTTGAGGTATGAGGGTTGACGGTATAGGGCTAAGGGTTAGGGTTTAAGCGTTTAGGGTTGAGGATGGAGGGATTGGTGTCTAAGGTATATGTTTTAAGGGTTAGGGTTCAAGGTTGGGGATTTAAGGGTTGAGGGTTGAGGGTTGAGGTATTAGGGTTTAAGGCTTGAGGGTTGAGGGTTGAGGGTTTAAGGATAGATGATTGACTGTTGAGGGTATAGGGCTAAGGATTAGGGTTTAGGGGTTTAGGGTTGAGGGTTGAGGGTTGAGGGATTAGGGTTTAAGGGTCCAAGCTTGAGGGTTGAGGGATTAAGGATAGATGGTTTAGGGTTGAGGTATGAAGGTTGAGTGTATAGGGATAAGGATTAGGGTTTAAGGGTTTAGGGTTGAGAGTTGAGGGATTAGTGTCTAAGGTATATGGTTTAAGGGTTTAGGGTTGAAGGTTGAGGGATTAGTGTCTATGTCATATGGTTTAAGGGTTTAGGGATTAATCCTTCTCTACCTCTCCATCCCTCCTTAGCCAATTCTACGACTCTCACTCCTTGTCTCATTACTACTCCACTAGGTCTCTCCCACTCTTCTCTCTTATCCTTTTCATTATCTCTAAAACTCATTAAAACTCTCCCTCAATCCCTTAATACTCTACTAGTTCTCTCCCACTCTTCTCTCTTCGCTTAGTAGGTCTCCGTGTAGGGTCAAGTCTATCACAATTGCCAATTTTTTATATAGCACATTTGGCACTTGCCAAATTCCAAAGCTCAAAAACATCACGTTTGGAATTTACCAAATGGAAAAGTTGTTATGAAACACATTTGGTGCTTACAAAATTTGGTGAGTTCCAAATTGGTTTTTCCAAAAATGGTAAAAAGGGAGTTGACTCATGATACAGGCCCACAATTTGCTTCCTCTATTTGGTTTTGCATATTCTCCGACAAGAAAACACCTTTTTATGTAGTTGAATTCTTTTGGTACCATATTATGCTTGCTCCATCACATTTTTGGCAACAATTTTTTTTTTTTTGGAAAATGTAAAAGAATATAATTTGAAATTTCTACAACATATTTGATTATCTCGTAATATATTTATTTTTGTAGAATTGAAATGCTTATATTGATATTTTTGTTTAGTTTTGACAATATAGATAATTCATTTCATAATTTTATTAATCATAATAGCTTTACATAGAATTAAACATTAAATAAGATAGAAGTTGCATAAAAAACATTAAATTTTTAGGAGTTTGAAGAAAAAAAATGAAATATCAGGACATAATTTAGATGAATTCATGTAAACTTATATATATAGGATTTCAATTTAACACAAAAATGCTTATGTATTCCATTTGAATTGCTTATAGTGGTCCATTTCCATCATTGTTAGTGGAATTCCCTCTTTTTCATTTGAGTTTTTAGCAAATGACCTACAAAAATCAAATTGATTCACTCTATATTGGCTAGACTGTAGGTGGATTTGGAAATCTTAAAATGATTAAGAACACTATATTTTTCCTAGAAACCACAACTATAATGAAGAATTAATAACACTATATTTATCCTAGAAACCCTCTTAAGAGACAAAATACAAACTGTGGTAGTGGAAAAAATAGCATGTGGAAGTTGCAATTGCATGCTACCTATATTATGTAGAAAATTGTCATATTCAACGAGTATACAAATGAAGTGCTACAATCTGCATCTTGCTCCATTCAATAATAAATTCACAATGGATGCAATGGTCACCCCTTCCTCCATTAGCTGCATATTTTTCTTTGCTTGTCACATAGAACAATTTCTTTTCATTTTCCTTTTCTTTTAAGTTGCAATTTCCTACTACCTATATTACGTAGCAAATTGTTGTATTTAATGAGTGTACAAATGATTGGATACAATCTACCTCTTGTCCCATTTAATAAGATATCTACAATTGATGTAATTCCCACCCCTTCCTCCATTAGCTACATATTTCCTTTCCTTGTCATATAGATCAATTACTTTTCATTTTCCTTTTCTTTTAAATTGCAATTGCCTACTACCTATATTATGTAGCAAATTGTCCTCCAGACTGAAGGCAACTCATAGAGCTGGTTTTTTGGGGTTTAGGTTGACCACATAAAGCTATTTACCATCTGTAAACAACCAGCAATATAAAACGCATCACAAATTCATTAGTATTCATTAAGGTGTCGAAATGCTAATAAAAATACTTAGAGTTTGGTTAGTACATTAATATTTAGAAAATTAACTTTAATATCCCGACCCTTATAAATATTTTCAGCTATACATCTATAGAATCAACTTTATAGTACTAAGTTTTTGGCTAGTACATTAATATTTGATGTAATGGTTCAAATGTAATGCTCCAAGTTGAAGTCAATTTTGGATGTAAACACAAGTTCTATTTCTTCGACAAACTTCTCTTAATAAGAAAGTATAACTTTATCATCCTCATGACAACACTTAATAGTGGTGGTAAGTTTTCTATATTTAGAAAAGATACACGATACTCCAAAAAAAATTTGTAAATGATGACATCATCTTCAAAGAAACAAATTTTCACTTTCAATAAATATTTAAGAACAAATTTCCTCTTTCTCTAGTTAAGATAAAACATGCTTACAAAATCCTCTCCTTTTTTGGAAAGGCATGAGTGGTCCAAGAACGATCCTCAAATCTTAAATAATACATCATTCTTTTAACTAGCTTATCATCTCTAAGCTCTTCTTATTTAGCACAATCCCCATCAGGACCTCATAGGGATATAATCAAGATATTTTCCACTTTTACCCATGGATAGCCCCCTTTAGCAATATGAAAATAGCAATAAAGTCCTCAAATCAGGTAGATGAGAAACATTTTCCTCGTCTAGATTTAGGACTTCCTCTCCTTGCTAAAAATTTCTAACTTTATTGGTGGTGCTATATGTACAAACACTCTATACAAACCATATTAGTGATTCAACCATCAAACAAAACCATTACAACTCAATGAGATTCATGCCACTAAAACCTTCAAGCTTAATAACATGTCACTAGATCTTTCATTTAAATGCTATAAAATCATCAAGAATAAGAATAACTATATTTAAACCATGATACATAAACAAGAACATTATGTGCACCATAGGGGTTTGATGCAATCTTCAAACAAATTCCTTACAACTCAATAATATACATGTTCATTAGATAATCATGATAAAAAATTAAGACATCATTCAACCATGATGTATGAAAAAACACTAGATATGCACACCATATGAGTGTGATACAAAGCTTAAACAAACCAAATACACCTCCATGACATGCATGTTATTTGACCTTCCACATGCAACTTGTATTATCATAATGCACAATGATGAATGTTGCATGAATAAGAAAACTAGGCATACAATATAGGCTTGATGCACACTAGTCATAATGTACATTTCACAAAAAAGCAATAATTTACTCATATGATATTGTCATATATGTCAATAAGCCTTGACCCACACCAAAATTTCTATATGAGTTTGATGCAATCTTCAAATAAAACGTATACAATTCAATGACATGCATGTAATTAGTACCTTCAAATCAAGCCTTTCATACAAGTCTATCTATGTCACTAGATCCTCCATGAAAATGTCATACAATCATGTAGAAGCATCAATCTCACTCAACCATAATGCATGAATAAGAAAATTTAAAAAAACTTCCATACAAAATCATTTGTAACCACCAAATAAAATCCATACAACTTAGCGACATATATGTTATTAGAAATTTCACTCAAAGTCATAATCAACATGCATGAATAAACACACTATGCACACCATAATGAAAACTAGTTATGATATATGCTTAACACAAAATCCAAAATTCATAGGATGCCACTAACTCATTTGATTGCAAAATATGACAAAAATTTCGAACGAAAGATGTATAATTAGATGAATTGTCGGGTGCCTATGTATTTAATGTGAAATTTTCAAATTTTTTAAAAAAATGTGCCCGACGTTTGTCGAAATTGCGACGATCCATGATTTTTCGTCACTTTTTCGACGTACGTCGGACATAAATTTTAATAAATAAAAGTGAGTTTGACAATTTATCTGTACTTGCGACAATGTTTTCATGCTATACTTGCAAATTTGCTATACTTGTGACAGTTTGTGGAGGTTATAGGCCAAATTTTTTTGGTGCAAAATATTAAAATTATTAGATTTTGTTACCTATCTATGATTAAAAATTATTGGAGTGTGAGTTTGATATTCTTTGAAGATCTAAATATTCAAGCTTGGTAAAGAAAAATCATGTCAGATAATATTATTGTAGAACAAAATGAAGAGACACTTGCTAGATTGTGGGCTAGATTGAAAAGAAAGGGTGATGGGAAATGTTATTGTCCTTGCAATAATTGCAAGGGCTTAAAGACAAGAAGAATTTTAATCACAATAGCTGAGAAACATTGTAGGAAACATGGTCATGTTGAAGGGGGCATGATTATTGTCCATTGGTAAGTTCATTATATGTCTTTATATTGATTGAATTTGTAAATCTTTATATCGTTTTAACATTTTTTATATATATAAAAAATCACTTGATCATGGTCATGGTTTATTTGTGTCGATCATTATTATAAAGGTGGGGCGTGGTGCCCTAGGGAACATGATATGGATTATCATAGCCTGAAGAATGTGGTTTTGCAAGTGGAGGAACATGGAGCTGTGAATATCGAAGATGAGGTTAATGATCCTATGGAAGAAGATGATCATGCGCCATAAAACACAGTTGAATATGATGGTACAGATACATTGATCCATGACACATTTAGTGGCACAGCTGATCATGATGATCGAGATGACTTTGATGATGTTCATGATTTACCTGTACTTGAGAAGGAATATGAGCCCCTTTATGAAGGCTCCCAAACAACTCTTCTCTCTATTGTATTGTTGCTGGTGAACTTGAAGGTTATGAATGGTTTATCCAACATAGCAATCTCACGGATGTTAAGGTATGTCATATATGTCATCTTTTTTAATCTATTTTTGTTGTTAGTTCATCACTAGTAAATAAAGGATGAAATATGTACCATTAATATTCTTTATATTAACAAATTATTTTTTTGTTGTAGATTGATAGGTGGATTTTTGTTACCACCATCAAATATTTTATCTCACTCATACCGAGATTTATCTGCCATTATGAAAGATATTGGAATGGAGTATCAAGCAATAGATGCATGTCCCAATGATCATATTATATATCATAAACAACATGAATTTGCAACAGAATTCCCAGAATGTCATATCAGTAGATATCAAATAGATCAACTAACAAAAAAGGTGCCTCACAAGGTTCTTTGTTATATTCCCATTATTCCATGTATGCAACGATTATTTAGGTGTGAAAGCTTAGCACAATTTATGGATTACCATGCATAGAATAGAAGTGGAGATAACATTCTTTGAATGCCTACAAATGGTTCTGCATCTAGGGACATGGAGGAAAAATGGCCACATTTTAAAGAAGAACCTCATAATCTCAGACTTTCATTGGCAGCAGACGGTGCCAATCCATTTGGAGAGCTGAGATCTATTTACTCGGTCTGGCATGTTTTTGTTATCAACAATAACATTCCTCCATGAATGTAAATAAAGAGGGAGCACATAATGTTGGTAATGATTGTTCCAAGTATTTGTTTACATCAATTTTCTTTAACATAATAGTATCTCATTTGTCTTATTTGTTGCATAATGACTTATATTTTTTTCATTTAATAGTCATGCACAATAATTTATATTTATTGTAGTAAAATGGTTATAATAATTATGTAATGTTTATGTTCATTCAACTAGGTAAGTACCAAGTTAAAGATATGAATGTATATATCGAGCCTCTTATCAACAAGTTACTAAAGTTATGGAATGACGTCACTATGTATGGCGTCTCTAGACCAATAGGACAAAGACAATTTCAATTCCATGCAATGCTTGTATGGACAATTCATGATGCCCCAAGGCTAACACATTTTTGTGGTATGTTATAATGTTTGACTGCACTTTAATGATATTTAATTTTATGAAGTAGATATCATGCATATTTTTTAAATAATCTATTCATTATATATAATTATAAAAATTGACATATTTAATCCAATTATATATGATCTTGCAGGTCTTCAAACAAAGGGAAAATTTGCATGTCTAGTTTGTGGTCCAAAGATGAAATCTCATTGTTTAACGAGTTTAGGAAAGTAGGTGTTTGATGAGTATAGGCACTTCCTCCACATAAATCATAAGTATCAAACTACTAAAAAACATATTTTCAATGGGAAAGAAGAGACTACATCAAAACCATGAAGAATGACACCTCACCTATGGAAGTTGGAATATAATAGAATTAATTGTCAAGGTTATACATCGATCAAATTGTTTATCTATCATATATGATATGTTTGGAATTTATATTTTTATATTTTGTTTTGTTTACTCATGTTGTAATTGACAATGATTTTTATTGTTAATTTGTTTAACTTATCTGCTTCATGAAGGTTGTCAAGGCACTAATGGATAGCTTCCACAGGGACTGAAAAGTTATCCCAGACAATTTAGTAGGTTGCCCTACTATGAGAAGCTACAAATTGTGCATTTGTTTGATACAATGCATATAAAAAATTATAACATAAAAGTTATGGAAAATATTGGATGGAGGGCATGACAAAGAAAAATTGTCAAAATTTGTAGTGACATTCAAGAAACCAATCATGCAATGAAAAATGTCATTCAATTAAATAGCGATGGAGACCAAATTAATATAAGCGCCCTTCCTTGGTTATTAATGGAGCAACAAAGCAATGCTATAAAAGAAGTCATATGAAAAATTTGGTTTCCCATAGGATTTGCTGCAAACATAAACAATATCATAACAAAGAAAGGTGAATTTGGGTCAGGGATGAAAACATATGATTGACATACTTTCATTAAGGTAATTATTCTGGTATATTTTATATATATTTGTATACTGCATGTACTTTTCAATGTATTATGTTTTCTAGTTTTGGAAAAATAATGAAAAGATCATTTTATAATTGTTGTAGTACGTTCTACCTCTATCTCTCCCAGACAACTTCGATAACAATGTCAAGCAAGCTATATATGATCTTGGAAAATACATGAGGTAAGTAGAAATATTTGTTCAATTCATTGCATAGATCTTATATTTTCCATTTGTTTTACTTGTTATGTAATATATTGTATATTTTTGTTAAATCTTGTTAATATATTTGTGCCTTGAATCACTTGTAGATGACTGTCATCTAAAGAAATCCATAAAGAAGATATAAATTATTAGAGGAGAAGAATTCCTCGTCCAATGTGTGAAATGAAAAAGTGTCTACCTTCGACATTTTTCAATGCACAAGAACACTACCTCATACACCAAGTTGAGGAGATTGAATTGTGTGGACCTATACAAAAAAGGTCAATGTGGATGGTTGAGAGGCACTTGAAATTTTTGAAGGCTTTGGTTAGAAAAAGAGTACATCCTGAGGGTTCTATGGTGGAGGGATATATGGTATACCAGACCATTTTGTACATTACTGAATATCTTCCTAAATTCGCAACAAATATCCATGTAGATCGCATTTGGGATCCCAACTCCATTAACAAATTTGAAGGGGAGTACCTGATGGGGAAAGGTAGATTGAGGAAAGTGAGGTAATTATAAGATGGTCATGGAGATTAATTAGAATACATTTTGCATTGCCTTCAATTGCTTGAAAAGAAACAACAAAGAACTAGTCCAAATGAAAGAATATTCCACATACTAATAGAAAAGTACTAGTATTGTATTACTCGGCCAAAAAATAAGTCGTATATCGTGGTAATTAACTAATTATGCGTCGTTTGTGAATTTCAATTTTTTTGATACAGTTGGTCAAGAGTGGGATGTACTACATTTGTACATCGCAAACAATATTGATTGGATGATGGTATGGATTGAATGATGTCAACAATCTGGTCGCACATTAACATGGGAAGGTGTGGCTTCATTGGTTAAAGAAGCTCGCCGTAATGGAGATTCCAATGTTACACCAAGGGATATTGATTTAGCATATGGCTTAAGAGATAAATAGGTATGTATAAATATATTAATCACCCATATTATTTAATTATTTTCAATTATATTGATGTATATATATGTTGAGTTTTTTTTCTTTGCATACATTTGGCCAATAATAAATATTTTTATCAACTGACGATGCAATAATTTTTACATCTTTGACATATTGCAAGTGAAACACCACAAGCTATGTGGTACAATGGTCATAAATTTTGAATCAAAAATTTGGATGACATGAAGAAAACTTGTGATTCTGGGATAACTGCAGTCTTTCAGGTGACTAATGTTTCATCTAGAAGCAACATACATCCAGAAGTCTCATAAAATTGATACTATGGGATTTTGGATGATATACTTGAGTGTGACTCTAAGTCCTTCAAATTAGTTATGTTCGTCATCCAATGGCACAAGCTATAATTGAATGAAAATGATCCCGAGAGAACTGTTATTGAACATGATAATGGATTTATCATGGTTAATACAAGGTCGATCGAGTGAGCTAGAAATGACCCCTATGTTCTTCCAAGCCAATGTGAGTAGGAATTTTACTCAGAGGTTCCAGGTACATTGGGTTGGTCATTTGTTGTTAGACATGATCTAAGAGGAAGGCTGATAAAGTATAATGTGGTGGAAGAAGAAGATATCATAAAATTAGAAGATGATGTAGATGATGATCAGGATCAACAGTTAGTTGATGATGTGCTTGATGAAGATGTCGAAGAAGAGGAAATAGATCATGATGATGCAAGAGTTAATGTTCATGAAGATGATATATGTGTGGATGATGGCATTATCGAAACTGATATCAATGACGATGATGATGATATGACCAATCCTTACAATGTCAAATTTGGATTGGATGATATAGACAAAGAGTTGGATGAAGAAGAAGATCAATGACATTGAAATGTATGAGTTATGTGATTATATTATCTATTTGATATTGATTTCTTGATAGAATTATATTTGACTTATATGGTTACATAATTAATTCATGATGTACTTTTTAATGTTGTTAATTCATGATGTTACAACTATTGTAGCTCTCCTAGAAATTTCCATATGATCAAATCCTAATTACTTTACGACTATTTGTGATTAGATATTATTTGATCATATCTTTGGTTATTTCATTCCCAAAAAGTTAGCGTTTCCTCATGTTGACCCCGCATAGTGACATGTGAATGGGGCCAACGTTGATTTTTTTCAATTTGTGCTTGTATGGAGTGAAACTTGACATGGTTAGCCTAGACGCATGCATTGACAATATGGGAGGGTTTCGAGACTCAAACATGATGGCATGCTATATAAAGGCATCTTGTCCTTCCTAATAATACAAGTTGCCTTATTCTTTGTCTCTTTCATATATTGTTCCTAATTATCAAATGGTGGTAAGTGATTATTCCCTTATATGTCATTGTATAATTATTTTTTTCTATATTAATTTATATATTTTTATTATATTATGTGGAGCTCCAAAAAGTTAGAGAGGATTTCAAGTTAGTAGGTTCAAAATAAAAAATCATCACTTGTCTCTCTATCTACTCAATAATCAAAATGCCATCAACTCTTCCATCCTAGTTGAGAGGACTGATTATATTATTATTTTTTTATGTTCCTATATAGCTTTCTTGTACATGTATTTTGTATTACTAACATGTGACATTGTATGCATATATTGCTTTCTTGTATATATTATAGTTTTACCAACATATACTATTGTATTCTTGCATGGCTTCTTAGTTAATATATATTTTTTTATTATTGATCTTTTTGATATTTTCTATAAGTTATTATTAGATGATACACATTGGATTCCTTTTAATTTTTTATATTTGAAGATGCATAACTAATTACAAGGATAATATAAATAAGATATCTATATATATGTATCATTTATGAGTTTCTAAAATATTTTACTTCCATGTCAACCACTTTCTTTACTTGAATTGAGAAACATAATACCTCTATAATCTTGCATTTATCAAGTGTCAATAAAATAAAATTCAAGTACTTACCTATCAATTTTCTCTTGATTGATCTAGTAATAATATACTAGCCAACTAATACTCATCCAATGATATCATCTTACATTGATTTGTGTTACTTGACCATCACATAATTGAACCAAGTACCACTTTAGAAATACCACATACATAGTCTTCTCTTTCTACAAACCCCCCATTGTATTCATAAGGGTTTTATTGTAGGTCCCATCAAATACTATGCCCTAATCATGTAACAAGTAGATAAGTCATCTTTACTAAGGTCAAACAAGGTTTTTTTATCACAAAATACAATAGTTTTTAGTTTTAAGTGTTAGATTTATGTTTTGATTATAAGGTTTATCTTGTAGGTTTAAGGTATGAATTTAAGGTTCTTACAATAACTTTTCAACCAATGGTATTATTCTATCCTATCTCTACCATTCTAGTTCTAAAATAAAACATACAAATCAAACTTAAATATTAATTTGAATTTTAGATGTTATTTTGATTTTTGGCCTCACACGCGTAGGAGCACGACATAGCGTAGTGCACCAAGACCCTAACTAGAAAAATATGGTAGGAGGAAAGCCAGAGTGACGAGGTTGAGGGCACTCAAAAAGGGAAAATTGATGACCAAGGGACAATGAGTATTGTAAGTGATTTACATCTTTTATATTGGCACCCCCATTCTCTTTAACCTGCATTTTTCATGCCTTTCCAAAGGTCTTCTCGTACATTGGTACCCCCATTCTCTTTAACTTGCAATTTTCATGGCTTTCCAAAGATATTGTCGTACATTTGTTGTGATTCAACGACTAAGAGCATCTGCCATAATGACAAATAGTAGAGTTGTAGGGTAGGTCATTACTTGATAAAATATCTACATTCCTCCCTTCCAAGCATTTCTTAGAGGTAACAGTTTTCCACTTCTTCTCTTTATTAAGGAGTTCTCTGTGCAATTTTAGCATTAATAGCTAGATTAAAATCATTGATCAACCTTAACCCCAACCCTCTCTCATTCTTGGGTTTAGAAACAAACTCCAAAGCCAACATAGGAATATGTTTTTTTATCTTCCAGTTTTGACCAAAAACATTATTTCCACATTGTTGATAATTTTCACAGGCATATGCAACAAACTTGTATTGTATGCTGAGAGATTTTGAAGAGTAGCCTTAATAAGTTGAAGCTTGTTAGCTTGACTTAAGAGAGAAATTTTCTATCATGCAAGTTTGTGTTGGAATCAATCCAACAGGCTATTCAAAAAAGTATTTGGGATTGGGCCCTTAAAGAGTTGCATCCCAAGGTAGAAGGATTGGAATCGTAACAATTTTTAGGAACTTTTTTCCAAACTCAAAAAATTTCTAGAACTTTATTGAGAAACTCCCATGAAACATGGTTGTAAGCATTCATCAAATCTAACTTTAGAAGAAACCTTTCCTTTTTACCGAGTTCCATAGAATGGAGCACTTCATGAATGGTAATGATATAGTCAAGAATCTTCCTACCATGGACAAAACTACTATGCTATGGAGAGATCAATTTTGGGAGAATTTGTTACAGTTTTAAGGAAATGATTTTTACAAAAAATTTATACATCAAGTTACAATGGTTGATTGTTTGGAATATCGAGGAGACAACCCTAGCATTTTTTGGGATAAGAACCAAAAAGTTAGTGTTCAACTCCTTTAGTAATCTTCCACTCCTAAAGAACTCCCTAGTTGCAGCTACCATGTCATCAACAACAATATCCCAATGCACTTGAAAGAAGTGAGGGAACTTGTTAGGGTTGGGGAACTTACTTCCTTAAAAAGAGAAAACAACAAATTTCACTTCTTCCTCCATTATAGGCTTCATCAAGTCCATATTATCTTGCTCATCAACAATTGCGGGGATAAGCTTTAGGATAACATTATAATTCATAGGACCAAAAACATTGTTTTTAGTGAAGAGATTGTTGAAATTTTTTGTTGCTTTGTCCCTTATATAGGCTTCACTAGAGATTCAGTTACCATTCAACCAAATCTCTTTCAATTTATTAGATGAGCTGTGTTTTAGAGGCCTCATATACAAAAACTTATTATTCCTACCCCCAACCTTTAACCAAATCGTTCTCGATCTTTTCCACCAAAAGTTTTTTTTAGCAATTAATGACTAGAGCTCACATACAAGACCTTTTTCTTTCACTATCATCTCTTAACTCATTCCTAGAATGTGGATTTACTTTTATGAGGTGTTTAGTTGGGCCATAACTTCAGATTTCTTTTAAAAAATGTTACCAAGCGAATTCTTATTCCATCTTCTAACATTAAGCTTGAAATTGTTTAGCTTCTCAACAATTTGGAACATAGGCGATCCTTCCACTTTTATGTTCCATCATTTAGATATTTTATTAGCCAAATCAGGATGTTGAGCCCATATTTTTTCAAATTGAAAAGGAAAACCTTTTTTTGTTCCCATTTTTTCAACATAGAAAAAATAAAGCCAATAGTTCTATTCATTACAACACAACCCTTCATTAGAGACAACACTAACAACTGTGTTGCCTCTAAAGATATGGTTAATTTTGGTTTTAGAGAAACCCCTAATCATACTTATGCAGTCATCCATCATGTTTTTGATCCTCCAAGGTGAGAAAAAATTACCTTTCAAGATTTGTATAATCACATTTTAGCCCTATGTTCAATCTCAACATTAAAATAACCCTTATCCTTCATTCTTATTAATCCCTACTAGGAAGCAATAGTTTCAACCTCATTATTGGATTTTTTGTCAATATACAATGCACCCAAGCCAAGACACCAACACAATTAAAAGTTTTGAGACTGATGTAGACCTAGGGGTGTGACTAAATATCCAACCTCAATTTGATTCAAATACAAACAAAATGTCTATTTTCAACACAATGCCCTCACTAGGCTATTAGGCCTCAAATCACATCCTTTGATGAAATTATTGAATGAGGCTATACACAAGCCACCAAATCATGGATTAAGCACTAACAAAAGTCCCTAAACATTGTCCCAACCAATTCCACAAGGTTATTTTACAACATTCATGTGTTTCATTAGTTTGTCCTACCAAAACAACTACAAAATTACCCTTGTTTTACAATGGAAGGCCTTTCCAACCGCTTGGTTCTATTCCAAAACCTATTGATAGATATTTTTTTATGACGCAAAACATCATATTTCACCATTGTTGGGCTAAGCCATGCCCCTTTTGTCACTGTTCTACAAAACCCTCTATTTTCCCTCAATACACTAGGGTTTTAGAGAAACACCATATACCCAACCTCCCTAACGCAACTATTGTATTCAACATATTAAAATAATCCTGAAATAAGACAAACAACCTTCATTCATACTATTCCATCCATCAAATTGACAAACCCTGACTTAACAACCACAAATTCATAAGAAAATTGCCCCTGTCAGCCCTAGGGCATCACTTCAATACCGAGTTTCTTGCTTTAACAGACCCCTAAATGCAATGAACCTCTATCCTACCATGTTACACACCAATCCACTGAGTTACAGTTCCAAGACAGTGGGTGGATTGGTGGATCTCATTTGTTTTTAGCCCTCAAACCCTTACACAAGCAAAACAGGGCAGTCCCTATATTTGATTGTTTTCTCCCACAAAATAGTGATTTAGCACTTCAAAACAAATGTAAATGAAAGGGAACACATATATTTATCCACACCAATGATCTCAGATCATTTCAAGCTTGTGCAGGTCTGTACAACATAAAAGAACTTTAGAAAAATAGTAAAAACACATAAAATTGCTTCAAGAATGTGGTATTTGATATGATATTTTGGTATCAACTCCTCCAAAAACCTTTTTTCGGGCCTTGGAAGGATTTATAAATCATCTTAGACCCCAAATACCTTCAACCAACGTCCATAACTGATTTACAAACACTTAACAACCCATTATTTTGCAAAATTGCAATTTTGACAACTTTTAATGTCAACAATTGCAACTTTTTACATTATCAACTAGATGACTTCCAAGCACCCTAAACACATTGAAAATGGTATTGTTAGACCTTATTCACCTTGAATACATGACTCCCTACAAGAAAATCTATTCTACCTACTCTGACAATATTTGACCATCATTGACAATTTCTTCACATATTTGATCTTGTTTACAATATGGATCAATGAAACAATAAATGGTCTTTTAGACCTTATTAAAACATCAAAAAACTTTGAAAAACTCCCTAGAAACTTCTATGATCAACCTCTAATGCTCTAGTTGTTAACATAAGGTGTAGGTGCTCCTACACCAGAGACTCCCCAATGAGCTATGCCTGTATCACATGGAGTCGTCTTCCATTGATTGTAGAGCATATTATTGACCCCCATTCACAAAAAAAATATGGTTTCTTGGGCACAAAAGTGGAGCAGCTCAAAGATAGGGTCTTAGCAAAATTTAAAATTTAAAATTTCATTCTTCCTTTCTTATCATGCAAAGTTGTGACTCAATAAAACATGTATGCAAGGTCAACAACTTCAAAGCTAAGAATGGAAAATTGCTAAATGTTTAACCTTTTTGCTTTGCAATGGGATGGGAATACAATATGATAGAAGTGGGATAATAAATGAATCGTTTGAAGCATCAAACCAATATGCAAAGATGAAAGAAAGTGCTAACCCCTTAAACTGAAAAAAGTTTCTTTTAACTTTAAGTTTGTTGGGTAGCCAATTCTTTTAAGTTATCAAATCCTGCCATCATACATAATCAAAATGTTGTTGTTTCAAATGACTATGAGCACTAACTTTCACTATTTGAAGATGTTGAAACCTTGTCATAGAGAACTAGAACATTGATGCAACCACTCATCCTACCTTAAACAATTTTTATATCCAGAGCATAAACTTATGATGACTTAACCAAGCCTAGTACACACTCCCTCCCCGTTAACCACTTAGACATATGGATTTTATCAATGGACAGCTAAACCACCTCACACATGCACCTGAATTATGTCTATTAGTGTTCTAATTCATCTTTTTCAAGACAACTTAAACCAAAATATTATGTATGGTGAAACCATTCTTCTGCACACTACAAAAAATTTCAATGGAAATTTGCATTAAATGTAAATTTGCTACTATTTTTAGTCATGTAGGTGTCCAATAAACCACTTGGTGGTGTTTCCCTTCAAGTTTATTTACTTGAATGAAGAGAAAAAGTCTTTTTATTACAATTAGAGAATACATTTGAGGCCTTGGTTGTGTAACTGGTGGACCACAATCACATTTAACACTTGTTACAAAGTTTGGGAATTAAAACGTTTAGTAGAAGTCTAGTAAATCAAATAACTTGGATTAAGACTATGAGACTGTGAGACTGATAATGACTATCATTCATTTCCTTTCCCCTCAATTGTCATGAAAAAATCCTTGGAACATTGCCATACATTGTTCATGTAGGAAAATTCATCACGAAGTCTAGGTTTTTTAGGCTTCCATAGCCTCAGCTACTGTGAACTGCATCTCCCAAACTCCATGTTTGTGTTAGGTTGTAAAATAATGACATTTTAAAGTCATTAATTGCAAGGGATAGTCTCCTTCATACATTGATTTGATTTGCGATGGACACATTTGGACGATAGTAACAATAACTTGCAAACTATCAAGACTTGATTACCTCATAACTCGTCAAATTCTAGCGATGAAATGATAGATTAATCGTAATGTCACCTTGGGATCACATCACCATGAAATAACTTCATCCAACATCCTTATGAGTGCAGGTGCCATCAAATAGGTATTTGTTAGATCTTTCTTCCTCGAGCGAGGTAAATTTAGGAAGAGAAGAGGAAAGCGAGACATGTAGTAGGTCTAAAAGACAGAGATCAGCTATAGGTCAAAAGATTAGAAGAAAATTTTGTAAACACATGGAATTTTTTCTTGTTGAAGGGGGTTCATGTTCTTATGATGATGAGATCATAGGCGACATTAAGGTGCCCTTGAGGTACAAACATGTACGGAAATAATGGGTACCCAAGGAACTTCCTCCAATAAACACTGATTTTTGTGTCAACCAGAGGATATATCGTATAACACCATCATCATTACATGGTTTGGGCCTATTTTTCATGGATGACATAAAGGTCTATTACAAAAAAGTTACTGAATTGATGGAGTATGTCATACCCATTTATAGTTACAAAGATTGGATGCAATTGGTTTGATACACACGAAGTATGCGTAGGTATGCATTGTCAACAAATTATATAAAGCTAAAAGATAAGGATCAAAATAAAGAAGTGGCTATGTACATTGATGGAAGGCCAAAAGCATCAGAGAATATTGTAGGCTTTATAAACAGTACACGACCTGGGTCAACAAATAAAAAACCCAATTGCATATTCGAGGCGTGCGAGGGAAGCTGTGTTTTCGTATGTGCGATAAAATCAATAACTATAGGGGAAGAGTTGCTAATCGATTACAATTTGAATCACATAGATACAAACACAATTACTATGGGGGTGGTACGTACTATATACCATTTTACCCAACCTCCAATTAATGACTCCAATATACCATTTTATTATTATGTTTTTTTTCGTAAGTCTATTGGTTTCATTTCAGTAATATTTTTTTATATTTAATTTTTGTCACAGCGAGGCATTGATCGTATAGGGAAGGCTCTAGCCTAGAGCACAGATCATGATGCATCTTCATGCACTTCTACCTGACAGGTTTACCTCATTGTAATTGTAGAAATTAGATACAAGAAAAATGCTTTATTATTTATTTTTTTTCATAAGTTTATTGGGTAAATTTCGATAATGTTTTTAATATTCTTGTCGCAATTGGTTGATTGGGGAAAGGAACCAGCAGTAGAGGAGAGCATCCATAGAGAGGTGCAGTCACTATTATGTGATGATGAAATTGCATATTCGCAAACCCTCTGGATATGATAAGGAAGACCCAAAAAAATGTAATGAATAAATCCTTCAGTTGTTATTCATAGCGCCTCAAACATATGAGATAAGAGAAAGGGTTAAAATATTGACTGAGAGAGCACACAACATGCAAGTAAGCTATCATGAGATCTTTAATTATAACATAAGTTCATTCATGGTTTTATATTTTTACTCTTTTATATCATGAAATAAAATATGTGTTGTTTTTACAAGATTTTTTGCGTCCTCATGATGTTGGCCATGATCAGGGTACTACAGGTGTTGCCCGAGGAGTAGGTGTTGGTACAAGTATTAATCTTGATCTTCCTATGCATACATCACATCATCCAACCCCATCATCATGCCTATATTGTCAACTAAAATGTTGGCAACACATAGCATGCAGACATCGGGTAGTGCACCCTCTGGCAGCGAACACATGCCAAAACATGCGTCAGGACATGTACCTGGGGATGCAGAGGCCACTAGTATTGGTGATGTTTAAGTAGCATTTCCTGGATCTTCCCATATTACTAGTATGAGAACATTGCCAGTCACATTTATGGTGACTGAGAATTTCATTCCCATAAAAAGATAGAGAAGGTCCTAGGTACTTTAAAATGTTTTAATTATTATTATATATAATCCAATTGAAATTTACTTATTGATCACTCTTTTTAGACTAATGATCCCATGATCATTTTGCAGGAAATGATGTTTTTTATAAACATCTAAATGATATTACATTGGATATCTTCAGGCCCACCATACGTACATGGTGGAATGCCCAAAATCAAGATTTAAAAGATGAGCTCATTAACTGTTTAGTTGTGTTGTTTGGTAATAACACATTCAATTGAACCAAAGTTCTTAAGAAACCTGGTACCTATCTAAAGTATGTGAGGGACCAATATAGGTCACATTTAGAGAAGAACAAAAAGTACAAGTGTCACCCCATGATTCTAGAGAGGGAGTGGAAGGACCTAGTGTCAGATGGAAAGGAGAAGGTTGAAAAGAAAAAAAGGAAAGACACCACCGGGCCAAGGAAGGTATGTTGATACTATCAACAATGTAATTATATACTGATTACTTTTTCTTTTTACATAATCTAACGTATTTCAAACTTTTCATAGGCTTCCTGACACATTGAAGGCAACAAAGGAAAGACTAGAAAAACATGGGAAACACAAACTTGGCTCTAGTGGTTATATGAAATTAGCTGCACGAATTGTAAGTATCAATAAATGAAATATTGCATCCAAATAATAAATTGCAAATAATTTTAGTTTTATCACAACATAGAAGCAAAATTCATGATCTTATGCAAAAATGCAGGGCTCTGAATTCAACAGAGTTCCCGCAAAAGAGGACCTGAAGATTTCCTTCAAGCAAGGCTATGGAGCGGTGGCTGAACGCCTAAGACTCTTGACTGGGAAAACACAAGATTCCATTGCATCCGACAAGAAGGTAAATAAAATCAATGAAGTTTATTTAAAATTGAATACTTGTGCAATCTATTCAATATTAATTTCCACCATAAAGTAATTATGTTCCTATTTGTTTTAAACAAGCAAGCAATGATAATACTACACATGACATTGGAATGCATCCTGCTGAGGGTGGAGCACAACCTACAGATGAAGGTCATGGTGTGCATCCCAGTACTGGATGTATTCATGTGCTATACAAAACACAGTATGGATTAATACAATTAAACATCTTTAATTGCAATTGGTGTATTAATTAATGTAACCTTTCGTGTTTCAACTTTAGAGCATGTAGAGCATGATCAACATGTTGAGCATGATCAGGCTAGACAAGATTAGGAACACGATGTGGCCCCATCAGGTAAAGAGGACCACTCTAATGTTCTTTTAAACACATTTAATTGCAATTGGTGTATTAATTAATGTAACCTTTCATGCTTCAACTCCATATCAGGATTTAGAGGGTGTTCAACATGTTGAGCATGAGGCTATAAGACAAGATTAGGAACATGATGCGACCCCATCAGGTAAAGAGCACCACTCTAATGTTCTTTTAATTAATGAAATACTTGTAACAATAATAATAAAACATATCAATTTAACATTTCTTTGTTATTGCAGCAGACCCCCCCCTCATAGTAGCCTCCATGTCGTGAGTACATGACTAGGCATACATTAAGATCATGAGCAGAGGGTAGAACAACTGAAGGGGGGATAGATGATTTAGAAAATGATACTCCAATTCTTCTTTTTTTAGCTGCAAAAAAGAAACAAAAAAAAAGTGATTGTAATCATATTATGACAACCATATTTTTGATAATATGTAAAAACTGAAAGAATGAATGGTATATGTTAATGAATGAATGTTATATGTTAATGAATGAATGTTATATGTTATTAATGGATGGATGAATGAATGAATGTTATATGTTATTAATGGATGAATGAATGATTAATGTTATATGATCGAGTATGGGGAATTGAGAGTGATGTGAGGGGGGGGGAGGGGCCAAATGATCTTCCACCATCATGTGATTGGCCCTGTTAAGTAGAGAATATTAAACTATTCTCGAAACAAAGAGAAGCTCAATAAGGTAATGCACTTTTCAATATAAGAAATGCATCATTTGAAGCATCAAACCAATATGCAAAGATGAAAGAAAGTGCAAAATTTTCACTATGGTGGCAGAAAAATGATTTTTTATACCCTGATGCCTTCATTTTCCAAGCCAATTTCTCCTACTTTTCATAGCTCTGCCATGTTTGTGGATATGATATGTCTCCTACACAAAAATCATGTACTAGTTTACAGTGTTCAATCCAACTACATCCAAGTATCTTTTTAATTCCTCCATCTTTCATCAATATCTTTACTATTTGAACCTCATAAAGATTTTTTAGATGAAGAACCCATTATTGTGAAATGTGCTTCCAGTTGAGTAAAGTGAATCCATGCTTTGCATTATAATTTGAAGTTGTTTCCATTCCAATGTTCTAAGTTTAGTTTGTTTGTCTGGCTTTGTATGAATACCACATTGTGTTGTGTGTGGATTTGGTTTCAAAACTCTATTTCTTTTGTTTTTAGTGGTGACATAACTCTAAAATTTGACTTTTGTGCATAACAGGTTAGTGGAAAAATTGACATCTCTGAAGGGTTTAGAGGCTCGATTGAGAGAGATACATGGATATTTGGATCTTGTTGTTGATGGGAGGCTTCCACTTAAACATGAAATTTTGTACCATCTATAGGTATGCAAACATTTATCTACTTACATTCATTCAAGAGGCTAGATCACTTATCTTTTTTCATATGGTTGGATTAATGTGGCATACAATGTCAATGTGGGCTATAGTTTTTTTAGTATGTTCAAGTTATGCATAGTTTACAATGAATAGAGGGTGAAAAGGGGAGTGTAAGTTAAAACAACCATCATTAACAATCATTCTTTATACTATGTTATATTGATTCATTATTCCTAAAATTATTAAACATATAGACTAGGTAGAGAACTCTATTCAATACATGAGTATGTACTACATATATTGTTGTGTCCAAGCCTTATGATCTTGGATATATCTAGGAAGGCCCAAGAAAGGAGTTACATGTATATAAGTAGTTGATTGGATGTCTGAGAAGTTTTGGAAGAATAACAATAGAGGACTTGTATGTGTAACAATAAATAACAATGCACTAGTTTCAATAAGAGTTGCATGGACATGGATATAGACACATATGTGATTTTTTTTCAATTCCCCCCTTCTGCTATTATGGTATTGATCTTATTACAGGTCCTCTCTATATTGCTAGCATTGTATTGAACACTACCTCTGAAACAAAAGCAACATTTTTTCTACTCTTGTACAATTGTTCTTTTTGTAATTCCAATTATTTTCCTATACTAAAACTTTTGGAATATTTTGTAAAAGTGAATTTACAATTCAGTATGCAAATTCATCCATGTTTCAAAACTTGCAACCTCAATATGGATAAATACTATCTCACAAACCCCTTCCACTAGCACACAAAAATACAACACCTGCCTGTGAATATTGAAATAATTAATCAGTTTTCATTCTCACATCACTCATAGGAGCCCGCTCAGATGAATGAAAGGCTAAGTAATGTAATATAATAATATAAAAAATAGATTTATGGTTTCAATAATATAATATTATGAATATCTTTTCCTTTCTTTCATATCTTGTTCCCCCATGATAAAGAGTTAGAAATTAAAACACCAAAAAAATATGAATATTGTTGTTCCATATTCTCTTCTTCTTTTATTGTCACATATTTAAACTCTCCACTTAATCAAAACAATCGGCATAGATCAATATCACCCATTGTTGGCTTCAAGTGCTCATTATAAGTAGCCATTGTCCCATGAGTGATGTAGTAATAACTAGCTATCCGTCCTAGATCATTAACCTAGAAATATCCACTTTTCCAATCATATTTCACCAAATTGCTTTTGTCCAAGATAGTTGCAGCTAAATGTATTTGTTAACATAAAGAGTTCAATTATCAGAAGCACTAACAAGTACCATTAAAGTAAAATGCAAGGGTCATACTTGTCTAACAATACCATAGTAAAATTACTATGTACTAAATCGAAAATCACAACTATGCTTACCAAGTTTGCCCTTCTCTCTTCTAAGGTATTGTCTTTCTATAAAGCATCAACATATAGACCATATAGAACTAGGTTTTGTAGCATGTGAATGTAAAGATAAGTGTATCCCAACCATGTGCATGCCTCCATTGCATTTTTAATTGCACCTAGGACAATTTCTGCATTTAAATGATCTACTAATTTTGAGATAAACTGGCTCTCAATTGGTAATTATTGATTCATAAGGGACAAATAATATTGCAGCTCACTATGACCTATTAATATTATTCCTTATCCATTGGAATCATACTGTGGCCTTCCATATATTGATTTTCCAAAAATTTCTCTATTGTTAGCATGGGCATCTCCAACATGGAGCCTTTTTCAAAGGGATGCTAAGGTGTATGATCCTTATTGATTGATGTTTAAGTAAAGCCTATAGATATCAAGCAGTTTTATCAAATGGTTTTGGTGAAACCATGTGGTGTGATCTAATGAACTATGGTGGATGTAGGTACTTTGATAAATCATACCATTCAACACTTTATTAGTGTATTGATTTTCTCAAGTTGTTGATCTTCAAGGTGAATCAAAGGGTATATAGTCAAGTGCAAAAACATAAGTTTAACCAACATGTCTTGGTTGGATTTTGAAGTCAAATATGTTCAAGTAATTTTGGGTTGAAGAGAAGATCTCCCTTGACCATTAATATTGATGTAAAATTGATCTAGACCATTAATTGAGTGGGGTTAGAGTGCATTATAGGGGATGATCAATTAGATTTTGCAGAACCATGTGGTGTCATCTAGTAGATTTTGGTAGATTGGTCCACCTTCCACCTTGGTAGTTCATCTATCCATTGATATCATTGATCATCAAATCCAAAGCATCTCAATTGTTAATATTGTCTTGTGTTTAGGCAATTAAGGTGGTGGATCCAAGTAATGAATAGGAAAAATTTGAAGGAAACTTGGCATAGTAAGATTAACTCTTATTGTTCAAGGAGTTTTCTTGTAAGGGTATAGTTTTAGAGGAAAACCATGATTTGGATGCCAAGTTGCTGCTTGGGAAGATGGTAGCTGATAGTTGATTTTTTCCCATAGTGTTCATGGAAACTGAGGAGATTGACTCCCTAAGTTATGGGTTGTATTCTAGCCATTTAATTGGCATTAGAAATCAACAAATTTAGGTCTCTCCAAGAATTATGCGTTTGGATTTGAGGAATATTTTCCCCTGTTCTACAAAAAATCTGATCCAAAGGAATGTCCTATAATGCATGAGGTGTGGGCATCATGATATTGATCCCTTCAAGTATTGAATTTCTCCTTTGAGATGCAATGTGACAATCATAACATACTTGAAGGTTCTTAACAACTCTAATAGTTGTACCAGGGGCCATGTTTAACAAACCAAATTCAATTGCTAACTTTTCATTGCAGTAGAAGCATACCACTACCTCAATGCTTGAATGAGTAGTAATACAAAATTTTCATCTAAGCGCAATATCTTTTCAGACATGCTCCAACAATCAAATTTTTTTTATTTCCATTAGAAGGCTTGTCCTTTAACCTCTTAAAAAGTGAAATTCTTTATGAGATGTACTTTGAATAAGATCTAACAAAATAACTCCATGGGGTGATTTGCATTAAACTTGAGTTCTCTTTTCTAGTATTCAATGTGATATATATATATATTTTTATAGAAAAAACCACTCATGCTTGACATTAGGGAAGAATGAAAGCACTACAACAATACCAATGAAGTCCATGTGCAACAATCTTGGAGATGCATTTAGATGCAGTGTGGCAATCATAACATACTTGAAGGTTCTTAACAACTCTAATAGTTGTACCAGGGGCCATGTTTAACAAACCAAATGCAATTGCTAACTTTTCACTATGGTGGAAAATAAATGATGCAGTGGTTGGCCTTGTTAAGTAGAGTGAATGAATAATTTTAAAAAAAAAAACTGCAGGGTTTCGTCACAATTTCAACGAACATAGCCTGATGAACCACAAAAAATTGTGATGAGGTTGATGTACATGTGACAAAGTTTTCGTTGTAATGGAAACTCCACCTCATTGGAAAAAGGATGAATGTTTGGTGCTTTTTCAACGCTTTGAAATGGGCACTTTGCAAAGTTTTTTGTGTTTTTTGTCGTTGATAGATGGACGAAGTTATGTCAATTTTGTGACAGAAATTGCCAACATTTTCCATGGTGCTGACCAATGATGTTGGGTCATGGTTTTGACGAATAAAAGTTGGTCATTAAAGTGATGAAATTTAAAACAGTGTTGCATCGGTAATTTGACAATATTTTGTCTATATGTCACCAAACATTCATTGGAATTTGTAGTCAAATACAATAGTGTGTTGTCATATATTCCATTCAACATAACACATATGTTGTACTCCATTCAAACAATCAAAGATAAGAGTCAATGTCGTTCAATTATGATGCATAAACAAATGCATTATACACGGCATAAAATTTTGATGTATAATGGAAATATAATCTACACCATTTAACCCTAATACATAAGTGCACTTGAAATTCAATGGCATACATGCCATTGGACCAAACCAACATGAAAGATGGTGTAAATTTCCTTCTATTCATCGTGCGACCAAATCGAAAGTTCCAACATGTCTGAATGGGTAGTTTTATGTTAGGAAAGGTCATGTTTCACCCCAAAACATGTTGAAGTGGTCCAAGCTACAATGCATTAGCGATATCTCTTAAGAGACCAACGTGCAAAAAGACAACAAACTTCGATGAGTTGTTATTTGAAAACCATGACACTTAGAAACATTCCATTTGAAGGTATGAGATCACCAAGGCCCCTCTACAATAACCTCTTGGATTTTTATACTTTCGAGCTTTTTGTCCATGGTATTGAGTTTTCTGTTGATGGAAAAAGCATTAGATGCATGCAATGTAAAGTTGCAAGGTAGTGTAACTTTCATTTTTTTCATTGTATGACCAAACCAAAAGTTCCAACATGTTTGAATGGGTAGGTTTATGTTAGGCATGGTCTTGTTTTGCACACAAACATGCTAAAGTGGTCCATGCTACAATGTACCGACAATATCTCTTAAGAGACCAACGTGCAACAAGGAAACAAAATTTGATGAGATGTTACTCAAAAACCATGGAACTTAGAAACATTCCATTTGAAGGTACAAGATCATGTAGGAACCCTCTGCAATAACCTCTCTTGGTTTTTGATATCTCCAAGCTATTTGCCTATGGTGTCAATTTTTTAGTTGATAGAAAAAGTGTCAAATGCATGTAGTGTAAAGTTGCAAGGTGGTGTAACTTTCATTCTATTCATTGTATGACAAAATTAATAGTTCCAACATGTCCATATGGGTATGTTTATGCTAGGTATGGTCCTATTTTGCACCTCAACATGTCAGAGTGGTCTGAGCTTCAATGCACTAGTGATATCTCTTAAGAGACCAAAGTGCAAAAAAGAAAAAAACTTTGATGAGCTATTACTCATAAACCGTGGCACTTAAAAACATCTCCTCTAAAGTTATGAGATCACATAGGGACCCTCTACAATAACCTCTCTCAATTTTTAATATTTTTGAGTTGTTCTTTCGTGGTGTCAAGATTTTAGTTGATGGAAAAAATGTCAAATGAATGTAGTGTAAAGTTGCAAGGTGGTGTAACTTTCATTTTGTTCATCATACGAAAAAAATGACAGTTCCAACATGTCCAAATAGGTAGGTTTATGATAGGGATGGTCCTGTTTTGCACCCAAACATTCTAGACCGGTCCGAGCTACAATGCATTAGTGATATCTCTTAAGAGACCAAAGTGTAAAAAGGTAGCAAACTTTGACAAACTATTACTTGGAAACCATGGCACTTAGAAAAATTTTATTTGAAGGTACAAGATCATTAGGGCATATCTAAAATAAACTCTCTTAGTTTTTGAAATCTTTGAGCCGTTTTCCCATGGTGTTGAGTTTTCAGTTGATGGAAAAAACACCAAATACATGTAGTGTAAAGTTGCAAGGTCGTGTAACTTTTATTCTATTCATCATATAACCAAATTGATAGTTCCAACATGTTTGGATGGGTAGGTTTATGCTAGAAATGGTCCTATTTTTCTCCCAAACATGTCGGAGTGGTCCGAGCTACAATGTACGGATGATATCTCTCAAGAGACCAAAGTGCAAAAAGACAACAAATTTTGATGGGCTATTACTTAGAAACCAAGACACTTAGAAATATTTTTTCTAAAGCTATGGGATCACATAGGTCCCCTCTACAACAACCTTTCTAGGTTTTTGATATCTCCAATTCATTTTCCCATGGTGTCAATATTTTAGTTGATGAAAAAAACATCAAATACATGTAATGTAAAATTGCAAGGTGGTGTAAATTTCATTATGTTCTTGTATGACCAAACTGATTGTTCCAACATATTTGGATGGGTAGGTTTATGCTAGGCATGGTCTTGTCTCACACCCAAACATGCCAGAGCGGTTCGAGCTATAATGCACTAATGATATCTCTTAAAAGACGAAAGTGCAAAAAGGAAGGAAACTTTGATGAGTTGTTACTCAAAAATCATGGCACTTAGAAACATTTCTTCTAAAGCTTCGGGATTGTGTAGGGCCCCTCTACAATAATCTCTTTTGATTTTTGATATCTCTAAGTTTTTTGGTTGTGCTTTCAAGTTTTTAGTTGATGGAAAAAGCGTCAGATGCATGCAGTGTAAAGTTTTGAGGTGGTGTAACTTTCATTTTATTTGTCATACAACCAAAGTGACATATCCAACACATCCAGATGGGTAGGTTTATGCTATGCATGGTCCTATTTCACACCCAAACATATTGGAGTGGTTCGAGCTATAATGCACCGATGATATCTCTTAAGAGACCAAAGTGTAAAAAGGTAGCAAACTTTGACGAGTTATTAATCATAAACCATGACACTTAGAAATATTCCATCTAAAGGTATAGGACCACGTAGGGAACCTCTACAATAACCTCTCTTTATTTTTGATATCTACAAGCCATTTAATCGTCGTGCCAATATTTCAATTGATGGAAAAAGCATCAAATGCATGTAGTGTAAATTTGCAAGATGGTGTAACTTTCATTTTGTTCGTCATTCGACCAAACAAAAATTTCTAACACATTTGAATGGGTAAATTTATGCTAATAAAGCTCTTGTTTTGCACCAAAACATGTTGTAGTGGTATGAGATACAATGCATTGACAATATCTCTTAAGAAACCAAAGTGCAAAAAGGAAAAAAAACTTTAACGAGTTGTTACTTGGAAATTATGGAACTTAGAAACATTTCATCTGAAGATATGAGATCATGTAGGGCCCCTCTACAATAGCCTCTCTTAGTTATTGATATCTCCAAGTAATTTTCCTATGGTTTTGAGTTTTTAGTTGATGGAAAAAGCATCATATGCATGCAATGTAAAGTTGCAAGGTGGTGTAACTTTCATTTTGTTTGTCATAAGACCAAACCAACAGTTCCAACACATCCAGATGGGTAGTTTTAAACTAGGTGATGAGGGTGCAGCCCGAAACTTAGAAAATAACCCACAAACAAGAGAAAAATTTTATTATTCAGAAAAAAATGGAACTTCTTACATGCAGAGGATCTCAAATCCCCAAGTTCTACAACACATGCAAGTTACAGAAAGCTACAGAATAACCCTTTCACAATATGCGAGCTTGTCCCCAAAAAGTTACCCAAAAATTAGAAACCCGCCCATAAATAGAGCTCATCATTAGTTTGGAGCCAAAACAACATTCAAATTTGAGTTTAGGTGGTTTGGCACCGAAAATTACAACTTGAAGTTCAAATTTCAAAAGTACATTTGCAATTGTATCTTCTAGAAAGTGCGCCAACTTCCCGGGGCCATAACTTTTGATCCGGGACTCCGATTCGCGAACCGTTTGAACTGTTGGAAAGGTCTCAAAGTCAATAATGTGCTCAAAATCCGCTACGCTGATTTCGGCAAGTTTTGGGGACGATCCAGGAGCTCTAAGTGCCTCAAATCTAACTTAGAATATTTTTAGGTGTAAATCTGGGAAACTAAAATTGCAATATCTTTCAACCCAGGAACCGAAAATAAAAATTGTAAATTGGGAATTTCATTATGACGAAAAGGGTATCCAAAAATGTAAAAACATCTAAAAATTGAGAAACTTGAAATTTAACTATTTTTGGGTGATGCAAGATTGCCCTTACACCACTGGATGCTCCTGCATCACTAGGCATGGTCTTTTTTCACACCCAAAAATGCCAAAGTGGCTCGGGAGCTACAATGCATCAACAATGTCTCTTAAGAGACCAAAATACAAAAAGGAAACAAACTTTGACGAGTTGTTACTAAAAAATCGTGGCACTTAGAAACATCTCATCTAAAAGTACAAGACTATGTAGGGACCCTCTACAATAATCTCTCTTAGTTTTTGATATCTCTGAGTCATTCGCCCATGGTGTCGATATTTTAGTTGATAAACAAGAATCAAATGCATATAGTGTAAAGTTGCAAGGTGGTGTAACTTTCATTCTATTTGACGTGCGACCGAATCGACATTTCCAACACATCTAGATGGGTTAGGTTTATGCTAGGCATGGTCCTGTTTTGCACCCAAACATTCTAGAGTGATCTGAGCTACAATGCACCAATGATATCTCTTAAGAGACCAAAATGCAAAAAGGTAGAAAAATTTGATGATTTGTTACTCGAAAACCATGGCACTTAGAAACATTACATATAAAGGTACATGATCTTGTAGGGCCCTTGTATAATAACCTCTCTCAGTTTTTGATATAGATCCCAACCGTTAAATCTCATGGTGTCGAGATTTCAATTGATGGAAAAAGCATCAAATGGATGTAGTATAAAATTGCAAGGTAGTGTAACTTTTGTTCTATCCATCCTACGAACAAACCAATAGTTCCATCATGTCTAGATGGGTAGGTTTATGTTAGGCATGGTCCATTTTTGCACCCAAACATGTCAGAGTGGTCCGAGCTACAATGCACCAATGATATCTCTTAAGAGACCAAAGTGCAAAAAGATAACAAACTTTGACGAACTGTTACTCAAACATTGTAGCACTTAGAAACATTATATATGAAGGTACATGATTTTTAAAGGACCCTCTACAATAAAATCTCTCAATTTTTTATATCTCTGAGCCATTTTCCCATGGTGTCGAGTTTTCAGTTGATGACAAAATGTAAGATGCATGCAATGTAAAGTTGCAAGGTGGTGTAACTTTCATTTTGTTCATCGTACGACCAAACCAAAAAATACCAATACATACAGATGGGTTGGTTTAGGAATGATCCTATTTCACACCCAAGCATGTTGAAGTGGTCCAAGCTACAATGCACCAGTAATATCTCTTAAGAGACCAAAGTGCAAAAAGGTAGAAAATTTTGATGAGTTACTCAAAAATCATGGCACTTAGAAAAAATTTGTCTGAAGGTATGGGACCGTGTAGGGCCCCTCTACAATAACCTATCTTTGCTTTTGATATCTTCAAGCCTTTTTACCATGGTGTCGAGATTTCAGTTGATAGAAAAAGCTTTAAATGCATGTAGTGTAAAGTGGCAAGGTGGTGTAACTTTTGTTTTGTTCATTGTACGACCAAACTAGAAATTTCAACACATCCAGATAGGTAGGTTCATGCTAGGCAAGGTCCTATTTTGTACCCAAAATTGTCAAACTAGTCCGAGCTATAATGCAACAATAATATCTCTCAAGAGACCAAAGTGCAAAAAGGTAACAAACTTTGACGAGCTATTATTTGAAAACCGTGGCACTTAGAAATATTTTGTCTAAAGGTATGGGATCATGTAGGGCTCCTCTACAATAACATCTCTTGGGTTTTGATATCTCCAGGTTGTTTTCCCGTTGTGTCAATTTTTCAGTTGATGGAAAAAGTGTCAGATGTATGTATTGTAAAGTTGCGAGGTGGTGTAACTTTCATTCAGTTCATCATACGACCAAACCAACAGTTCCAACACATCCAAATGGGTAGGTTTATGCTAGGAATGGTCATGTTTCATACCAAAACATGTTGGAAGTGGTCTGAGCTCTAATGCACTAGTGATATCTCTATAGAGACCAAAGTGCAAAAAGGCAGCAAACTTTGACAAGTTGTTACTCAAAAACCATGGCACATAGAAACTTTTTGTCTAAAGGTACAAGATCATGTAGGACCCCTCTTAATAACATTTCTCAATTTTTGATATCTCTAAGTCATTTTCTCGTGGTGCCGATATTTCAGTTGATGGAAAAGGCATCAAATGCATGTAGTGTAAAATTGCAAGGTGGTATAACTTACGTTATGTTCACCATACAACCAAACTAATAGTCCAAACATTCAGATGGGTAAGTTTCTCCTAGGCATGGTCCTACTTCACACCCAAACACGTTGAAATGGTTTGATTTACAATGCACCAATGATATCTTTTAAGAGACCAAAGTATAAAAAGACATCAATTTTTGACAAACTGTTACTCAGAAACTGTGGCACTTAAAAATTTTTGTTTGAAGGTATAGAGTCACATAGATACCCTCTACAATAACCTATCTTAGTTTTTGATATCTTGGAGCCGTTTTCCTAGAGTTTAAAGTTTTTAGTTGGTGGAAAATGAGTCAGATGCTTGCAGTGTAAAGTTGCAATGTGGTGAACTTTTTCTTTGTTTGTCATGCAACCAACCGATAGTTCCAACACGTTCAAATGGGCAGGTTTACGCTGGAAAGGGTCTTGTTTCACATCCAAACATGCCAGAGTGGTCCAACCTACATTGCACTAGAAGCATGAAGCATACACATGAACACATGGAGTATACATAGGAAGCATGAAGCATACATGTGAATACATGTAATACATGAAGTATACACATGAAGCATACATGTGAATACATGTAATGCATGAAGTATACATAGGAATCATGAAGCATACACATGAACACATGGAGTATACGTAGGAAGCATGAAACACACATGTGAATACATGTAATAAGTGAAGTATACACAAGAAGCATGAAGCATACACATAAATACATGAAGTATACACAAGAAGCATGAAGCATACAAGTGAACACATAAAGTGTACGTAGCAAGTATGAAGCATACATGTGAATACACATAATACATGAAATATAAACAAGAAGCATGAAGCATATACGTGAATACATGAAGTATACACATGAAGCATGAAGCATACACATGAACATATGAAGTATACATAGGAAGCATGAAGCATACACATGAATACATGTGAATACACGTGAACACATGAAGTATACATAGGAAGCATGAAGCATACACATGAATACATGTAAGACATGAATTTTAAACAAGAATCATGAAGCATACGCATGTATACACATAATGCATGAAGTATACATAGGAATCATGAAGCATACACATGAATGTACACGTAATACATGAAGTATACACAAAAAGCATGAAGCATACACATGGATACATGAAGTATACATAGAAAGGATGAAGTGTACACATGAAAACATAGAGTATACACATGAAGCATGAAGCATACACATTAATACATGTAATAAATGAAGTATACACAAGAAGCATGAAGCATACAAGTGAACACATGAAGTATACATAGGAAGCGTGAAGCATACATGTGAACACATGAAGTATACATAAGAAGCATGAATGATACATGTGAATACATGAAGTGTACATAGAAATCATGAAGCACACATGTGGATTCACATAATACATGAAGTATACACATAAATACACATGAGACATGAAGTAGGAAGCATACACATGAAAAAGTGAAGCATGTACTCAAATACATGTAAGTCATGAAGTATACACATGAAAATATGTAAGTCATAAAGTATACATTAGAACACATGTAATGTTGGATATTACTGATATGTGGTTGTCATTGATGTCAACACTATTGGCATTTAAGGCTATATATGTCGAGGATATTGAGAAAATTGTAATAAAATATGTTGCAGGTTGTTGGTGATGCAGTAAAGTTCAATATTGCCACCATACTGATGGTTAGATCAGTATATTGATGATAAGAGGTTGTGGATTAAAGGGTTTGTTTTCAAGTGCATCTAGTTTATCCACATAAATTTTCAAAGGTTCACATGAAGATTTGATTGAGTTATGAGTATATGTGTTCTGACAATTGTTATGTTGCTTCAGTTGGTATTCCTGAAAGAAGATAATGTGAATCTAGTAATTTGAGTAATTTTGGATGCTTCTGTAGTGATTCATGATGCTTGTGGATGTTTCCAGATTGTTCTCTATCTGTTTTGTTGATCTGTATTGATTGTTGTGCTCGTGATTAGTGATTTTCTTCTGTGTGTTCATTCTTTTCATGATCATGGCCGACAGGGTGATTGTAGTGTGTTGTGGATCTTCGAGGCATAGTTTTTTAAGGTGTTTTGTGTTCAAGGATGTTGTTTTGGGCCCTTACTATATTTTGGCCAACATTGTTTGGTGCGCATTAATAATTGTTTATTGATTTAGGCCGACAGTTTGTATACACTTTATATTTTGTTGGGTTGACATGTAGTTGTTCTAATCTATAGTTGCAGATATATATGATCGATTGTTTATACCATTTGAAGGAAATGGTGTGAGTGGTGTGTGAAGTGTGTGAGTGTTGTTTGCGAATAATATTCTAATCATTGTAAGGTAGAAGTAAAGTGTGAAGAAGAGTGAGAAGGTGTTTATGTGCTTAACCGAAACTATAATCAAACATTAGAAGATTCTATTTTCTCAATTCAAAATCTTTTGGATGTAATTCAAATGTTTCTATAAGATAGTTTATCTTCATTTGGGAAGTAAGCCTTTTGTATTTGAGTAGTGAGCTCTAGGCAGTGTGCCTGAATGCATGTGCATTTCCATTTACAATTCTTTTATACTTTTAACAAGGTATAATCTTGTGGATTAACCTCCACCATGG
Source organism: Sequoia sempervirens (assembly GCA_007258455.2). NCBI lineage: Eukaryota > Viridiplantae > Streptophyta > Pinopsida > Cupressales > Cupressaceae > Sequoia > Sequoia sempervirens. Next base: position 546,542,078 of record VDFB02281492.1, read on the forward strand.
TATTTCCCCTAATAGGGTTTCCACATAAAAAAATTTGGTGTTATGTGTGTTTCTAATGTGTTGATGGTTTATGCTTTCATGTTTATATATCAGATTTGAGAATAAGTTTAATAAGTATAATCCATGTGACAACTAATTCACCCCCCCTCTCAGTTGTCTACCCTTGTGTTTCCATCAATTGGTATCAAAGCAGGTTCCCCAGAAGAAGTTTAATAGCTTGAGGTGATCTGGGATGGCAACATACAAGAAGGATAGTCTGATATTTGATGGAACTAATTATTCTTTGTGGAAGACTCAAATGGAGTGTCATCTAAGATGCATTGGTGAACCTTACTAGATAATTACAAAGAATAGGTATATCATCCCACAGAATGGTCCTTCTACTATAGGTAAGATTAAGGAAGTCAAGTACAATATTGGGGCTAAGGAAGCATTGTTGAGTACTCTGACTAATTTTGAGATGGAAAATGTAATGGAGCTGAAGATTGCTTATGAGATTTGGAAAAAGTTGGAAACTTTGTATGAAGGTGATGCCCATGTGAAGATTTCTCAGTTGCAAATCTTGAAAGGGAAATATGAAATGTTGAGAATGGGTTAAGATGAGGACATCACTTCTTTTATGTAGAGAGTGAATGAACTTGTGTTTAGTATTAGATGTGCTGGTGGAACATCGGAAGAATCAGAGATTGTTGCTAAAGTGCTCAGATCCTTTCCTGCTACATAAAAACCCAAAGCTACTACTATTGAGGAGATATAGACTGTGAAAAATGTAACCAGAGACATGTTGATTGGTAAGCTTACCGATTTTGAGTTAAGTCAGTTTGGTGATTCTCTTCCTAAGATAGAATCTGCACTCAAAGCTACTATCTCTAGAAAAGACAAGCAGAGATATGATTCGGGAGAAAGTTCTAGAAAAATGTCCAAGTATGAGCAGGAAATGAGAGAGGTTGAAGAAGAAGAGAGAAAACTAGACAAGCTTGAAGCACTCATTGTCAAGAGAGAAGCCAGAGGAGAAGGTAAGTATAAAGGGAAATTTCCTATTAAATGTTTTTCTTGTAATAAGATAGGTCATTTTTCCTCAAAGTGTCCAGAAAGAGTTCCTAAGCCAAGACCTAACAAGCCTAGATTCTAAAGAAAGTGTTATTTTGTTCCTGATGAAGTTGTGATAGATGATGAATCTAATAAAGGGAATTTAAGTGAGGACAAATGGGTATTTATTGCTATCAAGGAAAATGATCCAATACCTATTGAATTTGATAGTTGCACAAATGTGGAGAAAGCTCTAGTTGCTAGAAAAAATATGAATGGGTGATTGACAGTGGATGCTCTCATCACATGACAGGTGATAAAAGTAAAGTTGTGAGTTTGGAAAAGTATTATGGTGGTGTTCTAAGATTTGGTGATGACAAAGATGGTGCAATCCATGGCAGAGGATCCATTTCTCTTGATGGTAAGCATAATACTGATGATGTTCTATATGTGGAAGGTTTGAAGCATAATCTCTTAAGTGTTGGAAAAATGGTTGAAAAGGGATAAAATATTCAATTCAAGGATGGAAAGTGTAGAATATTGGGGAGTTCAAAAAATGTGATTGCATATAGTACAAAAAGAAAAGGTAATATCTTTCACCTGAATGCTGCTAGTAAAAGTTGTTTGATTGCTCAAGTTGATGAAAGCTAGTTGTGGCATAGGAGAATGTGTCATGTAAAATTTGATAATATTAGCAAGATAAGTTCTACTCAGGTAGTGAGATATCTTCCTAAGTTGACAAAACCTACAAATACTATATGCAAGGAATGTCAGTTATGGAAGCAAACTAGAGTTTCATTCCAGGGCAAACAACATTGTTCAAATGAAGTGTTGGAGCTTGTGCATACTAACTTGTGTGTTCCTTCTAGAGTCAGAAGTTTACAAGGATATAGGTATTTCATGTTACTTATTGATGATTATTCTAGAATGATGTGAGTTACTTTCTTAAGGGAAAAATCTGAAGCTCTAGAGAAATTCAATATTTTTAAGGCTATGGTTGAGACAGAGACAGGTCTGGAGATTAAATGTCTGAGATTAGTTAGAGGTGGTGAATTCACTTCTGGTGAGTTTAATTATTTTTGTGAAAAACATGGGATAAAGAGACAATTATCTTCTCCGCAGACCCCTTAGCAAAATGGGGTTATGGAAAGGAAGAACAAGACAATTCAAGAAGCTACTAGGACTATGATGCTAGAAGGAAATGTTCTACATATCTACTAGAGAGAAGCTATGAGTACTGCTGTTTACACTCTCAACCAGGTACAAATCAAAGGTGATACCATTAAGACTCCTAATGAGCTATGGTATGCTCATAAGCCTACTGTTAGATACTTCAAAATATTTGGGAGTAAATTCTATATCAAAAGAGATGAAGATATAGGAAATTTTGATGCTAAAAGTGATGAAGGAATCTTTCTTGGTTATTTTACTAAAAGTAAAGCCTACCAGTGCTACAATAAGAGATTGAGGAAAGTAATTGAGATTACTAATGTCAAGGTTGATGAAGACACAGTTAGACCATCCAGAACTTGTGGATATGATTCAGATTATCAAAATGATAGTTTAGATAAAGAAAAGAAAGTTCATACCACAAATCAAGTTTAGATCATTCCAATGAATTGGGAAAATCAATAGGAAGGAACTAGTGAAAGTGTAGAAGTAAGATCACAAGAGCCTAAAGTTCAAGAAAACCCTAAGACTCTAAGGTATGTAAGACTAAATCATTCAAAAGATCAGATTATTGGTGATAAGAACAAAGGTGTTCAAACCAGGAGAAGAATTGCAGAAGAATATTGTTTGATCTCAAAGATTGAACCTAATAGTGTCAATGAAGCATGCAAATATGAACATTGGGTGGAAGAAATGAAAGAATAACTACTCCAAATTGAGAAGAACGATACATGGATTCTTGTTCCTAGACCTAAGGATAAAAATGTAATTGGAACTAAATGGGTCTTTTAGAACAAACTGAATGAGCAAGGTGAAGTTTCCAGAAACAAAGCAAGACTGGTGTGTAAAGGATATTCTCAGATGGAAGGAATTGACTTTGAAAAAACTTTTGTTCCTATTGCTAGGATTGAAGCTGTGAAACTATTTCTTGCTTATGCTGCTTACAAAAACTTCGAGGTTTATTAGATGGATGTCAAGTCAACATTTCTAAATGGTGAACTAGAAGAAGAAGTGTATATTGAGCAACTTGATGGATTTCAATTGACTGATTATGGAGATATGGTTTTCCAGTTGAAGAAAAAATTGTATGGACTCAAGCAAGCCCCAAGAGCATGGTATGCTAGATTGGGCAAGTATTTGTTGAAGCTTGGATTTAATAAAGGTATTGCTGACAGTAATTTGTATTTCAAGATTGATCATGATAAATATTTGATTGTTGAAGTCTTTGTTGATGATATCATTTTTGGAGGAGACGATAGTTTGTGCATGAATTTTTCTGATGAGAAGCATAATGAGTTTGAGATGTATATGATTGGAGAAATGAAATTATTTTTGGGATTGAAAATTACACAGCTAGATAGAGGGATATTTATATCTCAGTCCAAGTATGTGAAAGAATTGCTAAAGAAGTTTGGTATGGAAGATTCAAAGCCAGTTGGTACACCTATGGTGATTGGATGTAAGTTGACACAAGATGATGATTCTCCTAAAACAAATCAAACTAGATACAAATCCATGATTGGTGGATTGCTCTATTTGACTCAAACTAGACCTAATATCATGAATGTCGTATGCATTGTTGTAAGATTTCAAGCTGATCCTAAGGAATCTCATGTGACAACTATGAAGATGATTTTCAGGTAATTGAAGGGAACAATTGATTTTGGCCTATGGTGTCCTAAAGAAGATGTCCTTACTTTGAGTGCTTATATTGATGATGATTGGGCAAGAGATGTGAATGACAAAAAGAGTACTAGTTGTGGTGCATTTTTCTTGGGAAAGAAGTTGATTTCATGGTTAAGTAAGAAGTTGAATGTTATTTCTTTATCTACTATAGAGGCATAATACATTGCTACCACTAGCAATTGTACTCAAGTATTGTGGATGAAGTAGATGTCGAAAGATATCAGAGTTGTGTATGATGAACCTATTTCTATATTCTATGATAATTCAAGTGCAATTAAAATTTCTAAGAATCCGATGTTGCATTCAAAAACCAAGCATATATCTATCAAGTTTCACTTTTTGAGAGAGAATGTGAGTGAAAAGGAAGTCAAATTGGAGTATGTGCCCACTAAGGAACATATTGCAGATATCTTTACCAAGCCCTTTCCTAAGGATACTTTTGAGTATCTTAGAGGGAAGCTAGGGGTGATTACCCCTCCTAATTAGAATTAAGATGCATTAACTTGCATCAGTCTGTGCATTTAATAGTCATATCTTATGATCCAAATTGATGTTGTGGTGGCTGCTATTCAGGGGGAGTAGTCAGATGTTTGGAAATGTGGTTTAGAGCTTGTGTGGAGGAAGATAATGTGTAACTTTGTCATTGATGTCAAAGGGGGAGAAGATTCATGTGAAAAACTATGAAAGAGTTAAGGAGAAAAGAGTCAAAATCTAAGGGGGAGAAAGTGCTAAGAGAAAGTTGTGTTGATGGTGTTTTCAACATGTGTTTCCATCAATGCCAAAGGGGGAGATTGTTGGATATTGCTGATATGTGGTTGTCATTGATGCCAACAATATTGGAATTTAAGGCTTTATATGTTGAGGATATCATTGAGAAAATTGTAATAAAATATGTTGTAGGTTGTCGGTGATGCAGTAAAGTTCAATATTGCCACCATACTGATGGCTAGCTCAGTATATTGATGATAAGAGGTTGTGGATTAAAGGGTTTTTTGTTAAGTACATCTAGTTTATCCACATGAAGTTTTAGAGGTTCGCATGAAGATTTGATTGAGTTATGAGTATTTGTGTTCTAACAGTTGTTCGGTTGCTTCAGTTGGTGTTCCTGAAAGAAGATAATGTGATTCTAGTAATTTGAGTAATTTTGGATGCTTCTGTAGTGATTCATGATTCTTGTGGATGTTTCTAGATCATGCTCTATCTGCGTTGTTGATCTGCATTGATCATTGTGCTCGCAATTGGTGATTTTCTTCTGTTTGTTCATGTTTTTCATGATCATGGCCGATAGGGTGATTGTAGCGTGTTGTGGATCTTCAAGGCATAATTTTTTAAGGTGTTTCATGTTCAAATGTTGTTTTGGGTCCTTACTATATTTTGGCTGACATTTTTTGGTGCACATTAATAATTGTTTATTGATTTGGGCCGACAATTTGTACACATTTTATATTTTGTTGGGCCGACATGCAGTTGTTCTAATCTCTAGTTGCGGATATATATGATTGATTGTTTATACCATTTGAAGGAAATGGTGTGAGTGGTGTGAGTACTATGTATGAATAATGTTCTAATCATTGGAAGGCATAAGTGTGAAGAAGAGTGAGAAGGTGTTTATGTGCTTAACCGAAACTATAATCAAGCATTAGAAGATGTTATTTTCTCAGTTCAAAATCTTTTGGATGTAATCCAAACTATAATCAAGCATTAGAAGATGTTATTTTCTCAGTTCAAAATCTTTTGGATGTAATCCAAATATTTCTGTAAGACAGTGTGTCTTCCTTTGGGAAGTAAGCCTTTTTGTATTTGAGCAGTGAGTTCTAGGAAGTGTGCTTGAATACATGTGCATTCCCATTTACAATTATTTTATGCTTTTAATAGGGTATAATCTTGTGGATTAACCTCCACCATGGTTTTTCCCCTAATTGGGTTTCCACATAAAAAATCTTGGTGTTATGTGTGTTTCTGATGTGGTGATGGTTTATGCTTTCATGTTTATAAATCAAATCTGAGAATAAGTTTAATTAGTAGAATTTCTATGACAATTGATTCACCCCCCCTCTCAGTTGTTTTCCCTTGTGTTTCCAACATGTAAGTCACAAAGTATACATGTGTAAGTTGTAAAGTATACACTTGAATACACGTAAGTCTTAAGTCACAAGTCATGAAGTATGCATACAAATGCATGTAAGTCACAATGTATTCACATGTATACACATAAGTCACAAAGTATGAATACACACAAGTCACCAGTATACACATGAAAGACACACTCATAGAAACACATCATTTACCTGCTTAAGACTTGAAGGATAAATAGTTTATTAAAGAAGCTAATAGGTTTATTAGCCTTAACTGCAAGAGTTTTTAGATAATTAAATGTCTACTTAGTAACATTTTTCATGAATGTTAGAAAGCTATAGGAACGTGTGAAAATTTGAATACATAATAAAAATCATCAGTAATTATTTAAGCATCAGATGAAAAATCAATGAATATTCAACAATGACAATCAAGAACAAGATGTAAACAAAACACATGCCTACAACATTCAAGAATAAATTTTTTACAATACGCATGATAACTTCATTCAAGAATAGCAGTGGTAAAATAAGATTTGCTTTAATCAAAAAGTTGTAAGGCTATACAATGATATATGTTGATAAAAGTATACGATATATCCAATAAAGTTATATAGGCTTACTACAAAAGAGCCATATAGACATAAAATGTCACATATATTGATAGTACAAAATATATGTTAAAAATGCCATGTAGGTATACAAAAAACGACCCTAATACATAGTCATTTACCACTAGGGAAAGGAAATTGATCACGAGCTACCTTCAACGATCGATTAGATGGAGTGTCTACTGATTCTTTTGTCTTTCGAATGCACTCACTAGTCCCCTCTTCACTCATCTGGAGACACAATTGATACAATAAGAAGTATAAACATTAATATATAGAAATTGAATTATGGAATGGCATACAACAAAATAATCACTTACCACAAAAAAATAATCATCATGCTCATCCACAATAGTAGCACATCAATGATCTGGAGTGACAAGCACCTGTAGCAACTATCAAGATAGAAATTGAACTGCATACAAGTATCATGAAATTATTTAATAATAGACCATAGAAGAGAAAATATAAAGTCAAATTTACTAATATGTCACATACCTCTACCAAAGGATTAGATGTGTTTATTGTTGCAACAACTCCATGGTCCATTGTGCCACTAACATTGCTAGGGTTGTATGATGTCAACATCAGAAAATGAAACAACAAATATGAAGTTTTTATCACTTTTATTAGTTTCTTTATTTAATTAAAATCATAGACAAGGTAGTGAACTATTTGAAAAAATTCCTCAAAGAAATGTGATCTCATGGTGATGGTAAAAATGACGAATTCCATGCCAAACAAATTTCTATAGATTGGACCTTGATGTCTATTTTTGGATTGTTTATAGGGTAGTTATCAGGGTCTTTTTGAAGGTATATAACCATATATTTCTTATTGTATCCATAAAGAATGGAGAACTTGTTGATATTCATTGAATGTTGTAGAAAGGCTTATCGAGAGACCTCATGATGACAAATATATTTCACCTACTCTATACAAACTTGTAGCAGATAAGGACCTTTGATCTTAATATGAAAAAATGAAACGTTGCAAAATATATATTTGAAACAAAGGAAAATAGGTATAAAAGGGGGTTCACCAACATGACCTATTTTCCTAATTTCATTCAAAATGTAAGCTATAAAACAAAAATGAAGAACACTAATCAAATATAATAAAACCAACAATCAAAAGACATATCTAAAAAGGGGAAAAGGATGTGTACCTTTCACCAAAAGTCACCTTTGAAGCTCATCGAGGACTCACTTGCCCTATGGTGAATGGATCCTGGCTAGGGTTTCTGAAAAATGCTTTCTAGGTTCTCTTCTGCCAGGTCTGCACTCCTAGATTCTAGATGTTCACTGTCAAACATCTAGAAATAAAATTATAGAGGAGTTTCTGTGGTTTGACAACTTTTCTTGCAACTTTGACAACTTTGCATCTTTCTTCAATTTTGTTGTTCAAAGGATCTTTCACCTAAAATCTACAATTACACATCAAAGAGAGAAAAATGTTGTTTGTTAGGGAATGGGGGTTTGTCTTGGTCAAACCCCATTTCGGTAATTAAATCTTGAAATAAAATGAAACATGAAAGAAGTAATAATGATGAATGAATAACAATGTCACAACTCACCAAACCTTATTTGAACCTTGGATTGTAAATCTGAAAACTAGCATGAAGTGGTCTCAATGGATGTAGATCTTGATCATGAAACTTGATGTGAAACAATTCTTTTGAACACTTGCATAGATCTTGAACTCTACATCACCATATTAGCTCAAACAACATGCACAATGCAATAAATCTTTGACATGATGAAATGAATCTTGATTGCTGCAATAATATTCAATTGAATGCCTTGAATTTCTCTTGAATGCTCCTATAATGCTCTCTTGAAAGTGCTCTTAAGATAACTTAAATTTTGATATGTGAAACTAATTGAAATAACCTTGTATTCATACATATATTAACATTAATTCCTGAAATTCAAATATTACAAGCTGACATTGAATTGTGGATTTGAAATAATTAAAATACGGCCAAAAAATTTTTTAAAGGGGGGTCCTAGGTCTAAGTGAGGACCCATTCGCCGACCACTTACGTAGGACACACATTGCTCAATGTTAAACATTATGTTAAATTAGGGTAATAGGTCTAAGTGAGGACCCATTCGCCCTATGGAAAATAGGTCCTATGTCACTTACCTAGGACACACATCTTCCAAAGTTAAGTGTTGTGTAATTGCTTTTATGAATGTCAGGTTTTATCCCTCAAAAATTACATTTAATTAGGCTTGGATTTGAATTAAAGGGACCAATTAAGGAAAATTAACCTCAATTAATTAATAAAGACCTAGAATAATGTGAAAGTGTAAAGGTACACCTTACAACACCAAAAATAAGGTAAAATTAGGTCTATTTAATTTAAAAGAGCCCTAAAATTAATGTGAATATGAAAAACATATTACAACACTAAATCAAGGCATAATTAAGCTCATTTTATTATTAATTATTTCCAAATCAAGTGTGAAAAAGTGATAATTTTTCCTACACTATAATATGTTAAGAGTTTCATAATGCAGGATGAAACACCTAGAATGGCAAAGAGGATGCAATCTCATGTAGAAAGAGATAGCCATAGCAAAATTTCAATGACAGTCATACCAATAATACAATGGGCAATCACTTTTAATAATGGTAGGTTTTTGAAGAATGAAGGTGTGATTGACTGAATAGTATGGGTTGATTATGCTTGATCCATGAAGAATCAAAGCATAATTAAGCCACTAATGTCAATCTCAGTAGGATCAATCAAATGCAAATTAAACCAAGCATCCATTAAAACCAAGCATACTAAACTACGAGAGCTTCAAAATGCCTACTCTAATCCATTAAAACTTATCCTGTTGGGGAAGTGGCATTGTGTTGATGTGGAACAGTGACCCTTTTCCCAATCCTATGAATAGATGAGCCTGTTCAAATCAATTTTATGGAAGAAAACTAATGAAACTAATAAGAAATGTGTGATGAAACATGATTTTCAGCTAAATGAACATGATGTAAGCTATTTTAATTACTATGGGTGTATGCAAGCTTGATCTAAATGAGTTTTAAACTAAAAAAAATCAAACCCTAATTAATAAACAAGCTAAATATATGCATTATGTTACCATGGAAGCCATTAATTGAAGCTAAGCTATTATGCAAGTAATTAAACTAAAAATATGCTAATTATGTGCTAAATATGAGTGTGAGTGATTTTAACAATATAAGTTTGATGTTAAAAGATGGATCCATTTGTCTCCAAATAGTGACCTATTTATAGGAGAGCAAATGAGAAATGGAGGGTTGAGATCAAAAAGGTTAATCAATGGTCAAGGATGGAAGAAGTTGGAGGCATGGATCATGGATTCCCATCAAGGGATGAGAATCAATGATGAGATTTTAATCAAGGGCCAATATTCCTTCAAACAAACACACTTTTGACCTGTACAAGAGGTCACAAGTTAACTTGCACATGAAGCTTTGTAAGAATATTCCCATATTCAAATGAGTGAGGAGAGAATATTCTTTGGAATATTCTCATGGGTGAGGAAAAAAGATTTTTAGCTAATTAAAACCAAATTAAATTGTGCAAAGGAATATTCCATGGGAATATTCCCTTTTTTGAGGAATGTGTAAAGGAGGAATATTCCCTTGCAAGTGGGGGGGAATTAGATTTATTATTAATTGCTAATTAAAATAATGTTAATTATGCAATTAGGGGATTTGAAGAATTACATGATATTCATTAAATAAAGTGATTTAATGAAAAGGGGGAAAAGGTGATGGCATTTAATTAAATAAGAAGATTTAGGGATTTAAATTAAATAGTTTGATTTATTTAATATAACAGGACAAAGTGTTAGCATGAAAAGGGGGTGAATTAACCCAATTAATTTAATGAGGTTAGTAAATGCAAATGATGCAATAATTAAATAGCTAGGCTAATTTAATTAATTAAGTGAAAAGAGGATGGGTTTTCAGAGGAAATGATGTTAGTATACCTGATTCGAGTGTTTGATATCATTCAAGATATTTTTTAGTGTCTACATTTTTCCCCTCTTTGAAGCAAGCTACCTATTACATTGGTTTAAAGATTGACACTCCTCAAATTAAAAACTACTGCCTAAATCAAAAAATAAAAAATTTATGATTTTTTGAATGGCCCCAGTATTGCCCCAACAGAAGGAATAAGTTGGTTCCTTGCCCCCTTGAGAAATCGGGTGGAAATTTTGAATTTTGGGTTGATTTATCAACAAAGGTAAAATGCTACCCAAGGGGTCTGAAAAGGCTCCGGAATGCAAGAAAAAATGCCAAAAACACAAAAAAAGATGCAAAATAAGCCTCAATTTTGAAAGATTGATGAAAATGATGAAAAATCCTAGCTTCATGGTTAAATTAGGCAAAAAACCCTAATTTGTAAGCTTAAATAAGTGAGGAAGGGTCCCTTTCAATTCATTTGTGCATTCACACCTTAAAGAATTCTTAGCTTTGACCCTTTGAAAAAATGGCGCAACGAGTGCTCCCACAACACATTTTTGTTCGGGTTCATGAGTACTAGAGGCCTCTAGGTGTAGGACCACTAGTATGTGATTCGAAACTTGATTTGAATTTTGAATTTTTGGCACATTTATTGCATTTTGAAATTTGAATTTTAGCGGCATCACTATATATTGACACTATTTTAGAATCAACAAAGCTATTTTGATTTATAGTGATGCATATGTAAATAGTAGCACAGTTCGTTATTTGATTTTAGGGTTTTAGATTTCAAATCATGACGCATGTGTGAATAGCGATGCACCTTGCGATTTGGAATTTAAAATTAGGATTTTCCAAGTTCAAATAGCGACGCATGTGTGTAGAGCGACACATATTGCAATTTGCAATTTGAATGCCTCTAACATTGTTGTTTGGAATTTAAATTATAGTGACGCTATTGTAAATAGTGATGCTATCATCATTTTGGGGGATAAAAACTCCAAACTTAGCATTTTTTGCAAATTTTGATGTCGTGCGCTTCATGGGTGTAGGAGGTTATCCAACTTTTGATGTCCTGTGAGCATCAGCCGATAGTTTTAGACTTGGTGATTTATTTGAGATTCGATAGGAGCACCTAAGAGAGATTGGTTTGTGGTACATTGCATACATGTCAGTCGTGCAGACACATTTAGCGATAATGACAATGCTTTGTGAGCGATGGCTTAGCGAGACCTCGTCTTTCCACTTACATACCAATGAGGCAACAGTGATGCTAGAGGATGTATGGCATATTTTTTGATTGTCGATACATGGTGAGTGCATGATCTATGATATTGATGCTCGCTATGATGCCTGACATGAGGTTCTTGACCAAGAGTCTGTTGTCCTGGTCAACTCCCAGATAGACCTTGAGATGTATAGAGTTTGGGCATCGACCTTTAGATTGATCATTGTAGCGGTGATCTTAGATTTGGTTGCTCTAGATCAACAAAGAAAAGGATTTAGTCCAAGATGTGGTTTGGCTTGGCATAGGATGCTCTTCAAAAGGACCCAATATGCATGGGGGCCGGTGATGTTGGCCTCCCTTTACCATGATATGCATGAATTTTTTTACTATGATGGGAGAGCGATCAGTACAGGTGTCACCCTACTTCACATTTGGGCCTGGGAGCACATTGTCATGCTTTGACCTATAGTTCATATGGCATATGTAGAGCCAGATGATCCTATTGTTTGGAGATACAGGGGTTCCATCACATTACAACACATAGGACAACTTGACATTCCTTACTGGGCTCGAGACATTGACGATATGATAGTGTTCAGATGGTGGTCATGGCTTTAGATGCCAGCATGGTATGATGATGTACAAAAAAATTTCTTTGCTCAAAAAACCCGATATATGTAGGGTCAAGAGCATATGATTATCAAGAGGTACCTGCTTGATAGGGTTTCCAGATAGTTTGGCAAGAGGTGGGACAAGCCTGATGATGCATACACCACCATTTTTACCAAGTTAGCTCGAGAGACTACATGGGGACACACAATCCTAGCCCATGAGGTTGTTGAGGGCTTCCAATAGTTGGTTGCTAGGCCATGGACCTATGATTAGGAACAAGCGGATGCACAAACTACACCTACGTATGATGCATGGTTCATACCCCCTCCTCAATTTATAGATCCAATAGGTATACCTCCATGAGGGAGCCCGAGAGGGGGGGGTGTAGGTAGAGGAAGAGGCCATGAAGATGATGGAAAGGGTAGAGGTATAGATGGTAGGGGTAGAGGATAGGATGGCCAAGATGGCCAACATCATGATGGATAGGTCCCAAGTGCACCACCATTGCACCAATAACCTCCTCAGCAGCCACCGATACAACAACAACCACCATCAAGACTGGATACCCATGATGCGCAAATACAATTATTGAAACAATAGTTGTAGGTGGTGACGAGTGAGAGAGATTAGGATCATCAATAGATATTGGCCATAACTATTAAGATAGACTAGGCTTGGTAGCAAGTACAGGCATTGATAGCTGAGAGGGATCAGGAGCGTCAACTCAAACAAATTGTCGATATGTAGTTGACATAGGAGGTTGGGCGGCGCCAACAATTGAAGGCCATGACAATTGTAGCTCAGGGACAAACAATGTATACCCGATTGTATAAAGAGGCCATGATCGAGGCGACCTATTATTGCATGCACTATCACCAAGATGTCCCTGTGGAAATTAGGTAGCCAGATTACTCTCAGAGGAGTGGGGCACATCCTTGAGCTAAGGATCAGCTAGAGATACATCCTGGTGAGGGGAGTAGCCATCAAGGCTAGCTTGCTTGTATAAATACTTTTTGATTATTGCCCGATTTTTTATACAAATATACATTCATGGGCTCCTTTTTTATAGCCTTGTAGACATTGTACTTTGGATCGATATACATATATTGGCTCAGATATTGTATTATGATGGTCATGATTTTTTGATATATATATATGATACAAATTCAATATGTGATGTGATGTTTTTGTTTTATTTCATGCTTCACGAATGTATGGATGCATTTGATGTGGATATGATGTGATATGCTTATATATTATGATCATGTATGGATGCAATGTAATGGATGGATATGTGTCCTTTTTATTCATCTTTATGTGATATGTGATGATGATAAGATGCAATGATATGGGATGGATGCAATGTTATATTCATTTTTAGTATTTTTTTCATGGCATGTTACTGATTGGCCAAAGCTGGGGAAAAGAGTGAAATGGATTCGATGTTTAATAATGAATTTTAGTTTGGTCTATACGTGTCAATTTGGGGATCATAAGCTTGTGAAAGATATCGAGGCAATTTGCACAAGGGATGAGAGTTGTGAGATGAGTGGTTATGAATGCAACCTATGAAAATAAACCTATTGCAAATCAAAATGATTCTGGTGACAAGAACTCTCACTTCCTAGTGACAAGAATTGCACAGAAATTATTGCAAAAATTGTACAAAAATTGCTACAGGAACAGTAACAGTAACAACATTAATTTATTAATATAAATAAAACATGCCTCACCAAAATGAAAATGCAGAAATTGAATTGTAACTAAAATGTTGAAATTCAAATTACATAGCTATCAAACTAAAAGGAAATGAATTGCAAGAAAGAAAACAACATGCAAGAAAACTTAAATGAGACAAAACATGAAAATATCACTGTGCGTCACTAGGGAGTGGGCCCTTACTCTGTGGTTTGCAAGTGAGGATGGAGCAAAATATTTTATATGCCTTAATCAATAGAAGCACTTTTTTTATTTATTAGAAAATAGTGATACAAAATCTGCGTACAGAAAATATGCTTGCACCAAAAGTCTACCTACAATAATCTACTCCCTCTGTAGTGGATATTACATAACTTATATAGATCAACTCTATAACAACCATGATCTAAAATGGTGTAAAATAGTTTAGTTTCACCCATTACTAACAAATGGAAATGGTTCACATAAGACTTATTTTTCTGGCCAAAGATTACAATGATTTTGTTATAACAATAGATGAGAATAGGAAAGGCAATATCTGCAGATTTCTCCATAAGCACATCCTCCACGCAGCCAACAAATGCATCCTCCACCACAAGCTTCCAAACAACATGAGATATGGTGTTGGTGAGATGTTTGAAATAGAAATATGTGTCCTTTAATGATTTCAGGTGTTAAAGTGGAGGTCAACACCAAAATATCTATTTGAATGTTGATGTGTGTGGCTATATAAGACATATTTGGTGCAACTTAAAGATACCTTAGAGATGTGGTCGTTAGAAGAAGGCATGCACTAAGTTGGTGATGTGACAATATACCCAGTGTTGAAGTGGATAATCGTGGAGAAAGAAATCCATGTGGCAATGAAAGGAGCTGAGTTGGTAGGAAGTGCGGGTGACAAGAAAAATAATTATTAGTAAAATCAATCAATAACTATTTTCCATATTTTAATCTTAAAACTATATTAAATATCACTTATATATATTTAATCATAATCAACTTAAAATGGAAAAATGATAAGATATTGAATGGAAATGGAATGTGGAAATGGATATGAAGGTATTTGAAAAGGCATAAAATATGACATAAAATAAAACACAATTGGCTCTTATCAGTTATGATATGATATGCAGATGTTATGCTTATGTGAATGATATGGATGTATTTATTTTTGTGTATTTTCTTATGCAGTTTTATGAGATGATGATATATGCATATGGATGTATGTATGGATAATGAAAATGTTCATGCTTATGATATGATAATGCAATGTATGTTTCTGATATGTGATGCAATGATTTAAGATGCCTAGAATAACAAATCTATATTATTCATTCACAGCTTAAATGATAATGCAATGGATACATTCTATCTTATTATGATGTGATGTGATAATGTAAGATGTATGCATGTTGATGATTTGTGGATGTAGGATGGATGCATTGATGATGTTTTTGTTGATTGTCATGATACCAGATTAGCGCAGAGAGAAGATAGAAGAAACAAGATGATTGATTCAACCATTGATTTTGATGATTGATTCAAAAGTTCCAACAAGTCTATGATCCATTGATAATTTATTAGAGATGGTGATGAGAAATGCATGATGATGGTGATTTTCTCATATCCTAGGATTGGGATTTTCCATCATTCCTTATTGTTTGATATAACACATAGACACGATGCATCAAGGTATTGATAACCAGGATAGCGTTGTATCTAGTGTAATGGAATTTGACTCTACAAATAGATTGGATAGTTCTTGTTCACACCTTGACATACATAAACCTCATTGAAATGTAGTTTAGCAGTTTAGAATGTATTGGACCAAAACATACGCAATAGTCAACAATATACTCCAAACAACTTCCCTACACACAACTAAGCAAGTATGCACCAATATTGTTTTACATGAATACCCACAAGCACAAAAAATGAAAGATAATGATCGATACCCATTCCTTTCTCTCTAAATTGTTTTTATAGACATCATTGAGAGGTCCTAGTAATGGGTCATTAAGATAAATCATAAGAAAACATCAAATACAACCAATCAATGTTATCCATATCTCTTGCCAGTTTATTTTAGCTAAGGTGATTTCTGATAATGATGCCCATTGCAGGAAGGATTCATCCTAGGACATGTTGATCAAATATTTTGATTAGGATGAGGTGTGTGATAAGCCCTTCATACAAACTTTGTTGACTTGCTTACCGATAATCTAGACTTTAGATTTTGACACTTAGGCTCTCACTTTACAACTTGATATACTTGCTTTCTATTTGTTTTACCAAAGGTTGAAGGTGATGCTTGATTTATTATGGATGGAGGGTTATTGCGGGTGAAAGAAAAATGGGATGGATGGTTTTGGATTTTTTGGAATACTTCAATGTTTTTGGTAATTTTGAAAATGTTTTGAGGCTGTTTTTGGTCTTTTTTGAAAGTTTATATGGTTGTTTATGTTTCTTCAATTATTTGAGGTTGTTTAGGGTTTTCTCTAATATTTTTGAATGTTTAGCAATTTTATAATATTTCTTATGTTGTTTAGGTCTTTTGAATGTTTTCTAATGTTTTTGGATTTTTGGATTTTCAAATGTTTAGGGATTTTTAGACATTTTGAATGTTTTGGAGTTTTCTAATATTTGAATGTTTAGGAATTTTTTGAGATTTTGAATGTTTGGGGCTTTTTGATTTTTGAATGTTTAGGGATTTTCTAAGTTTTGACCAAGAACCTAACCTAAAAGATGTATCCTAGGGGCCTCAGGGGTTGATCAAAGATAAGCCTTGCCTACTTTATACACATAGAGACCATGTAGTTCGACTGGCTCGACTTATTGATGATGAGATATGAATAGTTGATGGAATGCCAGTTTATTGTGACATAATCCTAAAGGATTGACCTAGGGTTTCTTGAGGGCACATCAATGATGGCCTTTTCTATGTTCAAGCTCAAAGACTCGTAGTTCGACAAGGTACTATTTTTTGATTTTTGATGTTTTGACCTTTTCAGGGATTTTGATATGTTAATATTTGGATGTTTTGGATTTTGACTTTATAATTCTATGAATGTTTTTGGATTTTTGATAACCTTAAGATATAAAAGAACCCAATCTAATCCATAACGAATTTCTCCTAGTATGATATGATAGACTACCTTGATATAAGTAGGGAAAACTGACCATTGGATTATACCAAGTAAAACTAAGGGGATAGAATACTTCACAACATCAAGCTATGACACTGACATGGATGGGTGATGGAATAAATAGGATGCATGATGCGATGGGATGGATGGAATGATAGGATAAAGAGCCAAAGAATAGATGGAGGTGTTTTATTTACGCAAGGCACCTGTTTGCAAGGTTTTCACCAATGTACTTGCCCAAAGTGCCACCAAAGTGGTTTCAACTAGAGGACGATTATGGCTTCGTACTCAACAATATTGTTAGTACATGGAAATGATAGCCTGTATGACTTTGGTATGCAGTCATCTTGAGGGGTGATGAAAAGAATACCCTCTCTTGATCCATGTTGGGTGAATGATCCATAAAAATACATCTTCCATTGACTTATTATATTAGCAAGGAATACTAATTCATTAGGGAATTCAAATATCAATGGATTCTTTGCATAGATAGGTGCCTTTGCCAGTTAGTATGCGATCAATAGTCCTTTGATTTCATTGTGCACCACATACTCTATGTCAAACTCAGTCAAGATCATTACCCATTTGGCCATTCACCCAATGAGAGTTGCTTTGGATAACATGTATTTCAATGGGTCAATCTTTGTAATAAGTTTGATTTGATGTGACATGTAGTGTTTGAATTTTTGTGAAGAAAAAACCAATGCTAAATATGCTTTTTCAATGGATGAATAGTTCATTTCATAGCCCACTAAGGTCCTACTAATGTAATAGACAACTTTTTCCTTTCCATTTTCATCATGTTCTACTAGAAGACCACCTAGTGTTGTTGATGTTGCTAAGATATACAAGATCGATGGTTTGTTCAGTATTGATGGCATGAGTATTGGAGGTGTCAATAGATAGTCCTTGATCTATTGGAAGGATTTGTCACACTTCTCATCCCACTTGTAAGTTATTCCTTTATGGATAAGATGTGAGAAAGAGTGAATTTTGTTTGATAGTTGAGCTATGAACCTCTTGATGGATTGCAATCTTCCTTGTAACCCTCTCATTTTCTTTAGTGCTTGCAGTGGTTCCATGTATAGGATGGATTTTACCTTCATTGGATCAATTTCTATCCCTCTTTGTGAGATGATATAGCCAATAAGTTTCCTTGATGTTACCCCAAAGACACATTGTTTTGGATTTAGCCACACCTTATACTCTTCAAGCCTATCAAAGATGGGTTTTAAGAATTGTATGTGTTCACTTCTTTTCTTTTATTTTTCCAAAATATCATCCACATAATCTTCAACATTTTTGTGGATCATGTCATGGAAGATGAAGGTAATTTCCCTTTGATAGGTTGCTCCTACATTCTTTAACCCAAATGGCATTACGTTCCAGCAATAGGTTCCCCATGGACAAGTGAATGCAATTTTATGTTGATCCTCCTTGGTGATCATGATTTGATTATAGCCTAAAAAACCATCCATGAGTGATATAATTTCATGCCCAACTATGAAGTCCATTATGATGTCGATGTTTGGAAGAGGGAAATCATCCTTCAGGCATGCTTTGTTCAAGTCTCTGAAATCGGTACGTATTCTAATGCCCCCAGTGGATTTTGAGACTGGTACCAGGTTTGAAACCCACTCAGGATAATCTATTGGGTAGATGAACCCAACATCAAGAAGCTATTGTAACTCAAGTTTGACCAAGAGTGTTATTTGAGGATGCATCTCCATTAAATTTTACTTTACTAGTTTGGCTTCAAGATAGACTGCTAGATGATGCACAACCACTTTTGGATCAAGCCCTGGCATATCTGTGTATGAAAATGCAAATTTAGCTCTTCGCGCTTTCAAGAATTTTGCTAGGTTCTTATGTTCTTCATCCAATAGGGATTCAACATAGAAAGTGATCTTTGATGCTTCTTCTATTCCTATGCTGACTGGAGTGACCTTTTCTCCTAAAACTGCTGACTTTTCTAGATGCATCACACTAAGGGGGAGATTGAATCCCTCATCTTTGGATGCCTTAGAGAGGTTTTCACCCTTAGATATGTCCTTTCTTTTTACTATTTTAGGATCAGAGAGTGCCACAGTGTGGTTTTCACTCAAAGATTTGTAAGGTAGTTGCATGTCATCAATTTTGTGAATGAAGGATTCAATCGTCTCCCCCTAGTATGTCCTTATGTTGAGCTCTATGTAAAAACCATCCTTGTGGTCTTCCCATGGTAAGTTTTCATGAAGTCCCATGAATTCTAAGATTGCTTCATCATTTTCAAATAAATCTAGAATTGGTGGTCCTTGTTGATCCAAGTCAATGAGTTGTAGGTATACTAGGCATATTTCATTTGGTTCATTGCTTGGGCTGAAGGTTGATGTAGATATCATGAGGAGGAAGTTATTCTCAAATAGGTCAGCAAAACCAAGGGGGAAGTCATCTAGGGTCGTATCACACAATATCAATAACCAAGAGGAAGCCTCAACTCGTTTAGTAGAAGTACCTTTTCCAATAAGGGTAACCTTGCTAGTAATACAACCTAGACCAAGATTCTTTGGATGTTTCTCAAGAATGACATATTCTAGCAAACCATTGTCATTTTGTCCCAGTTTCTCATTCTTGGTATACCCCATTCCCTTCATTAGCTGTAATCCTTTTTTTTCATCTTTCATGGGAAGAATAAGGACGGGTTGTTCATCTTAATATAGCCATTTAGAGATATCCTATTCATTGATATCTTCCTTATTCAAGTCACCCCATTTGGTGAAGGTAGTAGCTTCCATTTTGATAGTTTCAGGGATGTTTCAGGGTCACCCCATTTGTTAAGAGGTACTTTCGAGTATGCCTTGTCTTATCATGGTTATCCTACTAGACATCAACATTCTGTGAGCATTCATGGATATGTGGATTCGGATTGGGTAGGTGAAAATTTGACAACAAAATATCCACTAGTGGTTACGTGTTTATGATGTTTGGTGGTGCTATTAGTTAGATGAGTAAGTGATAGGCTGTAGTCGCATTGTCCATGATAGAGGAAGAGTATATGAAAGCCACTCATGCCTATAAGGAATCCATTTAGATTAATATATTATGTTATGATATTGGTTTAGATCCAAGACAAATTACTATTTGTTGTGGTAGTCAAAGTGTGATTTTTCTAGCAAAGAATCCTACCTTCCATGCTAGAACAAAGCACATCGATGTTCAATATCCATTTTTTCATGATATGGTAGAAGATGAAAAGGTGAACTTGGAGAAGGTTGACACTTTGGTGAGTGTTGTAGATGCACTGACAAAACCAGTGAGCACAAAGTTCAGGTGGTGTTCTAATTCCATGGGCCTTGGGGACCTAAGCAGATGATTCGATATGAATCAGTAGGCCTTTGACATGTGGGTGAATGTTGTGATTAAGGTGTCTCAACCTTAGAGTCCTAATATTGATTTAATTAATGTAGTATTGTATTTATTTGTATTATTTAATTCCCTATGGTTTCATGTCATAAATTGGGACCCACCAACTAGGTGGCATCCCTGTTGGAGGTGATTGGATGACACATAATCATCCCAAGTAGACATAGGCATCCCACTTTGAAATCTTTGACCTATGACAGATTCTATGATATGTCATAAGGAATCTTTATGCATGGAGGAAGTTGGCACCCAAGTTGGGTTATGATAGGCTATAAGAGAATCGAGTATTCTTGGTGAATTATGAAACATTCTCTTATAGCTATAAGTGCTACCAATTATGACAAATTCTATGACAGCTGTAAGTTGTGTAAGGCATATGTCATAACCTATTTTTAGCATATTCTAGGCATCGAAGCTTGGAGAAAGAATATTGCATATAACGACACTTGTAAGGGGTGTAAGGGAATGTTGTACATGTTTCCAATTTCCTGTTCATGGCGTGGGATATTGTACCATGTGGATTTGGACGCCCCTCTCCTTCTAGATGCTTCTTGAAGCTTGCATCTCTTTATATATTGAGTGCCTTGCATTGTAGGATGCATAGTTTGTTTTTAGGTAATGAAGTGTTGTTGGTATCACTCCTGAACAGGTATTTGTTTTGAAGCACTTGTTGGAGAAATATTTGTACTCGGGGCTATATTGTACCTCTTATTTGAAGTAATACAATAGTGTTGTGCTTTTGGAGTCTGGGGTTTTTTACCCAGAAGGGTTTTCTCCACATATATTTTGTGTCACTGTTTTATGTATTGTTGTTGTTCTATTCCATTATTCCTATGTGTTTCTCTATTATAACTATATAAGGTGTTAAAAATGATTTTTTTTGTAACTCTCCCCTACTTAGATTAGTGTAGGAAGTTGTTTATGCTCACCCAACTTCCTTTTAGTAACCTATAGAGAGAGATTGTGAAGGATGAGTTTTTTTATTAGACTCAGTAAGTACCCTCACCCTACCTTGAAATTTTTCCTTTTTCCTACTTTTCCAAATCATCCGAAGGATTTCAATGGAAAGAATAAGCCAAAATAAACTAGAATATTTATCCAAACCTTGAATTTTACTAGTAATGATTTCATGTTTTTTAAGTTTTCCTTGTTAGAATTTAGTAGGTGACATAAAATAGTTAATAGTTAAATAAATAAATTAACATACTATTGTTAATTTAATAAATAAATTAACATACTATTGTTAATTTAATAAATAAATTAGTTTAGGTAGTTATATTCCCATAAATGGTTTTATACATGAATAATGGCTTTATAATTCCAATACTTTGTAATAGTTTGTAGTTGAATGTGATTAACAGTATTTTGATTTAAGAGAAATCTCATTTTTCCCCTTTCATTTCAATATGGTATTAGAGCAGGTTTCTTCTTGGACCTCTCTTTGATTTCCTTCCATTCATTTGTTTCTTCCTCACAATGATATTTGCAATGGTACTGCAATGAAGACCACATGCTACTGCTATTGTTATCTACCATTATTGTGTTTTTCAATAGGTGAACAATGTAGACCATGTGCAAAATCCTTTTGACTCCATCATTCAACTGCATTTCTTCTCTTTCTCTCCACTGTGTTCATTCTTGCCATTGTTTGACATTCCATTTTGTCCATTGTTATCATCCCAAAAAAATTTAAAATAAAAATTATATGTCAATACCCCAATCTACTACAAGCATATGTTCAAACTTGACAATCATGCTTCTCCATGTTGTTTTTGGGTGCAGTATTCATTAGTAGTGTCAAGAGTTTGAGAGGCATTTTAAAGATTTGAATATACAGTACATTAGTTAAGCGTTGAAATCCATTGTTGGCGATGTTTCTATGGAGGCTATCAAGATATTCATTTATATGCTGACGACCATTAGACCATATCAGGGGACCGTTGCAAAAGGTGTGGAATAAGGTGTTAAAGGTATTCATAGGGTTCATTGATGTGGTTGTTCTGTGTTTTGCACTCACATAGTGAGAGGAGGAGAGAGTGCATAGGAGGAGAAAGTGGGCATTGTGAAGAAGAAAGGCATCAATATCTTTTTTGTCAGCCTTCCACCCAAGGCAAACATCAATTTTCCAGTCTTCCACCCATGTGGTTTTCTTTCAAGGATACAACTGATATTTGGTTTGTTACCTTAGCTTATGCCCACACTTGAAACTGTTTTCAAATGAATTATGTTTGAAATTTCTCTCAAGGCAATCTGAAAAAGGCATGTTGTTTAGGGCTTGTTTATGAGTTTTTTCTTTTTGTTTCTAAAAAATAAAGGTGTTGGGAAATTGGAGATATAAGTGTTTTTTAAGAACATTTTTCTTATTCAACACAAAATGGATAAATTGAGCCTTTATAAAAATTTTGATGGAAATAATTTTCACAGGTGGAAAATACAGATACAATTATTGTTAATTGAAAGAGATCTCTAGTTAATTGTTGATGGTACAGTGCCAAAGCCAACAAATGCAAATGAACTTCAACAATGGAAGGTAAAAGATAAGAAAGCATTGGCTATAACTAGTCTTGGCTTATCTAAACCTTATTTGCATCATGTAGATTTTAAAAAATATTCTAAGGATATAAGGGAAACATTGAATACTTTATTTGGATGAAAGGCTAACAGTGCAGAAATAAAAATAAAACAAAAGTTATATGGTTTGAAAATGGAATAAGGTGAAGATATAGTGTCTCATATCAATAAATTTCATTCCTTGATAAATCAGGTGACTGGTATAAATGAAGAAATAAAGGAAAATGATGCAAATTTGATTCTTTTAAATAGTATGCCAAATAGTATGTCTCACAAGGTATTCACCTTAAGAAAAATCAATCAAAGTCTAGAAAGTATTATATCCACATTGCTTGATGAGAGAAACAAACATTTTTCAGAAGAAGAAGTTGCATTGACTACACAAAACAAAGCTAGTACTTCTTACAAAAAATCCAAACATATGCCAAAGTTCAAACATGCAAGTGGCACATGTTTCTATTGTAAAAAGATAGGGCATGTAGTACTGAATTGCAAACAAAGGGAACGAGATCTTCTTGATGGAAAGCTACAAGATAACGCTTTGGTAATTGAAGGAGAGGACCACACTTCAAGTGATGAAGAAATTCCACATCAAAGTGACAAAGAATATGTGTACTAATTTCTATTTTTCCTCTATGCCAATACTAAGGGGGGGGGTTGTAAGAATTTAGTACATGACAATATTTAATAGTTAAATAGATTAATTAACATACTATTCTTATTTTAATAAATAAATTAGTTTGGGTATTTATATTCCCGTAAATGGTTTTATACGGGAATAGTGGCTTTGTAATGCCAATACTTTGTAATAGTTTGCAGTTAAATGTGAATGGCCGGTTTTGATTCAAGAGCAATCTCGTTTGTTCTCTCCCATTTCAATATTCCTATGTTTCCCAAATAACATAACTCACCACAAAACATTATTCATATCTCTTTAGCAAAAAACAATAAAAAAAGATATTCTTAATAGTCAATTTTTCTACATAAGCCACATAAATTTGTACTTACATTATATGATGACCATGGCTTTATTTTTTTAAGAGTAGCAACCATCTAAAAAATTCCTTTTTGGGTTCAAAGACCTCATTCCAAATCCAATTAAATGTTTTTTCCAACTTGTTTGAGTGTCATTCATACACCAACATCTATTTATAGATTCTATAATATCTTCTGAATTACATGTATGTTATATAAATTTTTAGCATTCCTTTTATAAAATACCATGCCATTTTTTCATTTACAATTGGGTAGTTTTCCACAAAAGATAGAAGTGCAGTAGTTAGATGTTATTTTAAAATAATAGCCCTTTAGAAAATTCTCTTAATAAAGAGTATGTTCTCCATTTTGTGTAAGGGAAATCATACTCCTTACTTAGAGTGGACCATGGTTTAAGATCCCCATTACACAAAATGTTTTTGAAAACAATGATTCCTTTTTTTTCCCAAGATTTGGTTGAGCAACCTTGTAATAGAGCAAGAGGCTTATTTTTGTGAAAAGTATTCCACCAAATTGATCTGTTAGTACAAATCTTGTTATCACTGTTTATTATCAAGTTCCTTACTTGTTCCCAAGCCTTCCAAATGGTTTTGAAGACAATGGAGCCATTTGGTTGAGTATTGAACATTCCTATTAAGGAGTCACTAAATGGATTGTTCCTCAATTTCTTTTTTGGCACTGCCTTAAGGATGTTGTTTCTGGTAAGCACTTTCTATGGCTCTTCTCCTTATAAAGAATTTATTATCCACTTTTCTACAAGAGAAATCCCTTACCTTTTTAGGTCCTCTAAACACACTCCCTCCATTTATTTAGCCTTGCAACACCAATCCTACTTGACAACATGTTTCTTATTTGTGCCCTCTCATCTAACCAAATAAAGTTTCTATTTTTTTTTGAATTTCTTCTAGTTGATAACTATTAAATAACTAGGCCGAGGAATAGTAAATTGTATATGATGAGAGAATTTTTTGGTACACTTGGATTCTCCTAGCTAGGGATAAGTACATTTTATTTCAATTATCAAATTTTCAATTTTAGTCTTGATCTAATTCGACATTTATTTTAAGTTAGGGCTAACTGCAAATGGGATATCTAGGTATTTTATTTTCTTATTTGGGACCCCCATTGAATTTCATATATGGTAAACCAATTTGGTGGGGTTCCATTCTAGCTCAACATTGTTGGCTTGTTTTTAGATATCTTTGTAACAAAAGCCTCACATAAGAGGTTCAATTTCTACATTAGGCAATATATGTTTTCTTTAACTAAGTCTACAAACATAGCAGTATCATCGATAAAGTGGATGCTAATTAACTCTTGATTGTTAGGGAGATTTAAACCTTTAACTTTGGGACCACATGAGTCATCTCTAAGGATTTAGTAAATGACCTTAGAAGCAATCACAAATAAAGCAACTGCTAAAGGGTATCCTTGTCTTATTGACCTTTGGAGAGAAATGGGTTGGGACAAGTTCCCATTCACATCAATTTGTGCATTTGCATATTATAGTAGAGTGTTCACCATTTTACAAAATTCCTTGGAGAATCCAAAGGCATCAAGGGCCTCTATCAAGAAGGGCCACTCAATTCTATCATATGCCTTTTCAAAGTCCAAGAGAATCATGCTGACATTTTGATTTGGGGTTTTCACCAAATCCATTACTTCCCAACTTATGATAAGGTTTTCAAGAATAACCTCCCTTTAATGAATCAAGTTTGTGTGTATTGTATTATTATAGGGAGAATATCTTCAATCTTAATGCTAATTTTTTTACAAGGACCTTGTAAGACACATTGAGGAGAGTTATTGGCCTCCAATTTTTTTATCAAGTGTGTGTCCCCATCTTTTGGAATTAATTTTATTATACCCTTGTTTATCTCTTTTCCCAAAGAGGCTTTAGCTATAACTTCATTATATATAAGAAATAACTCAAGATATCCAATTTATATTCTTTTTATAAAATTCAATAGGGAGTCCATCAAGACTTGAAGATTTATCATTGCTAAAAGTTTGAATTGTGAGTACAATTTCAACTTAAATTGTTATTTCTTTTATCAAAGTGAGGATCATTTCTTCTTTAACTAACTTGGGAATCAATTTTTTACAATAACTCCTAGCTTTTAGTGAGTGGTCACCTTGGTCTTATGAGGTAAAAATATTTTTATAAAAGAGGCTAAACTGATTGAGCACATCTTCAAGGTTAGAGATTAGGTTGTCTCCATCCCATACACATTCAATTTTCTCCACTATATTTTTTCTTTAATGTAATTAAAGAGAGAAATTAAGCATCTATTCCCCTTAGCTAGTTTAATTTTTCTATTCTTTTTTTACGCTAAATTTTCCTAGTTTGTAGACTTCTTAACGAATTATTGTAGAGAGTTAATTCCTCATTCAACTTTATTTTCTCAGGATTGTCTTGAAGGCTATTTTCTAGGTTGATTAGATTTTCCTAGATGAATTTTTCCTCCTTTCTGAGATCCTTTTCATTTTTAACCCACGATTTGGAAGAAGTTAGCTTAGGTTTTAACATTTTTGTTCTATTTTTTCAATTTCAAAGTCATTTTTAAGCAACCATTTATTAATTTCTCTTAAAGTAAAGATAGCATTATTGCAATCTTCATCTTTCAAAAGGTTGGAGGTTAAGATGATTTTTTTGTCCCCTAGTGTTTTACTCACTACTTTGCTCAACTATTAGAATTTTTGAACTAATCAGATGACGATCTGAGAGTGTGCATGAATAGACCTTTACTTTCGTTTCTTCCTCTATTTTTTCAAATAAGAAGAATTCCCTATTTGCATAGAATTTGTCTAGTTGACAATGGATCCTTTTATTTCCTTTTTGTGCATTACACCATGTAAACCAAATTGATTTAGATTTCCTTTTTCCCCCTTCTAGGGGATCATAAAGCTTTAGCTTATATTTCATTTTCCCCCAAAATGTTTCTCATTTCCCTTCTAATCTATGTCCAAAGCCCCAATTTTGTCTTGGACATTTTCTATCATGTTGAAATATCCCCCTATAAGCCAGGGGACATTAGAAAGATCATTGAGCCATTTCCACAAGTTAATTATTTCCATGTAATCATTGGAAGCATAGATAGACCATAAACCAAACTTATGGTTATCTTTCTCTATGACAACCCACACTGCCCTGTTGCAACTTGAGAGACACCAAAATTAGTCATATAGTTAGCCCATTGATTGGCTAATAGAATAGCCACAAAACCCTTCCCTTTATCATGATTGGAGAAGAACTGAGCAACACCTTTCCATAAGAATTTTAGGTTTTTTTCCAAAGTGAGATTAGTAGCTTTTACTTCTTGTAAGAGGACAACATCTTTTCTCTTTTACAAATTTAATATCTTCTTAATATGTATTTTCTACTAGGGGATTCTAGTCCCTTGATATTCTAGATTATGCAATTAAGATGCATCATCAACCATGTTCTAAGTGTTGGTGTAATTAATTAATTAATTAATTATTACACTAGCATAAATTAACTTAGGTCATAAATCATTTAGTCCTAGGTTGCATCATTTAATAAATGGGATAATATTCCCTTCCTAGTTTGTGGGATACGATTCCCTCTAGAACTTATCTCATCATTTAATTATCATCTACATAGGGTTCACATGTTGTCACATGTTGTTAGATTATAACACTTGGCAACATCTCATGCATATTAGGGTTTACTTCTTGCCTATATATTCAGGCATCTTGTTCATTTGTAACATATCATATCAATATCATATCAATCATATTATCAATAGAATCTTTAGTCAACATTCCATTGTTGCAACACTTCTCTTTGTGGTTGATTATCTTTCATGGCTAAAGTCCTTCATTGAAGATTCCGGAGCTTCAGGGGCTGTGCAATCCATCATCTCAACATGGTATCAGAGCTAGTCCATTGAAACATCAACCCTAGATCCAGGAAGTTTGGAGTGCAAGATTCAAGAAGGCTTGGAGTTTTATGTTGTAGGCTAGTTGGCTCTACCCGGGAGCCAAGCTGATTTCTGGTGCAAATCAGGCTCTCTCTGACCTCTCCATTGCGTCCAAAAGGCCTCAAAACCCATAGATTGCATGTTCATTTTCCAAAATCGGAGTAGATTCAACCGAGAGCCTATGAGGTATTATCTAGGGTTTGCAATTTTGTGTACTATCCGTACAGTTTTGCAGAAAAAAATCTTCCCTCTCTGTCCTCCATCAAGGAATTTTTTTTTAGAAAAATAAAAAAAATTCTGGCTATTTTTCTGGGCATTTTTTATATAGTTATCGCACAAATTTCATTGCAGAGTTCAACCTGCAAATATATCTTCGGTCGGAAAAAAATTTAAAATTGCAGGATATAGTTTGGGGTTAATTATTTCCCCCGTCGGCATTTTAATCAGCATTTTTAATAAATTTTTTGAATTGCAAATACTTTGCAATATTCAAAAAATTTCAATTGTTGGCATCTGCTTAAGTCTGCAGACTCTGACTACTTCTACGTCAGCTGACCGTCATCCATGTTGGCACATTCTCAACCTCCTCTCTATGTCACGCAGCCGTCAACCGACTGCCGGTGTTAGTTTCCCCGGCGTTTGCTCCCGGCGACCACTCATCCTCCTGTCGACCACCGTCCACCGTCACCGACCCATAGACCTCCGTTTTTCATTGAAGCATCTGACCAAAGCCTCCGTTGATGACTATGGTTAAGCCCCAGTCCCATTGATCATCGGGGGCTCTGCTATTTGCAAGCAGAGCAAACTCCTCCGCCAATCCTCCCGCCACCTTTGCGCCGCTTCGACGCCGCCCGTGGGGTGGAGATTTTTTTAAACTACCAGCGACGACCCTCGGTCATATCAGCGACCGGGGGTCAATTTTTTTTGCCCTAAGGTGCCCTAATTTTGCACCTATTTAGCCAGTGACAATTCAAATTGCAGTTTTTTTTCTGAGGGCCATATCATCGTGCCACGATATCGAAAATTTGCAAACAAGATATCAGCGGAAAGAGAATTTAGAGCACTATCCAGTGGTACCATCTCTTTTGCAGGATTTTTCTGCTATAAATTTCTAAAGTCAACTGAAGTCAACCCTCCATTCTAGACTCAGAAGTGCATATCTTTGCATCAGATTGTCGGATTTCGGAGATTCCAGCGGCATTCGAGAGATATTTCAGTGCATTTTTTCATCAATCCAGTCATCTTCTTTGGTTTCAGATCTAGGTATCTTTTATTGGTTTTTTGAAATTTGATGCATTTTCTTGATTCCTGAGACATCCTGAAGCTTGAAGAAGAATTTATTGATCTCAGAGGCATACTCTCAGTTGCATATCTATCTGGAAGTCTTCTATTTGTCATCGAAGGTCATTGTCTTTATTTTGTTGGAGAAATTTTCATTATGGGGCTTGCATATTACTCTCCTTCTTTGGTTATGTTGCACAAGGGTAACTATCAATAATGGCGAGATGGGATCTGCCACCATCTTCATTCACTTGATTTGTTTCCATATCTATTTGATATAGTTCCTCATCCGAGTGAAGGTATTCATGAACTTGCTTGGAGTTGCAGCAGGTACACTATTTTGGAGATTCTTGAGATGCAAGTTGATTGCAATGTTTTGAGATCTATTGATCATTATGATTTTCCTCACCTTCTTTAGATTAAGCTTTGGGAGATCTATGGAGATTCAGATACTCCACCATTCCCCGATGATCATGCTTTAGAATGTCATTCTTCAGATCAAGTACCCCATGATGTTATTGTTGTGCAGGAAGTTAATTACCTTGATCTTTCTAAAGAGGTTGACAAGGTCCCTTTCCGTGCTTCTTCTTCATCAAAGACAGTTGGTATCCCTTCACATTCAGTGATTCCTTGTCCAGAATCATTGATTGAGGCTTCCACTATCATCTTTCATTAGGACACATTCTGTTTTCTAGACTTAACATCACAGGATGGCTTCATTTTAGGCATCACTGACTTAGCTACTTCTACAGGTTTGGAGGACATTCTTGAGGGGATATCACTCCTCTATTCAGATCACACCTTGGAGATTTTTCTTAAGTATCCACATTCCTTTGTCTCAACCTTGATTGGGAATCTAGATACTATCTTGTAGGTACTTGGTTTCTCTTCAGATATTTCATATCCAAGACTTCTTCCCTACCATTCCATTCAGGACTTGAGGTTTCTTCAACATCCACCATTGGATTTTCTTCTTCCTAGCAGGAGATTTGTGGTTTCGCCACCTTCGTTGCTTTAGACTTCCTTCAGTGGTTTTGAGGACACTTCATTCGGGGGGGGGGCCATCAAGTCTCCATCACATCCATCATATCCATTCTATCTTTGTCTTTGGATATTGTTCAGCATTAGTTTCTGCATCATCCTGGTTTGTCACCCTCTTCATTGTTTGGGACTATGGCATTTTCATCATCAGGCAAGGAGACACTTGAGCAGAGTTCAGAGACATCATCATCCATGTTCATTCTTCCTTCCTTCAATTCCTATCCAGAATGGGAAGCATCTCTGCACTTGCAGTTGGTTTTGTTTCTTCCAAAAGGGAGACAAGTTGTTTGTCGACATTGGATCTTGTTCTGTCTTCAGACACTTACCATATTTGTAGGTGATCACATCTTCTGGGGGGGCTATTTAGTCTCTCTCTATTGTATCCATGTGACAGATGGTGTACTTGGGGGGTATTTTGGAGTTCTCCATCCTTCCCATCCTATCTCACATTTTTCTACATTTTCTTCTCCTTTTTGGAGAGGGGTTTTGTTCCCATTGGGTTTTCCCCTTTTCTCTGGTTGTGGGAGATTTTCCTGCATCTTCATGTACATGGGTACCTAACATGGCCTCATAGCCGGGACCCATCATCATCATCATCATCTTGCATAATCGTTGTATTTTCCTCCCTAAGTTACACTTATGGGGGGGTGTTGGTGTGATTAATTAATTAATTAATTATTACAATAGCATAAGTTAACTTAGGTCATAAATCATTTAGTCCCAGGTTGCATCATTTAATAAATGGGATAATATTCCCTTCCTAGTTTGTGGGATAAGATTCCTTCTAGAACTTATCTCATCATTTAATGATCATCTACATAGGGTTCACACGTTGTCACATGTTGTTAGATTATAACACTTGGCAACATCTCATGCATATTAGGGTTTAATTCTTGCCTATATATTCAGGCATCTTGTTCATTTGTAACATATCATATCAATATCATATCAATCATATTATCAATAGAATCTTTAATCATCATTCCATTGTTGCAACACTTCTCTTTGTGGTTGATTATCTTTCATGGCTAAAGTCCTTCATTGAAGATTCTGGAGCTTCAGGGGCTATACAATCCATCATCTCAACACTGAGGCTCATCTGACCTATTCTTAAAAGTATCAAAGAATTTAGTTAATTCTTCTTCTTTTAGTTTGTTACAAATTTTATGGTAGGGACCCCTTTCTCTTTTTCTATTTTTCCTCTTCCTTTAAACAAATTATTTGGTTTCTCAGAGAATTCTTCATATTTATTCGAGCCTCTTTGATCATTTTTAAGATTGTGGATGGCTTACTCCTCAAAATATTATCCAAATGCTTTAAAAGGTTATTGAAGGGGATATCCAAAAAATTATTTTATGGATTTGACTCAATTGAGGTGTCAATATTATAGGAAGACAACAATTTATTTGCCAACACTTTGTCCATGTCTACACTTTGGCCATGCACATCTTCATATCTTGAGTTGTCACATGGCTTGAAGACATTGGTGTTGGAGACCATTTCAACAAAATTTGAATTATTGGAATTGTTATCAAAGTAGATTTCCTCTTTATTCTGATTACTTTTTTTCAGTTTCAAGGCTTGTCTCCTCAAGTGTCTCCTCGATAGTATCTAAAGGATACTTATATTTTTTCATTAAATAATGCACAACCTTCCTACTCATGGAGGATGAGAAAGGATTTGGCTTAAAGATTTTTAGGAGATCAAAATTCCCCCTCTACACTAAATTTTAAATATTTATTGTATAAAACATCTTCCTCAAACCTAACAACCTAATTTTATTTTTTCTTGTTCTTGTTTTCCAAAATTCTTTATTTAATTTTGTTTAATACCAATTCTTGTGCATTTTTCTTATGACCCAAGTGACCATTTCCACTCTACAATTCAATTAATCTGGAGTCCTTTTGGGTTGAGAAAGGAATTAATAGCCTTGATTTAGAGGAGGAGGGTGGGTAAACCCACAAAAGTGGTTTACAATTCGAATGAGGAAGGAAAACTTGTAAAAAGTGACCCCATGCCAAAAATTTTCATTTTGGGGATTCAAATGAACTCTTTGGTTTGAATGAACCAAAAAAGGGTTCAAGCGAACCCATTTAATTCATGCACGGATAAAAAATAAATGAAAACCCCTTTTGGGAAGGGGGTTTGAATGAACTAGGGTTTGAATGAACCCTGGCTCGCTCGAACCCCCCTTTTCCCTGATTTTTGACCTTGTTCACAAAAAAACCTAAATTTTTACACTTTGAAGCTCGGGTTGAGGATGAAAATGGAGGAATCTTCACAAAACCAATTGGAATTAGATAGTCCTCAAAACAATCTATCCAACAAATATAATTTTAATATGTTTTGGTTTTATTATGTATTTGGTTTTTTAGTTTTATTAAACATAGGTTTTTCATCAAAAATAAAGGTCTATGTTTTGCACATGTGGAAAAATATCAAATTATCAAAAATAAAAATAAAAAAAATGATTGCACCAGATATTGAAGTCCTTGATCCAACAAAAAGAATATTGAATTTCGATATATGCAAAAAAAGTTACGCGTTATATGGTCGCGCTATGTCTAAATTGTAATTGGTTTGACTTCGAAACTTGATTAAAGAAAAAATATTCAATAAAAAACTATCTAACCAAGTGGAAGCACTAGATATTGGAGTTATAAATCTAAATTCGAAAGAATTAGAATTTTATCCTTCATGGAAAAAAAAGCTATGCATTATACGGTGTGCGTCACTTTTTAAAAATGTTGTTTTTAAAAAAAAATAGTTTTCATGGGAGATGGAAAAATAAGTGCAATCTGATTTCAAAAATTTTGAAAAAAATATTTTTAGAATCTATAGACAAAATGTGACGAGACTCTACTTTGTATCATCTTCAAATTCCTCACAGTTTAGTTGGTATAGGTGCCCGAATGTGAAGGTTTAGTTAAAAATAATATTTTTCAGTGTCCAGTTTGGCCAAAAATTGTAAACCACTATTGTGGGATCACCCGAGTTCTAAATTTAAGCCATTCATAACCTCAACACCCCAATTTTCTAAATATTTCTCAAAATCTAAATTTGAAGTCACAAATACACTAAAAATATTGTATTTGTTAATATTAGATTTAGGGTTTTCGCTATTAATATTTTGTTCCTAAATAGAAGCTTTGATATCTATATTATTTGCATCTGGGACAATCCTACCCTCCCTCTAGTTTGTATGTTTAAGACTATTTTTTTAGGTATTCTCTATTTTAGGAAGAGACATTTTCTCCTAATACGCCCTTCCTTTTTATATAGGAAGCAGGTGTTTAATCCACCTAATAAATCCAATTTAATGGTTGTTAATTCCCCATCAGACTCGATAACTAATTCTTTCAAAATATCTAAACTTGAAATTAGGGCCACAAGAAGCCTTGCATCCAAGCTCATTACAGTGATAGTGGTTTATTCCAATCTCAAAACTTTTCCAATTGGAGACAAAAGATTGGGTAAAAAAGCCCACATTTGAGGGGGTACATTCTTGGTCATCACCCAACTTGGGTAGGATAGTGCAATAACTTCATCATTTAGTGTATTGATGACCAAGCCAACGCCCTAAACAAAAAATTCCCAACTTTCCAATATTATTTATCTAGCATTTTAGTTTGCATGTCATGATCTTTAAGAAATGTTATAAACAAGCCTTTCTACAACATTCTACAAAAAAGATACCTAAATACCAAATTTCCTACTCTAAAAATTTTTAAACCATTCATCAAGGCACTTTCTTGTCTAAATTTTATTGTAGTCTAAGGCCATAAAGAACACAACCACCTTGCTTAAAGCCTAGTTTCTTCTTTCACAATGGCTTCTTTCACTTTAGGGTTAGTTTTTTGGGGGTAGCAAGGGGGACTTACCATTTCTATCTCCAGAACCTTGGAGTTCAAATTCCATCCCATCATGAATTTCAAAAAATTCCACATTCTTTGGAATTGGAAGGTGATCAAAACCCACCATAATTTCTTTAAAGGTTCTCCTTTGCCCCTCATAATTGTCAGTTAAATTGCACCTAAAAGATCTAAAGGAAACCTAGAGCCATCAAGCAGATCCCCTTTCACTAGTACATCTATCTCCATTATTAACTAGCACCCCCTCACCTCGAAGGATGGTGATGTGAGAAAACACTACCAACTAATGATAAGCGTACATGAAAAAAAAGTATGGAAACCATTTGATGGACAAAGTAATTACAAACAAGCAGTAGAAAGAGGAATTATCGCAAGGTAGGGTAAGCATACAAAGGTCAAAATATGCAAAACCTTAATGGTTTATGGCCATTGTGAATCCACACGCATCCTCACATGAAGCTCAATGAAACCCTCACTACCACTTGTAGACATGTTCCAAAAAATGAAGTTTTCAAAACCTTAAGCCCATATTATTAGGAATGAGAACAACATGACTCAAAAAAATGGAAGCTATAGAGAACTCAAAAGGATAAAGAGACTAAGAACTAATAGAAATCCAAGACCTCCAAAATCAACACTAAAACTTCTTCAAATCAAGGGAAAACCTAAGAAAGAAAAAGTTAACTATTCATATTGCAAGAAACTTGGGCATGATGGGAAAAAATGTATGAACAAATAAATTGACCACCTGTCACATCTTCTTGAGAATCCCAACATTGGGGTTCATCAATCAATCAAACAATCTTCATCAACTCAAGAATATACCAAGCCAAAGGCAAACGGTAAAGACAAATCTAAGGTCCAAGCTGTAGTTGCCACTATATCATCATCAACATCTCCATCTTTTATTACATTTGTTGATGACACTCTAGCAATAGTTGCAAGGAGAGGGTTTGTTGAAGTTGAAGGTGGAAAATTAAAAAATGTTCTAGTTGTACCTTCTCTTTTATCTAATCTCCTATCAATACATTATTAGATTACCCACATAGGGAAGGGTGTGATAGTTCATTTTTCTCCAAACTTAATTGAGATTAAATAGTTGTAAACCGATTTTTTTTTAACTTTGGCAAGGGAAGATCGCCAAGTTAGGTTATACATATTCTCATACTTTGTACTTTATGTTTCTCCTATAACATTTCTTACTCATGTTCAAACAAAGTTAAAAAATTATGGTATGAAAATTTATACCACCTTAATTACCACTGCCTTGAGCAACTTAGATAGTAGGATATGGTCACATGGTTTCATAGAGCTAGACTCTCTAATGTTATTTGTGAGGGTTGTACCCTTGGGAAGTATCCTAAAGAGAAAATTGGCATAATGAAATTATGGATGGCTACACAAGTTTCAAAGCTTGTTCAAAATGATGTATTAGGGGAATTTTCCCATGCATCTTTCACTATGTCTTGAGGTACACTCTCACTTTCATGGATGACTTATCTAGATACACATGGTTATGCTTCCTTTGACAAAATCTAAAGACTTTAAAAAATTGAGACTTCAAGGTTCCCTTTTAAAAATAGTCAGGGAAAGGAAACAACATTCTTTTGAAAAATAAGAAGAGTGAGTATGTCAAATACAAGTTTGAGCAATTTTGTATAAAAAAGGGTATAAACTTGTAATGCATAGTTCCTTATACTCCCCAATAGAATGATGTTGTAGAATTTAAGAACATATCATTAAAAGAGATGGATAATTGTATGATACACATCAAGGGTCTTACACCATAGCAATGAGTAGAAGCAATCAATTATGCTTATTACATTCATAATCAAGCTCCTCACAAAGCCTTAAAGGGAATGTTCACTCCCTTTAAAGCTTGGATAGGTAGGAAACCATTAATTGAGCACTTCAAGGTCTTCAAATCTCTAGTCATGAAAAGTATATTGAAGTAGAATAACAATATAGTGAAACTAGAGTCCCAACCTTTCATCTTTGTAGACTATCTACACGATATGAAAGGTCATCACCTACTCCACCTAACCACACATGAGTTGTCATTAAGAGGAGTGTTAATTTTCAAGAGGTTCCTACCAACTCTATACGTAGAATTTATCCTTATATTATGGGCTCACTTATTTTTAATGATTCTTCTAATGACTCAGACCATCCACAACATATTCTTGAGGTAGATTCTTCTTCTTCTTCTTCTAGTTTTAACAACGAGGATAGTGATGGGGATTCATCTTCATCTACTTCTACACATGTTTTGGAGGATGATGTTTCAACACTTGACTCACCCACTTTGCATCCTATCTAGGTTAGATAGACACTTCATAATGTAGATAATTAGGTAGGTAATCTAAATAATATGATAAAAGTACATGGTCAAACTATCAAAGTGGGGCACATGATTTCTTTGCCTTATTCTTAGATCATAAAAACTCAGAGAGATATCAAGCATACTTGAGTCCAGGATAGTAATATGTATGAGGAATATGATTCCTTAATGAGAAATCACACTTGTGGCTTGTCTTCACTTCTTAAAGGAAATGAGGGTGGTTTAATATAGGTGGATATATCAAACCAATTTTTATGCAACCACTCGATCTATTATATTTATTGACCTTTCTATTGTTGATGATCATCTTTAAGTTATGGAACCAACTCGATTCATATAATTAATAATTTATTTTAATTTAGAAATGTTATCTGCAAACCTTACTAAATCTAGAAATGACAAAAAATCTCTGTTACTACTCCCAATAATGCACTATATTGGACAAGATCCCTATATCATGACATATCCCTAGCACTAGATGTACTCTTTTGGGGGTTGAGGTCTATGTATCACTTTTAGGGAATTAGAGGCTCTATAGTTTGTGCCATAAACTTTCACATATTTCATTTAGAAAGGATTCAAAGAAAACATGATCCCCATCAAGTAAGGTTAACAAGTCAAGTTAACAAATAATTGTTGTTTACATCTTAAGGGTTTAGTTTAACTTTAGAGATTGTGCAAACCATGCCCAAAAGACAACTTTCCAATAATATGAAACAATTCTAATTTCTTGGAAGGAATCCCAATGCCTATAAAAATATACCAACTTAATTAACTATTCAATAAAGAATTACCAATCTAAATCATGAAATGGCTTCAGCATGAAAGATTAAGGTATGTTGACAATAAAATAAAATAAAAGCACCTACATTTACTATGTGATACAGGTGTCTTTTTAAATGAGTAAAAATAAAATAATTTTAATATAATATAAAATAATTCTTAAATAGATAAATATATTTAAGATGTCTATACAAATGAGTAAACATATGTCAATATATTTCCAATTAAATTTTTCTTTATTTATTTAATTTTTGATAAAAAAATATTTAATTCTAAAATTAGAGTTGTATATTAAAAAACATTTAATTGCCTTTTTAAATAATCATTTGAATTTTTCACATTCCGGTAAAACTGAAAATTTTGAAAATAAAAACAGTAACGATATTTTGAAAATAAAACATTAACGGTAATTTTGAAAATAAAACATTAACGGTAAGTTGCTGCGATTCTTTTAGCCTCTCTAAACAGGATTTCATTCTCAAGAATATCAGAAGGCAAGTTCTTTTTCTTAACAGGATTCCTCTCGCCACTGCCTGTGCCTGCTTCTCTTAGCTTACGAGTTTGGAGGGCCGCCCACTGGAATGAATCAGATCCGCAATATTATGTGTGAGGAAGACGAAAAGAAATGGGTTATTGATGTGAAAGAGAGGATTACAGGTCAACGGCGAGCCAGGGTCAGGGTCATATGGAGCGCCTCAATGCAGAGGCCGCAGAGAGGATGGCTACTATGAAGAAGAATCGGCAACAACAGCAGGAGGAGCAATGCCACCCAAACAAGAGGAGCACTGCCATTTGCAAGAAGCCGTTCGACGTGAAATTAGAGGCTGCTATGAAGAAGAATCTGAATACAAGGACGAAACCGTGGCCATGATTTTCACTTTGGAAGCATCGGCAACGACAGCCACCCTTTTTTCAACACTAACAGGGTCAAATCCTGTCAATTTGATGCGCTAAGTGATTTTCTGATGCTTGAAAATCAAATCCCTATGGTGGTCCTGATAAAGTTATTGGAAATTGAAACAGGCTCAGAGGCAGAAGCCAAGAAACAGCTGCTGAGATTACTGTGCTTCTCAAGTAAATGGTAGTGGTGAGTCAAAATGCTCCAAATTGAAATTTGATTTTCTGTTAAATACATAGGCTAGATATAGGTATTCATTATATATAGGGTGAAATGTATGGTATCTGCTGTTTCATTCTCATTGAATTTTATCAAACAAAAATTAGAGGCATATCAAACAAACCCACCAACTGGGTTAAGCGCTCTTCAAAACCCAAAGCAGACCCATCCTAAACGACTTTCAGACCTGTTAAAATTCAGAAGGTTTAACCACGCTGAATCCCAAGTTAACGAGGCAAATGTAGCAGTAATATGATGTTGCTTTTCTAACAATGGTAAAGCAGAGTTCTCTACCGTTAAATACTATGTTATGGGGAAATGTGCTAAAACGGAGTCCCTAATTAGTACCAATTATGGGCTAAAACAGCTCTGTAAACAAGGATAAAGCTGTAACCCTAATATCCCCATTTAAGATATAACGATTTTCCATTCATCTTGATTCAATTGTTTGCAATATGAATTATAAGCCAATCAGTTTGAACAAATTTTCCGTAAGTCTAATTTCATTAAGCACTAGTTGATGCTGCTTTGAACGTATAGGTCTGCAGAGGAGGGTAGGACAATGTCTGCAGAGCAGGGTAGGACAAGAGTAATAGATATGGATAATTCTTCTGGGCTTTTCTTTCTTTCTTTCTCTTCTTTTTTTTTTGACTGTTCTGGATTACTAACCAATGACTTTGTTTCCTCTATTTTTGACAGATTTTAACATATGGGTCTGCAGAAGAGCGTATGGCAGAGTTAACAGATAGCCAAAAAAAAATCTCATGTTAGCCTCTACTTCCAGGTGGGGTTCCCTGTCCATTTTGAGTTTTGTTTGCATTATTAAGTAATGAAAATTTCAGTTACCTGCTCTTTCATTGACAAATTTTGAATACATTTCTTCAACTTTGGATTTATGGCCCGTACAAGAGGGCAGAGCATTTCCAAATAACTATAGATATCTTTCATATCAACCTCCAATTTTGGGTGGATATTTTTGTTTGCATCATAGAAAGTTAATCAATGAGTTTTTGGGCTGATCATTTGTGAATTAAAATTTTTTAGTCTAAAAGTCTTAAGCACTCTTGGATGAAGGTTTGAACATATGGATCTGCAGAAGAGAGTTAAACAGGGCCAACAAATCTAGAGTTCTTCAGATATTTTTCCAGTTCCATTCTTCATATATTTTTCCAGTTCCAGGTGGGTTTTCTTGTTCATTTTGATTTTTTTTTATAATATGGGCATGCAATCAATATTTTAAAGATATTCTACTCATTATTTTGTTTTTGAATAATTGTTGTTATAGTACTTTTGGTTGTTTTTTTCTATCCTTTCTTTTTAACTTTCCTCTTCATTTTTTTTTTTTTTAAGTTTCTTGCATATTTTAATCTAGTAGTGTGCCCCTTTTAATGTAACCTTGGGCTTGCATCTCATCTTGCCAATTGGATTGCATTTTGTTGGATCGTATATTTGTCCAATTTCAAAATATTGTTATGTATGCAATATAAACAACTTAGTTTTAAATTATAAAGTAAATAATCTCAGCAAAATGTGATGGACTTTAGATAAATGTACTTCCCCTTTGGACCCAAGGAAGGAGAGAAAACATCTATTGTTGAGGACCCAATATACATTGACATAGAGAACATTAATAACTAACTAATAAAATTAATTGAAAAACTCATTGCAATAATACACTTCAAATTTTTGTGATAAAAGTATATAATTTTTATTATAACTTTTTAATGGGCACCTCAACTTCCACTTCAAATTTTTGTGATCATATAGGACGGTTAAAAAGTTTAGATATGATCATTGGGCATCAAAATTTCTATTATTTTATATATTTCTTGTTAGAGTGGGATTGGCATATTCCTTTCTTAATAGGAGGTTTAGTCTCCTTAACTCCACTTTAAAAGTCCACAAGATTCCATAATGTACTTAGTGCGCCTTAAAAGCTACAAAAGATTGGTGGATGCTTTCTTTAAGAAAAGACAAAGTAAGTATTAACAAGAATTTGGGGATACTTTTGCCTCCCTTTGACATTGTTCAAAGGAAATCCATCATTCCTTCGTAAGCTTGCATGAAGGTGTATAGAGTGTCCTTCCACAAGGTTCATTGAAGAATCTACAGATCAAGTGTACACTTTCCTTGGAATTATCTTTTATGCTCTTCAATTTAGATAAACGCTATGTTTTGCACTCCCCTTCACTTACAAATACATTTTCTAAAAGATGAAATCAACCAATCAAAGTACATTGTAGAAGTCCAACTTTAATGCATCCAAATAAAAATATACCACTCTTCAACAATTATCAAAAGACTCGTATAATTTTTGTTTTGAAAACTATTTATCATTGACAATGATTTTGTTCCAAAACCTGCTTACCATTGACAATAATTTTCTTTCTACTCTTATAGCACATTCCTTGTACCATGTAATTTTGTTTAAAACTTCTATTATGCTCTTCAAGCACACTAATATTCTTTTTAGGTATAATGCAACTTAGCAATGTCAAATTCATATTAAATGGAAAGGTAGAGACCATTTACATAAGTGGAAACTTTCATTTGTGTGTATTCAACATGTTTTGATGGTCAAATTATACTTTCAAACTCATTCTTTTCTCCCTAGACAAACTCAATGTATAATCGACATGCAAAATTTATCCTTTAAGTTTGAATTTATGTTCAAAGTCTTTATCTTTCTATCCCTCATCCCAACTTTTTCAAATTGCGATTGATCCCACCTAATGGACATGCCATTTTACTTTGATGCATGCCAAACTTGCTTTCTTTAGGTCATCTATTTTCTCATATATAAAATAATATTATAATTTCCATCCTATCTATAAACTTAGGGATATCAATTTTTGACTTCTCTCAATTTAAATTTGTCTTTAATCATATTTTCTCTATCCATATACTCTCCTTAGCACTTCTAGCTATAGGGTTGCTTAGTTGTCTTGAACATCAAAATTTTTCACTCTCCTCTACAACAATTCTTTTTTTGATGTCTCTATAGCATCCAATTTAGCTTGCATGATTCCCAACATCTCTCCAAGATTAACAACTCAGAATGTGAGGCCACCTTTTTTTTTCCAATCAGTATCCCTATTTGAATCTTATTTCACACTCCTCTTTAATATGTAATGAAGCCCCATTTTTTCTTCTTCTCTTATGGAGTTGTTTATATAAACTCAGCACACTTACAATAGGATTAAATCCACTTCTACTTATCTACTAAATTCCACTTAACTTTAAATGCAATTTTTGATATCCTTCATCTATTGTCCGAAAACCCATTACATTAGAATTACCTTGACACACATTTCTTTTACCTCTACCCCCCACTCCAACAATAAACACTCTACATTGAACTTGACTTGTGAACTTTTTGGCCATTTCTTTGTAATTTGAACTCATGTTTCAAGTTCACTCTCGCTATCCTAAAGATGAGATTTCAAAAGCTTGACTCTCCAATAGCAAGTCCCAAAGCCACTACCTTTTATATGGAATCCATATTTATCTCTTATCACATCTAAAACACCATCAAAAATCCACCAACCTCTTCTTCCTCTTAAGTCAACTTCTCCCTTGAGAATGATTATAATCAACTAATCACACTCAAATATGAGAAGACTTTGATTTTACTCCATATTTAGGTTTGACAATAATTTCATATTTAGGTTTCATAACAATTTCCTATACCCTTACATCTAATTGATCTTACAATTTGCTCATACAATTTTCTCCTATTTAGAAACTTCCCCTTTTCCTTAAATGTTATACCCCTACATCCTATTTAGTATGCAACTCCCCTATGCCAAATTCACCTTGGATGGAAAGGTAGAGACCATTTCCAAACTTCATCATTTTCTATGTGGCATGTTCAATTATAGAATTTAGGAGCATAATCTTTCACATTCCTATCCTTTAACTTTAAGTTTCCCTAAACACTTAAATTGTGTCATATTTCAAGTCTTTATCTTTCCTCATTTTAACTATTTCAAATTGTACTCCATTCTACGATATGGATTTATGTCCTTCCAATTTTCCACATGCAAAATTTACAATATGGATTCATGTCTTCCTATATGCTTCAAACACATCCTCCATATTCACACAAATCTCAAGGAGAGCAATAGCACTGAATATGCTTGATATTTCTTCCATCCATCTCTACTTGCTACCCGCTTGATGAAGATGCTGATTTTGACACAATCCACTATTTCCCATTATTGAATGCAATATCAGTGCAGGATTGTGTTTCTTTATTAGCTTCATCCATCCTACCCTTTATTTTTTCATAT
Organism: Sequoia sempervirens; assembly: GCA_007258455.2. Classification (NCBI taxonomy): domain Eukaryota; kingdom Viridiplantae; phylum Streptophyta; class Pinopsida; order Cupressales; family Cupressaceae; genus Sequoia; species Sequoia sempervirens. The sequence continues at coordinate 546,584,939 of VDFB02281492.1, forward strand.
GATTTTGTCTTCACCATCCAGAAAGTGCATTCGTCACCCTCACTGAGACCCATGAGATCCGGTATCAATCTGTATTCCTTCAAATGTGTCCTCTTCTAAAATAGCCTTCTTATATTAAATACTCTTCTAAATGTAATTCTATCAATCATCTTCTCATGATTCAAACTTCCAAAAAATGTAGGGATGTTAATGTATGACTTATAACCCAATTTTGGAAAGGATTTAATGATCTTTTCTTTAGGCATATGCTCTTGAAGTTCTATTCATTGGTTTGCATGCTCATCTTGAATATCAATTTCTTAACTCTCTTCTACAACAATTCTTCTTCCAATGTACAACTCTTATGTTGTCCCTATCTTGCATTCCTCTTTAACTCAATGAAACACCTTACTATTGATAGGGTGAGGGCCTTTCTTGTCATTTTCTCTCTAGCCTATTTGACCTCGACCCATTGGAATGAATGGATAGAGTAGATAGTCTTATCTAGGTAAAGGACCCAATGAAAGGATGAATGAACCAGGCCCAAGAGAGCATAGAAGAGCAACCAAATGTGGTATAGAGATACCATCATCAAAATCAAACTCACTAATTTTATTTCTCTATTAATGTCAACTTAAATATAAAATTATTGATTAATTCAAAAAAACTTATTACACCAAATACTTTGGCAGTATGACATTAACACACACTAGAATTCTAGATATATTACAATTAGAAAGATTGTATGATTGTGAAGCTCGTTCCTCTCTACAACCCATACACACTACTCTACGACATGGAGGTTTAAAATTTTAGATGGGCATTTGTGCTTCTTTGTCTTCAGCTTTGGTGTACACCCAAGGAGCTTTAGGCTGGACTTCATCTTTTGCATCGCCTATGTTTAGCTTTGGCATATACATAGGAGATTGAGCCTATCTTTCATTTTTTACATCATCTATATCCACAAGGTGGTATTCCATGGATGCTAGCAGAGGATCCATCTCAACATCTATGACATTTCCATGTTCATGAAAAATTGATGATACTACTTTGTGCTTTCATTGGTCTACCTAAACTGCCAGTTTGAAAGCCATTTTGAATCCCAAAATCAAAGAACCCAAAATTTTATTTGTCAACATTCTAAAAACACTTAAGATAAAAAAAAATTAAGGCTTCAGGAACATTCCTTGGGTTAATTAGATTAGCAAAACTACATCCAATGTCTAACCTTGGCTCCTTTCCTTCCCTTTCTAAATTACCATCTAGCCTTTGATCCTTTCCTTTCCTTTTAGAATTACAATCTCCAAATTCCAATTTAGTTTTCAATTAACTTAATTATTTTTGTGATAAAAGTATATAATTTTTATTATAAATTTTTAATGGGCACCTCAACTTCCACTTCGAATTTTTGTGATCATATAGGACAGTTAAAAAGTTTAGATATGATCATTGGGCATCAAAATTTCTATTATTTTATATATTTCTTGTTAGAGTGGGATTGGCATATTCCTTTCTTAATAAGAGGTTTAGTCTCCTTAACTCCACTTTAAAAGTCCACAAGATTCCATAATGTACTTAGTGCGCCTTAAAAGCTACAAAAGATCGGTGGATGCTTTCTTTAAGAAAAGAAAAAGTAAGTATTAACAAGAATTTGGGGATACTTTTGCCTCCCTTTGACATTGTTCAAAGGAAATCCATCATTCCTTCGTAAGCTTGCATGAAGGTGTATAGAGTGTCCTTCCACAAGGTTCATTGAAGAATCTACAGATCAAGTGTACACTTTAATTGGAAATATCTTTTATGTTCTTAAATTTAGATAAATGCTATGTTTTGCACTCCCCTTCACTTACAAATACATTTTCTAAAAGATGAAATCAACCAATCAAAGTACATTGTAGAAGTCCAACTTTAATGCATCCAAATAAAAATATACCACTCTTCAACAATTATCAAAAGACTCGTATAATTTTTGTTTTGAAAACTATTTATCATTGACAATGATTTTGCTCCAAAACCTGCTTACCATTGACAATAATTTTCTTTCTACTCTTATAGCACATTCCTTGTACCCTATAATTTTGTTTAAAACTTCTATTATGCTCTTCAAGCACACTAATATTCTTTTTAGGTATAATGCAACTTAGCGATGTCAGATTCATATTAAATGGAAAGGTAGAGACCATTTACATAAGTGGAAACTTTCTTTTGTGCATATTCAACATGTTTTGATGGTCAAATTATACTTTCAAACTCATTCTTTTCTCCCTAGACAAACTCAATGTATAATCGACATGCAAAATTTATCCTTTAAGTTTGAATTTGTGTTCAAAGTATTTATCTATCCATCTCTCATCCCAACTTTTTCAAATTGAGGTTGATCCCACCTAATGGACATGTCATTTTAGTTTGATGCATGCCAAACTTACTTTCTTTAGGTCATCTATTTTCTCAAATATAAAATAATATTATAATTTCAATCCTATCTATAAACTTAGGGATATCAATTTTTGACATGTCTCAAAATTTAAAAATGCCTTTAATCATATTTTCTCTATCCATATACTCTCCTTAGCACTTCTAGCTATAGGGTTGCTTAGTTGTCTTGAACATCAAAATTTTTCACTCTCCTCTACAACAATTCTTTTTTTGATTTCTCTATAGCATCCAATTTAGCTTGCATGATTCCCAACATCTCTCCAAGATTAACAACTCAGAATGTGAGGCCACCTTTTATTTTTCCAATCAGTATCCCTATTTGAATCTTATTTCACACTCCTCTTTAATATGTAATGAAGCCCCATTTTTTCTTCTTCTCTTTTGGAGTTGTTTATATAAACTCAACACACTTACAATAGGATTAAATCCACTTCTACTTATCTACTAAATTCCACTTAACTTTAAATGCAATTTTTGATATCCTTCATCTATTGTCTAAAAACCCATTACATTAGAATTACCTTGACACACATTTCTTTTACCTCTAACCCCCACTCCAACAATAAACACTCTACATTGAACTTGACTTGTGAACTTTTTGGCCATTTCTTTGTAATTTGAACTCATGTTTCAAGTTCACTCTCGCTATCCTAAAGATGAGATTTCAAAAGCTTGACTCTCCAATAGCAAGTCCCAAAGCCACTACCTTTTATATGGAATCCATATTTATCTCTTATCACATCTAAAACACCATCAAAAATCCACCAACCTCTTCTTCCTCTTAATTCAACTTCTCCCTTGAGAATGATTATAATCAACTAATCACACTCAGATATGAGAAGACTTTGATTTTACTCCATATTTAGGTTTGACAATAATTTCATATTTAGGTTTCACAACAATTTCCTATACCCTTAAATCTAATTTCTCTTACAATTTGCTCATACAATTTTCTCCTATTTAGAAACTTCCCTTTTTCCTTAAATGTTATACCCCTACATCCTATTTAGTATGCAACTCCCCTATGCCAAATTCACCTTGGATGGAAAGGTAGAGACCATTTCCAAACTTCATCATTTTCTATGTGGCATGTTCAATTATAGAATTTAGGAGCATAATCTTTCACATTCCTATCCTTTAACTTTAAGTTTCCCTAAACACTTAAATTGTGTCATATTTCATGTCTTTATCTTTCCTCATTTTAACTATTTCAAATTGTACTCCATTCTACGATATGGATTTATGTCCTTCCAATTTTCCACATGCAAAATTTACAATATGGATTCATGTCTTCCTATATGCTTCAAACACATCCTCCATATTCACACAAATCTCAAGGAGAGCAATAGCACTGAATATGCTTGATATTGCTTCCATCCATCTCTACTTGCTACCCACTTGATGAAGATGCTGATTTTGACACAATCCACTGTTTCCCATTATTGAATGCAATATCAGTGCAGGATTGTGTTTCTTTATTAGCTTCATCCATCCTACCCTTTATTTTTTCATATGATTTTGTCTTCACCATCCAGAAAGTGCATTCGTCACCCTCACTGAGACCCATGAGATCCGGTATCAATCTGTATTCCTTCAAATGTGTCCTCTTCTAAAATAGCCTTCTTATATTAAATACTCTTCTAAATGTAATTCTATCAATCATCTTCTCATGATTCAAACTTCCAAAAAATGTAGGGATGTTAATCTATGACTTATAACCCAATTTTGGAAAGGATTTAATGATCTTTTCTTTAGGCATATGCTCTTAAAGTTCTATTCATTGGTTTGCATGCTCGTCTTGAATATCAATTTCTTAACTCTCTTCTACAACAATTCTTCTTCCAATGTACAACTCTTATGTTGTCCCTATCTTGCATTCCTCTTTAACTCAATGAAATACCCTACTATTGATAGGGTGAGGGATTTTCTTGTCATTTTCTCTCTAGCCTATTTGACCTCGACCCATTGGAATGAATGGATAGAGTAGATAGTCTTATCTAGGTAAAGGACCCAATGAAAGGATGAATGAACCAGGCCCAAGAGAGCATAGAAGAGCAACCAAATGTGGTATAGAGATACCATCATCAAAATCAAACTCACTAATTTTATTTCTCTATTAATGTCAACTTAAATATAAAATTATTGATTAATTCGAAAAAACTTATTACACCAAATACTTTGGCAGTATGACATTAACACACACTAGACTTCTAGATATATTACAATTAGAAAGATTGTATGATTGTGAAACCCATTCCTCTCTACAACCCATGCACACTACTCTACGACATGGAGGTTTAAAATTTCAAATGGGCATTTGTGCTTCTTTGTCTTCAACTTTGGTGTAAACCCAAGGAGCTTTAGGTTGGACTTCATCTTTTGCATCATCTATGTTTAGCTTTGGCATATACATAGGAGATTGAGCCTATCTTTCATTTTTTACATCATCTATATCCACAGGGTGGTATTCCATGGATGTTAGCAAATGATCCATCTCAACATCTATGACATTTCCATGTTCATGAAAAATTGATGATACTACTTTGTGCCTTCATTGGTCTACCTAAACTACCAGTTTGAAAGCCATTTCAAATCCCAAAATCAAAGAACCCAAAATTTTATTTGTCAACATTCTACAAACACTTAAGATAAAAAAACTTAAGGATTCATGAACATTCCTTGGGTTAATTAGATTAGAAAAATTACATCCAATGTCCAACCTTGGCTCCTTTCCTTCCCTTTCTAAATTACCATCTAGCCTTTGATCCTTTCCTTTCCTTTTAGAATTACAATCTCCAAATTCCCATTGAGATTTCAGTTATCTTAATTATTTTGTTCGTTCATTTTAAGATTGGCAACAAAGTTCATCACATATGTGACTTTCTCCACTTCTAAATTTGAGTTGCGTGTATTTTTTTTATGGTATCATGCCTCTTGGAAGGAGAGGTCTTGTAATGAGTAGAGTGGAGATGTTTGAGCAACTATGAAATGAACACTCAAATGAGATAGTTTCTTTGGTAGTTATTGTAAAATAAAACTTGAAAATGATGAAGAATATATTAGTGATGAATAAGCCATAATGGTAGAATGAGGAAGGGAAGAAGGGAGACTTGTAGATGAAGTAGAAGAGGCTATCTCTATTCATATCCAGTTGTCATTGCATCACTTTTCTTGTCATTTTTACCATCCAAAATTATAACTCATATCCATGCTCACACTCTTCAATATGATAGTGAATTGGCCATTAGAAGGTATTACAATTTATTGATTAGAGAGACTCACCATTAGAGAATTATGTAGAAAAATCCCGAGGATAGAAATATGTCTACTAAACTAAAACAACGTACTGGAATGCATTCCCAAATATGGGTTGCATATTCCTTTGTTAAAAAGATCCACATGCAGTTAAAGTTGTAAGGGTTGGAGACTAGAATTTTTAATTAGTTTTACCCTTTTAGGCTTGGACTGTGTCCAACTCTGGAAGCATAGGTCATGGTGCAACAATTTCTATCTTTTCAATAGAAAAATGTAAGCTACAAAACTTTAGGGATCTTACTTCTAAAAAGAGTACCAATGGCATGATGTGTGCCTCTTCAAATGCCATGTCTTAAAAATTCCATAAGCCATTTGATAGTAAAACATTTGATAAGAAAGTAGGGAAGAATTATTATTTTAGCCAAACTAGTTTGAAAATAGGCTATGTGCAATACCTTTGGCTAATAACCTCATTTACCTTTATTAGACATGGCCTATCTTATGAACCTTAGATTATATTAACATAATTGAAAATGAACTCACAAAGAATGTTATGACTCAACACCATAATATATTTGTGATTCCACAAGAAAGTTGTGTAAGACCAAGCTTCAATATTTTTGTCTTTGTTGTTCATGTTGCTACATGAAATTTGCAGCATTTAAAAAAACATAGGTGCTCAGTATAAAATCAACTGCGGGGGTTCACGATAAGTAGGGTAAGTGATTCATAGAATCCTAGCATAAAAATGAACATTGTGATGGAAAAGAGCTTGCATTTTCCTTTGAATCAAATGTAATCTCCTCACTCAAGTCTTCTGCTATTTTTAATTGTCTATTTTGAGTAGTAGAAGGCACTATAAAGCTATTTTCAAAGTTTCATATGTAGTTTCAGGTCTGAGCCTGGATCTATTTGGTACCAGGGAAAATTGTTCCTATGCCAATGATCCATTGCATGATCCTCTATTTTTTCTCTCCATTTCTTGTTGAGCCATCCATTTATTACTATATTAGTGTGAAGGGAAAGTGAGCAACCGTGAGTATTGTGTGTTTTCAGTTGAGAAGAGTTTGCAGTGTAGGAAAACAATAGGGATGAGCACAAGGAAAAAGCTCTATATTGATTTCAGTGAGATTTGTGTTGATAGTGACATGGAATTTCAAGCACTAAATATAAATTTTTTTATTAAGAATATTAATATCCCGAATACAAACTTGGCAAAGGTTTTAATGGTGAGAAGCAGTTTTTGATTAATGAAAACTAGTTGGAAGTTTGAGTTCTCTCTAGGCATAATTTTCCATTCCCAATAGCTTGCATTTTCAACTATACCATGCCGATGAGGGGACTCCTATAGAAAAGTTGTAAATGACATAAATAATAAGTGAGATAATGGCTTTGAAAGGATATACTAGGAATTAGAGAGTTCTTTTTGTTGTAGCTTTTTGGCATTAGTGTTTTCAAGTGTAGTTGTATAAGTTGAATATTGCTAAGAGTTAAAGTTATTTTATACTCGCATCTAAAGCATTAACTTTTAGGTCTTCTCCCCACATTTTTGTTAATTTCTTTGAAGGGATGAATAATAGGAAAAGACTATCAATATGTGGTAAATAGATCATACATTTAGAATGGAAAAGGATGATATAAATGCAACCCTATATTAGGACTATAGACACGATTGTAGATCCAAATATGGAACTATATCATAATGTAAGAAAATAGATAACCATAGTGGAAGAAAAGATAAGACAATGGTAGAGGCATAAGCTAACAAAAGACCAAAAAAACAAGTTACAAAAATTAGAGATTGAGTTGGAAGAGTTAAGGTTTTGTTGGAGGATTATGAGACATGCAATATTAAAACAAAAAACAAAAATAATCTCTACAACAAAGGAATTGAATAGTTGTGAGAATGTGGAAAGAATGGTGAGGATAAATATTCCATTTGTGAGCAAGAGCTATTTTCAAAGAGGATGGCTATAGAGGTGAGGATTAGCCAAGGAATAAAACTATTAGAATAGGAAAAAATTAAACCCATTGAGGATTTGGTAGAAATATTAGTGGGTAGAAGACCTTTAAATATGATTTTCCAAGAGTTTCAGAGAGAAGAGGTAGATGAAAGGAATCAAGATGAAAAGGTAGATGAGTTGGATGGAGTTATTGAGTTGTGTTACCTTGAAGAAGGGGAAGGCATTGAAGATTACAATGCAAAAAGAGAAGAGTTGAAAAACTACAATGAAGAGGAATGCAACCTATCACAAGGGAAATCCCAAGATGTTGTAGCAATGGAAACAATCCACATTAGAGAGGAAGCTACAACAAAGATAGAAATATTTGGGAGCCCCATATGTGATGAAGTCCTATTGGTTTTAGAGAACACAACCAACCATAGGCAACTAGAAGAATGTATGCAGCTGGAGGAATATGTAGAGAATCCCATGATTAATGAAAAGAGAGAATCTAAATGGATCATCTCTTCCTTGTAGAAGAAATGTGGATGATTAAGAGAGAAAATACATGTTTGTTTGTGATATAAAGGAGGACAAATGTAAAAAATGAGTTACCTTGTGAACATCACACTGAGCTAGGAAACAGAGGCTAACTCAATAAATATGAAATGGAAATCATGTCTAAATGGTGTAATGCAGAAGAGGAGTGAACACTTGTGGGGAATTTTTATTCCCTTAACTTTCTTTCTATTTGTAATAATTTATGTGCAAGTACAACAGGAGGTGATATGAGTGATACAAAGATCATCCATAATGGTTTTTAGTGGATGAGGACCTCTAAGATCACAAGGATCTTGGAAAAGAGAAAGAGAACCAATTGGCAAAGGAGGAGGATCTCTATTCTACAAGAGTTTAGAAGTGAAAGAAGAAAAAATGTGATCATCTGCAAAGGTATCTAATTTAATGGAAGGGAACGTCATGGCTTGGTTCTTCAAGCCAAAAGGTTGGTTCTACCATGTATCCCAAACTCTTACCTAGATGTTTGATGTAGTAGCATCTTGGGGTAAAAGCAATTCTACATCACCAAAAGAAAAGTGTAGTAGTAGTTGTGCTCTCAAGTTTCTTGGAATTTTGCAAGAAAATAAAAATGTTGCTATCATCATATTATACCCCAATGAGGTAGTTTTTTTCTTGATTATTATAGAAGAAAATTTGAAAATGATGAAGAGTATGGTAGTGATGAATAAATCATAATGGAAGAGAGAGGAAGGGAAGAAGTGAAACTTGTAGATGAAGGAGAAGAGACTATATGCAACTATGTAAGCATAGGTCATGGTGTAACAGTTTCTATCTTTTCAATAAGTGATAAGTAGACTATTCATGTTCATGAGAGATGGGTTCTTATGAACCACTACTCATGAAATACGGTTCAATGAGATTGACTCAAAATATCTTGATGCTTCCTTCTTGAGTATCAACTAGATGCAATGAGTATTAAGTGGATGATTAATGATATGGGATATATATTCTTGTGAACCTACTACAACAATTGCCCCTTGATTGCTACCAATTTTTCTTTTTTAAATCAATTCAAGAAAAATACCAAAATTATTAGCCATGAACATCCTCCATGTAGCTTAGGAGCACTGGTTTCAAAACTTCTTCATTTACCATGATGGCATCAACTAGACATTGCCACTTATTTTCATACACGTGGGAGTGGTAAGCTCCAAAGGTTAAGGTCATTCCTAGACTTGGACCTAATAGAATAAAGAGAAGTAATATTAATAGACAACAAATGCCACCCTCCTTACCTTCTTTATATTGGTCATCCCTCTTTTGTTCTTTTATTATTTCTTTCTTGCTTTGTTCCATTCTTCCTTTTTCTGACTTTTGGTCACTTTATTTCACTCTTTTATCTTCTTCCTTTCTTTTCTTTATCATGCTTTCTTTTTCTTTCTTTTTAGTGTCTCTCACCCTAGCATCACACCCATTCCTAGCCCCAACTTGGAAAAATGTGAGACCAAGGTAAGGTAGGTAATTAGGCATTGGGTTGGGTCACAGGGATACCTCTGAGTCAACAAAAAATAAATGAAAGAGAAGTCCATACATTTTTATCATCTTTGAAAGGGATTTGTGTGTCTCTCATCCCAGCATGACACCCATTCCTGACCTGGCTTGGCAAAATGTAAGACCAAGGTAAGTTGGGTTAGGTGTTAGGCTGGGTCGTAGGGATACCCCTGAGTCAACAAAAAAAGAAGAGAGGTTCATACCTTTTTATCATTTTTGAAAGGGTTTTGTGTGTCTCACCCTAGCATGACACTCATTCCCAACCCCAACTTGTAAAAATATAAGACCAAGGTAAGCTGAGTTAGGCATTGGGTTGGGTCATAGGGATACCCATTAGTCAACAAAAAAAAGGAAGAAAGAGAAGTCCATACATTTTTATTGTATTTGAAAGGGGTTTGTGTGTCTCTTCTCTTGTGTGTCTCTCACACCAGCGTGAAAAGCATTCTCGACCCCAACTTGGAAAAACGTAAGACCAAGGTAAAATGAGTTAGGAATTGGGTTGGGTCCCAAGGATACCCTTGACTCAAAAAAAAAAAGGAAAGAAAATTCCATACATTTTTATCGTCTTTGAAAGGGGTTTATTTGTCTTTTATTTGTGTGTCTCTTACTCTAGCATGTCAGCCATTCCCAACCCCAAGTTGGCAAAATGTAAGATCAAGGTAAGGTGGGTTAGGCATTTGATTGCGTCGTAGGGATACCCTTGATTCAAAAAAAATAAGAAGAAAGAGGGGTTTTGTGTGTCTCTCGCCCTAGCATGATACCCATTCTTGACCCCAACTTGGAAAAATGTAAGACCAAGGTAAGGGGGGTTAGACATTGGGCTAGGTCGTAGGGATAACCTCTGAGTCAAAAAAAAGAAGAAAGAGAAGTCAATACCTTTTTATTGTCTTTGAAAGGGGTTTGTGTGTCTCTTTTTTTGCATCTCTCACCCTAGAGTGATACCCATTCTCAACCCCAACTTGGAAAAATGTAAGACCAAAATATGGTGAGTTAGGCATTGGGCTAGGTCGTAGGGATACCCCTGAGTCAAAAAAAGAAGAAAGAGAAGTCCATACATTTTTATTGTCTTTGAAAGGGGTTTGTGTGTCTCTCACTCCAACATGACACCCATTCCCAACCCCAACTTGGCAAAATGTAAGACCAAGGTAAGGTGGGTTAGGTGTTGGGATGGATCATAGGGATACTTTTGAGTCAACAAAAAAGAAGAAAGAGAAGTTCATACCTTTTTATTGTATTTGAAAGGGGTTTTGTGTATCTCTCCAGCATGATACCCATTCTCAACCCCAACTTGGAAAAATGTAAGACAAAGGTTAGGCGAGTTAGGCATTGGAATGGGTCACAGGGATAAACTTGAGTCAACAAAAAAAAGAAAGAGAATTCCATACATTTTTATCGTCTTTGAAAGGGGTTTGTGTGATTTTTCTTTTATGTGTGTCTCTCACTCCAGCATGACACCCATTCCCGACCCCAACTTGGAAAAATGTAAGACCAAGGTAAGGTGGGTTAGGCGTTCGGTTGTGTCGTAGGGATACCCTTGAGTCAACAAAAAGAAGAAGAAAGAGAATTCCATAAGTTTTTATCATCTTTGAAAGGGGTTTTTTGTCTCATCTTTTGTGTGTCTCTTGCCCTAGCATGATACCCATTCTCGACCCCAACTTGGAAAAATGTAAGACCAAGGTAAGGTGGGTTAGGCGTTGGGCTAGGTTGTAAGAATACCCCTAAGTCAACAAAAAAAGGGAAGCAAGAGAAGTTCATACCTTTTTATTGTCTTTGAAAGGGGTTTGTGTGTCTCTCACCCCAATGTAACACCCATTTTTGACCCCAACTTGAAAAAATGTAAGAGCAAGGTAAGGTGAGTTAGGCGTTGGGATGGGTCATAGGGATACCCCTAAGTCAAAAAAAAAAGAAGAGAAGTCCATACAATTTTATTGTATTTGAAAATGGTTTGTGTGTCTTTTATTTTGTGTGTCTCTCACTCTAGCATGACACTCATTCTCAACCCCAACTTGGAAAAATGTAAGGCCAAGGTAAGGTGGGTTAGGTGTTGGGTTGGGTCGTAGGGATACCTTTGAGTCAACAAAAAAGAAAAAGAAAGAGAAGTTCATACCTTTTTATGATCACTGAAAAGGGTTTTGTGTGTCTCTCATCCTAGCATGATATCCATTCTTAACCCCAACTTGGAAAAATGTAAGACCAAGGTAAGGCAGGTTAGGTGTTAGGTTGGGTTGCAAGAATACCCCTAGGTCAACAAAAAAAGAAGAAAAAAAAGTTCATACCTTTTTATATAAACATAAATTATATTTATAAATATATATTATAAATTTATAATTATTTGTACTTTCTTTCTTTATATTGTTTTCCCCTCTTTCTTTTAGTTTTTGTCTTTCTAATTATATTTCTATTTTTTCATCTTTTTTTCTTTGATTTTCTAATGTTTTTAATTTTTCTCTCATTTTTTAATTTCCTTTTTTTCTTGGTTCAATTGTCTCTTTCTTTCCTTTTTCTTTTCTATTCTTTCACTCTTAATAACTTTTTAATTTCCTTTTATTTTTATTTCATAATCGTTCGTTTTTTCCCTTATTTGTTGTCTCTTGCTTTATGTTTATTATATTCTTTTTATATATATTTATCTCATTCGTTGTCTATTAATATTACTTCTCTTAATTTTGTCAATCTCAAGCATGGATAAGCTTATCTCTAAGCAGGTCATAGGATTTTCCATCGGTGATCACCTAGGATGAATAGGAATAGCCTACGTGTCAAAGGATTACCACCTCAACCTATACCCTCGTAAGGTCCTGCTCCATCCGTTGCTATAAAAGTTAGCACTTGCACCAAACTTAGCACTATAATTGGAAGAGAGATTCCTAATTAGGAATAAGTAGATCATAATCAACTGATTTATGGGCCTATACATAGTGATATAAGTCTTAGGTTAATATTTATAACACATAATTAGAATAACTTAGTACCAACATGAGGTGAGCTCAAAGCAACATGTAACCACTACCAAGTAGTCCAATTCATTTCCTTCCTTCAGCTTACTGTTTAGGCACACATTATGTATTGAAGAAAAGTTATCAAATTTTCTTAACTGTTTCATAACCATTTGATACCCCTAGTTTGGCCTCATTTGAAACCTACTAAAGAGAGAAGGTCAAGCCAATTGGGAACAACCCAAAAATCTAAGAGTTATTCCCCCCCTAGACACCCCCCCCCTACGGACTTGAGGTCACAGAGACATCCTTCACCTAAGGACTGCCTACATACCCACCTTCAAATGAATCCTCACAAGGTCTCTCAAGGACCTACACATAGGTTCCCATAATCATGGGTTTCCTTAATTATTGTATCTTAATCCAACAAGGTTCCTTTAAGTGATTCCCATAGTTAGTAGTCCTTAATGACAAGCGGGGAATTCAACACCTTTCCCCATTAGCCAGCTTAAATTAAGATCTCTAATTAGACCTCATTACCTTTATTATACATGTTCTGACAAAAGCATCCTAGAATCTCTTATAATTACCTATCAAGGATATCATTCAACAATTGGTACTTTGATGATAGCTTATACTACAAGATTTTATTTATTTAGGATTAGAATGTGATAACCAACAACGTGATTTAGTAATCTTATATATCACAAGTGTTGGTTCTTGATATCTTGAACCTCTATATTATACTAATAAGAAACCTCTTAAACATTCATATTAGAGGATAACACGGTAGAATAAATATTTCAATTATGATACATAATGTACTATCAGTAAAAGGAGTAATACTCAAGATCTTTTCATAATGCGACAATTATGTGAAGCCCCAATATGACTCCAAATGATAGTCAACTAATATGATCAAGGATCATGATCTTATTAATTTATGACATCAATCTCCACTAGAATGTGTCATACCTTGATAAGGCCATAGAAATATTATGTAAACTTTGAAAGATAAAACACAATAGCTATACACTTTCTCTAAGCGAATTCGATATGCAACTCAACTCTAGATGGTTGACAACAACATATCCATTGGATCGGTATCCAATATTTATTATTAATCTCTTAACATCCCTTATTATCTCATGAAATCCATTGCTTTTAAAATAGTCTTAGCTAACAAAATATGAAATGTTCACCCTAGCCACATAATGTCCTTTTGAATATTGAAAGACATATGTCCATCATTACAAACTTGGGCTAAGCTTAATCAATGTTTTATTCATACTCAAGATAATTGGAAATATTATGCTCATTATATCTTCATATAAGGATATGCATTCCTTAATAATAGTAGTAATAATATTCTTAACCTTTTAATTTTATTTATCCTATGGTGTAACCCATTATCCTTGTAATAGGTTAGTTATTAGCTAGATAATATTTGTACTTGACATTTGTAACCGACTACTTATAATTGCATATATCCACATACTAGGATACCGACCCTATCAGAATATGTCTTTTGATATAGGTACCAAATATAGGGAACTCATGTTTAAAACTCATCTACTAACCTTATATTGAGACTTATTAAATAACTTCATATAAGATACCATTCTCATAGTCTTTAAAGCTATTGGCTTCAAGAAAAATACATCATGTAAACTATAGTGCATTATCTAACTATTAAAAGGCATACAACAATAATTATGACATGTTTAAGCCTAATCAAAATCTAAGTCATGCTCAGGATAGTGGAAATAATGTGATTGTTGGATCATCATATGCAAATACACCCAATAAATTTGGTAATATTAATAGTCACAAAGACCATACAAGTCTTCCAAAATTAGAGGTTAACATACTTCCCAAAAGACAAGGTTGTCCTATGTCAAACTAATTATTATGCTATGAATTATACACTAAGAGATTTATAAATTTAAAGTATAATAATTCATATGCTTTGTTGCATTAAACTAGCATTTTTATTAACACATTGAACAATCATGAAATGAAAACAATATATGTAGACACCTTCTTGAATAAGATGGCTTCAAATCACACAACTTGAACTAAGTAATTCAACAACTAAATAATTTAGCTTAACATAAAATTCTCAAAGATCCTTTATACCAACAATATCTATGCTTAGGCCACTAAAAACCTAGTACAACTGTAAAGTAACATTATTTACCTCTTATCCTTTTTTTCTAAGATGAAGATGAGCAGAGAGAGAAATGGATTTGGGCGCACACGCATAGGTTTGAAATTTGAAGGCGGTTGTGAGGATGAAGACACAAATGATGATGGTGATGTGATTCTGGAGTTCACAGGAGTGGGCACTCTTTCCCCTACCGACACAGGTGGTGTTGGGTTTGTTTTCGGGGATGAGGTTATTGTTGTTGAAGTTGAAGATGCAGAGGAGGTCGGTCTGAAGCTTTCCTTCAAAGTTGTTGGCTTTGAGGATGTTGTGGTGGAAAGTTTAGAGGTTGTCGGATCTGCAATCATTGGTTAGGGTTTTGAATTTGGAGGTTTGGTGGAGAGGTTCAATGAGGGGGATCTTGCTCCCTATTTTAGATCTGTCTTTGTTCTCTCAAAATATGGGATTGATTATGAGTGGTTTATTGATTCAGATGAAGAGGAAGAAGAGCTCCTTCTTGATATTTTGTTGTAGGCTCGTAGGATGTCTCGTCAGTGTGTGAAAGTGGGGAAGAAAGAGGAGGATGGTGCTCCTTTTTCTAGGCTACTTAAAGGCTTTCTTAATCACTTGATTCCTTCTCAATAGGATTGCAATGTGCAAGGTGTTGGGATTGGATTGGATGTGAATCTGGGTGTGTCTCTGGCTCCCAGATCTGAAGGTTTGAACATTGTACAGACGCTTGTGAAGGATCTTAGCTTTGGGGTTGGGTTGGTTAACCCCCCTTTATCCTTTGGCTCCTTTAGTGAGTTGGAAGCTACAACTTCTCCTGGGGGTTTGGATGTTGTTAAGGAACCCCTCCCTTTGTGTGAGGGAGATGTTGATACTTTGGTCATTTAGGCTCCAAATGTTGTGGTGGATAAGTGTATTGCTCCTGTTGGAAATGCTCTTATTGGGAGTTTCTCTGGCCCTCATCCTAATATTGATGTTGTTCATAGATGGACTCTAGTTAAATGGAATGCTTCTGGTCTGTTGCAAGTGACTGCTTTACCTAAAGGTTTCTTTCTTTTTTCCTTCCAACTCCTTCAACAAAGCCTAGATGTCTTACATGGAGGGCCTTGGTTCTTTGGTAATTTTCTCCTCCTTTTGAAATGTTCAACTGTGGGATTTGTGGCTTCCAAGTATTATTTTGATTGGTCCCCTATTTGGTTTAGACTCCCATCACTTCCTTTAGAGTTCTAGGATGAGGCGGTCTTTCATGGTATTGGTAAGAATTTTGGTTTTTTATTAGGCATGGATAGGATCACGAAAGACATGGAACGTTTAGTTTATGCTAGATTTTTTGTTTTGGTTGAATCTGGTAAGCTTCTACCAAATAAAATTATGATTTGTTCCAAGATGGGTGTGTGGGAGCAGAGTATTCTCTTCGATTCTTCCTCTTTGGTGTGGTCTCATTACCTTAGAGTTGGTCATTTTTCTTTCTCTTGTCGGGACTTCAATCTCGGGAAAACTTGTTCTGTTGGGAAGGTTTCAAGCTTTTCTACTATTTTTGATAAATCAGTTTTGGTGAACCCTATGGCTAAGGAGTTGGAAGTGGAAGATCTTGCTAATGTCCTAAAGGGAAGTCCTCCCAAGGATAATATTCCTCCTGTTAGGATGAATGAGTTTGTTTCTTCCAATATTTTTGGATTGACCCATCTAGATCAAGCTCCCCTTATGAGCTCTTTCTTCAGACACAATTTCAAACCTCCATGATTGGTGTGGCCCCCTTTGGTGGCCTGGAGCTGGTTGAATCCATTATTTCTCTACTTTCTGTGTGGGTTTCAGGTGCCCTTCAAAACCTATTTTTTTTGTTTGGCTCCCTTGTTGTTTTGTTGCTCTTGGTTCCTTCTTGGCCTTGAGGGCTTTTTGTGTAAAGGGTACGAGACCTTGTAAATGTTGCTTACCTTATCAAAAACAATATCTATGCTTAGACAAAGAACCTAAGCTATTGACAGAATGCCATAAAGATATGTAGAACATACACATGAGATGGGAGAAAATATCTATTATTTAATCGAATCAAACCCAAATCAATTGAACAATATCTTAGGGAAGCAAAAGTGAAGGAGGTTACTAAACTATAGAGATGATATTGAAAATGTTTTAATTCAAAGAAGTCTATTCAGCTAGCTCCAGCCTGGCCTCTTTTCATTGCCATCTCCATCACCAACCTGGCCATAACCTTTCCATCGCACAATTATTTCTATAAGTGTTACTGCTACCTCATCTCTTCTCATATGTTGATGAATGTCCAAAACTCGTTCATGAGCTCTTATTGCAAAACAAGCATAAAATACATGATCAAGGGTTATGGGCTCTAGATTTGCACCCATAGATTGCATTTGTTCAAAATTTTCTAAAGTCTTTTCAACAACTCAAATTCTGTGTAAATCTTGTGATCTGGGTATTCTCTGGGAACGCCTCACTTTTGGTGGATTTTCCTCCACTTTTGTACCCTCTCCTTGCCCCCATGTGATTCTTCTCCACTGCAAAGCCTGCTCTTTATTGGCAGTACCCTAGCCTTCAAAAACCATTATTCCACTTGCCACTCTAGTGATGAGGCGTAACACTTCTATAAGTCATGCCAACACCACATCCAATCTTCTCCTACCTTCCAATCACACAACCACTCCAATCCCATCTATTATTCTCTTCCTATGTTAATATCTCCTTTGATGATAACATCTATCTATTATTCTTTGTTGGGCATCATATTTTTGTTTCGAAGCTCTCATTTTCACTTAGGTGGGGACAACAATGGTAATATTTGTGGACTTTCAACTTTCTTGAGTTAATCTTTTCATACTTCGACTCATCTCACCCAATTCGATCATCTTCTAGGTAATTTTCTTCTCCTTTCCTACAAATTTATTTTCTCTCTACCTTTGTCTCACATTTTTTCTCCAAAAAATCTCTATTATTGATGTCTTAAGAGGGAAAAATAATATCCCCAAACTACTTGAAAGCATGCTTTTATGGTGGGTTACGAGTCCTTCCTCTACACACCACATCTTTTCCTGCATCTTGTAGTCTTATCATGCAGAAGAAGGGATGCCCATACCTTCATGTGACATTGGAGGAAAATGTTAGGGGTGCCATTCCACATTAATTGTGCAACCCCTCCTTCATATTTGGTCACCCTTTCTCGATTCACGCATGGTCTCCCCACCCTCTCTCTCCTTTACGTACATGCCCATACCTGCATTGATAGCTCATATCCTTGTCCTCTTCTCCTATCATGGAATCCATACTTATGCAATTACTCTCATTAACTACCATTCGAAAGGTTTTGATGGCGTGGGATTTGACACCTACTACTCAAAATATATATTTTTTAACTAAAGATCTATACAATTTAATCTTAATAAAATATCACATAATTTGACGTGTGACAAAATGTCATGCCCTACTTGAGTAGTAGTGGAGAAAGAATGGATTAATATATGCAGTTATTATGATGTAATGAGAGAAGTGATGACTACATCCCTTTATTGCTTCTAGACAACAATTGTATTTCAAAGAAAAAATGAAAATGATTATGATTAATAAAATGCAACAATTTAAAGGTGTTAGTTTAGGATAAGAAATGTAATAAGCAGAAAAAAATACAACACATAGACAATGAACACAACAAGATACCCTGGGAAAAACCCTCCTACTCGAGGGAGAAAAACCCAAGAAGAAATGATCTCTCTTATATATAGAATGAATAAGAGCAGAAATTTGCTTTCCAATCAGACCCTTCTCAAGGGTAAACTTGATACAACTAAATATAAAAATCCTTGCAATCTAATATGCTTCTAAAGATGGTGATCTGCTGCTAAAAGGAGAACTTCTTCAAGGTGCGAATTGGAATAAGAATGAATTGATGTACAAATGAGATGAAATCACCTTCATTATATACAAGGATAGGTGACCTTTCCACTTGGTCAGCCCCCTTAGGAAATAAAGTATAAAACATTATTTGTTACAAGAAGGTCGACCTGCCTTAAATAAAGGGAAAATAGCTCCTGAAGCTATAAAACACTAACACTCCCTCTTAGCTAGGGAGGTATTTTCCAGATATCCTCACCAGGAGTCTCTCAACATGATGTCATCATGGAGTCTCTCAACATGACGTCCACAATTGCTACTCCCATGTGTGGAAAGAAACATGTGTACAAGTGTTCATCACAGAGTCTCTCAACGTGATGTCGTCATGGAGCCTCTCAACATGATGTCCATAATGGCTACTCCCATGTGTGGAAAACACTAGTGTAAGGGTCCATCACAGAGTCTCTCAACATGACGTCTCATCTTAGTCTCAGATATGAACAAGGGCTTGCACTTCATATTTCTCTGTCTTAGAGAAATATACACTACAAGGGCTTTTACCTCATATTTCTCTGTCTTAGAGAAATACACACTACAAGAGATTTCACCTCATATTTCTCCATCTCAGAGAAATATACACTACACAAATCTTCATGACAATGCGACTCCCTCTGAAGCTCCAAGTACTTGCATCAACCTCTTGACCTCCTCGTCAAAGGTTGCCTCTATTGGTTTTTTAGACTCCCTCTAAATGTTATTTCCTCCTCTTCAAAGAAACTAATCACAATCTATATAGGTTCTTCCTCTTCGAGAGATGTCTCCAGTGAAGTTATGTGCCACCAACTCAATCTCAAGGCAACAAGCTATGTCTCCATGTTTGTTCATTTCTTCAGCTTGTGTGACTTCCTCATAGGGTGCATCAAGCAATCTATCATCATCCTTTTGCTCCTCGATCCATCCTAGAAGCATTTTAGAGAGATTAATAATAGTTCATAGAATCGAAGAGAAATACCAATGCTAGAAGCATACATGATTCACTATTCAATGTTATTGCATGAATTAATAACCACATAAAATTCATGAACATTATTTAAGGGTACAAGCATAAAATAATTATCTCTTTATGTTGGTACACCATTGAGCTAGACCTATAGCTATGTCTCATCTTTGCCACCTTCACTCAATGTTGCCATCAATTTACCCTCATCCTGATTTCATATCAGCTGATAATGAAGACTCAGCCCCAAAATTTTATTCAATCTCCAGAATGTCCACTGAGCTCTAGTAACTTGGATAACCTCTTGACAACTGCCCAACATTAAGAATTCTTTCACATTTATGGGATCAATAAAATTGCTTAACAACCACAGTAATTAGAGAACAACAAATATTGATTTGTTGAACACCAAATTAAATTCTTCCAATAATAACCTAGTAGGTTGATATCGATTCCTTGATCCTTCACTACAATAACAGTCACACCCTATGTTCAATAATTTTGTCCAAATAAGCTACTACAGGTGAAAGAAAATTCCACATCCTAGTTATTGTCACTTTAGTCTCTTCTTTCACGTTTCAGACCAAAACTCACCAAGCAAACTCAAATCTTATGGGAGGAAGCTCAAATGTCATTGACACTCTTGAATACAAACTGAAGCTATAGTACCAATGGTGTGCAGGTGAAAATATGGGCTAAATGAAGAATCACGTCCTCCTTGACTCCATGATCATAGTAGAAAATAACTTCAACAACATTCACATTAATATATATATATATATATATATATATATCTTTGTCTTCAAATGCCATAGCATTCACAAACTCAGCCTAAGAATAATATTCACATATACCGCACTCCTTGAAACATATGCAACTCATAATGCTCTCCAGGTATATTAATGGTCATATAGAGCTTGTCGATCTTCAAGATCACTGACTCTACTGTGCTTACACAAATTTGATCAGGTCTTGTCTTAAACCTGCTCTGATACCATGCTAGTTTTAGGATTAGAAATGTAATAAGCAGAAAAAAACAACACATAGACAATGAACACAACAAGATACCTTGGGAAAAACCCTCCTACTTGAGGGAGAAAAACCCAGCAAGAAATGATCTCTCTTGTATATAGAATGAATAAGAGGAGAAATATGCTTTACAATTAGACCCTTCTCAAGGGCGAACTTGATACAATAAATGATGAAAATCTCTTCTTGATACAACTGAATATAAAACTCCTTGCAATTTGATCTAATTCTAAAGATGGAAATCTGTTGCTAAAGGGAAAACTTTTGCTTTGTAGAAATGTGAATTGAAGAGATAGTGAATGATGGATTGAATGATGAACTTGACCTTCTATATATACAAAGAAAGTTGACTTTTCATCTAGGTCAGCCTCCAATAAAAATACAAAATACAAAATATTTATTGTTCATCAAAAGGTCGACCTGCCTTGGAGATTAAATTATCTTAATTTTTACTTAGGAGAAAATATCTCCCTAAGCTACAGACACTAACAAAAGGCAGGCGTCTATCATAAAGGAAACTATTGGAATGTTGCAATTAAGTGTAAAGATAATATTTCAAATAAGTTAACAAAGGCGATTGTAAAGATTAATTTAAGAGCAAGTAGATCAGTGACAAATTTGATAATAATAATAAATATTACTATCCCTTAAATGATAATCATTAACAGATGGACATGCCTCAGGGATGAGTAAATATCATGAAGGGGGTGTCTATTAGCCATTTATAGATATACGAAGTGAATTCAATATCAGGGATCATTGAAAAAGGGAATAATAATTCTATCATCCTCTACTTGAAAGTTGAGCAATTCTATAAATCAAATGTATCAATCAGATTTAATATAAGAAATTGTAGGAATTTAATACAACAAATAGGATTTGGTACGAGTTTTAGAGATAGTGTGCAGTAATTATTTTATGAATAAGTTTTGATTTCTCTCACATGCATATATCATAGTATTTTTGTAATAGATTAATATTCCTTTAGACTGAATAGATTATATATGTATATTTTATGTCTTTATCCTATGAACAATCAAACATAAGGTTGAAGGAAGCAAGTTATGGAGATGCAGTTTACGAGCTCTCCCATGCTAAGTAGCCCACCCCAAGGGTGGAATTGTCTTAGTTCAGGCGTTCATGCTGCTTGGGGCCAAGAGATGAGTTGTCTTAGTTTGGAAGTTGTGTGCTCTTGGGCTTAGATGGGTTGAGTAGTTTACAGGCATCCCTTTCAAGGCTTTCCTATCAAGCCAAATTATGACTGGTTGTTAGGATGGATTCAAGGAGTCTCAATCATAAGGAGAATGGATAAGGAAACATGGATAGGGAATGCAGATACAAGTTTACCCACTAAGTAGCCCACCCCGAGGGTGGAATTGTCTTAGCTTGGACATTCCTTCCACTTGGGGCCAAGGGGAAAGTTGTCTTAGTTTGGAGGCTACATGCTCTTTGGCTTAGCTGGGATAGCTTCGAGCGGACTTATCATGTTTCTCATCCAATTCCTATTATGATTAAACTCGCATTAAGTAATATGGATATGGTGTAGTTTAATAGTTATGTATTTACATGGTTCAAATATTTATATATGCTTGATCATATGAATTATATTCCAGTATTATCTAACATGATTACAAGAACTAAACCAAGATTTATCATACTTAAAGCATGTAATTAGTAACTTATAACCCTAAATACATTGAAACTTATGATTCTAGGGAAAGATTTAGGGCAATCCCAAAAAGGGACATTAAACAAAAACACCACCTACTTAAATTATAAATTATTTTATTCTTTATCTATTTTGAAAATACTTCCCACAAAATTACAATCAAGATGGCAAACAAAAGCACAAGTTCAAGATGGAAGGAAAATTGTAGTTGTGTAAACTTGAGAATGCACAGGTCATAAGATTTCTTTGTTATCTAGAAATATGTTTCTTACTGAAAATGTGCAAAAATCATGACTCGTGTTTGACTCCTAAGTGCCCATAAGTTTCCAGGATCAAGATCAAGGAAAGGAGAAAAACTTTAGAAAACAAAAAATAAATTTAGACTAAGTGATTCCCTTGTACTAATGAAGGACACATTAGCAGAGTCTCTTATTCGCAAGAAATAAAGGTTTGACCTGCTATATAGGAAGAGGGGAAGAGAAACTTACTCAACAAATAGATTAGGAGTTAGAACGCAAAGAATGAGATTGACCTATCTTATAATCAACTATTTTATAGGCTTCCCCTACTATAACTTAATAGAAAAGAGGTCACTAAAATCACATAAAATATAAGGCCTATGTACCATAGTATATTTTTTTGAGTTTTTGGCCAAGTCTAAGTCGTGTGACACAGTTTACATCTAAATTCATCCTCTTATTGGTCTCATACTGTTGTAGTGGAAAACACACGATTTGCAAACTTTGAGAAACCATCCAAATTTAGAATTCATAGCCACCCTCAAACTCTTAAATATGAAAAAATGAATCAACACTCTGCCAACCCTAGAAGGTATTACAATTTAGTGATTATATAGACTCATCGTTAGAGAATTATGTATCCTCAAAGTATGTCTAGTGAAATAAGAAAAAAGTACTAGAATGCATTCCCAAACATGGGTTGGAGATGTCATCAACTCATAACTTTACAACCAAAATATAGTTAAAGAAATGACAAAAATATAAAATTTTAATCACAAACACATGACTAACTCACAAAAGTTTGCTTCGAAATAGTTATAGGAATATAGGCCCTAAGGGCTAAACCTATGTCTTGGGGGCTCATCTCTGATGGCCTTGCCTACGTGACGTGTAGAGGCTTCGTAGTTCAAATACTTGAACTTAAATTAGCACATACTTTGATGGACAATAATAATGTATCTCACTCAAGTTCAACTCTCTAAAAAAAAATTTGACAATAATTCAATTGTATAATTACCCTACAACTTTTAATTTGTTTAGCACCACAAAAAGGGGCGACATTTAAAAACTCATAAGTTTCATGTTACTCACCCAAATTTAAAAATTCAAAATGTTTCTGAAAGTTGGAAGAATGAATAAAACTAAAAAGAAACTTTTTCAAATAACCCAATTGATTAGGAGTAATTTTGTCTACAACTAACTGTTAACAATCAGATATGCACCCTTTGTCAGATTTGCAAAAAATCAAACTATCTGTTGAAACATGGAAACTGTTTTCAGATGTGGGTGATCTATGTGAAAAGAGAATCTCTAGAGTGAGTTGGTTCTCTGAATGATGGATCCTATTCTAAGTGACATTGAGGTAAAGAGTTAGAAAGATAAACTAGCTTTAAAACTTATGATTGAAATTCTATCACCTAAAATTACTAACCAACTTTAAGAAGATTCTGATAATAACTCACTCCCACCACTTCTTTAAAATTTGATTCTCACAATCTCACAATCTCACAATACATATAATCCAAAAGTGATTTGTGTAAAGGTTTAAAATAAACACAAATCATAACCTAAATTAACATGCAACTCCTGCAAATCACCTAACAACAGTAAGAAAAGAAAAGGATTCAACAGATTTGAATCATAAGACACATCAAATTACTATTGAAAATCATAAACAAGAACTGAGGAAGGAAAACTCTGCTGTTTTATTGAATGAAGGAACAAAACCCTCAAAACTTGAGTACAAAGAAGTTCACAAGCTCAAAACTGTGTAAGAGCAAGAAACAAGAATCTGAATTGAGAAAACACTAAGTTTTCTTCAAGATATATCCCCAAAACCCTAATCTGAGCTCAGGAAGAAAGCTCAAGGAAAATTATCAAAAACTGCCCCAAAAATTTGCACAAAAGCGGAAAAATCAAACTTTGTACATGTACATATTGAAAAGCTTCTCAAAATAGGTCAAATATGCTTTTAAAGTGAATAAAACACCTTATTTGTTCATCAGGAAGTTCAAATCCGACCAAAAGAAAGACCACTCACAAATTTGCTAAAAATAGCAAAGAATTAAAACAATTTATAAGATATTGCTTTATTCTTGCTTTACATGGCTTGCAGATTTAATATTCTCACAACTTGATTATTTTTTTGCAATTAAAGATTTTGGAAATCTTTTGCAAAACTTATTTCTCCAATTACAATGTTTGATTTTCTTAAAAAATCACAAAATATGGAATATTACCCTCATCACAATTGATTTCTATAAAATCAATTAAAAATATAAAGATGATTGATTGATTTCTATAAAATCAATTAAACAAATAAAATATCTAAGGCATATAATTCCTCTTTGACTAAAGCATAATTGACAAAATCCTAAAGTCTTAAGGCCATAAGATACTTCATTAAGTAAATTTAAAGACTTAGGAAAAACATAAGGTGGAAGCCTCTAAAATGCTCGACCTAGGGCATGCATAAGACATAAAACTAAGGCATTAATCCTTAAATGAAAATCCCACTTTTGAATTAGGGCATAGGAAGAACAAAAATTTGATGCAAACCCTAAAATCATCATTTCCCACTTGTCATTTTGAAAGAAAGCTCTGTTGAGAGGAAAGATGCGCCACCACCATGCTAGGGTTTTAGTTTGAAACCTCCATTCGAGCCTCCAATCTTTCTAATTCTGATTATATTCGGCCTCCAAAACTCATGGTAAGCTTCAACTGGCATTTTCATTGTTCCTTGGCTTCTTTCGATGAAAGAAAAGGCCTCGCAGATCGCGGCTATAACATATTTTTCTGATGCATTTACTCCATTTTCTTGTGTTTTTTTTTTGTTCTCTCTTGGTCGCCATTGTGAGAGCTCGGTTGTGGCCCTTCTTTGCTCCTCTATAACCACGAATGGTAAGCTCTACTTCTTGGTTCGACTCTCATTCAAAAGAAAGCTTATGGAAGCTTTAAATTTATGCTAAAAGATCATTTTCCATTTATAAATTCATGGCCATTACATAGGCTGCACTATTATGAGAGCTCTCTAATACATTTCATCATAATTTCTATATAATTTCCATTGTTTTCTTCAGATTTGAGGTTTAGACAATGACCTCAAAAATATTTTCTATTTTCAAATGAAACCTAGGACTAAAAACCTTCCTCTTGGTCGCGGCCAATCATGCACACAATGGGTGTTTTGTAACTTTATGGGCTCAACCCAAGAGATTATATTGTATATTCTACACTGAACTGGAACAAAACCAATATGGGTATTTTCTATTTTGAAGAAAATGCATTTCTGAAACAAAAAACTCAAATGGGTATTCGATATCTTGAAGGAATACTGTTTATTCTGTGACTTTCTATTGAAAACCAATATGGCCCACCATGACATTTATGTACTCTATCTTTCTATCAAAAACCCCATGTGGGTTCCTCTGAAAATGAAAGAAAACATTTATCTTGTTTCTCTATAGAAATCCCCATGTGGGTATTCTTGAAAATTGTACTATCTTCATTTTAATTTCAAAACCCCAATGTCGGTATTCAGTATTTTTTGAAGAAAAATGTTTATTTCTTACTAGAGCTCTATCCACCATGGTATTTCGTTTTCATTTATGTAAAAATGAAGCTTTTATAAGATCAACTATGTAATAGAATAAATGCTTTATTGTATCTCCATTTTATATTTCAAACTTGGCTGCCATGGAAGAACCCTAGCTCGACCTTGCAAATTTCAATTTCGTGCTTATATGTATAGCATCTCCCTTTGTATGAAATCACAATTTTCTTTTTGTTTCAAATGGGAAGAAATAAAAAAACCCCCAGGTGGGTTTCAAGCTTCTGTGAGTATTTGTGATCTGGCCCAAACCTCCAGTTGTATTTTCCTGGGACAGCAAAAACAACCTTCAGAAAAATGCAAAAAAATGTGTTGAAACTTTTCATTCCTAAAGGTGGACACTGTGATTTCACTTTACTTCACTTTCTTATGAACAAAAGTTTTCAGGTCTGTTGTTTTAAAAGAATGAGCACCTATCCTCCACTGTACAATTGATTGCTTGTAGAGCCAAAACCCATGTAATGTAAGCATGGTAAACGTTTGCATTTTGAATTTCTGTACTCCACACATTCCTATACTTCTCATTTCACTTACGTTGCTTCAATTTAGACCCTTTAAAGCTTTGTCCATTCTGGAAATGTCTTTTTCTTACTCAAATTCTTATCAAGTATTCTTTGAAAGCATACTTTGAATGATAGAACAACTCTTTAAAACAATGTACTTTTAAACTGTTTCCTTCTCTGTCAGCCAAAATGAAAGTGATTGTGTCTAACATACTCGATCCCTGTATTTTGTACTTGAAAAAGTTGCTTCTTCATCATCCAAACAGAAGACTGTATTGTATGTGTTTCAATCAAATGATATCATTGTTCCTCTTCTTGGCACTCTTCATGCATTTTTATGTTCTATTTAATAAAACTTTTCCATGCACTTGCTCTCTTCTCAAATGAAAATCTGAAACTCATCACATGTTCCTTTTATCGAACAGTGCTCTTTGTTAATGAGGCATTATGTATGCCTGTTCACTATCACCATCATGGGCATGAACACTATTGCACTTCTCATAATATCATGAACATCATGAACAAAACAATACTCATAGCAACAAACAAATAGCACAACAACATTTAAACTTGCAAGTGTGACATTGAGGAATCTCAGTTGAATTGATTAAATTCATTAAGTCTGTTGTTCACCTGTAGCTTTCAAAAAAGCATATTACTTGATTGTTATGAGTGAATAGTCGGCTTAATGGCTTTGATGAATGAAACTCTACTTTACTCTTTCATGAATACTTATGATGAACATGATGATTACATTCCTTCACTCAACCCCATCTGTAATACCAAAGGGGCAGCATTCCGAGCTCTACCCTTGTGGGAGCCCATTTTTCTCCACATGCTTGGTCTTCATAAGACAATCAGCTACATGAATTTTCCTATACCTACACAAGGAAACAAACAATGTTCACAAAAAAAAATATATGATGATGATGTTTCCCTTTTCAATTCATGTTTATGTTCTTTCCTTTAGTTGATTCTATGCATTCCAAGGATTGAAATATATCTCTGTTAGTATGGCATGTAGTATAGTTCATATCCCGAGCTCTTAATTGACACCCCTCTCAAACTTTTGCAGGTATATTCAGGAGTAGAAGCAAGATGGAGCAAGCTACGAGGCATCAACCGAAGATCAACTCAGGAAATGATAGATATGTCCCATGTTATTTGCTTCTCTCTTTCAGTTGTATATTTCCTTTCTTATAATGAATGGAACTGGCTAAAACCACGACTTGTGTGGATCTTTAAATTTCTTCTTTCATTTCCATTCTGAAAGAAATGCATTAAAATGCAAAGCTATACCATCATTTGTATTCTTGCAATCAAATGAAAACATGTAATGTGAATAACTTCATGAAATAAATGAAAGCAAAAAATGCTTTATCATTTGTATACTCAATTCTGTACTCCATTTGATTTGTAAAATATTTGAGCACTACTTCTAAAACTCAGTTTTCTCAAAACACTTGCATAACTGTCACTTGATGAATGATAAATATAGTGCAAATAACACATAAGCACATGTAGAAATAACTGTTCTTTCACTTTCAAATATAACAATATTTAATCAGCTCCACCAATTGAGTTCTAGCGAAAAATTGGTAACACTAATCTCACTAGATTCCTATAATATGTTGATTCTCAATGAAACAAGGCAAAATTTAAAAAAAAAACATAGAATTCACATTTCTTAATGAAATTTAAAACTTTAAAATGTTTTGAAAAGCTAGAGAGTAGAGTAAAACCCCGAAAGGATTTTTTTTGTGTTCATAAGGAGATGAGAGAATTTTTATTTGCAATCAACCTTATCATTTAAGAAACAACTCACACAATTAGTTCAACATAAGCAAAATAGTACATTCAAAAATATGGCAACTTAATGGTTATTGTTGCATTTAGATATATGGTGCATATAATGATATAGAACAATACAAACACAAGAATCCATGATAGAATGTATCCATGAAATTGAGATGGAGTGAGGCATTTACCAAGCTGCAACTAGATAGATTAAAATTCTAGAGAGAGAAGCATAACGTGCAAGTTTAGGGATAATCCCCTCAAATCATATTACATGCTCCTCCTCAAGTTCTATCATCATTGATGAGATCAGATAGTGTTTAAAACACATGAGAAAATTAAAGACATTGAAGACGCAGTAAAATTTGAAGTCATAATGTTTAATGACTTTATAATGTGATATGGAAGGACAATATTGTAATGCCCCAAAATTTTACACCAAAAAAAAAAAAACCAACTATTTTTTTTTCGAGTCTTAATCTAATCAACCCTGAAATTGTCATGATGAGATAACGTGATTTCAAGCATTTAATGGACAACCATGCATGCACATGAAAGCTTCAATTTCCTTTTCAAGACACTTCTTATTTATTTAATGCACACACTAGAAAAGACAGCTCAACCATACATGCAAGACACATCATTCAAAATTGAAATAACAAAGAAGAAGATATCCCCATGCATGTTATCGCTTATCCAAACAAATGGCAGTAATGCAATTCTTTCCAACACCAGCAAGCTTGATAATCAGCTCCTCAAGAGTGTCACAAAGATCTCTCAATTTGATAGCTTACTCCTCTCAAAAACAACTTTCCTCTCAACAAATAGAACTGTCACTCTTTCTCACTCACAATGTAAAATAGAGTATAGCTGGAAATAATACATAAATAAGGAATTGTAATGAAGTGTAATATTGGGAAAGAATGTGTCCCTTCAAATGAAATGGCTATGCTATTTATAGAGTATCTTGGTAACCTTTTAGCCTACAGTTTAGGAATGACAATGGAAAACAAAATCCTATACAAAGAAACACATGAAACTCAATGAAAAGGTGGCGATCAAACAAGCGTATACTTAGCAAGAACTCCAATAGATCGACTTCCAAAATTTCTAGCAAATAAAGACTCATTCAAATTTTCATATGCTCAATTCGAATTAACTTAAGCAATAGACATCTACAACAATTGAGTTTCTAGAGGTGGGGCCAAATTCATCCACACTCCTCACTTGTTGGTGTTGTTTCTTTTCCATTAGAAACAGTCAACTTCCACTTTGCAACATCAAGTAGTCATCAACAGGGCTTGGTAATGAGTCGGCTAAGACATTAAATACATTTGACAAAGTCATTGATAGTTGTGTAAAATCATGGCAGATATGTTTACTAAGTCAAAGTTAATATCTATTAAAGGCATCGACCAAATCCATACTTGTATCAATATAAGACAACAACTTAACATGCATTACATATGTTTCATATCGTGTGACATTGTGAGTTAAACTTGACTTCACAAAACATAGTCATAAACAACTTCAATCGGTCTCTAACAGGACTCAAGCGTTGCCCTCTATTCACATTCTATACAATGCTTAGAAAATATGTAATCTGTTAATTTTATGAACAAAGATGCAATTAAGCAGAAAACACAACACATAAACAATGAACACAGTGATTACCTTGGGAAAACCCTCCTACTCAAGGGAAAAAATCCCAGCAACAATATTCTCTTATATATATTAGAAGAAAAGTGCATAAAACTGCATACAAAATCAGACCCTAGAATAGGTCGAGACTTATACAATAAGATATGTAACTTCTCCTTGAGATGAATGGTAACACTTCTAAAACGAATCTACTGCTAGGAGGAAAATTGTTGTTGTTGCTAGAAGATGTGAATTGGAGATTGAATGAATTGTGTTAAAATGAGAGGACTTTATCCTCTTTAAATACAATGCTAGGTGACCTCCTTACTAGGTCAGATCTTGAAAAACATAAATATTATTTATGAAACAAAGTTCGAACTGCCTATAGATGATTGTATTTAAGGAAAATAGCTCTCAAAGCTACAAAACACTAACACCCCCTCTTAGGTAGGGATGTATTTTCAAATATCCTCATCATGGAGACTCTCAACATGATGCCGACAATGGCTACATCCATTTGTGCAAAAAAAAATATCTAATTCTCAGAGATGTACAAGAGTTCATCATGGAGTCTCTCAACATGATGTCCACAATGGCCACACCCATTTGTGGAAAACACATCTTAGTCTTAGAGATGTACAAGGGTTCGTCATGGAGTCTCTCAACATGACATCCACAATGGCTACTCCCATTTGTGGAAAGAAACACATCTCAGTCTCAGAGATGTACAAGATATCCTCATCATGGAGTCTCAATATGACGTCTTATCTTAGTCTCAGAGATGTACATGATATCCTCGTCATGAAGTCTCTCAACATGATGTCTCATCTTAGTCTTAGAGATGAACAAGGGCTTGCACCTCATATTTCTCCATCTCAAAGAAATATGCACTACAAGGGCTTTCACCTCATATTTCTCCATCTAAGAGAAATATACACTACAAGGGCTTTCACCTCATATTTCTCCATCTAAGAGAAATATACACTACAAGGGATTTCACCTCATATTTCTTTGTCTCAGAGAAATATACACTACAAGGAATTTCGCCTCATATTTCTCTATCTCAGAGAAATATACATTACAACAAATCTTCATGATGATGTGACTCCCTCTGAAGCTCCAAGTATCCACATCAACCTTCTGACCTCCTTGTCCAAGATTGCCTCTGTTGGTTTGTCAGACTCCCTCTGAATGTCTTTTCCTCCTCTTCGAGGAAACTAATCGCAATGACAATCTGTATAGGTTCTCTTGATGATTACCAATCACATGAGCTGAATTTATGCTAGAGTTCTTCGACCATGCAAGAACCATAGACTATTGTTCAAAATTAGGAGGACTTGATTTCAGTTGTACCAATGTTTAGTGTCTTCACCCTTCTCAATCATCTTTGTTGATGCAAAAACTCCATCCAAGGCTCACCCAACCTTTTGCCCTCGAGAGATGTCTCCAATGAAGTTATGTGCCATCAACTTAGTCTCATGGTTGCAAGCTAAGTCTTCATGTTTGTACATTTCTCCAACCGACATGACTTCCTCACTGGATGCCTCAAGCTCTTCCTCCTTTGAATTCCTTATGCAACCTTTGATAATTAAACCATCATCCTTTTTCTCCTTGATTCATCTTGCATTTTAAGTAGATTAATAATAGTTCATAAAATCAAACTACCCCTAATACAAATGAAGCATGTAGTCATATGGAAAATATCATTAAATAGAACAATTTGAAGGAATAATAGAACTTATCTTTGTGTAATCAGAATCTCCTTAAATGTTGCACTTAAAATCCTCTTCAGGTCTATTCTTCTCTTTCCTTTAGACCTTCTCCTATGAATGCATTAATTTTCCTTCAATTTGCTTGAATCTTCACTTTAGATCTACATCTAAACTCTACTTTAAATTTCCAAAGTTATGAGCTCATTATATTTGTATGCCAATGCAAATCATAGAAATAGTCAACAAGAATGGCTCTGAGGCTTTCTCAGCTAAATAAATGGCATTTCCTGCTTCATTCATAGCTTCAACGGGTACTAGGCTAGAAGCAAAGTGATACTCATATGACTTACTCATCAACCCACTAAGAGAATTCTCCAAGTGCTCTGATGTTGCAGCCTTAGATGCATATTCAGTGGTTTTAGATGTACTGAAGAATTAGATCGCACATGAACTAAAGACCCAATTGTAGGGGAATGGTTACTTTCTGTGGAACATGGCCTGCTGCCACCATGTGGACTAGAAAAACGTGCATCTTCTGCTCCAAACCTATTTCTAGTAGCCTCATTGTCCAAACTCTGAACACCATTTCCACTAACTTTATATTCTGAATAAAATTTTCTATTTGAACCCATAGATATTAAAGAATCCCTAGAATTACCTAGACTTTGTGCACTTCTTGTATTATGATAAGGATTAGAAACCTCAAAACTATTTTCACTACACACGATTCTCTCTTTGAGGTGGCTGCCACCATACTTACTTTTAGTATGATCCATAACAAATGATAACTACCTTGGGATCAAGTTTCCAAGAGCAACCATCTCACTCCTAATAATGTCCGCACGAACTTCAGATATATTACAACTAACATATGCATTACCACAATTTTCCACATTTGAACCAAACCTTCCCTATGCCAATTCTCCAAAACTTTCTCTAGCAGTTTCTACATATAATGGTAGCTTGATGACAACACTATTTCGTGTTGATTCAATCAAAAAATATTTTGTAGCATTTGTTTTCCCTACCTCTATAGATAATCCCTTCCTACTATCCACATAAATATTCCTTCTGATATCATCAACACCATACATATCCCTTTCGTCTTAGCTATTCTGCTTTGTGCTAACTTGGGTTCAGTCCATCTGCCCATGCAATCAGACACAACACCACCATAGCCTACACTCCCAAAATCCAATCCATCCTTGCAACCATCACTCAAAGAATCAAAATGTTGAGTCTGGTCAAATCTATCAGACAACCTTGGACTGCCATCTACTAGATGAAACCTTGTCCACAACACTCGCTTGAGTAAACCTCAATGCTACAGACTACACAAAACACAACCATGAAGATAAATTCTCATTTACAACAGAAGGATCCGATTCTCAGCAAATTACCCAAGTATTTCCATGGTTGTCACCAGATTCAAGCAGCAATCCATCATAGCACAATTTTGATGCAACCATTACACTTTTGAGATCTGGTTTGGGCTTGTTAACCCATCGAAGGCGGCAGGACTTACCGATGCAAGGAAATAAACCCTTGGCTTGAATGGAACTCCAATCAAACAACCCATGCTTCCTCACATACTCCAAGTTAATATCTCATCTTCTTCTGCCAACCATGGTCCTTTCCTCACTACACTCTGTCCTCCACCATTATTATTATTATTCCCTTTCCTTTCACTATTTATTGTAGTGCCTTCTTCAATGCCCTTCATGATGCTCTACAACTTCTCCATATCTCTTTAGGAATGCATACAACCCTAAATGACCAAATTTATTTCATTGAAGAAAGCTTAATGTTCATGAAGAAGGGGTTACTAGAAATGACTCAAAGTTGCACAACATAGTTATGCTTATAATCTCTCCAACAGGTAGTTATGCAGAGGAAGATGATGAGGGATCTTGATATCTGGAAGCTTCGATTTGTGCAAGTATTCTCCTCACTGTAGTGGCTCACTGATGAACAAGGGCTTGCACAATACTTTAGTCAAGATTCTAAGCTTTACAAGCTAAGAACATCAACTCTAATATAAACTTATGTGCCTATGCAAATAGTGCCACACTAGTCCTGAGCGCTTATTTTGTATAAATACACATTCTCATATGTACTCATTTATATTTTTCTTATCTCATAGTATGTTCTAAAGTATATAAGGAATGGCTTCCATAAGCCTCTACATTCTTGGCTCAGATGGTTTACTTTTACCGGTTACTCGACCAAGATCTTCTCCCGAGTGATACTTCCCCTCTACCTAGAGGAATGGAACATATACCTGCATCCACTAACACATGCACATGGTAGTCAATTGTTCACAATATATGTAGTATACATAAAACATCTCCAAAGTTAGAATAATAATTCAATAACGATCCATTTCACATATATGCATTTATTTTCACACATCAGAGGTGATAATATACATTCATAATGCATTGATAACCAAGTACAAGCACAATTTATACATCTCCAGATTTCACATTACATTCACATTTTACCCTACATAGTAAAAGTAAATAGTAATTACACAATTTGGGGTGTAACATTCAAGCTGGCTATAGCATTCTTACTTGTCAATACAATCTGACCAATGAGAGCTTAGGTAGATGTGGGTGAACTACCACTGATAGGTTGGTGGTTATTTAATAGACAACATAATACACATTGTCCATTAACAAGGAAAAATAAATGGATACTGTCATTCAAGAACAACTTGCACCGATCTACCCACTTTCACCAACTACACTATTACACACTGACACAAGATTTGCTCGAACCATTATTTGTGTAGGAGGCATTCGGTGTCTACACCTACTACATGTAGAAGTCGTTTGATCAACATTTACATCTCTACAAGGATTGCGGCCATAGCTAAGCATACTACCATCACTATGTTTGTATTCAATGTCTTCACCAGCTTCCTTTTGTATAGTTATGATGATGCCAGCGAAAGGAGTCTAAGGTTTTATTTTTTTTATTTTTTTCTATGTTTAATTTTTTCTTTCCTTTACTTTGATTTCATTGTTTGCGTAACTTCAACGAAGCACTTCAACAGACCACATGCGTGATAGCACAATAATTTATGATAAGTTGTGTTGCCATTCACAATAGTGGCACCCATGATATTTCTCATGTACTTGCTATTGTTCTGAGATGTTTACTACTTTTATTCCATTTGTTACACCTTGTAGTGGCTAGAGCATTGCCTAGATCGAAGAACTAAACAACAGTTTTGACTAAGGCAACAAATGCACTCGGTCTATGTAATGCCAGTTTCTTCAACATGCTCACAAGTCACACAACTCAATTAGATTGTTGAGAAGATCATCTTGAGAGACATCACCTTGAGGAATGGAAAAGGTTACAGGATAGGTACAAAATGGCTTACTAAGGAGGTTGGTGTTATAAATATATATATAGTTACTTCATTTCTTTTACGACACCAAAATGAAAGATTTTCCTATAATATTTTTGCTAAAAGTTTTCAAGCCCAAAGACTTGGAAACCTAAATGGGTGTGGGTGCATATTCCCCATAAACAATTAACTATAGAGGAGACCCATTGTGGTTCTCTAGATGCCAACTTTAAATAATAGAAGATAAATTCTACATTCTCTAAGGTATACTATTTCAAAGATTGGTACATTGTTTAATAGTTGAGTTTTTACTTGACTGGGTTTTTGGTAATATTTGTTTCCCTGCAGATTAGAGGGAAAGGTGACTTTAAATTCAGGGGTAGTGGGAGGTGAACACTAGATATGTAAAATCTTGTAGATATTATTTCATTTTGTAAATCTCTATTATTATTGTAGGATACATAGGTGCGCAAGGTTGACTTAGTCTTGATAAACATTATGTTGTTCATTTTTTTGTTCTTTTCTTTTGTAGGTTTTACAAAGGCCATGAGGGGCTTGTTTCCAGATAAAAGCCTCTGGTTTACAAGGCTGCTTTTATAGTCAACTCAACCCACCATAATTTTCTAGTCTCTTATCAACATGTAACACATTCTTGTTTGTTTTATTTTTGTTTTCTTTCTTAGCCACATAGATGACTTCAGATTTGGAAAAATTGAAGTAAACAAGAACAATAAGTCTACTTTATTTATTTATTTATTTATTTATTTATTTTCTCCCTTGTAGAATAACAAATCTCTGAATACAAGAATACACTAAGCATCGTTTCAATGAACAAAAGAGGAATGTATGCATACTCGATTGATTTATTAGCATACCCATTCAATTTTCTTATTCTAATAATAAACTAGGACAATGGCTTTTCTGGTGTCTATTTTGGAGCTGAATAATTTAGTTGCATTACTGTTACAACATAAGCATAATTTAACTCACACCCACTTGGTTCTAAGTACACTATAATCAAGAAACATTCCAGACCCATTTATTTTAGTAGTAACTATAAATAGAGTTTCTTTTAAACTTGATCCTCCCAATAGAAGCTAACTGCCCCTACAAAAATATTTCACAAGGTTTATTTTAACTGTTCTTTGGTCTTGCAGTACTAGAGGGTTTGAGGCCTAAGTGCATGATCTTCCTTTTCAGGTCACAAGTTTGGTCCATAGAGGATTTTCCCTCTACCCATATCAAGATGTAGCTTTCTCACATAAACTCCTCATGATTCAATTGATACTCAAGAATGAAACAACTAACATGCAAATCAAGATAGACTCTGCTCTTTCCATTCCTTTCCATGTTGCATCATAACACTAGCTTTCCATAACATAATAAACAAATTCAAAGAAATACAATGAAGGAAACACAACTGATTAAGACTTGCTCTCCACACTACCATAATGGCGTCATGGAGCCTCATGGGCTCTAGCCATACCTGGGTGATCCCACAATAGTGGTTTACAATTTTTGGCCAAACTAGACACTAAAATTATTATTTTTAACTAAATCTTCACATTCGAGCACCTATAGTGGCTAAACTATGACGAATTTGAAGATGATGCAAACTAGAGTCTCATCACATTTTTTTTGTAGATTCTAAGAATATTTTTTTCAAAATTTTTGGAATCAGATTGCACTTCTTTTTCCATCTCCCATGAAAATTAATTTTTTTCATAAAATAACATTTTTAAAAAGTGACACACACCGTATAACATATAGCTTTTTTCCATGAAGGATAAAATTCTAATTCTTTTGAATTTAGATTTGTAACTCTAATATCTAGTGCTTCCACTTGATTAGATAGTTTTTTATTGAATATTTTTTCTTTAATCAAGTTTTGAAGTCAAACCAATTACAATTGAGACATAGCACGACCGTATAACGTGTAACTTTTTTTGTATATATTGAAATTAATTTTTTTTGTTGGATCAAGGACTTCAATAGCTGGTGCACTCATATTTTTCAAATTTTTTTTTTGATAATCTACTATTTTTCCACATGTGTAGAACAAAGACCTTCATTTTCGATGAAAAACCTATGTATAATAAAACTAAAAAAAAAATGCATAATAAAACCAAAACATATTAAAATTATATTCGTTGGATAGCTCGTTTTGAGGACTACTTGATTATAGTTGGGTTTTTCAAGACTCCTCCATTTTCATCCTCAACCTGAGCTTCGAAGCGTAAAAAATTAGGTTTTTAAAGTCCTTGAGGGGGAGAATGAGGGCAAAGGGGGGTTCGGTCGAACCTGGATTCAACCGAACCCCCTTCCCAAAAGGGGATATCATTTTTTTTTTGTTCGTGCATGCATTAATTTGGTTTGCTTGAACCCTGGTTCGACTAAATGCTTTTTTGGTTCGTTTGAACCCCCAAAATAATTTTTTTTCTCATTTTTTGTGAGTTTCCCTTCATCCATCAAATTGTAAACCACTATTGTGGCTTCACCCACCACCGAGCAAGAAATATTTCAACCCCAAGATGATGAATGGGGTCCTCTCAAACTTTTATGAAAGGAATAAAAAAAATAGAACAACATTTTTGTTTCAACAAACATATCACTCTCTTGTAACAACTGAACAAGGAAAATGAAAATAGAAAAACTTATCTCTTTGCTTTAGGTGTTGGACTTTAACTCTATTATCCCTCTTTCCTCTCCAACCAGGCCATCTAAATCACTCTCTCCCCAACAAGACTCCTCCTCTCCTCTTCTCATTCTTCCTACCATCTTCTCTGAAGTTCTCCAAAAGGAGAAGTGGGTAACACCCCACTCACTCTTCCTCTCCAAATATATAGAAGCTTCAAAAATTTCAACTCTTGGATGGAGAGGTGTGGAGTGTACTTCTCTCCATCAATGAAGGTCCTTTCCCCATTAATGAGAACCTGCATTTGGACAACCATTCAATCTTTCCACCCCATCCTCTTCTCAAAATTCATCACTCTTCATTATGAGAGCTTTTCAAGGGTCAAAACATGTTGTAGGGGAACTATTGTATGCCCACTTGACCCCTACCACTATGGTATAGACCCTAGGGGGGTTTTTTCGCACCCTAACAAAAAAATTGACCAACAACTCTCATCAATTCAACATATTAACTTTATTTCTTTCTAATCTCTGAAAGGGGGGGTCAAATTTATACCCTCAAGAAAAGTATTTTTATTTGCTCTCGATGGTTCACCCTTCCCATGCTAACATCATTACCTTCTTGCACAATACCAACACAATCATAAGTAACAATTAGATATCACATAAATTTGTTAACTGAATATTTTATACTTTAGCTATATAATAATCTAATTTAAGGTTATTGATAATATTTAAAAAAACAACTAAAATGACATTAATCCAACAAAAAATTCAACATTAACAACAACAATCAATAAACCTGCTACAAAAGTTACATGTATGGAAATTGAAGTTAGAGGAAAGGATGTTTGCATAAATCAATCATCAAGGAAAACATAAAGTAGAGGAAAGACAAGTTTAAGAGGAAGGTCCAACTTCTTTTCTTATGCCAGAAATTATAATGTTAAGTTAACCAAGATACATTATCATTGAGAGGTTTGTTTTCTGAGGTTAGAGTAAATGGTCAACAATGTCATATAAATTGTTTTCAGCAAAAGTTTTCTGACATAGATTCTAAATAGAAGCTAGATTCCTTAGCAAAGAAAAGACTCACAGATAATAAATTTCTATCAAACTAGAGTTTAAAATGCTCAATATGTGAAAGCATAGATTGGCTCCTACACCTGTATTTTATGCAATAAGGACACCTACACCCTCTTCATTCCTTGTGTAACAGTATTCTATGGAAATAAATTTGAACTATAAGTGTAAGGCCACTTGTTTCATACTACCAACAAGTCTAAGAATAATAAAGAAATAAATTTTAACTACATCATGCATCAAATATTAGGTGATTAGTTTCTAGTCTCAAGTCTCAAACATATATTATAGAACTACATTACTCACCATAAAAAATTTCTCCAATTCACTTTCATGACAACAAAGTTTAGCAACCATCCTAATATTAAATGTATTTAGTAAATGTATGAAAAGGTCTTACACTTTATATCGGAGCATAGTTGCAACACTGGGATCTTTGGCTAGTGTTGCCCATGTGATGTTGGTTATGTGAGTTTCCATTTTGTGCTCTTCTTCTTGTTGTGATTGATTTTCAAAATGACCTTATGAGGTCTCGGCCTTGATTTCATCATTCTTTGATAATTAGGGTTCAAAAAAATACTAATTAAAAAGGAATGATTATGTTGTTAGATTTGTTTATTATATATTCTCTTGTGACTGATGCATTTGATTATGAGATAAATGATATTGCATCCATATACTTGATGTGAGAAAAGGGTGGTGAAGTGATAATGATTTATTTAATTACAATCTTATGATCACTTGCCTTAACTATGATTGTGCAACGAAGCCCTAATCTATGTGCATTGTGGTTGTTTGAAAATGTACTTCTTTCTAGAATATGGATAAATGAATTTCTTCTAAAAGTGCATGTTGCCTTGCAGTCAATTGAATGCATGTTTGTATAATTTATTTAGATATGAAATAAAGATGTTTGATTATTATTAAAAAAATTGGGTAAAAGACCTTGCTCCCAATGTTGCATTTGTATCGTAGGATGTATGTATGACCTGATTTGTGGAATCAATTAGCATTGGGTAAAGCGTAGAGATAAAAACAAAAATAGTGGAATCATATGTATAGTAAATAAATAGTAGTAGTGGTAAGAGAATGAATGCATCATTAAAATTATCATTGTTAATTTTCAAATCTATGTTTATTCCATCTTTGCATGAAATGCCTGAAATGTAAATGTTAACTCATTATATCTTGATTTGTGATGCATTTCTTAAATGCATGATTAAGTGAAATTCTAGTGAAAAGAATTTTGTGCTTGTGGTGTTAATAAACTAGACTATGTTTTCCTTGTCATGCGTTGAGCATTGAGTAGCTTTGGTGAGAAAATATTATTTTTGATAAGTGTCATTAGTTAGAAAAATTGAATGATGGTATCATGTTAAAACCCAATGGAATGTCAAGGTATGTTAGGAAAGGTTTTATGTAAATGTGTGTGTCTATGTGTGCATTATGTTACACTACCCTTTAAATAATGATGTAACTCATGGATCCTGCATAGTTTAGTATATTTTTGTGTATCATTGAGATAAATTGGATTGTAGGGTGATACTTTCAATTTCGTATCTATGAATAGATTTTGCATATATTTGAAAGAGTAATACTAGTGGATGGTTCTTGAAAGGTTTATGGAAGCATGGATAATTATATGTAAGGAAATGGTCATATAGCATTAAAAGGTGAAATTTGGAAAATGAATTTATTTTGTATACCTTGTGGATGTGAATACTTTGTAATAGTGCTTATGTTGTGCATTATGGAAAGTTTTGTGATAGATCAAGTTGTAATCTAATTAGTGTGAGTCATACATATTTGTCTCATATGGAATGTAGTGATAAAAAAATTCATAGTTAATATGATTTGGCATGTGGAAACCAATAATTGATGTGTATTTGTCTCAAGTGTGCGACACCAAGGTATCCAACTTGGGGTAAGGTTCGGTGGATGTCAAGTACAATCCTTATGTGTACCCTTACTGATTTTAGTTTGTGTGAGCTAGTCAATTGTGAAATAAATTAATCATGTTGTGTATGTGTACGTGTGTGTTCAAATGAAATGTGATATCTCATATGTGTAAGTATTGTTCTTATATAAAATGTGTACCCCTAGTGTATGGCTCCCCTACGGGATTGAGAGCCTACTAGTGTAATTAGGGGTTGAGAGATGGAGAACCTCCATCAAAATCTCAAGATTTAAGATGGACGTTAGTTCCCATAAGTCTCCTGTAATACCCCTCGTGTTGCTGTTTGGACTTGATATTTTATGTGGTTTTGCTTGATACTTTGAGACTTTGATAGTTACTATTTATTGGTTGGATTGGTGGATTGGATAGTTTAGACTGCTTGATGACTATGCTACTTTATTTGATGACATAGATATTATGATATGACATTATGGTTACATTTGATTTGGTGATGTTTAATTTGATTTCAGTAGTATATTGTGATGCAATGGATTAGTAATCATTTTATGATGATATGATGTGATCAGTTTAGTTTAGCAATGTTACTTTATACTTGATGTTGTAATTGTTATTATAGTTTTGGTGAGGGGACAATGTAGCACCACTCGTTTGCGAGTGCCCTACTACGTTGTGATTCCTTCTCATGATGTGGTGTATTTGATTATATATATACATGTTGTACACAACCTTGTTTGTATGCAGGAATTGTAGGAACAAAGTCTCGATTCCACCTGCCTTGGCAGGACTGGGCGAGCATCAAATTAACCCAATGGGCATGAAGTTGAAACAGAGATGAAAAGGAAGTCACCCCGTCCCAAGTTTGTCAACCTGTTTTGTGTCTAGTGGTATTGTGCGTCTTTGACCTTTATCATTTTGCATTTTATGATAGTTGTTTTGTGTGAAAGTAATTATGTTATTTATTTTACGTTGGTGTTGTAGTATGATGTAATTTAAATAACTAAATGATTATAATAAATGTTAATAATAGTTATTGGAATAGTTTTTATTAAAATATAATATTAAATTAAAAGCCATGCAATTTATTAAAGATAAATAAATTGAAAGGTGTAAATTAAATTATTTAAATTGGTATTTAGATAATTTAATGAAAATAGCATGTTGAGGATAATTAATGGAATAAAATAATTAAATAAGTTAAATTGTGTGAATTGCAAGTATAAATTAGCAAAATTGAAATTAAAACAAAAAGTGCAGTTCAAATGGAAAAAAAGAAAGAAAAGAATAAAAGGACCAATGAATGTTGAGATATTTTAGCTGAAAAGCTGGTGAAGAAATAGAAGATTTCTATTCATCCTGTTTTTTTTAAGTTTTCAAAAAAAAAAGATATCTTTTTTATTTAATAGGAAAAATGAGAGGTTTTCATTCACGGGAAAATTGACAGAAGCTTCAAAAATTATTGAGTTCTAGAAAAAATTGCATCTTCTATTTGGTCTCTGTAAAAATTGTTTCCCTTTCATTTTTATGGAAAAGAGGCTCTTCTGAATAAAAGATTTAGATTAGAAAATTGATCAAGGAAACTGGTGGAGAAGTTCTGAAGAAAGAAAGGGAAGCTCTTCAAAAAGGCTGGTTGAAATCAAAGGAAAGCTTCATCAATTCTCTGCAACTACAGGACTCCAGGTTCCTTTATTGATCTTCTATTACTTGTTATATTGAAAATAGCAAATATATATATATTGTTTTGCAAAAGA
Organism: Sequoia sempervirens; assembly: GCA_007258455.2. Lineage (NCBI taxonomy): Eukaryota > Viridiplantae > Streptophyta > Pinopsida > Cupressales > Cupressaceae > Sequoia > Sequoia sempervirens. Next base: position 546,627,497 of record VDFB02281492.1, read on the forward strand.
AAATCATTTGAAGTTTATTGAATAGTTGTGTAACAATAAATGAAAGAAATTTATCATTTGTGTATCTAGAAATGTTCTAGATTACATAATTTTGTTTATATGGAAAAATGTTTTCCTCTCTGAAATAGATGAATATATATATATATATATATATATATATAAATCTATATATATATATATACATACACTTGAAGATATATATATATAGATAGATTATATATATATAATAAATATATTTATTGTTTTCTTATGAGACATGTTCTTGAATATATATATACACACACAATGGTGTATACACATATAAATATATATATCTAAATATATTAAATTTATTTCAAAAAAATTCGTGGGCCGAATTCGTACGGATGTCGGCATTGATTGTCTGACTTTTCTTTTGATCTTAATGAGGTTGAGGGGGGGACGGCTGGGTTGAGGGGGGAACGGCTGGGTCGTACCCTCCCCTCCTCCCCATGGGCTGCGTTGGGCTGCCCACAGCAGTCCATAGACTAGTGTGCAGCAGCCATATGGGCTGTTGTGCGCAGTCCATGTACAGCAGGGAGGGCTACGAAACTTAGTTTAATGTTATCTTTTTTGTTATATATAATATATATATAATATAAATATATATATATACAGGTATATATTTAAATGGGTATTTGCTCAGGTACTGTTTAGTCACCCAGAAAATTAAGCAGATCAGAGTTATTTTATAAATTATACAAAACAAAATACTTACATATATTTATATTTTGTATACATACATATATATATATATGCATTTATATATATATGAATTTATATATATACGTATATATATATAAATATATATATATGAAATATAAATGAAATGATATATTGATTCTTTTATGATTGTGAAATTATGAATTATGAGTGTGATGGTTAATGGAAAAAGGCAAGTTATATATATATATATATATATATATATATATATATATATATATATAGATGTCAGAATGATTATTGCACTTTTATTTCAAAATAATATTAAGAAAGATGGAGATTAGTAAACGGAATAAACAAATTGTTAAACATTGTGTGAAAATTATTATGTTATTCTATTTGTAAATCAGCTTGATTTCTTTATTTCATTAGGTCATTGTTTTGATTTTTTCGATGTGGGAACCCAATTTTCTTTAGGGAACCGCTAGGGATACTGTGAACCTTAGGCTTCTAGAGGCTTGAGCTTATTTGTTAATCGATGTATCTCTCTTTATGTACTTTTGATGTGGCAAGTTATTGAGTATCATTATTTTGAAAGGGTTGTACGAGAATTGTTGAGACTCTGATTATGTGCTTTTAGCGAGATGGGTAATGCCTCGCATGTTTTTCTATTGAGATTTAATGTTTATTTTGTGGTACAACCCTTGGTTTTGGTATATGTTTTGGGGTCTCTAGGGAGAGTGGCTCTTCGTGGGGGTTGGCGCATTAAAAGGAGGAAGGGCCAAGATAACCCACGTAAGAGTTAGATTAAAAAGTGGAAACCTAATAAAATAATTTAGAGGGATGGGTAGTAATAACATAATAAGATAATCTTGGATACCTCGTCTATCCATTAGGGCTTTCACAAACTAATGGTAGACTGAGAAGGTCGTGGTTGGCAAGGTCGTTACCTCGTCCTCACGAGAGGTTAATGGCTCTGCATGAGTCACCCTATGGGGCTGGCGCCTCAAGTAGGAGGAAGGGCCAGGATAACCATAGATGGGGGTTGGCGCCTCATGTAGGAGGAAGGGCCAGGATAACCCATGTAGGACTATGCAATGACACTCTCCATTAGTTTCCCTTATGCTTGCTTTCTTACTTGCCTCTGGAAGTGGTTAATGGTTGTTTCCTTTGATTTATTTATGATGTGTTTTATGGTCTTGTGTTTATTATGATTGGATCTTGGTTGTTGTCATTTATGATCTATGTAATCTCTTTTTGTTGCTATTGGAGATATTGTTGCCATGTTATTGTTATTGGAGTTAGTCTTGTTGGCATACTTGGTCACGGTAACTTCCTTGTCACCTCTGAGCATGGGGGGTGGGTTTTTTCTAAAACCCACATGGTTGGGTGGAACGTGCTCCACAGTCGTTGGGTCCCCCATCAACGTTCATTTTACACAGTATCTTCTAGATGGAGTTGTACCTGATGTTGATCATGTATTCTAATATTCCTTGTATGATGTATCTATCCCTCATGTACGGGGAGGTTTTGATGTAACTCATGTATGTGAACATGTAATGTATAAAAAGATGATGTAATGTAAATGCACCCTTGTAATCATTCATGATTTATGAGATTTATTATGGTTTGTATCATGTGATGTATTTATATTTATGCTTATGAATGTTTGGATGTTATCTCTTGCAAATGGTTATTTTAATGTCTATGATGGATGTAAAGTTAGTTAAGTTACTTAGCTTTATATGTATCTTTCGTTATGGGTTGGTTTTATGTGATATGACCTCGCATGCCCCAAAGGACTTAGATGTTTATGATGTTATCGTGTGATGTAATAATGCTAATGGTTCTTTATATGTGTTCTTTGTATTATTTTTTTTAAATGTGTGCATAGTTGTTGTCCTTTGGGGTTTGCACGACGGGCGTTACATCTCCCCTACACTCTTGGATCGCGCTATTTGATTCATTGTACAAGTCTAACCCCTTGGTGTTTACCTATGGATTGAATATGGACCTAAGTGTACCTTGGAGATATATGGTTGATGATTTAGTTATTACACGAGTTCTATGTGGTTTGAGACCACTATGGTTAGAGACCACCATTTTTTAGCATGCTATTATATTTTGTGGTTTGACACCACCATTCCCCTCCTCCCCCTTAGGTGACTTATTTAAAGTCACATGGTGATCGTGATGTGAAATTTATGCAATTATTGGACACATTTTTATTTATTTATTTATTCATTTATTTATGAGACTCTTTTTTTGACTGATTAAGTCAACAGTGTTGAAATTCTTAAAGTTGTTGATTTATTGAATTCTGAAATCATCCTCTTTGCCTCAAGGACTTATTTGATTTCATTTTTAGAATTAATATTGGAATGTTGCAATGTAGCTACAATTGAATTTCATCTTTTGAATTTATAATTTTTTTCTTTTTTGGGACATTTATTGAAATCTTTGGTTTGATCTTATGTTACTCGGTTTGGGGCCTTGTTATTTGCAAATTGCTAACATGTGTAGTAATGTAACTATGTGAAACTATCATACTCATGAGGGGTCCCTAACAGTTTGTATGGGGGGAGTAGATGGACTAGGGAATTATTTTTAAGGGTTTAATGAGACCAGTATGGGACGGTTATAAACCATTTCCCCTAGATCTATTTGGTTTTTATGTTGTACTACAATATTACGCATTCTCAAAGGAGAATTTTGGAAACTGGTCATCCTCATCCTCATCCCATTGTGTGATTTCATGATGTGTTTATTGTGAATTTAATGTTCTTGATATATGGGTATTGAGATGTATTGTTGAGCATTGAAATATATAGATGAGATGTACATAAGGATGGAGAAATGTTGATGAGATACATGATGTTACTATGTATGTGATGAGATTCAAAATATGTATATAAATTTAATGGATGTGATAATGGATAAAGGGAATGTGTAGTTGATAGAAGTGATATTAATATGATTTGGAACCAGTAAATTCTACTAAAACTCTTGTTGTAGGATAATATTTGTTTATGTAGGTTTATTGTGTGACGTTGTGTGAGAATCCATTCCCAACGTTTAATAACTTCCAGGAGGAAGTTTAAACTAAGGGGAGGGGAGTGTAAGACCTTTTCATACATTTACTAAAGACATTTAATATTGGGATGGTTGCTAAACTTTGTTGTCATGAAAGTGAATTGGAGAAATGTTTTATGGTGAGTAATGTAGTTATATAATATATGTTTGAGACTTGAGACTAGAAACTAATCACCTAATATTTGATGCATGATGTAGCTAAAATTTGTTTCTTTATTATTCTTAGACTTGTTGGTAGTATGAAACAAGTGGCTTTACATTCTCCCCACCTTGTGTGGGCTTCCTCTTGGAAGTCCTTAAGGAAAGAGAGTAGAGCCACTTTTTTCTGCAACTCAAATTTTTATTTTCTACCTAGTTTCAAAAATTCATACGATAGTTCTTCATATGGATTTTATGTTCTAATATTCTAATTTGTTTATGCCATATTATAGCATAACAAAAGGTAGGTTTGTTAGATTAAATGGTCAAATATGATGAGATAGGCATGTATGCAAAATTAGAATGCTCAAAAATACTTACAGACGGATTTAAAAGCACAATTTCAAAATAAAATTTGAGACAATCATTCAAAATTTAGAATGTCCCACAATACCTATAGACTGATTTAAAAACACTATTTCAAAATAAAATTTGAGAAAGTTAAATTCTATAAAATGAGTATCGTAACCACTGTACTTTTAAGTTTATGCTAATAGAGAGATATGTTATAAGGTGGGTGTTAAAACAGACATAACTGCAGACATGTTTCATGTACAATAGTTCATAAATTGCAGATCAAGTGGAAATTTTGTTATCTGAAAGTGAAGCTAATCATTTATAATATAGTAATCAACACAATATGAAATGAATTTATAATATATTTTATGCCTCAATTCTACTCTTCCATAATATTAATATATTAAAAACAAATAAAGTAGACAAGAAGATTTTTTCTAAAATGATTTTTTGTTGTGAAGAACACCCTTTGTTTGAAGTGCATCTCTTCTAAAACAATCTGAGATTTCTTGCTCCCAAAAACAAACATTAACTACTTTGAAAGAATGTTGATTTAGCATTTCAATTGGAGTAGAAAATAAATCAATTTGCAAAGAACCCTTTTCTAAGTGACATAAGAAGTTAATCACTAAAGCACATGACATATAAAATAAAATCCAATTACATTGGAGAGTTCCAAAACATAATTAAAACACCAAAATGAAACATTTTAAATAACATTTTAGACTAGATTAAAGTAAGGATATAGCCATAGCGCGAGGGATACAAAACACAAAAATTTAAGAACTTCGAACACAACCTATGTGTGGAAAATGAATCCATCTACAGTTTTATCTCATTCCAAAATAATTTTGTTGTATCTATTTTACAAAGGAATTAGTTCTATATTATATCTAGTAATATGTTTTTATTTTGTATGCTTACATTTACCAAAGACCTTTTTCATATATTTACTAAAGATATTTAATATTAGGATGGTTGCTAAACTTTGTTGTCATGAAAGCGAATTGGAGAAATTTTTTATGGTGAGTAATGTAGTTCTATAATATATGTTTGAGACTTGAGACTAGAAAATAATCACCTAATATTTGATGTATGATGTAGCTAAAATTTATTTCTTAATTATTCTTAGACTTGTTGGTAGTATGAAACAAGTGGCCTTACAATAGGAAATGGGACATGACCCCTTAATTTAATTAATTCACCAATTTTAGTCATAGAAGCACGTTGTAAGTCAATAAACATAACCTTTGTACAACAACCAAATCTTAGTTGTTTGCAAGCATTTCAACAACTAGCTAGAGAAATCCTTCTTTAACAACAAGTGCATTCATTAGTAGCATGGTCAAATGGTATCGAGTTGACCAAAACCAAGGTAGGGTACTAAAGAGGGATCTAACATTCATTTGGAGATCTATACAAAACATTTGTAGGTGCCACAAACTTTGAGAAATACTTTTTCATAGTTTGGAATTATTTTCCTCTTTGGGCTCTTAAGAGATTGCATTAGAACAAGATAGCTTAGAAGGATCAAGATACTAGTAAAAAAACCAAGGCCTCAAATAGAATTCACCTACCCATCCTAATGTGTTGGCACTATCAGTTTGGCCCCACAATGCACAAAATACAAAATATGCATATTGGCATGCTTACATTCCTCTCAAAAGACAAATTTTGTAAAATGCATTTATTGTTGGCATGGTTAAATACTATCGAGTTGACAAAAATTGAGATAGGGTATTATAGAGGGACCTAACATCCACCTATAGGTCCAAACACAACATTTGTAGAAGCCATAAAATTTAAGAACTAGTCAATCATAGTTTGTAGTGTATTACTCTTAGGACTCTTAAGAGACTACACCAAAAAACATCTAGAATGATCAAGAGTCCTAGGGAAAAACTATAGTGCCCCTCCATGATTCACCTTTTTATGATGTTTAGATCATTGTCATGACTATGTGTGATGTTTTATGTTAGGAATTATCACGTGTGTTTATAGATATGCTTATCATATTGATATATGCTTATGGCTATTCTAATGACTAATGGAATAGTGATGTTAGATGTTGATTAGTCTTTGACTATTTTGATGGTGATTATGATATGTTTATGAATATGCTAGTAATAGAATGTGTTATCTTATTTTGGAATGGTTTATGATTATTGATGTTATGAGATTTTATCAAATATATTATATGATGCTTTTAAATGTTATAGGTGTGAAGGGACAAATGTTGTATTTCTCACTTGTGAGAACCCTACGATGTTTTGATTTCTTTTCACTAGGTATGTGATGATTATATGTTTATGCAAAGATGTTTTTGTGATGCAGGTTGCAGGTACTAGGCATCGACTCCACCTGAATTGGAAAGTCTGAGCGTGCCTTAAACCCAATGGAATAGTTTATTGGATATAACACTTGGTCCCCTACCCTAGCCATCATCCTCAAAGAGGATGAGTATTTAGTCTGATACCTTGTCTGTGTGTCAGTTTTATCTGTGGTCAGTTGGTGATTGTTTGTGGTCTTTCTTTTTGACTCAAGTTAGGGCTCAGGTAATTGTTTGACATTTGATTCATTTAATTTAATTTTTTTTGATAAATATTAATTTGGTTAATTGATGTAGCAAAATAATTTTTAAGTAAAAAGGTACTAAGATAGATAAATATAAATATATTTATTAATAATTATAGTTTATAATAAATTAAATGTGTAAGATAATATTAAAATAAAATAAAATACAATTATGGTGGAAAGTTATAATTAATAAATAGTAAAATAATATAAAAAGATAGAAAGGTTTTTCATGCAAGTTCATGCACAACTTTGAACGGATTGTCGGAAAAGAAAATGTTTTTTTGGGATTTTGGTAGATTTTATGGGATTGTTGATTTCAAAAATGAAGAGCCTTCTTTTGTAAATATTTTTCCCTTTTGGAGAATTATTCATTCTGTTTTCTAGGAAGGGAAGTAATTGGTCTATAAGATAATTTCATTTGCTAAGTATTTCGTGGGGAAATGGGGATTCTTGGAAGAAATTGATTCGGGTTTTGGGAGGAAATTTTTTGAAAAAAAATTGCATTCCATTGTTGGTTCTCGAAAGGGAAGAATGTAGGAGGATAGGCAAAGGAAGGCATTGTTTCAAATCAAATTGAGGAAATGAATTTACAAATGAGTTTTTTTTTGTTCTTACAATAGTGCTATTGTTCTGATTGTTTAATGATTTAATTGTTTTGTTTATCATCTTGGTGCAAATATATTTTATTCTTATCTTGTAATCATTGCATTCCTAAGAAAACATCCATTTATATTTGTCGATTTCTTTCCTGTTTGATCAATAAATCCAATTTGGGTATATCTGGAAATCAATGCATTCGATCAGATAAAATCTATCTTCTTATACTAAATGCATTTGCTTGAATGTTTCTTAATTTTTTTTCCAACTTCTATTGTGTTCCCAACATGCCACCATTTTATTCATAAGATGAGATCGCTTTGTGGCTTTCTGTCAAACAGTTTGCATACCTTTTCCTGACACCTTCATTGTGTATGTATATCTATCATGGTGGACTAAGGTATCTTAAAGTAAACCAAAAGCTTGCAATTTTATTTAAATCATTATGTCTCTTAAGTTTATGTATCGTATTTATTATGCATGTTGTGAAAAGATGGCTTTCCCTTCGAGGCATTCTGTTGAGAAGTCCTCATACTTTTTTTGGGCTTCCATAGTTGCATTTCTTCTTCTAGATGACTAAACTCTAGGTTGGGCTTCTATTTAGGCACATTAGTTTAATTTTCATTCCACATTTCCTTCCCTATAGGCTTTTCGCCAGGGTATCACATTAGGGATTGGGCTTTAAACTTATTAGATACTATTGAGTGCGCTATCATTGTTGCATTTTCATACGATTCTGTATTTTGTGTTTCATTTTGATGAAAGCCTTGATTTAGGGAATTCAATGTACATGCTTTTTTGTTTGGTGTCCAATGGATAGATTTTATGTTGGTAATTGATATCTTTTGATCAACATTCAATTTGTATTGCGATTTTATAGGTTATTCATTTGATTGGTATTCGATAGTTTTTGTTGGTATTTCGATTTCCAATTCATTGGCTTTCTTGGTAGGTTGTTTATGTTTGGGATTCGATGTTGTGTGGTGTGACTTCCATCTTTGCATTACCTTTATTTTATGGTGTATGTTGTCCCCTCCATTTTGCATTATACATATATTCGATGTTGTCAATTGTGCCTTCCTTTTTTCTGCATTATATATATTTGATGTTGTGTAAAGCAATTCCTTCCAGCATATTATTTTGGACATTCTTTATGTTGACATTCAATGAAAATACATTATAGTTGGTAATCAATAGAAATATATTATGTTTCGATTCGATAGATTTGTCTATGATTCGAGTTAAGATTGTGTTTTATTGATATTGTATGTTGCGCCCTCCTTGTTTCCCCACGTTGTCGCTGCTTGTGATGCTTGCCTTACTTAATTCAAGGGTATTATAATGGAACCTTGGATAGGTGACTTGCTAATAGAATATGTGATTGATAATAAGTGCTATGTTGTATTATAATTTGGTAGTTATAGTATATGATGCGTTTCACATTGATAATGAATATTGCAAATTATGTTGATGCATAATGTTGATATTCGATGAAATGCTAATGTTTAAAATGATTATGTATTATGTTTGGATTCACTGAAAATACATTATAATGGTATTCCATGGCTTTGTTTTATATTTGGTAATCCACACTTGAACTGCATATATTACATGCTTGGCATTCGATCATATATATATATATATATATATATATATATATATATATATATATGAATATATTTTGTATTGGAAACTGCATTTATTAATAATGTACACATATAAGTATTATGATTATAGTAAGAGGATATTTCTGCCTTTATAATTAATTGATTATGTTAGGTAAATAAATTGGGGAATTAAATAGGGAAAATTAATTTACTTATAATAAGTCAAATTCAAAAAATTGTTGAAATAAATGAATTAGATTGTCTTTTGTTGTTGATTGTTTTCATAATTATTTAATAGCAAATTTGTAAAATCACTACACAACTTAGTTATTTAGAATAATTGTTATTATAGTTAATTATGAATTGTTGTGATAGATGACCCAATTAAGTAAATTAAGTGATTAAGTTAGTGAGTAATACGAAATGTGAAAATAATGTTTATTTTCATGGTTGGAACATTGAGTGATTGCTTGTTTTGAATGTTGTGTTTGGTTAATGGAAATTGGGGTGATTTTGGTAATTGTTTAAAAGTGGGTGTTATTATGTAAGTTGCTTAAGGTTGGTTTCCAAAGGCTAGGAGGGAGTATTTTAGTGTGTATGGTTTTATGATGGTTTCACTTTGTGAGTGGTTTGGTAATGTTTGAATTGTGTGCAAGATGGTCTATGCCTTGCATTGTGTATAGATTCTTGTGGTTTTGATGAGTGTGCAAGAAGGTCAATGCCTTGCACTATTTGGATTCATGTGATTATGATGAGTATGCAAGATGGTAAATGCCTTGCTTGATTTGTATGGTTTACTAGTTGCAAGTAGGGGGAGTGGCTCTCAATGGGGGCCAAAACCCAAAGTGGTGTCTAGGGCAACCCATTGGAGAGTTTCTTAATCCAGTGATAACCTTAATAATGAATTGGGGGGATGGGTAGAATTCACATTAAACAAGATAATGGATGCCTCACCCATGCTTGTAGTGCTTGTTTAGGGTAAGGATGGGTCAAGAAGGCCTGGTTGGCAAGATCACCCAGTGGGGTCGGGACCTAGTGAGAGGTTTACCAGGAAAACCATAAATGGGGGTCGAGGTCTAGTGAGAGACTGTCAAGACAACCCATGTCAAGACCATGCGATGACACTCTTCCCTATTGCAGCCTAGCATTTCCTGGTTATAATTTCTCTACTTTTGGTGTTTGTGTGCCTTTGGAAGTGAATTCAGTGTTGGAAGCAATGTGTGTGTTGTTTGTGATGTCAATGTTGTTATCAATGATGTGTTGGATCCATGCATAGCCTTGTTTATGTTAGCTTGTTGTCTTCATAACTATTTTTTTTGTAATGGGACCTTGTGTTATCTCCTAGCATGAGGGGTGGACCTCAGAGTTCCACATGGTCGGGAGGTTGGTTGTTTTTCCTCCATTGAATATCCTTGCTACATGTTTGTGTGTATGGAGGTTGTTCCTTGTGTAGCAGATTCTAGTTCCTATTCTAGATTGAGGAGACAAACTTTATGTATATGTATATGGAGTGTATATGGGTTGCATCTCTTATTGTAATAAGATGTATTCTTCCCACATGTACTCAAGGAAGTGTTCTTGTAAAGATTGTAATGATATACCGATATTGATGCATTCTTCTTGAAATAAATTATATAACATAATGCATCTTGTGTATGTGGTTATCTAGAAATGAACTTATTGTTGATTATTAGTTGATATGTAATGTTTGATCATTTAATGTGGTGATTTAAAATGAATTTTGCTTGTTAGTTAACTCATGTTAAATCTTTCTAATGATATTAAAAGACTCTAGTTCTTGGTTGATAGTTTTATGAGCAGTGCGGTTATGGAACCTTAGAGGACCTATATGTAGATTAGATGTTATGTTATGTTATACAATCTATTGTTATCTCCTTTAAAAAAAAAATTGTTCTATTAATGTGGCATGGTTGTGTTGTCCTCTGGGGTTCCTTGGTGGGGCGTTACACTTGGTATCAAAGCCAAGTTCATACACTGGGTACTCTAGATACATATGAGCCCATTATGCGGGATAGTAGTGTAACTTTAATAGTTAACCCTGAAGCTATCGTTTCAAGTATTCTTGGTGGTGCATTCCCTAGACCTCACCTTATGTTTTTTCATGCTTGTACTCTTCCTCTCTCCTCTCTAGAAAGTATAGCTATGTGCATTTTTTGTATTCACATTTTGTGCCTACCCTTTGATGCGAGTGATTGTTATATGATGCTATGTGATATTTGTTCCTCTTGTAGTTGTTTTTTGGTACTTGTTGAATGCTAAGGATAGTGTTGAGTGTATGATTGATCATTTTGTATGTATTTGCTTAAATGATGTTACCATGAATTCTCATACGACTAGCTTTACTACAAAAAAGCAGTATGTTTACCCTCCTTATAAATAGTAGGATAACGTGCTTGTGTTCCACATAATAATTTGACTTACAATAAATCATAATGCATATGTGAATAACTTGTGCAGTGAGCATATATTAGCTGAATAATGTCTTTCTCTCTCCCCTCTTTCTTTCCTAAGTTTGGTATGAAATATAAAAGATTTTGATTTATGATTAGATGTATGGAATTTTTCATGTATGTGATACATGTAAAGGAAATATACAAATAGGGTTATAGTATTCAATTTCACAAGAGGTAAGTGAGTGGAGTTGTTTAAGATGTATTAGGAAATTATCATAGGTAATAGAAGTGATTATAATTCAATATTGCTATTAAGTATTGTTTATAAATCAAGTAATGAGGTTTTCCTAATGAAGATAATGATGTGACTGAAAAGTTTCCTTGCTATTGTGCATGTCTTGAACTTGAGTTTTAGGTGAGGAACTGGGTGACTAAATTGTTTTGTGGCATTATGAAGAGCATTCTATTTTTCTACATCCTATGTATTGTGCATTGTGAATGATATGGTGTAGTAGTGAATCATAAATAGAGAATCTAAAAATTAGTTATTATATTTATGATCTTATGAATGTAATTATTTTGTGAATGAGATATTAGAATGAACTTTGGATAAGTGTTGAGTGTATACCTTGTGTGGGTGTGAAATACTGTATCTCTCTCTCTCTTGCATATGTTATTTACATAAATAATGACTACATGAATGCTAGTGTGTAAGGAAAATATTGCATTGCATTAAAAGATAGTAAATGAATGTAAGAATTAGGAAACCATGATTGCTCGCTTACTGTCCAAATTTGGTTAAGAGAGATGTATTTATAATGGTATGGCCTGATATGTCTAGTGTACAATCTTTAGTATGCTTAGGACAATGTGGTATTAGGTTTCACGTTGCAGTTACTCCCTTTGGTGTGGCTGATATTAGTCACCTCATTTTATTGTTATGGTTGGTATCACATTTTTCCAAGATATGTTTAGATTGGTGTTTTGTAATGTTGAGGGCTAGTATGATTTCTTTGATTTTTTTATGCTAGGACTAGCCACTGAACTATTTTATTTTCATTTATATGGGTGACACTTGTCATGTTTTATTCACTATGGGTGTTGAAATTCTGTCATTTTTCATAATTTAATGTTGAAATTGATAATTTCTTCTCTTGGGAATTATTTTTCAATCTCTTATGGTGGTCATTCTAAATTTTTGGTATTACTGGCCCTATTTTTAGTTGCTAAGTGTTGTTTTTATTATGTTCAGTTTGGACTTTTGATTGTGTGTTAAGGGAGAATACCGCAAAGATTGGAGCCAGTCATGTTGGGTAACTAGATGGTAATGTAGATTTGAATAAATGAAATGTTTTTTCATGATGAAATGCATTTGTAACCTTTTGATCATATGGGATGCTAGAGAAAAATGTTTCTAGGATAAAGAAGTTCACATAATATGTGATAGTTAGATGATAATGAACTGTAGTTTCTTTCGACAAATGATCATGTAAGTTTTGTAGAGCTAATTAATATGAATGCCAGTGTGTATTTTATGTGAATTTGGTGTGTGTTAGAAGTTATAAGCATGCGTTGATATTCTTTTCCTTTATCCCTGGTTGAGACTTTACTATGCTTTAAGTTTAGTGTGTTACATGAGAATGTTGAATGAAAATCTTATCCTGCTTGGATGTATATTGGAGTGGTAGCTATTGGTAGGTGTTTGAGTGAATTGGTATGTTTAATGTAATTATTGAAAAGTGGTGTATCCTATTGTATCGTTTACAGAATGCATTCATTGTGAAATCTGCATGACGTAAGGGAAATTTTTGCTAATATTATTTTACTTTAGGGTTTAGGAAAAAGAACATGAGTAGGTTAGGAAATTTTTACCTGTTGAGGAAATCTAATCATAGGTAAGTTAGCTATGTTGCTTGTATTTACATTAAAGGAAAGGTAAACATATTATTTTATAATATTTAGGACTAATGTGTGTATGTTTCATTCCAAGCTTGTGACTTCCAGGAGTAAGTTGAATCTTAGGGGGGGAGGATGTAGTGCCCCTTCATGATTATCCTCAAATTAGTATTTTTCAAAGATATTTTGAAATTCTTAAGCCTTTTTATGTCAAGATAAATCACACATGCACTACTTGTTGTTGAAGACTACATATTGAATTCTCTAACAATTATGATGTTTATCGTTCTATATGTTTAGATTTGCATACTAACAATGTTTTACAAGATTGTGGAATAGAAGCCCCACCAACATCTTCAAGAGAGTTCTTATCAAAAAAATTATGTGAAATAGAGGATGGTCAAATATTCTATAGGACAACATGCTTGGATGGTTCATGCGAGCATTGCGATGGCTTGCAGCATATGCCAGTATGTCAACATATGTAAAGCATATATGAGGTGGGACATAAACTAGTAGAGTTCAAGAAGTATAAAACAGTGGCATACATTACAAAAGATGGTAATCAAGCAAAAAGGTGTGATTTGGTTATTTTGAAGATTCCAGTGTATCACTTTATGTCCATGTTTCATGAAAAACTAGTGTATGAGTATGCAAGGAATACCCATAGAGCCTAATGGTTGTACACACAATTCAAGCTATGTAAGGACACCTTTCTAGTTGGAAGAATAGTATCAATGGTTGAATTTTCAGAGAACTACACTCTATAGCCACAGTGTGAGGTGTAGTCACAATATTACAACTCCACATAGGTTTTGATATTTGTGCACATAACATTCATTCATGTAGCTGATAGTACAGAGGACCAAAGGAAGGTATTGAGGGAGTATCACTTTTATATTAGTGATGATCGCACACATTCTCTAGAGTTCGTGCAAGTTTTCTTTCAAATGTTCTACGGTAATTTGACTCAAAGGGGCATAGCATATGGTTGACATATAATATGGTTGGATAACTGTGCAACATAGTTCAAGAACTTGCGCATGTTCTACTAGTTGAGCGGGATGCATGTCATTATAGGTGTTCAACATATGTGGAACTTTTGTGAGGCCAGGTATGGAAAGGGGGAGCATGATGGTGTAGGAGCACATGTGAAAAGAGCATTAGCATGAGAAGAGTTAAAGTATAAAGACAATGCAAAGTTGACAGATGTAAAATCAATCGTCGAGTGGTGTAATGCTTCGATGGGTCTAGGTAATGAAGGTATGTCTTTAGTTCATATATTTTTTTGGTTGATGGATGATACTAACATTGCACCATATGTGGAATGTTGTACACTAATAGGATCAAGTGAGCTACACTCTTTCCTTAGCTTAGATGTAGCTTCATGGAGTATCAATACACAAAAGATGTCATGCTTTTGTTCTTTGTGTACAATGCAAGCCTATAATGATTGTGAGTTAGAGGAGTGGGTTGAGAAATGGTTGAAAAGTTATCTTATCCCACTTCACATGTATCACCCTTCGACGACATTGGAACTAACACAGATGGAATCATCAGTCGACTTTGACCACATATCAGATCTAGTTCAATGAGGTAATATGCCTATTTTCTTAGTTTTTGAAATACCTGTTGTTATCTTACTTTGTAGTGTATTCATAATGTTGACTAATTTCAAGAGATTTGTTGCACATATCAATGCAAGGCATGTTTATGCAGTTATTGTAGATGAAGACAACAAAGAGAGAATAGACTATTACTTGTGTCGTGTTGAGGCCAAAAAGAAATTGGAGGCCCTAGTTATAGATGGAGAAAACATCGAATATACCCTACAAGCTCAATTGTTGTTACTACAATGTGGCTTAGAAGGTACCCACATAAGAGTGTTAAATATTGGTTGTTTCAGGACTTTGACACACATCGTAAGATTCTTCATTACTCGAACCTTGTCATGGCATCCAATGTTCGTTTGACCAAATAAGGGGGTAGACCTTTGAAGAAGACCTTGTGGAAGGTCTGTGAGTCTAACCATGAGGAAATACCTGACAAAATAAAGAGTAGAGCATACTTGAATAGTTTGTTGGATTAATCTATAAGTATGCACATTTGTTCTTATTAATTTATACTTGTATGCACATTAATTTGTATGATGCCAATGCTATCATCTTCTTGCACATTAATAGTGATCATTGTCATGACTATGTATGATGTTTTATGTTAGGACTTATACGTGTGTTTATAGATATGCTTATCATATTTATATTTTCTTATGGGTATTCTAATGACTAATGGAATAGTGATGTTAGATGTTGATTTGTCTTTGACTATTTTGATGGTGATTATGATATGCTTATGAATATGCTAGTAATAGAATGTGTTATCTTATTTTGGAATGGTTTATGATTACTGATGTTATGAGATGTTATTGGATATATTATATAATGCTATTAAATTCTATAGGTGTGAAGGGAAGGATGTCATATTTCTCACTTATGAGAGCCCTATGATGTTTTGATTTCCTTTCACTAGGTATGTGATGATTATATGTTTATGCACAGACATTTGTGTGTTGTAGGTTGTAGGTACTAGGCATCGACTCCACCTGAATTGCTAGGTTTGCGTGTGCTTTAAACCCAATGGAATAGTTGATCAGAGATAACACTTGGTCCCATACCCTAGCCATCATCCTTGAAGAGGATGAGTATCTAGTCCAATCCCTTGCCAGTGTGTCAATTTTATCTATGGTCAGTTGGTGATTGTTTGTGGCCTTGCTTTTCAACCTTGGTTAGGGCTCAGGTAATTGTTTAACATTTGGTTCATTTAATTAAAAATTATTTGATAAATTTTGTTTTGGTTAATTGATGCACTAAAATAAGTTATTAAGTAAAAAGGTACTAAGATAGATAAATTTAAATATATTTATTTTAGTTTATAATAAATTAAATGTGTAAGATAATATTAAAATAAAATAAAATATAATTATGGTGGAAAGTTATAATTAATACATAACTTAAAATAATATAAAAAGATAGAAAGGTTTTTCATGCAAGTTCATGCATAACTTTGAACAGATTGTCGAAAAAGAAACTTAATGTTTTTTTGGGATTTTGGGAGATTTTATGGGATTTTTGGTTTTGAAAATGAAGAGCCTTCTTTTGTAAATATTTTTCCCTTTTGGAGAATTATTCATTCTATTTTTTGGGAAGGGAAGTAATTGGTCTGTAAGAAAATTTCATTTGCTGAGTATTTTGTGGCAAAATGGGGATTCTTGGAGCAAATTGATTCAGGTTTTGGGAGGAATTTTTTTGAAAAATAATTGCATTCCATTGTTGGTTCTCAAAAGGGAGGAACATAGGAGGATAGGCGAAGGGAGGTATTGTTTCAAATCAAATTGAGGAAATAAATTTACAGATGAGTTTTTTTCATTCTTCTTATGATACTGCTATTGTTCTGATTATTTGACGATTTAATTGTTTTGTTTATCATCTTGGTGAAAATATATTTTATGCTTATCTTGTAAGTATTGCATTCCTAAGATAACGTCCATTTATATCTATTGATTGCTTTCCTATTTGATCAATAAATCCAATTTGGGTATATCTGGCAATCAATGCATTCGATGAGATAAAATCTATCTACTTATGCTAAATGCATTTGCTTGAATGTTTCTTAAGTTTTTTTTCTGACTTTTGTTGTGCGCCCAACATGCGACCATTTTATTCATAAGATGAGATCACTTTGTGGCTTTCTGTCAAACAATTTATATACCTTTTCCTTACGCCAAGTCATTGTGTATGTATATCTATTGCGATGGATTAAGGCATCTTAAAGTAAAACAAAAGCTTGCAATTTTATTTAAATTTTTATATCTATTAAGTTCACGCATCGGATTTACTGTGTATGTTGTGAAAAGATGGCTTTCCCTTTGAGGCATTCTATTAAGAAGTCCTCATACTTTATTTGGGTTTCCATACTTGCATTTCTTCTTCTAGATGACTAAACTCTAGGTTTGTCTTCTATTTAGGCACATGAGTTTAATTTTCATTCTACATTTCCTTCCTTCCAGGCTTGCCGCCATGGTATCACATTAGGGATTGGGCTTTAAACTTATTAGATACTGTTGAGTACACTATCATTGTTGTGTTTTCATACGATTCTGTATTTTGCATTTCATTTTGATGAAAGCCTTGATGTAGGGAATTCGATGCATTCTTTCTTATTTGGTGTTTGATGGATAGATTTTATGTTAGTAATCAATATATTTTTATCAACATTTGATTTGTATTGTGATTTTACAGGCTATTCATTTGATTGATATTCGATAGTTTTTGTTGGTATTTCAATTTCCAATTCATTGGCTATTCTTGGTAGGCTATTTATATTTGGGATTCGATGCTATGTGGTGCGACTTCCATCTCTGCATTACCTTTATTTTATGTTGTATGTTTTCCCATCCATTTTGTATTATACATATATTCGATGTTTTCAATTGTGCCTTCCTTTTTTCTACATTATATATATATCTGATGTTGTGTAAAGAGATTCCTTCCAACGTATTATTTTAGGCATTCTTTATATTGATATCTGATGAAAATACATTATAGTTGGTAATCAATGGAAATACGTTATGTTTGGATTTGACATATATGACTATGTTTCGAGTTAAGCTTGTGTTTTATTGATGTTGTATGTTGCGCCCTCCTTGTTTCCCCGCATTGTCACTGTCTGTGATGCTTTCCTTAGTTAATTCAGATGTATTATAATGGAACTTTGGAGAGGCAACTTGCTAATAGAATATGTGATTGATAATAAGTGCTATGTTGTAATATAAGTTGGTAGTTTTAGTATATGATGTGTTCCACATTGCTAATGAATATTGCAAATTATGTTAATGCATAATGTTGATATTCGATGAAATGCTAATGTTTGATGATTATTAGCCGATAGGCTATATATAGTGTGAGATTTAAGCCGAAACCTGTCTCACGCCGTCAAACTGCGCTTGATTTCTGGAAAACTAGGATGGTTTTCAGTCAGCAATCAAATCAGAGTAAATCAGGGCCCGAATCAAATCCAATCTCGGAATTAAATCAAATCAAATTTGATCTGCAACCGATTCATAAATGGTTACATAATAAATGTGCAGCGTTTAGGTACAGCAGGGTGGGCAATGTGGCAATGGAGGCTTGGACTTCATCGTCGGGAGGTTCAATGAACAGTGCGAGTAAGGGAGCTGAATTGGGTGTCAAGAGATCTTTGAAGAATTTCGAGGATGCCGAGTGCCACTCTGAGGTAATTCCAACTGTTAAATTTCTCCGCATGCCCTTTTTTTTTGGTTATTATGGAACTGGGGTTTGATTACTTAGCCAGGATTTTCTCTTCTTTAATGGCTGATTTGAGTTTGAAGTTCCTATTTTTTCCCTTTGAATATTCTTAGATTTTATGAGCAGATGCTCCCGAATAAAATATCAAAATTTTGCTCAAAAAAACCCATATAGTTTGCAAGTTTGATTTGTGTTGCAAGTTTTTTAAACCCTACGTCCACTTTTACCATTAAGCTTCTCTATTCAATCAGAAGATCGAAATTTCCAGTGCCTGCTCCTGGTTTTTAGTATTTGAGAAATTATAAAATCTTGTTTCTCTTAAATATTGCAATAAAGCGCTAAAATTTACCTACCATGGATATCTCTGAGCTGCAAAACCTTGGAAAATATATAGGAGCCCTTCTCTGATTTTGCCAATATTCTGACCCAAAATCACATATAATATTCTAGAGGGGAGATTTTGTAGTAAAAATGTTTCCAAAGGCAACAAAATCTGTGAACTTTTAGCTCCATTTAAAAGGTTTCAGGTCCAAGTTTTGTGGAAATATATTGATTTTTGAATTGGGCTATGTTCCTAAGGACGTGAAAAGCTGAATTCTTTGAGTCGGTGTTGTTGATAAAATGTTCATGCCATTTACGGTAAGTTAATGGTCCCATGGAGGGTAGGCTATAGTACTATTCTCAACAGGGAAAATTCAGAGCCAAAACATGAATTTCACTTCTCAGCTGCAATTTTGAAGGATTCGTTATTTAAGGCTCTCCCATTAAAATACTTCCCAAATTTCTCACGGTGTGCCACAAACTTCTAGGCTATTTTCCTACTCTTCATTCAAAAGAATCGGCTTTCCTCAATTCATGTAAAAGATTGAATTTATTGCAGCTGTTGTACCTCCTTCCACTGGACTGTGTCCTAAGAGGGTCTCGTGAAACTAAATATTCAGATTCTCAACAGGGAAAATTCAGAGCCAAAACATAAATTTCACTTCTCAGCTACAATTTTGAAGGATTCGTTATTTAAGGCTCTCCCATTAAAATACTTCCCAAATTTCTCACAGTGTGCCACAAACTTCTAGGCTATTTTCCTACTCTTCATTCAAAAGAATCGACTTTCCTCAATTCATGTAAAAGATTGAATTTATTGCAGCAGTTGTACCTCCTTCCACTGGACTGTGTCCTAAGAGGGTCTCGTGAAACTAAATATTCAGATTCTCAACAGGGAAAATTTAGAGCCAAAACATGAATTTCACTTCTCAGCTGCAATTTTGAAGGATTCGTTATTTAAGGCTCTCCCATTAAAATACTTCCCAAATTTCTCACGGTGTGCCACAAACTTCTAGGCTATTTTCCTACTCTTCATTCAAAAGAATCGACTTTCCTCAATTCATGTAAAAGATTGAATTTATTGCAGTAGTTGTACCTCCTTCCACTGGACTGTGTCCTAAGAGGGTCTCGTGAAACTAAATATTCAGCTATCTCCCACAGTTTTTCATCATATCACATTTAATATTTCTGGGTGCAAATTTAAGAAAAACTGCACTACACAGAAGCTATCAGTTGGAGAAAATCCCAATAACTCTCGAGGACTACTGCAACTTCCAGTTCCCCTCGATCTTTGCCAGCCATCCAGCTGATAATTTCTATTATTCATGTTCTACAAGTTGGTGGCCCCCACCTTATTGGAAACACAAATTGAGGAAAAGAGGATTCTTTTCCTTGTGCACGGTCATGCCTTAGTTTGAACTTCTTAAGTTTCTTCCCTAAGCATGGTTTCGTCTGTAAGGCCTACCGCTTGGATTGTCATATACCCAGATTCTTTACCTTTGAGTCTGCTAATAAATTGTCTGGGTTATCTCAAATTAAGTTTTCAAGCAATCACATATGATGGAGACAACACAAGACTAGTGCTCTGTGTTTAAATTTTCTGCCATGTCAGAATCAATAGCGCTTAAAAATCACCTTGTGATTCAAAGGACAAAAAAATGGCCAGCTACGTGTGGTCCTTAGTTTGTGCAGGTTCTGTTATTCTTATAGCAGGTAGATGACAGACCCAAAAATGACTAGCTCTAAGCGGTTACGTCATCCGATCTGGATCCTAGTGCCTTAAAAGATGTGGTTTTGTTTTGTAGACTACACCCAAGTTTTCTTTTGTGTTAGAAACAATAGATGTATCAAGTTTGTTTACAGCAGGGCCATGATTTCCTCCATAATAGAAAATTCGCCAAAAACGAAAAGAACAGACCATGCTGTCTTGTGCTCCTGATGAGCTGGGTAAGTTTGAATTTATTCAACAGTAATTGAGTCATTTCCATTTGAATATCAAAGCTATATTGCCACCACAGACAATCCAATCCTTAAAATAATACCACAAATTATTGAAGCTTAAATAAAACGACAAAAATTCAACATCACAATTCACTGGCCCCCAAATTCAAGAGGAAAGAAATTATGCAACTCTTGCAGTTCTCAAGTAAGTTTTTAATCAGCGTAATTCCCTTTTGTACTTAAATTTAGTCAGAAGTTTTAGTTGTGTAGAAGTATACATAAGGCAGGTGAATTGTTTGATAGAATGCTTGGAGTAAAAGGGATGTTGTGGATTGCAATGATGGTAGGATATGCACAAAATAGATTTGTTGAAAAGGCTCTAGAAACTTCCAACCAAATGCAATTGGCAGGGGTAAAGCCAAATTCCACAACCTTCGCCAACATGCATGCTGACTGCGTCAATATGGGAGCTTTGGAATAGGGTGCATGGACATTTCTCTTTGAATATTTCAAATAAGCAAGGGAGTAGGGAGCCTAAAAATGGAAAATAGTTTTATGGGTCG
Source organism: Sequoia sempervirens (assembly GCA_007258455.2). Classification (NCBI taxonomy): domain Eukaryota; kingdom Viridiplantae; phylum Streptophyta; class Pinopsida; order Cupressales; family Cupressaceae; genus Sequoia; species Sequoia sempervirens. Next base: position 546,649,006 of record VDFB02281492.1, read on the forward strand.
TCTCAAGAGGAAAGGGACAGTTTTTTATTGAAGCAGAGTATGGTAATGGCAATGTCTTAGCATCTTGACAAATATTCTGGCTGGTAAGATGTTTTACTTCAAAAAAATCTCTGTTTGGTTTTGATTATTTTTCAAGGTAACTTTCATGGTAGGGTGGTTGATGGTTTCAGTGTATATCTTTCAAATTTATGTTATTAAAATTTTTCTCATTTTTTTAATACATCACAGGGGCTTAAAAAAAATTCAAGAAAGTCATAATGCAATTTCTTATCATTCTTCACTTTGCGATTGTTTGTAACATGTTAGATTTTCGAGCTAATGAGTTATGCCTGTCAGTCAAGGGTCAGTAGAAGCCATAACCAAAATACTGCAAAGAGTAAAGAATGATGCTGGATATGATAACGATATTGGCAGTATTGGAGGAAGTGAGAATGCAAGTAACGACAAGTGAGTCTTTTCATTTGTAGCTTGCCTGGAGAAATTATGATTCCAGAAAGGCATTGACAACAAAAGTGGCATGCAAGTGAAGAACTAATTTCTGCTTTGCTTAGGGAGGTTACATTTTGTGTGATGTTCTTTCCTATCATTAAGTTGCTACTTATTTATGTTTTGACAAATTTAGAAACAAATTATCCTTTGGTTATGCATATTTTTACTTGAAGGGTTTCATTTTTCTTTAGATCTTGCACATACTTTCAAAATAGTTAGAAGCTGAAGCTGGTTTTGTGAAGGGATTTGGTCTTATCCTTATTGTTTGTAGGTCTTCTTTGGATAACAAGAAATAAAATCTATAAAATGCTGACTAATCAAAATGTTGATTACATAGAATATAGAGTTGGTGACAATGCTTCTTTTGGCTCTATTCATAAACTAATCAAATAGTTGTATGCAATAAGTGCTTTTGGCAATGATGAAGTGCCCTGCAAGGTCAATATGAAGCAAATCAATTTGGGAATAAAAATATGTGAAAGGTCTTTGTCTTTGATTTTAGATAATACAGGTAATAATTGATCAACATCTAGATGCGAAAATTGTAAGTATGTAATCCTCTTTTTCCCATAAAGTGGCTTATCGTCAATTTTCTCATTTGTTGCTTTTCTGACCAGCTTACAATTCAATTCCAGTTTTGTAAATATTGTCTTCAAGTATCCAGACTTACAGGACATCCTATTAAAGTGAAGGAATTTGTCAATTTGAATTTGGGTTATTAAAATTAGTTATTTTCATAAAATTCAGTTTCCTGTATGTTCGTTCATGGGTTTTATGTTTATTCAACATATTTTATTATGCTTGCATGGCAAAAAATTGGCCAATTTCAATTTGTGGAGAACCTTGGGGTAAGTCACTTGAATCTATATCTGGCCAGATCATTTTTATTTTGTGTTTTATTTCATTCTAAAAGACTTATGTCTATATTTTCATGGTGAGAGTTATGTAGACACAAGGAAAAGATTGGAGGATGTTCATGTCAATGATCATAGTACAATTATTTAAGTGCTCACACGAGCAAGTTCCCCTCTTCTTTGATTTTCTATATAAATAGTACTATTTCAGAGTCGAGTTTTGTTTAATTACGACATAACAAAATTTTCCTATGTGATATCATTTCTCTTACATAATATTTTAAATTTTGTTTTGGGGTGATTGTTTGTATCTTGTTGATATATCTGTTTAGTTGAGAAACATTTCATGATGTGATGTCGGAGCATCTGGGCAGACGTGTTATCCGCATCATCCAAAATTTGAATTTGGTCTATTTTTGGATTTCGGTTTCTTGTTTGGTGTTTTCTTTTGCAGGAGGAGGTTACTTTTCCTTATTTTGGACTGTTCCAGATTTGTAACGGCAAGGCAGCAATGAATGGTGGCGGCTAATGGAGGATAAATAAGGCAATGCACAACACAGTAAAAGAGGACAGAAATTAAAGGCAGCACATAATGTCAAAAAAGGAAGCAGCGTTAGTGCATGAGCAGAGAGCGTAGGAGGGAACAGGGGTTTTTTGGGTTTTGTTACTGGGGAAAATAAATTTTTGTGTGACTCCTCACTGTGGAGGAAGCTACGTTTGGGAGAAGTAGTATTGGTTCTTTGGGACAGAAAGCAACGAGGTGTAGGGATTTTAGAGTGTGATTTAACATTTGAAATTACAGTAGAATGTAATAGTCTTTTCATCAATAAAAAGTTTGTTTGAAATTTTGAAGCATTTCTATCTGTTTCTTTCTGCTGCATTGCCTCTCTGTCTAATAAGATTCAGAGGTTTTGATCTGCGTTATGATGGTTGTAAATTTCTTTCAGCAAAGGTTTTCAATAATTCTTGATCCTTAAGTATGTTTACATTCATAATGAAGAATGTATGTATGGATTTATTGTTTGTGTGTAATATGATAAATCTTTTGCACAACTAGACTGCCCCATTATCCATACCTACTCGACTTAAGGCTCAGTCTTATCTCAAATTCATTAAGCAGGTAGTTTGCTTGGTTGTTTATATTGGTCTTACACTCAATTTTCTGTAATTTTCTCTATTCCATTGTAGGTAAAACTCAACTTAGGATCACTTGGGGTCATCTACTATCCTCTTTATGCCTCCTTAATATGTTAACCTACATATACTTTTCTATCGGCGTAATCCTTGCACCCCTTCCGGTGCAAGTGCTAGTTTATTATATGTTTGGATTCGTTGCAAATAAATTATAGTGGTATTCGTCGGCTTGATTCATATTTGGTATTTGATGGCTTTGTTTATATTTGGTAATTGACACTTGAACTGCATATATCACATGCTTGGCATTCGATCATATATATATATGTAAATATATATATATATATGTATATATATGTATATAAATATATATAATTTCCACACTATAATTTAATATATATTGTATTCTAAATTGTATTTATTAATAATATATGCACATATAAGAATTATGATTATAGTAAAAGAATATTTTTTCCTTTATAAGTAATTGATTATGTTAGGTAAATAAATTGGGGAATTAAATAGGGAAAATTAATTACTTATAATCAGTCAAATTGAAGAATTTGTTGAAATAAACAAATTAGATTATATTTTCTTATTGATTATTTTCATAATTATTTAATAGCAGATTTGTAAAATCACTATGTAACTTAGTTATTTAGAATAATTGTTATTATAGTTAATTATGAATTGTTGTGATAGATGACCCAATTAAGTAAATTAAGTGATTAAGTTAGTGAGTAATAAGAAATGTGAAAATAATGTTTATTTCATGGTTGGAATGTTGAATGATTGCTTGTTTTGAATATTGTGTTTAGTTAATGGAAATTGGGGTGATTTTGGTAATTGTTTAAAAGTGGGTGTTATTGTGTAAGTTGCTTAAGGTTGGTTTCCAGAGGCTAGGAGGGAGTATTTTAGTGTGTATGGTTTTATGATGGTTTCACTTTGGGAGTGGTTTGGTAAAGTTTGAGTTGTGTGCAAGATGGTCTATGCCTTGCACTGTGTATAGATTATTGTGGTTTTGATGAGTGTGCAAGAAGGCCAATGTGTTGCACTGTTTGGATTCATGTATTATGATGAGTATCCAAGATGGCAAATTCATTGTCTGATTTGTAGGGTTTACTAGTTGCGAGTAGGGGGAGTGACTCTCAATGGGGGCCAAAACCCAAAGTGGTGTCTAGGACAACCCATTGGAGATTTTCTTCATCCAGTGATAACCTTAATAATGAATTAGGGGGATGGGTAGAATTTGTATTAAACAAGATAATGGATGCCTCACCCATGCCTATAGTCCTCGTTTAGGCTAAGGATGGCTTGAGAAGATCTAGTTTTCAAGATCAACTTCCTTGTCCTCACGAAAGGAATGTTGGTTTTGCATGTGTCACCCTATGTGGCTGGGACCTAGTGACAAGTTTATCAGGACAACCATAGATGGGGGCCAGGGTCTAGTGAGAGACTGTCAGGACAACCCATGTTAGGACCATGTGATGACACTCTCCCCTATTACAGCCTAGTATTCCCTAGTTGTACTTTCTCTCCTTCTGTTGTGTGTGTGCCTCTAGAAGTGAAGTCAGTGTTGGAAGTGATGTGTGTGTTTTTTGTGATGTTAATGTTGTTAGCAGTGATGTGTTGGAGCCATGTATAGCCTATTGTCTTCATGATTATTTTTTTGTAGTGGGACCTTGTGTTATCTCCTAGCATGGGGGGTGGACCTTACGATTCCACATGGTCGGGAGGTTGGTGTTTTTTCTTCCATTGGGTATCCTTGCTGCATGTTCATGTGCATGGAGGTTGTTCCTTGTGTAGTGGATTCCAGTTCATACTCCAGATTGAGGAGACAAACTTTTATGTATATGTATATGGAGTGTATATCAATTGTATCTCTTATTGTAATTAGATGTATTCTTCCCACATGTACTCAGGGAAGCGTTGTTGTAATTATTGTAATGATGTATTCTTCTTGAAATGAATTCTATAACGTAATGCATCTTGTGTATGAAGTTAGCTAGAAATGAACTTAATGTTGATTATTAGTTGATATGTAATGTTGTATCATTTAATGTGGTGATTTAAAATGAAATTTTCTTGTTATTTAACTCATGTTATCTTTGTAGTTAATGAAATCACTCTAGTTATTGGTTGATAGTTTTGTGAGTAGCATGGTTATGGAACCTTAGAGGACCTAGATGTAGATTATATGTTATGTTATGTTATGCAATCTATGATAATCTCCTTTAAAAAAAATAATTGGTCTATTAATGTGGCATAGTTGTGTTGTCCTTTGGGGCTCCTTGGCGAGGCATTACAAAAACCAAGGCCATCAATAGCATTCACCTACCCACCCTAATGTGTTGGTATGGTTAATTTGGTGCCATGACACACATAATGCAAAATATATTTGTTCCACAATTACATTCCTCTCAAATGATGCTTTTTACAAGAATGCATTCACTCTTGACATGTCAAACAATGTCGTGTTGACCAAAAATAAGAGAATTTAATGTGGATGGACCCCATATCAAATTGTATGTCTAGAAAAAACATTTGTGGGTGCCAAAAACTCCAAGAAATTCTCTATCATAGTTTGGCAATTTTTTACTCTTAAGGCTCTTAAGAGACTACACTAGAATAATATAGCTTGGAAGGATTGAGAGACAAGGGGAACAAATTGAGGCCTTTAATATCATTCACGTACCCACACTAATGTGTTTGCATAGTTGATTTGACTTGATGATGCACAAATAATAAAATATTCCTGTTACCATGGTTTCGCTACTCTCAAATGATGCTTCTTCAAGAACGTATTTGTTCTTGGCATGGTCAAATGGTTTTGACTTGAACAAAAAATATAGATTTCAATGTGGAGGGACTCCATATCCACCTATAGGTTTAGAAAAAAAATTCATAGGTTCCATAAAATCTTAGAACTATTTTGTTATAGTTTGGTAGTTTCTACTCTCATGGTTCTTCAAAGACTGCACTAGACTAATGTAGCTTGGAAGGATCAAGAGACCAAGAAACAAACTAAGGCCTCCAATATCATTCACCTACCTACCTTGACATGTTGGTACAATATATTTACCCCATGATTCACAAAAAAATAAATATTCTTGTTGCCACTATTACACTACTCTCAAATCGCTCTTTTTCAAGAATGCATTCATTCTTGGAATAGTTTTAAACGGTATTGAAATAACTAAAACTAAGAGAATTTAATATGGAGGGACCCTATATCTACCTCAAGTCTAGATAGAATATTTTTAGGTTCCACTAACTTTCAGAACTACTATGTCATAGTTTGGTAGAGGGACTGTAACCCCATTTTAAATTTTTTTTTACTAAATAGATTAGTATATAGAAAAATATCATAAAAATGTGTACACCATACAATGCATTAAATTTTATTTCTATTATTTTAAAATTTTGTTTACAAAATAAATTCAAAAAAGACACAAGCCTATGTGACTTGTCTTGCACAAGTTGTAGGCCTTTAGAGGCCATGGCTTGTGGATAGAATGGCTTGTGGATAGAAAGCCACATGCCTTGAGACTACACCCTTTTGGGGGCCATGAGTCTCAAGAGGCTACAACCTCATTGGGGGCCATGACCCATGTGAGAAATAAAAATAATAATAATTAATCTTTAAATTTTTTATTTATATTTTACTCTTGAATGTTAAGAATTTTTAATTCTATATTTATTATATATAAATTTAAATAAATAAATGAATAATATATAATATATAAAATATAAATAAATAAATAAATTTTAATGTATATATTATTTCATGTGCTGTGTACATGGATATATAGACATGGAATTAAGCCTATGTAGGTGTCCATATTAATGAAAGTTAGCTCACCACCTCTTGTGAGTATTTAGGGAGTTAACTTACCACCTATATTAGTTAGTGGGAGTTGAATACCCAACTAGCTTTACTACTCGAATTAAAAATTTATCCCCTCTCTCTTATTTTTACATCTCACCCATGGCTAATTTTCATGTTGATTTATCCATTTTTTATGTATATTGTTTTCTTGCATTCTATGTTTTTTAATCTCGTAGGTAAGAGTGTGTGATTGCTCTACATTTGTGGCTTGATTCAATACTAGTATTCTATCTAGATATCTTGGCAAATTTTTCATGGTAACAAAGTTCTAGTTTTTGTTTACTAGGACGAGTTCAATATTTTTTGTTGAGATATTTGTTTGAAAAATAATAGTGCATGCAATTTTTTGGCTTGTTGTGTTTGTTTGGTTCTTATTTAAATATTTACAAAGGTTGAAACATGATCTCTATTTCATTCCATATGATCTCAATTTGGATTTGATGTGGATGTTAGGTGTGATCTCCCACTAGATTTTGTGGATTTTATAATAAATCAATGATTTAATTACTGATATGGAGGATGTAATAGGCCAATTTGTAGGCTGCAATCCAACATAAACCTACAATTTTATTTTTTCTAGGCTATGATTCAATATAAATTTATGTTTGAGGGGGTAGTTTGGTTTGAAGAGGCTACAAATTGATTACAAAGGCAACATGATATACATCATAGTCTTTACCTATACCTATTAGTCTTTATGAGTAGACTATTGGTGGCCACAAACCCATCAAATTAAATAAAAAACAAGAATCAATATTCATGGAAACTTGAAATTCATTGTGGTCAACATTTACCCTTGTGTTACATTAGCAAAAACTGTGGAGGAGAAACCACCAAGAACTTAGCACCTATTCACATAGTAAGGTCGTATGGGGGCTAAAACTATGATTCCTAATGGTGATGGTTTAAATTTATTCCCCTCTCAATTTGTCACTTGGATAGGAATTTTTTAAGTTTTTTGAAGTGTAATTGAAATAGGCAACATAAATAAATATTGAAATTATTGTAACTTTTGATTGGAAACTCGAAATTGAGTGCTATTTTTTAAAAGTGAACTTTTCTATGTCTGATCCATTAGAAATATTATCACACTAAAATTATAAAGTACCTTTTTTATTCCATTAGACTTGTCTATGTGGATTTGGACACCCCTCTCCTTCTAGATGCTTCTTGAAGCTTGCATCTCTCTATATATTTAGTGCCTTGCATTGTAGAATGCATAGTGTGTTTGTACGTAATGAAGTGTTGTTGGTATCACTCCTTAACAAGTGTTTGTTTCAATGCACTTGTTGAAGAAAGCTTTGTACTTAGGACCGTATTGTAACTCTTATTTGAAGTAATACAATAGTACTATGTTTTTAGAGGGTGGTGTTTTTCACCCAAAAGGGTTTTCCCCACATATATTTGGTGTCATTTTTATTGTTGTTCTATTCCACTATTCCTATGTGTTTCTCTAAAGTAACTATATAAGGTGTTAAAAAGGAAAAAATATGTAACTCTTTCCTACTTAGATTAGTGTAGGAAGTTGTTTCTACTCACCCGACTTCCTTTCAGTTGGTATTAGAGTCTGGCCAACCTTAATTCCTTTGTTGGTTTAGAATGGTTTTATGAGTTGATCTTTGTTTCAATGGGAGTTTTACAAAAGTGTATTTTGTGACCTTGTTGTAGGAAAGAGATGGAAAGCACATCTGGGAGGATTGAGATGGAGAAGTTTAATGGTGGTAATTTTGAACTTTGGAAGCTCAAAATGGAAGACATGCTCGTAGATTGTGATCTATGGCTTGATATTTCTAGAACCAAACTATTGGGAATGAAACAAGAAGATTGGGATCTCATGGATAGGAAATACATGGGTCTTATTAGACTCTATTTGTTTGGTTTCATCCTCATAAATTTCCATGAAGAGAAAACTTTACTTCTCTGGTGAAGAATCTTGGTGATCTCTATCAGGCTAAATCCTTGGTAAACAAGCTTTTCCTGAGAAAGAAGATGTATTCTCTGAAAATGGAAGATCGGGGATCCATGGAAAATCATCTAAATGCATTTAACATGTTAGTTGCACAACTAGGTTCCATTGGAGACAAGACTAGTGAACAAGACCATTGCATGCTCCTTTTGTGTGTGTTTCTGAACTCTTGGGATCACCTGGTGGTGGCTATTGGAAGCACTACTTCCACCTTCGAGATGGGTGAGATGGTTGCCTCATTATTATCTGAAGAGTTATAAAGGAAGTATCTTGATATGACCAAGGAGGCCCTTGTTGTTCGTGGCAGACCAAAGGAGAGAGGCAAAAATAAATAAAATAAAGCCAAGTCAAAGTCTTTAGGGAGATCTAAGTCTCCTAGTAAGAAGACCAAGGAAAAATGTTGGAACTATGGCGAAGTTGGTCACATTCGAAAAGATTGCAAGAAGAAGGAGATGAAAAAAAACAAGTCTTTCTCTAATTTTGAATCTAAAAAATCATCCCAAGATGATGGAGAAGCATTTATTGTAGCCTTGGCAACCCATGCATTAGAAGATGTGTGGTTGATAGATTCAGGTGCATCCTTTCACATGACCTCTCATAGAGATTGGTTCTCGAAGTATGAGGAGTACGATGGCAGGAAGGTGTACATGGGTGATGACTATCACCTGAAGATTATTGGTCGTGGAAGAGTCAAAATTAGATTTCTTGGTGGACGAGTGAAGGGGATTGATGGTGCCTTGCATATCCCGGGTTTGGCACGAAACCTAATTTCTATAAGTAAACTGAATGATTGGGGAGTTCGAGTTGTTTTCATTGGTGGAGGATGCAAGATGATAAAAGGACCTATGGTGTTATCTAAAGGATTTTGTATTGGCACTTTGTTTCAGCTTGATGCATGCATTGTATAGTGTAATAGTTCTTCTGATGTACCGAAGAAGAGACCTTTGGATTCTTCATCCTCACCATCAGGGCATGCAGAGAAGAAGTGTGTTGTAGCTACATCTGATGGTCATGCATTTTGGGTACCTAAGGGTGGTCATTCCATAAAAATAAAGCTTCCTATAGAGAATAAAATGTTATGGCACCATTGAATTGGTCACATTAGTGAGAAGGGTCTTAGAACCCTGAAAAATAAGAACATTGTTAAGGCCTTGATGATTGTAATCTCAAGTTTGAATTTTGCGAAAATTGTGTATATGGAAAACAACACCATGTTTCTTTTTAGTCTAGTTCTCATAAGTCTTCTAGGGTTTTGGACTATGTTCATTCAAATTTTTTTGGTCTTGTGAATGTTCCTTCATTATCAAAATCTGTATATTTTTTTTCTTTCATAGATGATTATAGTAGAAGGACATTCATTTATTTTCTCAAAAGTAAATCTAAAGTCTTTAGTCGGTTTAAGGAGTTTAAGGCCTTGGTAGAAAATCAGACTAGTAGAAAGATTAAGTGTTTGAGGACTGATAATGGTGGTGAGTTTTTTTCAACAAAGTTCAACAAGTTCTATAAAGAGCATGAGATTGAGGGACATAAGACAACTCCCTGCACTCCACAACAAAATGGAGTTGCAGAGAGGATGAACAGAATGTTGATGGAGAGGGATAGGAGTATGTTAAGTGGTGCTAGCCTTGAACAAAATTTTTGGGCCAAAGTGATAGCCACTGCATGCTATTTGATCAATAGATCTCCTACATTAGTGCTTATTGGAAAGACACACATGGAGGCATGGTATGGTAAGAAGCCTTCAATGAGACATCTCAAAGTATTTTGTTGTGAAGCTTATGCTCATGTTCTGATTGAGAAGAGATCAAAGTTGGAGAACAAACCTATTAAGTGTATCTTTATCAGCTATGGTGTCGGTGTGAAAGGGTACAAGCTTTGAAATCCAGAAGCTTAGAAGGTTCTCTATAGTAGAAGTGTGATTTTTCAAAGAGATGAAACCTTCCACTATTGAGTTGCAGCTAGATAAAGAGGAGAAACAGAAGGAGGTAGTTTAAATTCCACTGGGTAAAAGCACAAAGTTGTGTCACAATTTCAACCAAATAAATAGTTCTGAGCAAAATATTTTCGATCGGAAAAGTTTCGACCGAATAGGTTTCAACCAAAACCATGTGGCACATAGGGTTTCGACCTATCAGGTTTTGGCCAAATCCCAAAAAATAATTTTTTCCCTTTGTCATTTTGAAATTGGATTATTTTATGTGTGGGGTTTCTATAGAAAGGGTTTCATTTGAAACCCTTTCTATAGAAACCCTTTCGGTCGAAACTGTCTATGTGGCATCCTAATTAGCAGCCAACTCAGTTTTTTTTAGAATTTTCTAAAACTTTCAACTTCAACTAAGTATTTCTTCAGTCAGAATGATGTTTTTAAAAAAAAAGAAATATATCCTTTCATAGAGCTCAGAGTGGTGAATATGAATATGTAATTTTTTTAATATTTTGATTATTTTTAAAATATTAATATATTTTATTTTTAAAATAATGCAAATAGGTTGTTAAAGTTAAAAAAGAGGCTAATTAGAAATTTTAAAAAAATAGTAAAATATTTTAATTTTTTTTTTTAAATATATGGGGCACAAGAGGAGAGAGTCTTCTTCAAAAGGGTATAAATTGTTTTTTGAAAATGATTTAAAAAATAGACAATAGTTGACGGCCCGTGAAAACTGTCAAATTTTGACAAGTTTGACTTTAAAATGTTATTACGAGAAAAATATACATCAAAATATGATTTATTTTTCCATGCACGAGATATTGAAGTTACCTATTTGGAGAAAAAAAAAATTAGGGAGAAATGAAGTTTTTTTCAATTTGTTTCTTGATGGCCCATGAAGTCACTTTTTTATGAAATTTTCAACATTCCAAAATCTATCCTTAAATTGATAAAAGCATAATGAAAACAATTTTTTTTTAAATCTGAAAAATTACAAAAATAAACTTCATCAAAAGTTCTACATTTCATTAGTTTACATCATTTTGAAATTCAAAACATAAAGACCACTTTTATGTGGTTGAAGTTTAGAATTTCTTTTGCTATTGGTTGATTCCTTTATAAAGTGTGGCATAGGTTTGTGCTTTTACCCCACCTACTCTAAAGAAAGATGACTACACACTCCTATTGAACCTAATGATGAGGAGAGTTGAAGTAGCTTTGAAAGTTTTGAAGAAGAAGAAGAACCTCAACCTCAACCTTTGAGGAGGTCTACGTGAGTTAGGAAACAATCAAAAAGGTTTGGTTATTCACTATTGGATTGCAGTTACATTTTTACTTTGATTGCTAACACTAATGAGCCTAGGACTATTAGAGAGGCTATGGGTATGAGTGATACAGATTCCTAGAAACAAGCCATGGATGAGGAGATGGTTGCATTAAAGAAGAATAAGACTTGGGATCTAGTACCTTTTCTTGTTGGACATAAACTTATTGGTTATGCATGGGTTTTCAAGAAGAAGTGTGGTCCTGATCGTAGTGTTGAGAAGTATAAGGCACAATTGGTCGTTAAGGGTTTTCTTAGGTGGAGGGAATTGATTATGGGGAGAAATTCTCTCCTGATGCAAAGCTGACATCTATTTAGATCCTGTTATTACTTGCAACAACATATGACTTAGAAGTGGAACAGATGAATGTGAAGACAACATTCCTTTATGGTGATTTGTAGGAAGAGATTTTCATGTCACAACCTAAGAATTTCATTGAAAAAGGTAAAGAAAATTTGGTTTGTAAACTAAAGAAGTCTCTTTATGGTTTGAAACAGTCTCTTAGAATGTGGTACCAGAAGTTTGATATCTATGTGTTGTCATTGGGATTTCAGAGATCTAAATTTGACCATTGTGTATATTTTAAATATGATAATGGTAACATTCTCATTATTGTATTATACATGATATGTTATTTATTGGGAATGGTAAAAGTATGATTTCAGATTTGAAGTTTCAATTGTTAGCACAGTTTGAGATGAAAGAACCTAAGTGCAACTAGGTGCATTCTAGGAATGGAGATCATGAGAGATAGAGCTAATAAAAAGTATTTGTTAAGCCAGAGCAAGTAAGTGAGCTCATTGTTGGAGAGATTCAACATGGTAGATTGTAGATAGTTAGTTGTTCCTATGATGTAGGGGATGAAGCTTTTTGTGAATGATTTTCCAAAATATCCTACTGAGATGGAGGACATAAGAAGAGTACCATATATGAGTGCAATGGCAGTCTAATGTATGCGATGGTGTGTATGAGACCAGACATTTCCCAAGAAATGGGAGTCCTTCAATGTTTTATGGCTAATCATGGATGGGTGCATTGGGATGTGGTTAAGAGTGTTCAAATATTTAAGAGGTACTTCTGAGTATTCCTTGTGTTATCATGGTTATCCTACTAGACCTCATCATTTTGTGAGCATTCATGGATATGTGGATTCAAATTGGGCAGGTGACATTAACAATAGAAGATCCACTAGTTGTGTGTTTATGATTTTTGGTGGTCCTATTAGTTAGATGAGTAAGCGGCAGATTGTAGTCGCATTATCCATGATAGAGGCAGAGTATGTGGCAGACACTCATGCCTATAAGGAACCCATTTGGATTAAGAGATTGTATTCTGATATTGGTTTAGATGTAGGACAAATTAATGTTTGTTTTGATAGTCAAAGTGTTATTTTTCTAGCAAAGAATCCTACCTTCCATGCCAAAACAAAGCACGTCTATGTTCAATATCATTTTGTTCCTGATATGCTAGAAGATGGAAACATGAACTTCAAGAAGGCTGACACTTTGGTGAATGTTGTAGACGCACTGACAAAACCAGTAAGCACAAAGTTTAGATGGTGTTCTAATTCCATGGGCCTTGGGGCCCTAAGTAGATGATTTTTTATGACTCTCAACAGGTCTTCAACATGTGGGAGAATGTTGGGATTAAGGTGTCTCAACCTTAGAGTCCTAATATTGATTTAATTAATGTAGTATTATATTTATTTGTATTGTTTAATTCCCTATGGTGTCATGTCATAAATTGGGATCCACCAACTAGGTGGCATCCCTGTTGGAGGTGATTGGATGACACATAATCATCCCAAGTAGACATAGGCATCCCACTTTGGAATCTTTGACCTATGTCAAATTCTATGACACATCATAAGGCATCTTCATGCATGGAGAAAGTTGGTGCCCAAGTTGGGTTATGACATGTTCTAAGAGAATTAGGTATTCTTGGTCAATTATGACACATTCTCTTACAAAAGTAAGTGCTATCAGTTATGACAGATTCTATGAAAGCTCTAAAATGTGTAAGGCATATGTCATAACCTATTTTTAGCATATTCTAGGTACCCAATCTTGGAGAAAGAATATTTCATGTAATGGCACTTGTAAGGGGTCTAAGGGAATGTTGTACATGTGTCCAAATGCATGTTCATTGCATGGGATATGTGCCATGTGGATTTGGATGCCCCTCTCCTTCTAGATGCTTCTTGAAGCTTGCATCTCTTTATATATTGAGTGCCTTGCATTGTAGAATGCATAGTTTGTTTATAGGTAATGAAGTGTTGTCGATATCACTCCTGAATAGGTGTTTGTTTCTAGGCACTTGTTGAAGAAAGTTGTGTACTTGGGGCTATATTGTAACTATTATTTGAAGTAATAAAATAGTACTATGCTTTTGGAGGGTGGGGTTTTTTACCTGAAAGGGTTTTCCCCACATATATTTCATGTCACTATTTTATGTATTGTTGTTGCTCTATCCATTCATATGTGTTTCTCTATTGTAATTGTATAAGGTGTTAAAAATATTTTTTTTGTAACTCCCCCCTACTTAGATTAGTGTAGGAAGTTGTTTCTGATTACCTGGCTTCATTTTAGTAACCTATAGAGAGAGATTGTGAAGGATAAGTTTTATTTATTAGACTCGGTAAGTACCCTCACCCTACCTTGAATTTTTTGTTTTTTCCTACTTTTCCAAATCATCCAAAGGATTTCAGTACAAATAATAAGCCACATTAAACTAGAATATCTATCCAAACCTTCAATTTTACTAGTAATGATTTCATGTTGTTTAACTTTTCCTTGTTAGAATTTAGTACATGAGATAAAATAGTTAATAGTTAAATAAATAAATTAACATACTATTGTTAATTTAATAAATAAATTATTTCGAGTAGTTATATTCTCATAAATGATTTTATACAGGAATAATGGCAATACTTTGTAATAGTTTGCAATTTAATGTGATTGACAGTATTTTGATTTGAGAGCAATCTCGAATTTTCCCCTTTCATTTCAATATGGTATTAGAGTAGGTTTCTTCTTGGACCTCTCTCTTATTTCCATCCATTCATTTGTTTCTTCCTCACAATGGTGTTTGCAATGGTACTGCAATGAAGACCACATGCAACTGTTATTATTTTCTACCATTCTTGCATTCGTCAATAGGTGAGCAATGTAGACCATGTGAAAAATCCTTTTGAATCCATCATTCATCTACATTTCTTCTCTTTCTCTCCACTTTGTTCATTCTTTCCATTGTTTGACATTCCATTAAGTCTATTATTATCATCAAAAAAATTTCTAAATTAAAAATTATATTTCAATACTGCAATCTACTACAAGCATATGTCCAAACTTGATAATCATTCTTCTCCATGTTCTTTTTGGGCACAACATTCATTAGTAGTGCCAGGCATTTGAGGGGCATTTTAAAGATTTGAATATATAGTACATTAGTTAAGCATTGAACTCCATTGGTGGTGGCATTTCTGTGGAGGCTATCAAGATATTCATTTATATTCTAGCGCCCATTAGAGCATATCAAAAGACCATTGCAAATGGCATGGAATAAGGAGCTATTAAAGGCATTCATAGGATTCATCGATGTGGTTGGTCTGTGTTTTGCACTCACATAGTGAGAGGAGGAGAGAGTGTGCAAGAGGAGAAAGTGGACACTGTGAAGAAGAGAGGCAGTGATATCTTTTTTGTCATCCTTCCACCCAAGGCAAACATCACGCCAATCTTCCACCCATGTGGTTTTCTTTCAAGGATGCAATTGATATTTGGTTTGTTGCCTTAGCTTATGCCTGCACTTGAAACTGTTTTTAGATGAATTCTGTTTGAAATATCTCTCAAGGAAATCTGAAAAATGTGTGTTGTTTAGGGCTTATTTATGAGTTTTTTCTTTTTATTTATGAAAAATAAAGGTGTGGGAAAATTGGAGATATAAGTGTTTTTTAAGAACATTTTTTTTATTCAACACAAAATGGATAAATTGAACCTTTATGAAAAGTTTGATGGAAATGATTTTCACAGTTGGAAAATACAGATACAATTGTTGTTAATTGAAAGAAATCATTAGGAAATTGTTGATGGTATAGTTCCAAAACCAACATATGCAAATGAACTTCAAAAATGGAAGGTAAAAGATAAGAAAGTGTTGGCTATAATTGGTCTCAGTTTATCTAAACCTTATTTGCATCATGTAGATTTTAAAAAAAATTCTAAGGATATTTGGGAAACATTGAATACTTTGTTTGGATCAAAAGCTGATAGTGCAAAAATAACAATAGAACAAAAGTTATATGGTTTGAAAATGGAAGAAGGTGAAGATATAGTGTCTATCAATAAATTTCGTTCCTTGATAAATCAGTTGGCTGGTATAAATGAAGAAATAAAGGAAAATGATGCAAAATACATTCTTTTAAATAGTATGCAAAATAGTATGTCTTACAAGGTATTCACCTTAAGAAAAATCAATCCAAGTCTAGAAAGTATTATATCCACATTGCTTGATGAGAGAAACAAACATGTTTCAGAAGAAGAAGTTGCATTGACTGCACAAAACAAAGCTAGTACTTCTTACAAAAAATCCAAAAATATGTCAAATTTCAAACATGCAAGTGGCACATGTTTATATTGCCAAAAGAAAGGGCGTGTAGGACTGAATTACAAACAAAGAGCACGGGATCTTCTTGATGGAAAGCTACAAGATAACGCTTTGGTAATTGAAGGAGAGGACCACACTTCAAGTGATGAAGAAATTCCACATGAAAGTGACAAAGAATATGTGTACTAATTTCCAATTTTCCTTTATGTCAGTACTAAGGGGGGTGTTAGAATTTAGTACGTGACATAAAATAGTTAATAGCTAAATAAATAAATTAACATACTATTGTTAATTTAATAAATAAATTAGCTCGGTCATTTATATTCCCGTAAATGGTTTTATACAGGAATAATGGCTTTATAATGCCAATACTTTGTAATAGTTTTTAGTTAAATGTGAATTACCAATTTTCATTCTAGAGCAATCTCATTTTTTTCTCTCCCATTTCAATATTCCTATGTTTCCCAAATAGCATAACTCACCACAAAACATTAGCCATATCTCTTTAGCAAAAAATAATAAAATATATACTCTCAATATTGTCAATATTTCTACATAATCCACATAAATTTGTACTTACATTATATGACTACCATAGCCTGGTTTTTTTACGAGTAGCAACCATCTTAAAAAAGCCTTTTTTGGTTCCAAGACCTCATTCCAAATCCAATTAAAAGTTTTTTTCCAACTCGTTTGAGTGTCATTCATATACTGGTATCATCTATTTATAGATTTTATTATATCTTCTAAATTACGCATGTTATATAAATTTTAAGCATTCCCTTTATAAAATACCATACCATCTTTTCATTTGCAACTGGGTAGTTTTCGACAAAAATTAGAAGTGCACTAGTTAGATGTTATTTTCAAATAATATCCTTGTACACAATTCTCTTAATAAAGAGTATGTTGTCCATTTTGTGTAGGGGAGATCATACTCCTTACTTAGAGTGGACCATGGTTTAAGATCCCCATCACACAAAATGTCTCTGAAAGAAATGATTCCTTTTTTTTTCCCAAGATTTGGCTGAGCAACCTTGTAATAAGGCAAGAGGCTTATTTTTGTAAAAAATATTCCACCAAATTGATCTGTTAGTATAAATATTGTTATCATTTTTTATTATCAAGTTCCTTACTTGTTCCCAAGCCTTCCAAATGGTTTTGAAGACAATGGAGCCATTTGGTTGAGTATGGAACATTCCTATTAAGGAGTCACTAAATGGATTGTTCCTCCATTTCTTTTCTTTTTTGGCACTTCCTTAAGGATGTTGTTTCTAATAAACACTTTATATGGCTCTTCTCCTTATAAAGAATTTATTATCCACTTTGCTATAAGAGCAATCCCCTACCTTTTTAGGTCCTTTAAACATAGTCCCTCCATTTCTTTAGCCTTACAACACCAATCCCACTTGACAACATGTTTCTTATTTGTGCCCTCTCATCTGACCAAAGAAAGTTTCTAATTTTTTTGAATTTCTTCTAGTTGATAACTATTAATTAACTAGGCTAAGGAATAGTAAATTGTATATGATGAGAGAATTTTTTGGCACACTTGGATTCTCCTAGCTAGGGATAAGTACAAGTTATTTCAATTATCAAATTTTCAATTTTAGTCTTGTTCCAATTCCACATTTATTTTAAGTTAGGGCTAATTGCAAATGGGATACCCAGGTATTTTATTTTCTTATTTGGACCTTAGAAACAAACACAAATAAAAAAGTGGCTAGAGGGTATCCCTTTCTTATTGACCTTTGGAGAGAAATGGGTTGGGACAAGTTCCCATTCACATCAATTTATGCATTTGCATATTGTAGCAGAGTGCTTACCATTTTACAAAAATTCCTTGGAGAATCCAAAGGCATAAATGGCCTCTATCAAGAAGGGTCACTCAATTCTATCATATGCCTTTTCAAAGTCCAAAAGAATCATGTCAATATTTTGATTTGTGGTTCTTTCCCATTCCATTGCTTCCCAACTTATCATAAGGTTTTCAAGGATAACCTCCCTTTAATGAAGTCGATTTGTGTGCATTGTATTATTATAGGGAGAATATCTTCAATCTTAATGCTAATTGTTTTTCAAGGATCTTGAAAGACACATTGAGGAGAATTATTGGCCTTCATTTTTTTATCAAGTTTGTGTCCCCATCTTTTGGAATTAATTTTATTATACCCTTTTTTATCTCTTTGCCCAAAGATCCTTTAGCTATAGCTTTATTATATATAAGAAATAACTCCAGATATCTAGTTTATATTATTTTTATAAAATTCATTAGGGAGTCCATCAAGACTCGAAGATTTATCATTGCTAAAAGTTTGAATTGTGAGTACAATTTCATATTTTCTTATTTCTTTACTCAAAGTGAGGTTCATTTCTTCTTTAACTAACTTGGGAATCAAGTTTTTACAATAACTCCTAGCTTTTAATGAGTGGTCACCTTGGTCTTATGAGGTAAAAATATTTTTATAAAGGAGGCTAAACTAATTTAGAAAATCTTCAAGGTTAGAGATTAGGTTTTCTCCATCCCATACACATTTAATTTTCTTCATTATACTTTTTTTTTAATGTAATTAAAGAAAAAAATTGAGCATTTATCCCCCTTACTTAGCCAGTTTAATTTTTTCCTTCTTTTTTGACGTTGAATTTTCCTAGTTTGTAGACTTCTTAAGGAATTCTTACAGAGAGTTAATTCCTCATTCAACTTTATTTTCTCAGGATTGTCATGAAGGCTATTTTCCAGGTTGATTAGATTTTCCTAGATGAATTTTTCCTCCTTGCTAAGATCCTTTTCTTTTTTTTACCCACAATTTGGAAGAAGTTAGCTCAGGTTTTAACATTTTTGTTCTATTTTTTGATTTGAGAGTCATTTTTAAGAAACCATTTATTAATTTCCCTTAAACTAAAGATAGCATTATCGTAATCTTCATCTTTCAAAAGGTTGGAGGTCAAGATGATTTATCATCCCCTAGTGTTTTACTCATTGCTTTTCTTGGCTATCAAAAAATTTCACACCCCCACGATCAAGGCTATGCATAAGACAAAAAATAAAAATAACTTTAAAATGGCATTGGAAATATGAAAAAAGAGACCAAGTGAAGGAGTCAACAAAATATTCAATGAAGCACGGTCTACGATATGGCCCTGTTTCATAGGCATTAAATGGAGAGGATGAGAGGAATGGTGAGAGCACAACACCCTTGTCCATGTGCAATGGAATTATGCAAGCCATGTCTAGAAGTCTTTAAAACCCATGATCCCTCATTTTACAAAAGAAAGCTTTTCCTTTGGAAAAAAAAGTAGGGGAAGAATGCAGAGGAAGGTGCAAGGGAGTGAGAAGAAGAGGGAGATGGATAGGAGAAGGAAGGAAAAACAAAAAAACATGCAAGGAGAAAACGCAAGAAGAAAGGCAAAGAGAGAAGAAAGTTGTAGGAAAGAAGGATAAAATTATATGGGGGTGAGAGAAAGGGGTGGAAAGGAGGAATCACATGTAGTAATTGGTCAAAATACAAAAAATGCAAGGAGAGAGAGAATATAGAGAGGAAATAAGGAGAATGTGTGGGAAATAGAGAGAACAAAATAAAGGTAGGGGGATGGGTTGAATGGAGGAGTCTAGGGAGGAGTAGCGTTGCAAATATGTTGAGGGGATTTGCTCTGAAAGGAAAATGTGAGCAAAACTTGACAAAATGTAAGACCAAGATAAGGCAGGTTAGACGTTGGACTGGGTTGCAAGGATACCCCTATGTCAACAAAAAAAGGAAGAAATAAAAGTTAATACCTTTTTATATAATATACAATAAATTATAAATAAATTATATAATTATAATATTATATATTATATTTATATTTTATATTATCTTTATATAAAAGATAATATATTTATATTCTAATATAGATAGTTATAAATATATATTTATAATACAATATTATATATTATACATTTAATATAAAATATAATTATAGTATATAATATAATATAATATAAATATAATAAAATGTAATTTATTATCTTCTATATATATAAACAAAAATTATATTTATAAATATATATTATAAATTTATAATTATTAGTACTTTCTTTCTTTCTTTATATTGTTTTTCCTTCTTTCTTTTTGTTTTTGCGTCTTTCTAATTATCTTTCTATTTTTTCATCTCTTTTTTTATTTGATTTCTCTAGTGTTTTTAATTTTTCTCTCATTTTTTAAATTTCTTTTTTTCTTGGTTCAATTGGCTCTTTCTTTCCTTTTTCTTTTCTATTCTTTCACTCTTAATACCTTTTTAATTATCTTTTATTTTTATTTCATAATCGTTCACTTTTTCCCTTATTCATTGTCTCTTACTTTATGTTTATTATATTTTTTTATATCTATTTATCTCATTCATTGTCTATTAATATTACTTCTCTTACTTCTATCAATTTTGAGCATGGAGAAGCTTATCTCTAAGTAGGTCATAGGATTTTCCATCAGTGATCACCTAGGATGGATAGGAATATCCTATGTATCAAAGGATTACCACCTCGACTTATACCCTCGTAGGCTCCTTCTACATTTGTTGCCATAAAAGTTACCGCTTGCCCCAAGCTTAACACTATAATTGAAAGAGAGATTCTTAATCAGGAATAGGTAGATCATAATCAATTGATTTACAAGCCTATACATAGTCATATAAGTCTGAGGTTAATATCCATAACACATAAAGAGAATCACTTAGTACCAACATGAGGTGAGCTCAACTCAACATGTAACCACTACCAAGTAGTCCAATTCATTTACTTCCTTTAACTTACTATTCAGACACACATTATGTATTGAAGACAAGTTATCAAATTTTCTTAACTATTTCATAACCATTTGATACCCCCATTTTGGCCTCATTTGAAACCTACTAAAGACAGAAGGTCAAGCCAAATGGGAACAACCCAAAAATCTAAGAGTTATTTCCCCCTAAACCCTCCCCCTACAGACTTGAGGTCACAGAGGGATCCTTCACCTAAGGACTGCGTACGTACCCGCTTTCAAATGAATCAAAGTCAAACATAGTTCTCCTCACAAGGTCTCTCAAGGACCTACACATAGGTTCCCATAATTTGGGGTTTCATTAATTATTGTATCTTAATCCAACAAGGTTCCTTTAAGTGATTCCCAGAGTTAGTAGTTCTTAATGACAAGCGGGGAATTCAACACCTTTCCCCATTAGCCAGCTTAAATTAAGATCTTTAATTAGACTTCACTGCCTTTGTTATCCATGTTCTGACAAAAGAATCCTAGAATTTCTTATAATTACCTATCAAGGATATCATGCAACATTTGGTACTTTGATGATAGTTTATACTACAAGATTTTATTTATTTAGGATAAGAATGTGATAACCGAAAATGTGATTTAGTAATCTTATATATCACAAGTCTTGGTTCTTGATATCTTGAACCTCTACATTATACTAATAAGAAACCTCTTAAACATTCATATATGAGGATAACACAGTAGAATACATATCTCAATTAGGATACATAATTTACTATCAGTAAAAGTAGTAATACTCAAGATCTTTTCACAATACGACAATTATGTGAAGCCCCAATATGACTCCAAATGATATTCGACTAATATGATCAAGCATCATGATCTTATTAATTTATGACATCAATCTCCACTAGAATGTGTAATACCTTGATAAGGCCATACAAACATTATGTAAACTTTGAAAGATAAAACACAATAGCTATACACTTTCTCTAAGCAAATTTGATATGTAACTCGACTCTAGATGGTTGACAACAACATATCCATTGCATCGGTATCCAATATATATTATTAATCTCTTAATATCCCTTATTCTCTCGTGAAATCCATTACCTTTAAAATAGTCTTAGCTAATGAGATATGGAATTTTCACCCTAGCCACATAATGTCCATTTGAATGTTGAAAGACATATGTCCATCATTACAAAATTGGGCTAAGCATAATCAATGTTTGATTCATACTCAAGATAATTGGAAATATTATGCTCATTATATCTTCATATAAGGATATACATTCCTTAATATTAGTAGTAATAATATTCTTAACATTTTAATTTTATTTATCCTATGGTGCAACCCATTATCCTTGTAATAGCTTAGTTATTAGATAGATAATATTTGTAGTTGACATTTGTAATCATATATCCACATACTAGGGTACCAACCCTATCATAATATGTCTTTTGATATAGGTACCAAATATAGGGAACTCATGTTTAAAACTCGTCCACTAACCTTATATTAAGACTTATTAAACAACTTCATATAAGATACCATTCTCATAGACTTTAAAGCTATTGGCTTCAAGATAAATAAATCATGTAAACTATAGTACATTATCCAACTATTAAAAGGCATAGAACAATAATTATGACATGTTTAAGCCTAATCAAAATCTAAGTCATGCTCAGGATGGTGGAATTACTGTG
Source organism: Sequoia sempervirens (assembly GCA_007258455.2). Classification (NCBI taxonomy): domain Eukaryota; kingdom Viridiplantae; phylum Streptophyta; class Pinopsida; order Cupressales; family Cupressaceae; genus Sequoia; species Sequoia sempervirens. The sequence continues at coordinate 546,671,643 of VDFB02281492.1, forward strand.
CTTGTTGGATCATCATATGAAGACACACCCAATAAATTTGGTAATGTTAATAGTCACAAAGACCATACAAGTCTTCCAAAATTATAGGTTAACATACTTCCCAAAAGACAAGGTCATCCTATTCAAACCAATTATTATACCATGAATTATAGACTAAGGGATTTATAAATTCTAAAGTATGATAATCCATATATGCTTTGTTGCATTAAACTAGCATTCTTATTAAAACATTGAATAATCATGCAATGAAAACAATATATGTAGACACCTTCTTGAATAAGATGACTTCAAATCACACAACTTGAACTAAGTAATTCAAAAACTACATATTTTAGCTTAACATAAAATTCTCAAAGATCCTTTATACCAACAATATCTATGCTTAGACAAAGAACCTAAGCTATTGACCGAATATCATAAAGATATGTATAACATACACATGAGATGGGAGAAAATATCTATTATTTAATAGAATCAAACCCAAATCAATTAAACAATATCTTAGGGAAGCAAAGATGAAGGAGGTTACTCAGCTATAGAGATAATATTGAAAATGTTTTGATGCAAAGAAATCTACTCAACTAGCTCCACCCTGTCCTCTTTTCATAGCCATCTCCATCACCAACCTCGCCATAACCTTTCCATGGCACAATTATTTTTATAAGTGTTACTACTACCTCATCTCTTCTCATACATTGATGAACATACAAAAATTGTTCATGGGATCTTATTGCAAAACAAGCATAAAATACATGATCAAGGGATATGGGTTCTAGATTTACACCCACAAATTGCATTTGTTCAAAAGTTTCTAAAGCCTTTTCAACAACTCGAATTTTGTGTAAATCTTGTGATCAAGGTATTCTCTGGGAACAACTCGCTTTTGGTGGATTTTTCTCCACTTTTGTACCCTCTCCCTGTTCCCATGTGATTCTTCTCCACTGCAAAGCCTACTCTTTATTGGCAATACCCTGGCCTTCAAACACCGTTATTCCACTCACCACTCTAGTGATGAGGCGTAACACTTCTACAAGTCACACCAATACCACGCCCAATCTTCTCCTACCTTCCAACTGCACAATCACTCCAATCCCATCTATTGTTCTCTTCCTACGTTAATATCTCATGATAACATCTATCTATTATTCTTTGTTGGGAGTCCATATTTTTGTTCTAAAGCTCTCATTTTCACTTAGACGGGGAGAACAATGGCAATGCTTATGAACTTTCGCCTTACTCGAGTTAATATTTTCATACTTCAACTCATCTCACCCAATTTGATCATCTTCGATGTAATTTTCTTCTCCTTTCCTGCAAATTTATTTTCTCTCTACCTTTGTCTCACATTTTTTCTCCACAAAACCTCTATTGTTGATGTCCTAAGAGGGAAAAATAATATCCCCAAACTACCTGAAAACATACTTTTATGGTGGGTCATGAGTCCTTCCTCTGCACACCATATCTTTTCCTACATCTTGTAGTCTTATCATGTAGAAGAAGGGATGTCCATGCCTTCATGTGATGTTGGAGGAAAATGTTAGGGGCGTCATTCCACATTAATTGTGCAACATCTCCTTCATATTTGGTCACCCTTTCTCAGTTCACGCATGGTCTCCTCGCCCTCTCTCTCCTTTACATACATGCCCATACCTACATTGAAATCTCATATCCTTGTCCTATTCTCCTATCGTGGCATCCATACTTATGCCATTATTCTCACTAACTACCATTCTAGAGGCTTTGATGGTTTGGGATTTAACACATGCTACTCATTTTTTTTTAACTAAAAATCTATACAATTTAATCTTAATAAAATATCACATAATTTGACATGTGACAAAATGTCATGCCCCTGCTCGAGTAGTAGTGGAGAAAGAATGGATTAATATATGTAGTTATTAAGATGTAATGAGAGCAGCGATGACTACATCCCTTTATTGCCTCTAGACAACAATTGTATTTCAAAGACAAAATGAAAGTGATTATGATTAATAAAATGCAACAATTTAAAGGCAGACGTCTATCATAAAGGCAATGATTGGAATGTAGTGATTAAGTGTAAAGAATATATTTAAAATATGTTAACAAAGATGATTGTAAAGATTAATTTAAGAACAAGCAGATTAGTGATAAATTTGATAATAATAATAAATATTAATTATCCCTTATATGATAATCATTAACAGATGGACATGCCTTTTGGACGATTAAATATCATGAAGTGGGGTGTCTATTAGCCAATTATAGATATAAGAAGTGAAGTCAATAGCAAGGATCGTTGAAAAATGGAATAAGAATTCTATCATCCTCTACTTGAAAGTTGAGCAATCTGTAAATCAAATGTATCAATCAAATTTAATATAATAATTTATAGGAATTTAATACAACAAATAGGATCTAGTACAAGTTTTAGAGATAGTGTGCAGTAATTATTTTATGAATAATTTTTTATTTCTCTCACATGCATATATCATAGTATTATTGTAATAGATTAATATTCCTTTAGAATGAATAGATTATATATGTATATTATGTATGCCTTTATCCTATGATCAATCAAACGTAAGGTTGAAGGAAGAAAGCTATGGAGATGTAGTTTACGGGCTCTCCCATGCTAAGTAGCCCACCTCAAGGGTGTAATTATCTTAGTCTGGACATTCATGCTTCGTGGGGCCAAGTGGTGAGTTGTGTAGTGCCCCTCCGCTTTTGGTCCTTCGTCATATTCGAGTAAGTGTGGTTAGATGAATTATTATGCCATGTTGGTTTCTTGGTTGCATTGTTTGATTGACCTTGGGTTAGGTGAAAAGTTAGTATTTCGATTAACTTGATTAAACAAGGTAATCAAATTAAAATAACTTACGAGGTACCTAAAATAAAAGTTAGAATTAAAATAATAACGTAATATAAAGTATTCGTTTATTAATAAATAACTTAATTAAATTGTTTTGTTGAAAATTTGCCTAATATGGTAGTCAATAATGTATTATCATGAAAGATAATTGTTTAATTGTGGAATTGTGGAATAATAATGTTTTAAATCATAGTTCGATAACTGATTACTATGAAAAAATAATCATTTCACTATTGTGCTTTTAAGTGAAATAAAGAAGATAAAATCTTGAATGGATGAGGAAATAAGGTGATTTCAAATAAATCATGAAGATAAGATTTCATCTGAAGACGAAAATAGAAAAAAGGAGAAAAGATAACTATTTTAATAAAATGATTTAAAATAGAAAAGGAGATAAGATTTCGTATTGAATAGAAAAAGGCAAGTTAAGATGGTAAAAGGAAAAATCTTGTGCATGCTCAACTGGGAACTAGATTTGAAGCGGGAAGCTTGTTAGTTTATGGTGGTTGTTTTCGAAAACTAAAAAAAAAAAAACACAATTGATGTTCCAAAGCTAAGATTGGCAGATACTTTTGTATAAGAGGAAAGAGGTATTGGGCAGAGATAGGGGAAGAGGCGTAGCAAACAGAGATAAGGTGATTGGGTTTGTACTCCATACTGTGGATAGTCGTTCAGCACTATCGCCCTCCGGGAGCTCCTTCGGTTGAGTTACTTCACTGTGCAAGCACATGCTAAGAAAACTCGTTAAGGTCAGTAATTCGAGCTCTAGCATACTTTCAAACATTATAGAAGAAGATTTAACCAATTTTCAAGTGTCGATTTCTTGCATGGCCTTTAAATTATTTATGTACTTCGTCTAGTTTTGGTATACGCCATCCTCTGCCATATTCGACTTGGGCACCCATTACCAATATTTTCCTATGGCGATTTTATTTCAGCTGTCCACTTAGCAGAAAATGACGGCTATGGGTGCCAGGCTCGGCATCTAGCCAACCTTGATCGGCCGCCCTCTATACTCCTTCAGACTGCTATAGTGTCATATTAAGGCGCTATCAATGCCTACGTATTAGGGGCTTTAGCATGTACATCATGGGTCTGTGTATCACGTTGGTTGCACATTATGTATTGCAATTAATTCGTTGTTTCTATCTTGAGAATATTGTCTTCCATGCTTCTGTTTCACCCCCACAACTCCATTCGGCCTTAGGACGTTGATTGAGTTTTATCATTCAAAAGAATGGAGATTCATTTTATTTGTGTTCCTCTAATAGGTTTACTGTTGCAAGCGACGGTTGTATCATGCATGTCACCATAATAACCGACAATCAAATGTCTATTCTTCATGTTTTCGAGATAGTGACCTATTAGAACAAATCATGTTACTGTAAAATAGACTTGCTAGAAGTTCAACTTAAGATTTTCATTGAGATCGGTCTTCATCATCCAAGTCAGCACTACCAAACAACCATGCATTCTTTGTGTGCCTTAAAAATGGAAAATACTTGGCCTATTTTCTTATTTGATCCATAGACACCACCGGTATAATTGGCATTGAGTGATAAGGTTTAGGGCGTCTCTAAGTTAGTCAGCACGGGCATGTAGGTAAACCACGCACTCCTAACAACCACTTTATATGTAATGCAATAAGGGCTACTGTATGTGTGAGTTGCGCGCAGCCCCACCTTCTAGATTTGTATTGTTGCATGCGCCAGAATGCTAGTAAGCCTCCTATGGAAGGATGTGTTCCTTTGTGCAAGCATATTGTTGCTGTTTGCTTCTTCAAGTATCATCAATATTCTTCACTCTTGCCCTTGCTCGTAGCTTCCTCACTGCTGAGAATTTCAACTGAAATGTTTGACAAGTTAGTATTTTATGACATTCGATATTATGTTGGGCATTCGCTGGTTACTTTTTTTTTTTTGTTTTGACTGTGAGGTAGAGTAAATCTGTAGGGTGATATCCCCATCGCTGTCCTCCTATTCTTCAATCCTACCCTCTCCTTCTCTCCCTTGAGTCGCTGCGTGGCAGCCTTGATGCTGGGTGGAATATCCGATTTCATTTTAAGCCTGCGCTGGGTGATATATCCCATTCAATGAGTATTTTTAGTCGCTGTTTACTATTTATATTGATACCATTAATGTTAGAAGTTCGACACATAGACTTTAGGTTGGCAACTATTCATCTTATTGCTATCCAATGCAACCTGTGATAAGAAGTGAAATCGGCTGTATTTAATTCGATAAGGCTTGAGATAAGATTGTATTTGATCAAGGGAGATGTTATATTATTATTAAAATCTTTGATTATCTAAGTTTGAGTACCACAATAATATCTATATTATATGGAATATTGAACTTAGTTTATATATATATATATATATATATATATATATATATATAAGTGTTCTTAATTATTTGTGAATTATTGAATGATTAAGATGTGTAAATGAGTTAGGGATCTATTTGAGTGTGATGGTTATAATATGACTTCATTTGTTGGATAAAAGTCCTATAGAAATAGTATGTATTGATTTTTTTTTTCATGGATTTTATGTGGGAAATGTTGTAAGGACAATTGAGATATCTTTAAGATAGGGGAAAGGTTAATTTAGGTTTCAGCCTTAATTTCAAAAGGTAAAGTATAAAAGAGATCTAAGGAATGGTTTAATTGATTTAGGTTAGAGTAAACGATTAGTTTGCTCTCTATTGATTTTTTTAGTGAATAGTGATTATTTTATTGTATTTAATTAGACGACTTGTAAAATTGTTTTGTGAATTAATTAGTAAATAGGTATTAGATACTTTTATATTTATGTCTATGTCTTTGAAATTTGTTATGTGAAATAAGCAATTACAATAGGGTCATTGTAGCGTTATTCTATGGTTGAAATTTTAATACTAAGGTTCTGAAATGTTTGCTTCATTGATAATAAAGTCACCTTGAAATATTGTTGCCCAATCAGTAATTGGGTCAAGTGAGTAATCTTTGTTTTTATGTCGAATTCTTGTGTGGTCTTTCGGTTGTGTTCATGGTCGGAATGTCACCGCTGATTTTGTTAAAGGTTAACTTTGCTTGCCAACTATATGGGTATCTTGTGAGGAGGAAATTGAGGTCTCCCTTAGATGCCCTGTTGGATGTTTTACCTTTGAATTTGGATTAATTGATTCTGGATGGTTCCATTTTGATGTGACTGCCTTTTGAGATTGATTTTGATTCGAGGAGTCCTCTTTCATTTAATTTGTGTTGCAATTTAATTGGAGCCCGTATTGTTGTTATGAGTTTTTGGGTAGTCGTTATCTTTGGGCTTCTAGAGGCGAGAGTAATCTTGTTTCATAATGAATCTTCATTGATTTGGTCTTTGGCAAAATTTTGATTGTAATGGTGATTTTGAGTTTATGTATGGGTTGTACATGATTTCATGAGCAACTATGTATGTGGCTATTGGCGAGATGGTATATAACTTGCATGTGTTTCAGTTTTGAGGTTTGGTGCTTTATCAGTATTGGTACAACCCCTTAATGCTTTGGTTATGTGATTCAGGTTTCTAGGGAGAGTGGCTCTACGTGGGCACTAGCACACAAAGGGGCTATCAAGATAACCCACGTTAGAATTAGAGTAAAAAAAGATAACCTAATTAATTAATTAGGGGGTGGGTAGTAAAACATTAACAAGATAATTATGGATGTCTCATCCACTTGTTAGGGATTTCCCAGACTAAAGGTGGGATGAGAAGGCCATGGTTGGCAAGATCATTGCCTCGTCTCTACAAGAGGTTAACAGTTCTGCACGAGTCACCCTATGGGGCCAGTGCCTAGAGAGGCTGTCAGGATAACCATAGATGGGGGCGGTGCCTAGAGAAAGGAAGTCAGGATAACCCATGTAGGACTATACGATGACTCTCTCCTCTAGCATTCCCTTGAGTTGTTTTTATTACTAACTTTTGGAAGTGGTCTATTGATATTATGACTTGAGATTTATTGAGGCTATGTTATATGACTTATTGTTGCCATGATTTGGAAGCAATTTATTGATGTGATGTTGTTATGTTTTGGAAGAGGTTTATTGCTGATGTGAAGTGATTTATTGACATTCTATTTTTGGACGTGGTTTATTGATGTGATTATCCTTGTGTTCTTGTCATCCTTATTTGATACTTGAGTCTTGTTGTTCTCTGTTTGGATGATCTTGGTCGAGGATTTTTTCTTGTCAGCTCCTTAGCACAGGGGGGTGGGTCTTCGAACCCATGTGGTAAGATGGAATGTGCTAAGCACCCCATTGGGTCCCCATTCGAGGATTGAGAGGTGCAGATTGGTGTCATTTGCGATGACTCCAGAGTTGTATCCGTCTTGGAGCCAATTATGATACTTTGCACTTATCTCTTCAGTTATATTGTGCCATCTTGTCATATGGTTCTCGTTCATGTTGGGGAATGCTTTTGTATCATGGTAATACTTGAACCTTGTAATGTAATAAAATGGATGTGATGTATTATTTATCTGTGGTAAACTTTGTGTGAATATTGATCCCTAGTAGTTGTTTATTAATGTGTTGTATCTGTGGAAATATGCTCCATTATATTCATGTGATGATAGTGTGTTTATCATTATTAAGATTAAGTTAATCTTTTATATGTTGTGGTTTTGTGTGAGGATGGGTTCTTATTGAGGAATTTTAATGTATGTGTTATGTTGTATCATACACTTGTCATGGTTTATATGTTGGTTTTCATTCTTTATCGTCGTTGTATGGGTTTAGGCATCGTATTGTTTCCTCATGCACCCCAAGGGATGTAGTGAGAGTGGATTTGTTTAAATGAATTTCATGTCATAACTTAATGTCCATTTCATGTATCTTTAAAAAAAAAAATGTGTGGTAATTGTTGCATTAATTGTCCTTTGGGGTTCGCACCTCGGGGCGTTACAAGTTGTCTTAGTTTGGACGTTGTGCACTCTTGGGCTTAGATGGGTAGAGGGTTCGTAGTTAGAATACTTGAACTTAAATTAGCACATACTTTTATGGAAAATTGTAGACATGCAAATAATCTTAATTAACATTATGCATCTAAATCTGATCAATTAACAATCAATTCTTCTATTAATCAAATAAAATAATTTGGATTAATTCACCAATATTTATTATGTATAATTAAATAAATCAATTTATTTAATCAAAACCCTAAAGTCCTCTCATCTAATTTAATAAACCAAATTATTTAAATCAAATATCAAAATCCCTAATTCTTTCAAGTTAATTAATTTTGGATTAATTAACTCCTAATCCTAATTACACATTCTCTAGCTTTTGACTCAACTTTGGTCAAACTCAACCCCTGATTAACTAACTTGCACATGAAAATAATTCTTTTAATTAACTAATTACACTATTTTCCCTCACAAAAGCATATCCTTTGGGAATATTCCTCTAATAACTCCACTTATTTGACTTTCTTACCTAAACATTAACTCCTCTTACACTCAACCATATGCTCCACCTTCATCCAGTAGCCTTGTGAGAAGTGTCACAATCTTATTGGCTCTCCTTTAGTCCCACATTCCTCCAATTCTCTCATTCTTCAACCCTGCTAACGATATATAATATTATTAGGATTTTGAAAGGCATTTTAGTGCATCCTTTCTACATTAAAGGAGCACCACTCCCACTATGGGATAGGGTTTGCACATGCTTTTATATGCTTTCAATTGGTTTATTTGGTATTTCATTGTTTTGTTTGCATATCTAGTATGTTTAAATATCTAATAGGGATGCTCGATTTAGTTTGCTTAATTTAACTAACAATGCTAATGTTTGTTTGTTTTTAAGGAAAATGCAGAAAAAGTATCCACATTTTGGCGCCCACCATACCCTTTTTGAATTCAATCTCTAACATTTTTATTTACTGCACTTGAAACTCGGCTAATAGAAGTGCTCAATTGAAGGACGAAGTTGTATATTGTTACTCGAGGGAAGAGAAAATATAAAAATTTGCGAGGGGGGAAGAGCTCATTGGAAGGGAAAGTGAAGCCGATCAAAGATCATTTAAGCCTGGTGAAATCTGCCCTTTTTCGTTTGCTAATAAAGTGTGAAGAATCGATATTCCATAAAGCAAAGTTAAAAGTGTAGCCATATTTTGCTCTTTTGCTATTTTCACTGAGCTACAAGATTTCACCAAAATGTCATTTATCGTATGTTTCTTTAAATTTACTAGCTAGATTGCAATTTAGTGGCTGTTGTAAACATTTGACGATCTACAAACAAGTTTTTTCAATCTTATTTCATCATTTATGTTAAATTTTTTCCCTAATTTGGGTATATGTGATATTGTCCATAGTTAGTGAAAGCTGGGAGACTATCGAACTTTTTATGTGATATTCAAATGCAAGAAAACCAATAGAACTATGCAAGGAACTCCCAATGAATCACCTGGGATCTGATTTTACTGCTCCAATAACATCTGATGTAATTTCTGATGGTGCAGGTACTCGTACTCTTAGTGTGTAAAGCAAATCTTTAAGAAAATCAGGAAGGTATGATGTCATCGATAGATTAAACAACCATAGATCAAAAATTGGCAGCTGGAGGATACAAAATCAATGAATACATAATTAATGCATTGAAGGCTACGGTGTTGTGCTCATTGTGCTTTGCATTTAGCTCCACTATGCATTCTACATTTATGCCACATTATTGCTTTTGACAGTGATATCATTGCATTTGGCAGTGGTGTTATTACATTTGGCAAAGATCGGTACATTATAAACTTCGCATTTGAAAGTGGTGTTAGTTTCACAAGCTTTCCTCATATCTACATTAAACAACCATAGATCAAAAATTGGCGGTTGGAGGATACAAAATCAATGCATACATAATTAATGCATTGAAGGCTACGATGTTGTGCTCATTGTGCTTTGCATTTAGCTCCACTATGCATTCTACATTTATGCCACATTATTGCTTTTGACAGTGATATCATTGCATTTGGCAGTGGTGTTATTACATTTGGCAAAGATCGGTACATTATAAACTTTGCGTTTGAAAGTGGTGTTAGTTTCACAAGCTTTCCTCATATCTACTTAACTCAACATATCCATATGTCACTAAGCCCAAGGTTGGCTCTCAATAGGATATATCAATAGGAAACCATAAAAGTAGGAATCTATCATACTTGTACTTATGGATATAATCCAAGGGTGAGTACCTTGTATCACAAGCTCAAGCATACACAAATTATATATTGGGTGTTTTCAAACAACAATCACATACAAAATTCATTAACAAAGAAGTTTTCAAACAATAATCACATACAAAATTCATTAACAAGGATTGAAAGGATTTGGAACTAAGTTCAATATGACCACACGAAACATTTATAAGCTCATGACATAATACAATGACACACCTAATGCTATTACCAATGTACTATGAATGAAAACACTCAAAAAATACTTACCAGATCACAACGTCAACTATCATGATTGAATGAAATATTAACCCCTACACCTCAATCAACATAATCTAATGTACCTATTGCACCTTTTGTTTGATATAGCAACATGAAATCATACAAAATGAGGCATGAATCACCAACGAGATCATGATATGATTAGACACAAACAAATAAGAATGAATACATAAGAAATCACATTTTTGAAGATAACAAAGCATGAAAAAAAATCATACAATATTTCCTATCTATAATGTTTGCAGCTCTCCACTTCTTCAACATGATATAACGGAAGAATAAGTAAATATCAGAGTAAAGACTTCAAGTTAAAGAAAATAAGTAGAGCATTGACATAAGTAAAATGTACATGTGAAAGGCACATAGCTTGGTCAACACTAGAAGCAATTTGAAACATCACCATGAAATTGGAAAGGTAGTGGGATGTTTGAAAAAATGGGTCCAAGAAATGGGGTCTCACAGTGATGTACATCACCATGAGACCCCATTTCTTGGACCCATCTTTTTAAATAGCCCACTACCTTGTCAATCCTACTGCATTGACAAGTAAGTGAGCTCACTAGCTTGTCAAAAGTCACATGAATTTTTGGATGGAATGCCTTAAAGAAATGTGGTCTCATGGTATGCCATGATTGCAAGATAGGCACAAAATGGAAGCATGGACAAGGCATGTGAATTGTTTGACAAAACTTTTTTAGAATACATGTATGCAAAATGTGGTACCATAGGAATGAAATGGAAGCATTGGCAAGGTAGTGGGTTATTTGGAAGAAAGCCTCATAGAAATCCTATCTCACAGTGATGTCTAAGGAATAAGAAATTTATAGGAAAGTGCTACATCCCATGTACAACATAGAAAGGATATTTGATCACCCTATAGAGGAAGTGGATTGGTCAAATCCAAAGGATTATTATATTGACAATAGAGCTATAAACATGGTGGTTGGATCAATAAGATGGTTAGAAGCACCATACCCAATGTTGGAGCTACACTGTAAGGATCAAGAACAAAAGAAAAAAATTAGAGAATATTCAAGAACAAAAGAAACTATATAGAGAATGAAAAAGGATGAGAACACAAAGGAAGAACTTAAAAATCAAGTAGGGCAGTTAACTTCATACTTACATCACCTAGTTGGCCCTATTGACTTAGCTGCACCTTTCCCCATGTTACTAACTTAGCCTTGAATAAAGAGTCTTGAAATAGTGGAGAGAAGGGTTACAATCCCTTGTAGGTAGAGTAATCAAGGAAACATTTAAAAATATATCACAACATTAGTGATGGGGTAAGATTAGAAATAGAGGATGAAAACCAAAATAGATTCAAAATCTATTAATGTGGGAGGAGTATTCCAATTTTGTAGAGACATGTATAAAAAAATTGGTAGCATAGACAAGGCAATCAACTGTTTGAAAAAATGCACATCACCATGAGACTGCATTTCTTTGAGGCATTTCTTCAAACAGTTGATTACCTTGTCTATGTTGTTTTATAAAATGCTTTGGTAGACATGTATGGAAAATTTGGTAGCATAGACAAGGTAATCAGTTGCTTGGTAGAATTGTTTGAAAAATTCCTCAATGAGATATGTCCTCGTGGACTAGAATGATTGCAGGATATGCACAAAATGGATTTGTTGAAAAGGCTTTAGAAAATTTCAAGCATATGCAATTTCTAGGTGTATAACCAAATTCCACTACATTTTCCAACAACCCCCATGCCTATACCAAAATGAATGCTTTGGAAAGGGGTATGCACATCCATAGAAAAGAATTGAGAAATGATGTATTATATTACATACTTATAACTACTCTCATATATATGTGTATACAAAATGTGGAAGCATACACAATGTAGGTCAATTGTTTAACAAAATTCCTCAAAGAGATGTGGTTTAAAAATGTAATTGGAAAGTGTAAAGAATTGTGTAGCTTAAAACGTGTCAAGAGGGGCTAAGGTTATAATGACAAACAAACAATGAATGTGGTCTTGTGGCATGCCATGATTGTAAGATAGGGTCAAAATGGAAGCATGGACACAGCATGTGAATTTTTTGACAATAATGTTTTGGTATACATGTATGCAAAATGTCATACTTTAACAAGCTAGTGAGACCCCATTTCTATGAGGCACTTTTTAAAATTTCCCCTACCTTGTCAACCCTACCACATTGACAATCTAGTGAGACCCCATTTCTATGAAACTTTTTTTCAAAATTGTCCCTACCTTGTCAACCCTACCGCATTGGCAAGCTAGTGAGCTCCCATTTCTATGAGGCATTTTTTCAAACTGCCCCTTCCTTGTCAACCCCCCCTCTCTCTCTCTCTCTCACACACACACACACACACACAATCACTCCTATCTCTCTCACCTATACCCTCTATCTCTCTCCCACTCCCCCTCTCTCTCTCCCTCTCTCTCAAGTTTCTCACTCACTCACTTCTTCTATCTCCCTCCCCCCTTCTCTCTCTCTCTCTCTCTCTCTCTCTCTCTCTCTC
>VDFB02281492.1:546684551-546696006 GCA_007258455.2 Sequoia sempervirens
CCTTCCGCATGGGGCCAAGGGTCAAGTTGTCTTAGTTTGGAGGCTACACGCTCTTGGGCTTAGCTGGGATAACTTTGGGTGGACTTATCATGTTTCTCATCCAATTCCTTTTATGATTAAACTTGCATTATGCAATATGGATATGGTGTTGTTTAATAGTTATGTATTTACATGGTTCAAATATTTATATATGTTTGATCATATGAATTATATTCCAATATTATCTAACATGATTACAGGAACTAAACCAAGATTTATCATACTTAAAGCATTTAATTAGAAACTTATAACCCTAACTAAATTGAAACTTGTGATTCTAGGGCAAGATTTAGGGAAATCCCAAAAAGGGACATTAAACAAAAACACCACCTACTTAAATTATAAAATATTTTATTCTTTATCTATTTTGAAAATACTTCCCACAAAATTACAATCAAGATGGCAAAAAAAAGCACAAGTTCAAGATGGAAGGAAAACTATAGCTATATAGACTGAAGAATGCACAGGTCATAAGATTTCTTTGTTATCTAGAAATATGTTGCTTAATGAACATGTGCAAAAAGCACGACTTGTGCTTGACTCCTGAGTGCCCATAAGTTGCTAGGATCAAGATCAAGGAAAGGAGCAAAACTTTAGAAAATCAAAAAAGAAATTTAGACTACTCCATTCCCTTGTACTAATTAAGTACACATTAGCAGAGTCTCTTATTCGCAAGATAGAAAGGTTTGACCTGATATATAGGAAGAGGGGAAGAGCAGCTTACTCAATAGATAGATCAAGAGTTAGAACCCAAAGATGAGATTGACCTAGCTTACAAACAACTATTTTATAGGCTTCCCCTACTATAACTTAATAGGAAAGAGGGCACTAAAATCATATAAAATATAAGGCCTGTGTACTTGAGTAGATTTTTTTGGGTTTTTAGCCAAGTCTAAGTCGTGTGACATAGTTTACTTCTAAATTCATCCTCTTATTAGTCTCATATTGTTGTAGTGGCAAACACACAATTTGCAAACTCTGAGAAACCATCCAAAATTAGAATTCATATCCATCCTCAAACTCTTAAATATGACAAAATGAATCGACACTCTACCAACCTGGAAGGTATTGCAATTTAGCAATTAGAGAGACTCATCGTTAGAGGATTATGTATCCTCAAAGTATGTCTAGTGAAATAAAGAAAAGTACTAGAATGCATTCCCAAACATGGGTTTGAGATGTCATGCCCATAACTTTACAACCAAAATATAGTTAAGGACATGACAAAAATATCAAATTTTAATCACAAACACATGACTAACTCACAAAAGTTTGCTTCCAAATAGTTACAGGAAAATAGGCCCTCAGGGCCAAACCTATGTCTTGGGGGCTTATCTTTGATGGCCTTGCCTATGTGACACGCAGAGGCTTTGTAGTTAGAATACTTGAACTTAAATTAGCACATACTTTGATGGACAAAATTTGTAGACATGCAAATAATCCTAATCAACATTATGCATCTAAATCTGATCAATTAACAATCAATTCTTCTATTAATCAAATAAAGCAATTTATTGGATTAATTCACTAATGTTTATCATGTCTAATTAAATAAATCAATTTATTTAATCAAAACCCTAAATTCCTCTCATCTGATTTAATAAATCAAATGTGACAATCTCCCAATCCCTTCAAATTAATTAATTAACTCCTAATCATCATTACCCATCCTCTAGCTTTTGAATCAACCTTGGTCAAACTCAACCCCTGATTAACCAACCAACTTGCACATGAAAACAATTCTTTTAATTAACTAATTACCCTATTTTCCCTCACAAAAGCATATGCTTTGGGAATATTCTTCCAATAACTCCACTTATTTGACTTTCTTACCCAAACATTAACTCTTCTTAACTCCTCAACCATATGCACACCCATCTTACATCCTCACCCACATCCTCTTCTACACTCCCCAAACACATGCATTAATCTTTATCCTCTTTAACTATGCACATTCCACCAAAAATGTGCTCCACCTTCATCCACAAACTTCTGTGACAAAAAAGCCTGACCTTGGTCTCCCTCCTCTAGTCCTCCAATATTAATTCTCTCATTCTTCAACCCTTCAACCCTATTTATAGAGGGCTTCTCTATGAAGAAATCATCCACAATCTCAAACATTTCCACTATTGATACATTCATCTTGCATTTCATCACTCTTCATCTTTGCATCTTCATCACATCTTGGAGGCTTGTTCATTATCATTTAGCTTATCAAGGTGGTTGGAAAGGGCATCCTTTCCACATCAAAGGAGCACCACTCCCACTATGGGATAGGTTTACACACATGCTTTTATATGCTTTCAATTGATTTCTTTGGTATTTCATTATTTTGTTTGCATATCTAGTATGTTTAAATATCTCATAGGGATGCTCGATTTGGTTTGCATTTGTTTTTGAGCAAAGTACAAAAAAAGTATCGACATTTTGGCACCCATCATGGGGCATCGATTCATGTATTCGGTAGGAATGAATCTTGGTTTCTGTCTTTGATCATGAGCTTTTTTTTATAGCATACCTTTTTTGAATTCAATCTGTAACATTTTTATTTACTACAAAGTTATTGTTTAGCTAATTTCTTCAATATTCACCTAATCATCAGCTGATACTTTTCAGCCAATATTTGTTGAATAAAGGTTTTACATTTTCTATGAAAGCAACTATTATTTCTTATGTTTCAGGTCAGCTTCTTTATTAGAATGTATTCTACGTCCCAAATATCATTGAGCTTTTTATATCCAGGTAGATGGCTTTAATGTGAACCAAATGAACATCACATTTTATTGTCTTATTGAGAAAATATATGATAATCAATGATTTAATTTGAAACTCGACCAAGTGTAGAGAAAAATGTTCCTTATATAGGAAACCTTTGAAGAGTAGTGCAAAACCGAGGAACTACATTCTACGAGCTAAATCTTTTTACTGCTTCTATGTCACAAAATAGGTTGAATAACTTTTCTTAGCATTGAAATCATTGTTGTTTAAGGAAAGCATCTAGAACAATTTCAAGTCATCACAGCTTAGTGTCTACAGATGTTCTGATGTGTACTCTTGTTGCATCTAATACTTATCTTCTCACATCTAAGCTTCAAATACAAAGAACTAAAATAGTGACCTTGATCATAAATGGGTTTTCCATATCACTAAAAATCTCGTGACCATGCTAACGATATAAATATTATTAGGATTTTGAAAGGCATTTTAGTGCCCTGTTCATTATGTGCATCATAGAGGTTATTTTATTCAACGATTGCTCTTCACATTGATTCTGCACTTGAAACTCGGCTAATAGAAGTGCTCAATTGAAGGACGAAGTTGTATATTGTTACTCGAGGGAAGAGAAAATATAAAAATTTGCGAGGGGGGAAGAGCTCATTGGAAGGGAAAGTGAAGCCGATCAAAGATCATTTAAGCCTGGTGAAATCTGCCCTTTTTCGTTTGCTAATAAAGTGTGAAGAATCGATATTCCATAAAGCAAAGTTAAAAGTGTAGCCATATTTTGCTCTTTTGCTATTTTCACTGAGCTACAAGATTTCACCAAAATGTCATTTATCGTATGTTTCTTTAAATTTACTAGCTAGATTGCAATTTAGTGGCTGTTGTAAACATTTGACGATCTACAAACAAGTTTTTTCAATCTTATTTCATCATTTATGTAAATTTTTTTCCCTAATTTGGGTATATGTGATATTGTCCATAGTTAGTGAAAGCTGGGAGACTATCGAACTTTTTATGTGATATTCAAATGCAAGAAAACCAATAGAACTATGCAAGGAACTCCCAATCAATCACCTGGGATCTGACTTTACTGCTCCAATAACATCTGATGTAATTTTTGATGGTGCAGGTACTCGTACTCTTAGTGTGTAAAGCAAATCTTTAAGAAAATCAGGAAGGTATGATGTCATCGATAGATTAAACAACCATAGATCAAAAATTGGCAGCTGGAGGATACAAAATCAATGAATACATAATTAATGCATTGAAGGCTACGGTGTCGTGCTCATTGTGCTTTGCATTTAGCTCCACTATGCATTCTACATTTATGCCACATTATTGCTTTTGACAGTGATATCATTGCATTTGGCAGTGGTGTTATTGCATTTGGCAAAGATCGGTACATTATAAACTTCGCATTTGAAAGTGGCTTGCTTGTGTTTTGTGGCTCTTCAACTATCTTGAACAGAAGAGACTAAATTTACTCACTGCTTTTTCTCAAAATATAAGTATGTCAATGTTATCTATCATGAAACCTATTACTGCTAGTCTTGATTACCGTAAAACATTCACCGCTATTGGTTGTTTCGTTCCCAAGTTTATTCAAGGAAATTTTGTTGGCGTAGATTTGAATCGCTATCATTGAATGCCGCCTGTGGTCATTGCATTATATTTGTGTGTATTGCATTCCATTTTATATTCTTACATTCTACCAAAGATTCTAATCACTCTAAAGGTCTTGTAATTCTCAATTTCCATGGGCAACAGAGGTATCTAAGCTACATTCTTTCAATTTTACATTATTACTGAAAGCGTAATCAACTAGCTAATGGTTTCTTTGTTTCTTGTAAGAAATAATTTATAAAGTACCACAGATTCAAATCCATAATTTTAGAGTTGTGGCCTCAAGTCTCATTACCATGTTTCACCTCGATCACTTCCAATTTTAAGGGCCCCTTTACTCTGGTTATCTTCAGATTGTGTACCTGTTGTCTCTCCCATTATACATCTACTCTTTGCAAGTTGAGGGAAAGCGGCAAGTTTCAATTACTTTCGATTTAAATTTTGATCCTCCCAACGTCATTAATGAGGGAAAATTGAGCATTTAAAACCTATTGCAAGTTGAAGCTTTTTTTTGGAGAGGGCTGATATTGAAGATCAATTAAAATTTATATATGTCATGATTACAAATCTTCTACCTGTTTACATATTTATCATGTCTTGATTTATGCATTAAAACTAAAGGATTCACATGTATTTAGTTTTTTTTTTCAAGATACAATCATCACATCATACATGTAGGTATCTAATGCACTTAACGGCTCATTTTTTATTTCATAAAGTCAAATTTTGCTTCTAGTTTTACAGGGTGTGGTATTCGAAGGTCAGAAGTAGTGTATTGTCTTTTATTTTCTTGGATAAAGGTTTCTTTTACTTTCATTAATTTTGAACTTATGTTTAACATATTAGTGTATAAGAGATTTGGTGGTTATCTTATTTCTAATAATTTTTTAATGTTTGCAGGTTTGCATCAAGAAACAATGGTGGTCTCTTTCACATGAGAATCAAATAACAAGCATATTTGAGTTGAAGAAAGTGGGCATTGGAACTGAAGCATTTTTTAATGCTTATTGTAATGGTCTAGAGCATCCATTTGCTACTTTTACTTTTGTTTTAGGCCAACTAGGATCAATTTGGGCTTAAAATCAATCTCATTGTTTTGATTTTTTTCAAAGTTTGGACTAAAATTGAACATTAGAAACCTACTAGACTTTAATTTTGGGCTAAAAATGAACAAGAAAAACCCACACTTAGTTTGGTGCTTTAAAATGAATTCATCATTTCTTTGAGGATAAAATGAACAAGTGCTTGAATTGTGTGATCTTGTCTATAGTGCATCTTGAGTGTGTATCCTCTCCCCTTGCGCTTCGTTTGATCTTGGGTGCAAGAGAAATACTCAAAGTGTATTTTATTTCTTTGAGTCACAATTAAGAGAGGGCTTACTATGAGACACACCCTGCAACAGGAAACTCATAAGCAATTTCTTGAAGCACGTTTACCAACAGGCTATATTAAAGGTTGGGAAATCATGAGAAAGTACCTTTTATCCTAGACTGTATAACATAATACACCTAGTACCATGCCTTAAGTGGAACAAGAATGTAGTGCTGTTCTCAAGTGGTAAATCGGGTGCATATACTAGGTGTTATTGGTTTGTTACTAAGAGCCAAAATTGTTTCTTACTTTACTAGAATCCTTAATACTTTTGATGCAAGAACGTCATTCTCAAGTCGCCCCCACATTTGTACCTTTTCATTCAAAGTAGAAACGAAAAATCCTAAGGTCTCCTGGGTCTGATGATTTTGAGATTTGGTTGTCCCTGAAGTGTGTGCCGTGGAGGGGGAGTCAATGTCGCTTGAATCTCTAACTGTTCACTTTGTCTTAGTGTTTGGAGAAATCCAAGTCGGGACTCAACAAGTATGGCCATTTCTAACCTAAGATTGTGCAATTTGTGAGTTAGTCAAAACATTACTTAAATCTCAAACTTTGAAACAAACATTAAACAAATCATCAAAATTTCAAACCCTTTGGAAAGAGTGAATATCTTTGAAGGGTCCAATTATTATTGCTTGTCCCTAGGGATTTTATCCTTACAGGCTTCTAAATATTTGCGCTCACATCTCAATTTATTCTCTCCAAAGTCAATCTAGGGAAACTATGGCCTTGACTCTTTGATTTTCACATAATGGACCTTGTGGAATGAAAAAGAGCTAAGACATAGACATTTAGTTTTAAATTTAAACAAGATGTGTTAATGTGGTAAAAAGAATCCATTTAATCAAGATAAAAGAAATTGAGCCCCACATATGTGTTTGTTCTCATGATTTCTTGAAAGGTCAAGATTCCAAAGCAAAAGTATTTATGCAAAAACTTCAAGTTTAGGTGTCATACTAAAAAATCCATGAAAAGATACATTAGGAAGTGCAACCTAAATCAATACACCAAGATAAGCAAGAAGGTAACAAGGTTTTATAGGCTTATTTCGCTTAACAATCTGGATATGTATGCTCAATATGAACCACTTCTTGGATCATATGGACCAAATTATTTTTGAAACACTTTAGATGTTTGGCATGTTCTTCAACACCTTGGTCTTGTAAACAAAGTCTTTCTAGGTTTTTCTAAGATAAAACCAACACTTCCATTTGTCGCAACATTTGTAAAACCCATCTCACAAACAACTTTTGGAACTTTGGAAATATATTCTATGCTAGCCTTTTGGTAAATCCTTGAATAAAAATCAAAACCATATTGTTTGACTCCTTTCTCACACATTTAGTTAAATTATCACCCCTTTGGACAAGTTTACCCCAGGATAGCATCTAACATCTTGAGATCTACAAATCCATTATCTAAATCAAAACCAAATAAAAATAAAAATTCCTAAGGTCTAGTATTCATCCAAAGTAAAAAGTTCAAACATCCACACCATTCACCCCCCATTTATCACATCATCATCATTTGATCCTTGAAAACATCCTATATTTTCTTTTTTGTACCTAAAGTTTAGATCAACCTATGGGGTTAGAGGTTTACCTCCCATATTTCTAAAAGTTGATTTGAAATTTATGGTCCAAACAAGGTCACAACACAAGAAGATCATGGAGCAAAACAAAGAAACAACATCAAGTGATTTAAGTCAAACAAAAACATAATTCAACCCTAGGATATCCATCAGAATTCCACTTAATCCCCCTCAAATACCACAAAATCTTGAAGAGGGAGGTTTCCAAGTGGAGGATGTCACCAAAAGATTCCAAGGGATTTCCAAAGATGAAATATTGGAACTAGTTCAAAATATTGAAACACACAAGATTGTCAACACAATCATGAGACTCAATCCCACACAACACATGTTGGCATTAGCAAAGTAAGGGGCTAAAATCCCTTTTGATTTTGATGTGAGTACTATTATTGAACAATATTTTTGGAACATGCCTCAAACATCATTCATGCCTTCATTCCCAAACATCATCCAACCCATCATTCAACCACCATCATCTCATGCCCCAAGCCAACCAATGATCACCAAGGGAAGTTCACTACTCTAAGCCCTTCAAGGGAATCCACTTGTCAACAACCAAAATTTGGAAGCAAACATGATCTTGGGTATGCCTAGCACCATCCCACAAGACCCTAAACATCCATATGTACCACTCAATTTCAATGATACAAACAACCCCTCCACCTTTTTCTTAACACCGACATACCTTCTAGATACACAAAGCTCTCTTCCCAATGTATCACAAGGAAAAGTTGACTTATTTGGACAAGTGAGTACTTTTAATGCGTCATCCTCACTTTTTCAAGGGGACACACCACCAATCTTCCCATCATTCCCATTATTACCATCATCATCCACACCCAATCAAGGTGTAGGGAAAACCCCTTCACTAAACACAACAATCCAAAACCAAGCAAATCAAATCACCACATCTATCATACCAAATCCTTCGAACATACCACCAATATCACAACACCAGGTGGCAGCAATCCAAATCTCCCAACCAATAATCACATCATCTACAACACCCCAAAAGTCTCAAAATCTAGTCTCATAGGGACTAAGCATATCAACTATCAATCTGAACCCACCATCTACCACTCAACCCCTCATCATCACTCAAGAAACACCTCAACAACCATCTATCACATCATCTCACACCATCCCACAAAATCCACCACCTCCACCTCTGAATCCAAATACAACAAATCAATATAGTATTACATTACAAGTAGCCCAACAAGCATACCAAAAGGAAATTCAACAATTCCAAGCTCAACAAGCTATACAACAGGCATAGGCACAACAAGCCTCACAATAAGCACAATAGGTTGCCCAAGCACAGGCACAATATTTACTGCAACAACAACAAGCCACACAAGTCACTCAAGTTGTGAAACAAGTCGCACAACAAACTCAAGCACAAGCCACAGAAGCTCAAGCACAACTCAAGCACAAGATTTGCTATAGAAAAAATAACAAGTGAGAGCACAAGCATTAAAAAAATATGCCTATTAGCAAGCCTTGCAACAACACCAAGTGTAATAACAAGCATCCCAACAACAAGCATTGTTGGCGCAACAACAACAACAAGAAGCCCAACAACAATAACATACACTATTGGTGAAACAACAAAGTCTTTAAACCTAGGTGCAACCAAATACTTCATACTTTAATGCAGAAGGAATAGGTGCCACTTCGTCATTCATCCAAAAGAAAATATCATTTCCACTTAAGCACCCATCAACCCTGTAGCTGCATCCTCAAACATGCATTCCACTGCACTGGATTTTAAGAATGATTTATCCACAAAGAAGTTAAGTTATCTGAAAAATATAAGACGCTGTCCAGGGGGCCAATAGAAATCCTTACACGAGATTTGTAGCTCCTATCCATTTTCCAGTAGAAGCATTGCATTGGATTGACTTCCACTAGAGCTTTGAAATGCAAAATTCAATAAATGGGAGCGAAATCCACGAAGATCACATTAGGGGGAATTCCATTTTCTTTATGTAAGAGTCATATATGACGTTCTTATCTAATGTGTCTTCCCTCGAGAGCTTGGATGGTCTAGCAATGAAGTAGTTCTCACATCTCCCCTAGCATTAAAAGTTCCAGAAATCCTTGGACTTGTTCATGAGAATAATTCACATTTAGCAGGGTGTAGAGTGATTTAAAATTATTAAGTCTAAAAACAAGACAAAGGAGAAAATTTTAACATTCTTGTGAAGTGGTGATCCAAAGGGAGTGGCAAAACAAATGAGTCTATACTAGAGCAACAAATTAGGACTATCATCTCCAACTATAGGGGACATACGCCCTTTCATTTGAAAGTACAATGCGCAACATATGAACAATTAATCCCCAAGGCACTCAACATTGAAAGAGCCCTTATAGCACAAGGGGGCATGCCCATATACCAAGACAATCGACCATCAAAAAGTTAAAATAACAAACCTCACACGTGGACCAAGAATAAAAATCTTACCAATGATGGTGTTGTTGATGCTAAAGTTGTTATCAGTGCCCCAAGGAAAAAAACACAAACATACCCAAAAAACACTCATCAAATCAACACACAACAAGCCATTCATCATAATGCCCCATCACAACAAAATTCTAAAAATCAAATAATCAACAACATCAATGCTCAAGGGGGATCACCCCCAAAGAACAAATACCCCTCAAAATGAAAATATACACCACTTGGGGAACCAATCGAATATGTCATGCAATAACTGGTAAAAGCGAATATCATCAAACTCCCTATTTACAAAAGATTACCAAGAGCCTCAAGTTAAACCACCATGGTATAATGAGAAGAACCTTTGTGACTTTCAAAAAAGAAAGGGACACATGACAACTAGCTGTATGAGACTCAAAAATCTGATCTAAGATCTCATTGTTGATAATGTTATAACCATTGAACCACCAACAAGGAATCAAGATCTCAAAACATACACAAATCCCATGCTGGATCACAATAAAGGAACCAACAATGGTAAAGGAAAAAGTCACCACAATGTGAACCATATCTATGATCATGTTGTCACATCCTTGGATGAATGGGTAACACTTGTCAATATAAAAAGACCTAGAACCAAGTGTGGAGTCACCACACGTAGCAGTAGAATTTCTATCCTAGGACCTTGACCACCACCCAAAGCACCAACCGCCAATCCAAAATCAAACCCTAGTGGTTACAACATCCTGGAGCAACTGAAAAAGATCCCCGCCCATATCTCCATCATGGAGTTGCTGAAAATATCACCTGCACATAGGGATATCCTAGAGAAGGCATTGGCCACATCTTCTGTTCCCACAAACCTTGATGCTGACCAATTTCAAGCTATGGTCAAACATATCACTACACCGCATCTCCTCACATTATCTGAGCATGATCTCCCAACCCAACCATCTCATAACCATGCACTCCATCTTGAAGTCCTAGTCCACAAGAACAAATTCAAACGAGTCTTGGTGGATGGAGGTGTGGGTTTGAATATTTGTACACTATAGCTAATAAAGAATCTAGGATTCTCAAAAGATGTCATCAAAAAGGACAAAGGTATCACCATAAAGGCTTATGATGATCAAGAAAGGGTGTCTCAAGGCACCATTCATCTCCCTATCCAAGTAGGTCCAACAATCATGGAGACCACTTTCTAGGTCCTTGACCTTGAACTCCCCTATAATATTCTCCTAGGGCACCCATGGATCCATGGAATGCAAGCTATCTCATCCACATTCCATCAATGTGTCAAATTCCCTTATCAAAACCAGGAAGTCATGATCCATGGCGACCCCGAATTGTTCTATTATTGAAAAAATATGGAGACCAAGTATTACAAGATTCCCCAAGTTCAAAAAAATGATGGAACCACATCCCCTTATGTAGAACCATCCACGTTAGCCTCCAATTTTGAGACAAAGACACCTACCATTCAAAACATCCCAAATGTTAAGGTTGTAATCCAAGATAATGGGTGTGGGGACTATAAAATGAAAAAGAGTGCCTTTGTGGTAGGAGAGTTACCTCAATCTCCTAGATCTCATGGGAAACCACAGCTAATTGATATAAAGCCTCATACCTTCAAAGCAGAACCTACAACCTTCAAAAAATGGGGAGAC
>VDFB02281492.1:546696106-546715256 GCA_007258455.2 Sequoia sempervirens
CAGGAGCACCTTGTGCATCAAATGCTTTTCAAATTTGTAAAATGTTAAATGTTCAAAATTGCATTGTAAAGGTCATGAGGTCATGAGTCAATCACAAATGTAATGGAAAAAATGATGTAAAAAGTATTATTTGAATGTATTTAAGGTCATGGGTAAGTTCTAGGGGGTCAAAGTGGAAAAACAATGTAAAACTTGCAATAATGCAATGTTGTCAAGTTACTAAATTGATCAAAATAGGAAGATTAAGAGTTAAAGAGGTAGTTGAACCGATGGAGGAAGTTGGTAAGTCAGTTGCAAGGAGGGAAAAGTTATAAAAATCATGCAAAGGTCGAGCAAAAGGATTCTATTGTATTCTTGAAGAGTTAGAGCAATAAAAAGTTCCCTGTTTTAGTTTTTTTCTATTTTTTTTCCATCGTTTTTCACTGTTCCCGTGCTTGTTACAGCTTGGTAATTAATTGTAAGGACTTTCAATTGACATGGTTGGAAAGAGGGCAGAGTCTACTTTATTTTTGTGGTGATTTGACTTGTTTTTGTTAAATATTAAGAAAGTTACATTAGTTTTAGTGAAAGAGGGTTTGAAATTTCTGAATCTTGAGTTTTGAGAGTCTAACAAGGTTTTCATCACTACTCCACCAATGTAGGTCAAGTAGATTGGTGGAGTAGGTTAAAGATATGATATTAGATATGTTTTTATGATTATATGTTCAGGGGAAAGAAGGAATAACATGGTGGAGTTGCTGCTCCAGGCTAAAATCTAAGTTTTCCTCTTCAAGAATGGAGATTTCAAGTAGGGTGTTGAAGAAATAACGTGTGCATGGGTAAGAATATGCCTCTAAAGGATTTTGTAGAAAAAATAAGACATGTTCCAACTGATGGTCAAATATTTGGAGGTTTGTAAGTGAGTTATACGTAAAACCCTCACTTGTTTTTGGTCTTTTCACCCTTAAACAAGGGTTTTGTGGATCAGCGTGTTTCTATGGTTTATAGTCCTTAAAAATGGTGAAAACAAAAGTTTTGTGATGTGTCTAATGACTGTTTTGTGGTTTTGAGTATTTTGGGAGTGATTGGAAGGGGTCTCCTTTGTAAATCAGGCCTCTTTTTGTAGCCTTTGATAGTGTACAATCTGAAATCTGATGATTTTCTTTATGGGAAAAGTCTGAGAACTTTGACATGTTGTGATGTGATGGAAGGTGTCCCTAAATATGCATTGAGTTGGTGATAGTAATGTAATTACCCATTTTAATGTTTGACAGACCTATTAGAGGAATAAGGCATTGTCTGATCCAAAACAGAGATGTTTGCTTAAAACAATGAAAAGAATGATATTAAATGCTTGTTTACTGATATTATGGCTAAGGGTCTATGAGTCTGGTTGGTTATTTTGTTGGGTGGAGCAGGAATACTCTATGAACAATTGAACAATGATACAAAAGGTGCAAGGTCTGATAGAATAGAGTTTGGGTGTAAATTCCTGGTTTGTTTCAGCATAATAATGATGTTTACCATGATTTAGTTGTCTGACAGAAAGTAAGAAGGAATGCTTGTTGATATCTTGCCTTGGAGAGTGAGAGGTAAAGAGGAATGAATATTAGAATGTTGAATGGTTCAGTGATTATGATCAAGTTGCTGCTTTGAAGTTTTTGTGTCTGATAAACATAAAGATTGCTGATTACTGATGGCTACCTTATGAATGGTTTAGGAAAATAAAGGATGTTGTTAAGTGGGTAGATGAAATTGAATTTTGATAAATAATTCCTATAGTTTTATATTTGATCTTCTGCTGATTCGATTTGGGATTGAAATCCCTTGAAGAAGTATGGTGTTGTTGGTGTTTGTTAGGATGCTCTGCATCATCATCAACTTGATTAAGCCCAAGAAATCATACTTCAAAGTCAAGAGAATGTGGTTCAGGTGCCCAAAACTGTTGGGTTTGCTGGAAAATTGGTGGCGGGGATCTCCTAAGGAAATAGGATCAAAAAGCTATGTTTTCTTTAAGAGATTGTCTTATATCAAACTTAAACTAAAGGAGTGGAATAGGAAGAATTTTAAAGACATTTTCTTGGAGGAAAAAGCAATCGAGGAGGAGTTAGTAACCTTAAATGAGAAAATTATTTTTTTCTGGGATGAACCAGGAGGATTACGACAAGGAGAAGTCCTTAAAAGGTAGGCAGGATGAAGTGGCAGGCATAATTGAGGACTACTGGAAGGTGAGGGCGAGGGAGGCCTCGGCCGGAAGCTGATGATAATACAAATTTTTTTCACAACTCGGTTAAAGCCAAACAGGCTTTTAATAGAATCAACAAAATTCAAGATGCTCATGGTGTGTCCCTCAGTACTTAGGAGGACATTGAGGGGGAAGCGGTGAGATTCTTCTCCACTCTGTTGGCTACGGATGATGGTGTTGATTGGCACTTCCCTGGGGTGATGGACAATGTGAAGAAACTTGTTTCTAGGGAGGATAATGAGTGTTTAATGGCCCCCTTCTCTTTGGAGGAGGTTAGGAAAGCAACTTTTGGGATGCACCCGGATAAGGCGCCTGGCCCAAACAACTTCACCACTTTCTTTTTCCAGCCGTGTTGGAGCTTCATTGGACATGATGTTTGGGAGTTGGTTGAGGAGTTCATAATCAAAAATAAATTCATAAAAGACTTGAATAATATGGCGATTGCTCTCATTGCCAAGAAGGATGATTGTGCAACCTTTTCTGACTTCTGCCCTATCTCACTTTGCAACACTTCCTACAAAATCCTATCGAAGGCTATGGCTAATAGACTAAAGCTTATTCTACCTAAGATCATCTCCCCCGAGCAAAAAAAGTTTACTCCTGGAAGGGATATCACAAATAGCATTTTACTGGCCAATGAAATCATCCATTCGATCAAGGATGCAAATCTTAAAGGTATGTTAGTGAAACTTGACATTAAAAAAGCATATGACACTGTAAGATGGTGGTTTCTGTGCTGCATTATGAGTAAGATGGGCTTTTGTGTTGAGTGGATTGAAAGAGTGTTCACCTGCATTTCTTTAGTGCAGTTCTCCATCTCTATGAATGGGAACCTGTATGGCTTTTTTCAAACTTCTAGAGGATTGTGTCAAGGGGACCCCCTATCGCCCTTCTTATACATTGTCATGGCTGAAGCGCTTGGTGGTCTCATCAAAGATAGAACTAGGCTCGGCTTATGGAAAGGTATTCGTGTTTGCAAAGATCTTGACCTCTTCACTCATTGTCAGTTCGCTGACGATACTGCCTTGTGGGGGGAGGCCACCATGAATGAAGTTGATGCGATTAAAGAAACTCTAGACACCTATGGGTGCTGCTCGGGGTAGCTCATTAATAAAGAAAAGACCAAAATTTACTTCTTCAATACAAAGAAGGCATGTCAAAGGAGGATTATCAACTGTTTGGGATTTTTTGTGGATTCCTTTCCTTCTAAGTATCTGGGCACTCCCCTGTTCCTCGGCGCTATGCGCTCGTCATTATGGGTTGATTGCACAGAGATATGTAGGAATAGAGCCTCTTCGTGGGTGGGTAGATGGCTTAACTTGGCTAGGCGTATCACTATGTTGAACGTTGTTTTATGTGCGTTACCTTTATTTGGTATGTCCTACATGAAGCTCACATCAAAGTCTTGCACTTCTTTGGAAAGCATCTTCAAAAAATTCATTTGGGAAGGCGCGAACGAGATGAGCAAGGTACCTCTCATTAAATGGGATCGGGTGTGTGGGGGAGTCGATGAAGGGGGGGCGGGCATCAAAGATATCCGAATGGTGAATTTGGCTTTTGGTGCCAAATTGGTGTGGAAGATGTTATATTCCCCGAATCGACCTTGGTGCAAATTAATGCAACTGAAATATATGGATTCCCCTGACCACAAATGGGTGATCTCCATCGCTAATCCCCCTTTTGGCTTGGCAACTTGGAAAAATTTTCATGTGTGAAAGTTGTAGTATTATCAGTAATCATGTAACATGGAGTATTAACAATCGCAAGGTTGCCAACTTCTGGGCTGATTCGTGGGAGGGTCATCCTCCGCTATGTGAGGTTGAGGAATTGAGCGATATTAGAAGGCTCCTTTCTGCTCATCTTGGCCACAGAGTGTTCAATTATTGCAAAAGGGTGGAGGTCGATGGTTTGGTGTGTTGGGATTGGATTGATATAGAAAACTTAGATGTCGATGATGTGCAGAAAAACTTATTCAAAAACCTTATGGAAGAGCGCAAAGTCACAATCAATGGCCAAGAGGATACGTTAGTTTGGTGTGGTGCGAAGACAGGAAAATACTCTGTTAAGCTTGGCTATCTGATCCAACGAGTGGAAAGAAGTGAGGAGGGGTGGCACAAGGACTTATGTTGGGGTAACAATGTGCTACCCAAAGCTAGAGGGCCTTCCTCTGGGTGGCGCTACATGAAAGAGCTCTAACGGATGATAGGCTCAAGAAGATTGGAATCGAGGGACCTTCATGGTGCATTATGTGTAAAAACGTGGAGGAAACTATGGATCACCTTCTATATAGCTGCCCTATGGTGTCCGATTTTTGGGATTGGCTTTGTGATAGGATTGGCTGGTATGGGGCTAGGAACGAAAGGATGAAGGACTTCTTGGTGAGCTGGCCATCTCTGCATAGGAAATGTTTATGGGGAAAAATTTGGGTTTGTGCGCCGTCGATGGTGGCGTGGCACCTTTGGAAGGAGCACAACAGGCATATATTTAAAGGAATGGAGTTAAGCATCAACCAACTCTTGGCCAATATTGAAACTGCATTGATAGAAACTATCAACACTAAAGCAAGAGGCAGGCAAAAGGCAATTTACATTAGGTGGAATGAGTTGATGAGTAAGCAGTGGGGAGGCCTAAAGGCCCCCATGGGATTTGGTTTGAAGGATGCGGCAAGTCAGAATATGAGCAGGAAGCATGCTAGATGGATGACTCCTCCAAGCGGGAGACTGAAACTGAACTTTGATGGTGCTGCTAGGGGCAATCTTGGACGGGCTGGCATTGGGTGCCTGCTAAGAGATGATAAAGGGAAGGTGGTTAGGGTGTTTGCTAAAGTTTTTGGATCGGCTACAAATAATGAAGCCGAGTTTTTAGCTTTAATCAGGGGTTTGGAGGAGTGTGTTAAAAGAGGCCAACTCTACATAGATATTGAAGGTGATTCAATGATTTGTATCAATGGGATACAAAATAAGAAATGTGTGAATTGGAAATTGGAAAGGTTGATGTCTCAGGCGTGGTTGTGGTTGGAGAAAATGAATTTCACCATAAATCATGTTTACAGAGAGGAAAATGGGGCTACTGATTGGTTGGCTAACTTTGGTGTAGACGGCAAGGGTTTGCTGCTTGAACCTCCCGGGGTTGAACAGTATATGGACTTTACTAATGTGATCAGTAAGGATTTTGTGGCTGCTGTTGGTGGAGTGGGGGGCTAAGTTGTTTGGTTTTATTATTTCAATATGTTATTTATTTTCCTTGACATTTGGGCTATATGCCCAGGGAGGAACGATTGTCATTTTTGCTTTAATCAATAAAAAATGGGAGCCACCCCCTCTGGTGGAGCTTACCAAAAATAATAATAATAATAATAATAATAATAATTAGTGTTTATTAGAGGGATTATTCTAATGTATCCAATGTATGCATTCACCTAGAAGAAAGGACCACCTCCAAGCATATACCATCAAACACCATGATATGAAAGACCATGATATTGTTATAGAAATATACTACAAGGAGCATGAAAAATGAAAATAAATGAACAAACAAGAAATAAGAGATCATATACAATAATTCAAAGGAAAACATGATCTTAGTCATATTTATGCTAAAAATTGATTGATTGATTGATGATGAAATGAGACACATCCAAAAAATAATGTGGGAATAGGGAAATACATATCTAGATGGTGATAATGTGAATAAAATGTATCAAGGTTTGTATCCAAATTTGGAAAAAAAAACCAATCGATATTTTGGATGATGCACTATATTTTATAGCTAAATTGCATGAATTGGGATTAATACATTTGGATGAGCTAATTTTGTGAATGGTTAGATTGTGGAGGGATGTTTGGATATTTGGATTAGATTGGAGGCTTGAAATTGATGACATGGGAGAACCAAGTCTAATATGGGAGAATGATTAGGTGGTGGATAGGAGACATGAGGATAGTTGAATGAAATATTTAGGATATGATATGTAAGGACAATGTAACATAGTAATACTATGTTTTCTCTATGATATAAAGTTTGATAGTGTAATACAATAAATTCCATGATATTACATAGTTTGTGACCAAAGGATGAACATGTCAAGAGTTTGTTAAAGCATTTTTTAAGTTTGTGCCCTAGTCCAAGTTATCAAGATCAAGGTGGGTAGGGATGATGGATGGAAATAATGTGGGATTAGCAAATGACAACGTCATGACAAAAAGGTATGATAAATGTGAGAACTTGCCCCAAAGTATAATGGTACACAAATATAATTGATCTTATGCATGAAACCTGTTTCCTAGGTTTTCATCATGGTACTCATCCAAAGTTCCATATAATGGTTTTCACTATTAGAAGAATTGTTTCTCTTTAATTATTTTATTTGTAGAACATTATGTTGGTTTGTCACATTTTTATCATGATGATTACCCCAAGACACCATAGAAGTGGTTTTAACCTTGAAGGTAAATTTTTCTTTACTATTATTTAATATTTTTTGTATTTTCAAATGAAATTAAACTTCAAATAATCATTAAATATTTTAGTCCATTTTATGATGTTGATGTAGATGTTGGTGTCATTACATGCTAATAGTGACTTGTATAGAGGAGTTGTCTTGTCAGGATCATGACACGTGTATACAACCCATGGATTTTATTGTGATCCTTGTTGACATAAGAGTTGGCCTTATCCAAATATGCACATTGAGATAGACTTCAATAAGAGCCCTTATAATAAAGTGTTTCTACTAGGTTGTGATATATATGGGAGGTAGTATTTTTTTTATTTTAAGTGATATGTTGGATTATTATGGGGGGTGGTAGATGTTGATGGATTATTTCGCATTTTGGATGTAATATTTTTTATTTTCCAAACTTGGGATGATGGATGATAGAGTTTAGATTTTAGATTGTGATTGTGTTTAGAACAAAAACTTGTTTATGAATTTCTATGGGGGATTGATTACCATTTTGAAGAAGGTTGACATTCTATATGTGAGATATTTTTTCTTGTGGCTCTATACTTTTATTAACTATTAGATTTGAATTCTTGGATTCACTTGGTCCAATTTTCTTTAGAATTTATTTTGACTTCATGTGTCCACTTTAATTTTTAGATTCATTATATTTTGAAATTTAAACTTTGATCTTTTTATTTGTAATACTTTTTTATTTTTTGGTCACAATTGGTGGGTTTAAGTAATCGGGAGTGATGTTTTATGCTGTTGCTAGGAGGAGTGTCAAAATAAACCTTATGGTAAGGAATATACACGACTTCTATTTGGATGCTTGCATTGGATGATATTACCCTAATATAATTGATGTACCACTAACATCATTAGACTTCTTAGTTGATGAATAGTTGAGACCTTGAAATTTGGGATTTATACAAAAGTATACTAGTTGTAAAATGCATTGTTCATGTAAGCCTAATCCCTTTCAATGGTATATTTTTTCAATGAGGTATTTTTTGGTTTAGAAGAAAGATGATAACCCATAATTGTGTTGTTGATCTAACCATCATGTTTTTAGTTTTATCATTAAAGTGATACACTAATTTGATAAAAGTAGATGATGCTAGTTTATATGATAATGTATATTTATCCTTGGTCATTCTTTTTGTCATTTGAAGATCATTTGAAATGCCAATGTAATACATAGTAGATTATTTATCAAAATATTTTATGTGATCCATGTGCCATTTATTTTATTATATATTTATCTAAGGAAGGCGATTGTCTCATCTTGGGAAATGAAGGTTGTTTGAATATAGATGGTATCGACTTTAATTTTGTGATCATGGATGGGATAGGAGTAGATGGGGGTGTAGTTCTCCTCATGCTATTCTCTTTTAGACTGATGATTATTCTATTAGGACATACATTATGACACCTTGTTGATGTTAGTTTTACTACTTTGATGATACTAGATGACATTTGATGACACTTTGAGGTTCTTGCTATTTTTTGAGTTATGCTTATGCTATGACAGTTTCATGGGCTTATAGGTTTATGTGGATTGAGTTAATTATGTGCATTATGAGGTTATCTGATCATGGTTACTATATGTTTATCTGGTGATTGTTTGATGTCTTTTACTATGTAACTATTGTTGTACAATGATGTGGTCACTAGTTTGACGTGTCTTGGTGAGAGGGATAGTGTTGCATTACTCATTCATGAGCAACCTATTACGTTGCGACTTCCTCTCATAGTGTGTCTAACTGTTTGATTATATATATGTTGTTCGAATGTTTTGTTTAATGCAAGTTGCAGGTACCAGACATCAACTCCACCTGAATTGTCAAGTCTAAGCGTGCCTTAAACCTAATGGAAATTTGTTGAAAATGGAGATAATGAAAGCTCCCCCACCCTTGCCATCATCCTCGATGAGGATGAGTATTTAGTTGGTCACCCCATTAGTCTTGTTTGTGTTCATAGTTAGTGTTGTTGTTTTGACCTTGTTATGCTTGGCGATTTATATGGTTATTTAGGTGTTAAATTAAATTGGCTTGATAAGGTTGTTTGATTAATTTGTTTGAATTAAATAGATTATTAAATAAATCATGTTGATAAATAGATATATATATATATGTGTGTGTTGAGTTTAATTAATTAAATTATTGAGTTATAGAGTATTTTTTTATAATTAAATAAAAATATATTCATTTTAATATTGAGTTTTAATAAATTAAAAGGTGGAAGATAATATAATATAAAATAAAATATTAAATGAAAGAAGATAATGGTTAATCAACTAAAGCAAGTAAAAACATGTAAAAAAATAGAAAAAGATCTATTCGAAGCACATGCGTGACTTCGAACAGAGTGCCATTTGGAAACTTGTTGTTTTGTGTGATTTTCATTTGATTTTTGTGTCTAGAAAACCTACAGCTTCTTTTTGGGAAAAATGATAATTATCTTTTGGGAGAATGGAGATCATCATGGATTTTTTTGTGGGGGGGGGTTTCAAACAGTGAACCTTGTCTGTAAGAATAATCTGTGGAATAATTGTATTAGGTTGTTTGTGTTCAAAATTGAAATTGGAAAAAATTATTGAAGTTAATCTACAATCCTGAAGACATGGGGTTGTTGCAGAAGCTTGAACTCGGCATCGAACTTTGTCCCAGCCTACATTGGATTCTGAGTTAGTTCATTTATGTTCTTTATTTCGATACTTGAACCTTGCTTCCATTCGATTGTGATATTGTTGCTTTGTGTATCTCCTCCTCTATGGTAATCATGTAATTACTGAATGTAGCTATATTGGTTCCTTTTTAATAAACTTGGTGTTTGATGATCATGTTGTGATATAATATCAAACCATATAAATTTTAGGTTTTGTCAATATGCCTATTTCCTTCGTGTATAGCCGATATGCCCATCCTTTTTGCGTTTGGAAGTCACAGTTTATGCTAGTGCTTTGTAAACTTGTCATTTCATGAGGTGCATCCTTATTTTCCAACCATTCATTGTTGCTTGAATCCACAGTTTGATGGAGTGCTTTTTCTTATTTGCATAGTTTATGGTTCTAGATTTTGTTGTTCTTTCATTGGAAGTCATGAAATTTGATGGCATTTTGGTCACCCATCCTTAGAATTCGATGAATTTCTACTGTAATTAGAATTTTGTTATTATTTTTATTCATTGTGTTTTTATGTGACAGTCATGACTCATAACACCATATCCTTGGCATTTGATTTGTTGGTTTCTTGATTCTTTTTCTTATCTTTCGACACAAATTTTGGTGTTTACTCTTTATGTTGAAATCTATAGAGATTCGATGGGAAGCCTTTGTATGTGGAAGCTCAACGATTATGAAAATTTGCTTGGCATTTGTTATTTATCTTTGAAGTATAGATGTCTAGTAATTCGATGAATAGAATTTGTTGTTTGTTTTAGGCAAGTTACAGAAAGACTAGAGTGAAGAGCATTGGATATAATCTTGCTTGTTATTGAATCTTATGCATTTAATGTTTGTTGAAACTCACAATATGTTGTAATCGAATTCATATAGTTTGTTGTTTTTGTCTCTATCAATTTTCTAGACTATGTTGCTTCTTTTTATCAATCGATACAAGTTTTATGTTTGGTGTTAGTTCCAAATCTTGCTATTGGCACATTTACTTGTATAAGTTGCTGCCTTAATTTATATGGTTTGATAATTATCAATTTAGAGTATATAGATATGTGAGTTCTGTACTCAAGGGTCACACCTTATACTGTTACATATATATACTTTTCTAAAATAGTTTATATTCATAAAATATGTGTATATTTATTTATGTGTGTGTATATATATATGGATATGGATGTATATATATATATATATACATGTGTAAAAATAAGTGTGTTTTATTTAAATGTTAGGGAAGAATATCTTTGCAGGTTTTCAAATAAATGATAATGTTAGATGAAGAATTTGAAAATATTAAATAGTAAGAAGGATGATTAATTATGTAACTAGATAATTGTGGAATTGTTTAAATATGTGAATTTGATGATCTCTTATAATGATGTTCCCTTTTATTTTCTATGCTAAGGGATTTGTAGATTCTTTATGTGTTAAGTTGTTGGGAGTTATGGAAGTGTGGTAATTTTTGGAAAAGGGTTTTGATTATGGTGAATATCTATTATGGGAGTTCTATTTTGTTTAGTGGATAGAATAGTCTTCCATAGGCTTGGGGAGATTAGCTCAAGTATTGGAACCATGATTATGGAATTTTGAGAATAGGTTGATTTTATACTTGGATGGTGTTCAACAGGGTCCTTAGCCTTCCACTGCTTATTCTCTTTTATGATTGGGATTTGTGTGTGAGGTGGTTCATGCCTCACTCTATGTGTTTGTTCTTATGGTTTTATAATTTGTGCAAGATGGCTTACCTTGTTTGATGTGTTGGGCCTTCTAGTTGCATGTAGGGGGAGTGGCTCTCAATGGGGGCCGAAACCCAAAGTGGTTGACCAGGATAACCCATTGGGAGTTTCATAATCCAATGATAACCTAAATAATGTATTAGGGGGTTTGGGTAGATTCACACATTAATCAAGATAATGTTTTCCTCACTCATGGCTCAAGTGCTCGTTTAGAATTGAGATGGGATGGGAAGGCCTAGAATGGCAAGATCAACTACCTTGTCCTCATGAAAGGTATGTTGATTCCACATGAGTTTGAATGGGGGCCGAGGATCGGTAGAGGCCAACAAGATAACCCAAGATGGAGGTCAGGGCCTAGGAAGATCAGCCAGGATAACCCATATCAAACTATGTGATGCCACTCCTCCCTAATGTAACCTAGCATTCCCTGATCATGTGATTCCCTTTGTTGTTTGCATGCCTTTAGAAGTGATGTCACTGTTATGTGATATTTTGTTTTACTTTGTATGTTGAAGTCTTATTAGCCCTTTGTGATGTGTTACTATCTTCTTGATTTTTTTGTGGTGGGACCTTATTGTTATCTCCTAGCACGGGGGTGGACCTTAGGGTTCCACATGGTCAGGTGAACTGTGCTTTTTACTCCATTGGATTTCTAGCTATCAATCGTGAGTGTGGAAGATGTATCTTTTGTAGCAAATTTTGGATCTTGTACCAGTTCATGAGATAGTGCTTTGTTATGTATTGTACTTGTATCTCTTTGTATCATGTAATGTAATTTTGATACAATCTTTCTGTTGGTATAAGGGAAGCTTGGATGTAATATTGTAACAATGAAATGATGTACCCTTATGTAAGGAAAATTGTATATGAACTCATTAGTTCTTATTATATGATCTTTAATGATGATGCATCTGATGTTATAATATGGAGATGTATGTGTTTATTCATTTATGCTATGGATTTTAAAATGAACTCTTGTTGTTAGTAATTTATGATGTACGTTTAGATCTTGTTATTAGAATGTTAGTAATGCAGTCATAGAACCTTAGAGGACATAGATTAACTTACATGATATGTTTAGATAAGTTTGAAAATTCATGTTATTTCACTTTAAAAAAAAATTGTGCCATAACTTGTATTTAGATGTGTTGTCCTCTAGGGTTCTTTGGTGGGGCATTACAAGGGGGATCATCTTGGATTATTTATCAATGGTAGGATCTTGAATAAATTTTGGATCATCTTGAATGTCATGAGCATAGATAGGATCTTGATCAAAGATTATATTATAATGGATTTCATAATAATCAATTGGATCTTGATTAAAGATTGGATAACCTTGGATTTCAAGATCAAAGATAGGATATTGATCAAATATTTGATTAATTTTGATGTCATCATCATCTATGGGGATTTTATTAATAACTTGATCTTGATTCATGTTGGATCTTATTTTTTCATGTTTTGGACATTTCCCTTGACCTACATCCAATAAATCAGACAATGGAATGTAAGTTTCGATAAGGATAGGGGATTCTTTGATCAACCTAGAATGTTGGCATGAAAATAGTGGAAGGAATTCCTTGAGTGAGATTGATAGGTGATGGATTGTATGATGATGAGAGATTTTTATATGGTTTAGGATTAGTGGTATGATGGGATGACATAACTTTATTTGGGTATTGAAGATCAAGATCCTTTAGTATTGGTCCTATGAGAAATTCCCCCCCAAAAAAATATTGGATATTGTTTTTGGATTGGGATGGATTGGATTGTAATGGTTTAGAGGATGTAGTACTAGGATAAGAGGTGGAGCCTAAAAGGCTTTCCTAGATTGGTGATGAAAATGAGGTTTTAGGATATATATTGGAGATAAGGACCCATGAGATTGTTTGGTGTTGAGGGAGGCTTGGGGCAAAGGAAAATTTTCCCTTGTCAAAGGCAAGAGAAGGACAACTAATAGGTGGTTGTTTGAATTGATAGTTTGGGGGAAGATTTCATCAAATGACTAGAATATACCTAGCCATGAAATATTTACCTTGGATTAAGATATAGTCTAGGATTTATTTTCTAAGGGAAGGATCAATATATATGAAATTGAGATCAATGGGTGAATTTATGCTAGTGGGTTATTTGATTGGAGATAGGGATAAGGATTTGGGGGATAAATTGTATATAGGGATTTTGGATATAGAATTGTTTTGAGGAAGACTTTGGATGGAATATTGATTTCCCTTGTTAAGACTAGAATGAGGATTACTAATGGATATGGATTAAGGATTAAGGATATATCTTGTGCTAGTTAGTTCTTTCTATTAAGGTTTGACGAATGGGTGATTAAATATTATGGGTTATTTCTATGAAGGATATATAATTTACCCCAAGTATAATGGTACACAAAGATAATTGATCTAATACATGACACTTGTTTCCTATGTGTTTTCATTGTGGTACTTATCCAAAGTGTCATAAAAATGGTTTTCACTAGATTAGAAGAATTATTTATCTTAATTTTTAAAAAAAAAATTATTTCAATTTGTCACATTTTCATCATGATGATTAATCTAAGACACCGTAGAAATGGTTTTCACCAAAGGGAAATTTTTCTCTTTACTATTTTGACATTTTTTGGTATTTTCAAATGGTATTAATCTTCAAATAATCATTAGCTATTTTAGTCCATTTGATGTTGTTGATGTAGATATTGGTGTCATGATATTCCAATAGTGACTTGTATAGAGGAGTTGTCTCATTATGATCATGACAGAAATATACTACCCGTGGATTTTATTATGATCCTTATTGACATAAGAGTTGATCTTATCCAAATATATACATTTGTGATAGAGTTCCATGATATTCCTTATGATAAAGTGATTCTAATAGGGTGTAATAGATTTTTGAGCTATGATTTTTGGATTTTATGTGAGATATTAGATTTTTATGGGGGATGGTAGATGTTGATGGATTATTTTGTGTTTTGGATGTGATATTTCTTATTTTTCAAACTTGGGATGGTGGATGATGGGGTTTAGATTTTGGATTGTGATTGTGTTTATAATCAACACTTGTATATGAATTTTTCTAGGAGTTTGATGGCCATTTTGAAGGAGGTGGACATATTCTATATTTGATACTTTTTCTTGTGGCTCCATAATTTTATTAACTATTATATTTGAATTCTTGGATTTGATTGGTCTAATTTTCTTTAAGATTTATTTTGAATTCATGTGTCCACTTTGATTTTTAGATTCATTATATTTTGGAATTCATTTTTTTATATTTTTATTTTTATTTTTATTTTTTGGTCATAATTGGTGGGTTTAAGGAATTTGGAATGATGGTTTATAATATGACTAGGCAGAGTGTTGGAAGTAACCTTATGGTAAGAATTATATATGGTCCCTATTTTGATTCTTGCACAGGATGATATTACCCTAATATAATTGATGTACCACTAACACCATTAGAATTATTAATTTATAAATAGTTGTGTATCAATGGGAATTTTCCTAGTTTTAGCAATGATTAGATCATAAACATAAAACCCCAAAGAAAGCTATGAAGCACAATGAAGGAAAAACAACAAAACAAAACGATTATATCGAATCGCCTTCGAAGCCTTCATGAATCACCTCCATAGCCCTTCTAACTTGCTACAAAAGTAGGTTGTTGCCCTCAGATTGAGTGTGTGAGCAATTGAGTGACAATGACAATGACAAAGTCCTAAGTAAGCTTTGAAGGATTTAAAATGAATCTAATGTTATCATGCAAGTGATAAAACATTAAACTATATAAATATGACCATGCCTATGACAAGAATACCTAAGACTCAATAAGCAACGAGATTGAGTATAAAAATACAAAGAATTCTAAGTGTGTAAGTGTGTGTGTCTAAGCGTGAGTAGTCCAAAAATGTGAGAAAAATTGACATTTTATAGAAAATGCAATTTTGTACGGACGACCAAGATTAAAAGTTGACGGAAGCCTAAAATTAGAGGTCAAGATTGAGTGTGACAACCCATAATTAGGGATAGGACAAAAAATTGAAATAAGCGGCCAAGATGCAATTTGAGAAAATCAAATTGATGGTTGAAAATAAATGTGACAAGAGGATAAAGATTAGCTAGAAAAAGAAAGATTTCGAAAATCAAGAAGACAAAGATTGGATAGAAAGATAAGATTTGGAAAATCAATAATTTTCGCAATTACTTGATTTATGGAAGAATATTACCATTTTTGAATTAAAATTAATTCAAAATATGGATTTTGTGT
The DNA here is from genome assembly GCA_007258455.2 of Sequoia sempervirens. Lineage (NCBI taxonomy): Eukaryota > Viridiplantae > Streptophyta > Pinopsida > Cupressales > Cupressaceae > Sequoia > Sequoia sempervirens. The sequence continues at coordinate 546,711,460 of VDFB02281492.1, forward strand.
GAGTAAATAATTGATTTTAGATTATTTACTAAAAAGAAGTGGCAGTTAGCATGTGAGGCCATCTTAAATAATTAATTTTATTTAAAATAAGGGAAATGTCAAATAAGGCAATTAAGATAATTATTTAATTTAGAGAATGGGCCCAATAATTAAATAAATTAATAAATCTATTTAATTATGAGAAGAGTTAAGAATTAGTGATATATTAAATAAATGAATAAGATATATTTATTTAATAATCCTAGGAAGACATAATGAATAAAGATAATTAAATAAATTAAGAAATTTATTTAATTATAGAAAGATTTTAGACAATTAGTGATGTATTGAATAAATAAATAAAATTTATTTATTTAATAATCATGAAGAATAAAAAGACATGAATTAATTAAATAATTATGAATTACTTAATTAATAGTCGAAGGTGGACCAAGGACATAATTAAAATGTCATAATTATGCTAGGACGAAAGTGGTAAAAATAGAGCTTGCAGGCCTAGGTCATTTTTATGTGTCTACATTTTGCCCCTCTTTGTCATATTGTAGCATGTCACATTGTGACAAAGAAAATAAGTTAAAGTCATGCCCCAGCGAAGCTACAGAGTATCGATGCCCCCTTAGGAAATTTTTCAAATTTTGGGCCGGCGAAAGAAAAATTTGGAAGGTGTCTCGATAAGTCAATTTTATGACAAGAAAAACAATGGTGCAGATGGTTTCACCATTAAATTAAATGGATGTCATGTTTATGATTATGTTAATGCATGACTATATATGCATGATCTAATATGTGATACAATATATGTGGTTTAATGATATAGATGATGTATGTATGAACCTAGTGGAATGCCTATATGATCATGTATGCATTTATGTTTTTGTATGCCACAGGATATCATCATGAGATGGACGAGAGAAGATGACAAGACAAAAGAAGATGCATGTTAGTTCCTAGACCAAATCCTTCAACATATCACCATAGGACTTTAATATTTATTGCTCTTAATCATCATTGGGAAAATTATTGTAATGGTCAACAAACACCATGATATGACATAGTTCAAGGTGTGCAAGGTCATACCTTCACATGAGACAAGCAGTCACAAACAAGGATGATCACGACTCATACTAAGGGCGTAGTTGCCCCAGTCTTTTCGTCATAACCAACCACAAGCAAAAAGACAAGAAAGACAAGTCATGAAATGTCGTTGCTCCTCTAAATCCTGTCGTGAGGACATCCTCGAGGAACTAGCAACATGACTGCCAAAAAGACAAAACAAGACAATCATCATGATATGTCACTACTTCTCTAAATCCCAGGATCAAGACATCGTGGAGAAGCTAGTAACAGGATGAAAGATTTAAAGACCAAAATGCCAAGACAATATTTGCCAAGTGTTTGCCAAGTGTGTTTGAATATCGGGTGTTTTAAATGTCGAGATGCCAAGGTGGCATGTTTTGACAATATCTAAATGTCAAATGTCTAGGTTTTCCAAATTTAGGAAGGACACATCCTGAATAATGTTGATGTCAAGAGGATCGATCCTCAAATGTTGAGAGGATCCCTCAAAATGCCAGATGATGGTGACAATGCCAAGATGAAAAATGCCAAAGATTGCCAAATTCAGGAAGGACACATCTTGAATAGTGTCGATGTCGAGAGGATCGATCCTTAAATGTCAAAAGGATCCCTCAAAATGCCAGATGACGATGATGATGCCTAGGAAGGAAACATCCTAAGGCATAAATGATAGAGGTTGTTCTTTAGAAGGACATATCCGAAGAATAACCAAGAGTTGACCATTTGGCTGGTTACGATAATTTGACTTGTTTTGAGTAAAATTTGACTAAAATTTGACTAAAGTTGACAGAAGTTGACCGAATTGACTTGTATTGACTACATGTTGATATTAACATGTTGAATAAATGATTGTCGCAAATTTTTTTAGGAGTTTTCCTATTTGGAAATGATTTGTCTTGACTTGAAGACTTTTGACATGTGTGCCAATATAATGCCAAGAACCCTAATGGACTGACCTAGTGCGGCGTTGGGGGCTCATTGATAGATGGCCTTGCCTACGTCATACACTCAGAGACCTCGTAGTTCGACATGACCAATGACTTTGTCTTGATGACCAAAGTTTGAATCATGATTTTAATGTTGAAAAACCTAAAAGGATTGACCTAATGTCTTAGAGGCTCAAAGGTGAGCCTTGCCTACATAGCAAATGTGCAAAGACAATGTAGTTCAGACAAATGACTAAGATTGATTGATTTGACGAACTTGACAAGAAATGACTATATTTTTGTTTTCGAGATATTTCAATTTTTTTGGATTTCTTCAAGACATTTTCAATTTTTAGGTCTTTTTCCAGAACTTTTTATGATTTTTATGTTTTTTTTTAGGACTTTTTCGACTTTTAAGTCTTTCTTCAGGACGTTTAATGATGTTTTTGTTTTCTTTTAGGACTTTTTCGATGTTTTTGTCTTTTTTCAAGACATTTTACAATTTTTTTGTCTTTTTTAGGACATTTTACAATTGTCACGACCATGTGCAATACCCACTACAGTCACATGATAAAAAAAAAAAACCCCTAGTCAGGCCCAAGGCTTAGCCAATTTTAAAGATATGCATGGGATGACAGATGGATGGTATATAGGTCTTGATATCAACAGTTTGTCAACCATGAGAGGAAGGGTCTTATGTCATGGCAAGTGTCGTGGTGGTGACAACAAATGTGTTTCATTATAGGCCAAGGCAGATAAAGTGATAGTAAATGGCAGAGCAATGACTGACTACACATGGCGCCTATTTGCCAGGTTTTCACCATGGTACTTATCCAAAGCACCTGTTTGCCAGGTTTTCACTGTTGGATGAATTATTTCTCTATACTATTTTTTTCATTTTTTCATTTTTGTTGGTGTCGCCAAGAAGCCTATTTGCGAGGTTTTCATGAAGGTGACATTTTTTTTATCATTTTTCAATTTTTTGGTATTTTTAAGGTTTTTGGCTTATATTTCTGATGTTATGCATAAAACTTATGAAGATGTAGACTGTTGACAGGTTCTATCAGTTGTTCACCATCTGGAGTAGCTAGCTAATAAGCTCCAAAACCAAAAGAGGATATGATGATGTAAAGACCCAGCCAATTTGGTTCGAACTTGCCAAGTTTTTCTCTGTCAACCTAATTTTTAGGATTTTACATAAGGACTAAATCACCAATGTCAAACTTCCTAACCATGACTCTCTTGTTGTAACTGCAACAAAGACGGTTTTGATATGCCTACAGATGGTTCAAAGAATTATGTCTTCTTTGCTCTAATATCTCCAATTCATGCAAGTGCGACTGTCTATACTCCTCATCATTAGTCAGACCCTTCAGGGAGACTCGTAAGGAAGGAATTTCAACCTCGATGGGAAATATGGCTTCAGCTCCAAAGACCAGGGTGAATGGAGTGGCTCTTGTTGGCGTGCGAATGTTGGTGCAGTAAGCCCATAGAGCAGGGTTAAGTTGGATGTGTCAGTCACGACCAACATCATTGACAGTCTTTTTTAGAATTTTAATGATGGTTTTATTAGACGCCTCAGCTTGACCGTTTCCTTGCGGGTAATATGGCATTGAGAAATGATGTTGGATATGGAATCGCTCACATAACTCACAAACGTCTTGATTTTTAAATGGATATCTATTGTCTGTGATGATGGATTGTAGAATACCATACTGGCAAATGATATAGTTGAGAATGAATTTGGATTTTTTTTGTCGGTTATGTACATAAGGGGGATGGATTCAATCCACT
>VDFB02281492.1:546715356-546754424 GCA_007258455.2 Sequoia sempervirens
CATGCTTTCTGTGTCCTCCCCACAATTCACCAATACTGACGATGACATTTCCCTAGTCTATCCGCCACTAATCGATTGGGACCAACAAGGCCCGCGAGTCATGGACATATTTCAGAACGATGAGGCCATTGCAAAATTTATTGGACTACGTGAGGGAATACCCAGTGGTGATCACAAGGCTGGATTTTCTATTGACCTAGATTGTGTAGCTTACTTCAGGGAGACTGCTCCATCCTCTAGTCGCAAAATGAAAAATAAGAATAAAACAAAAAATGAAACGTCTTTAGGTGAAAAGCGAAAGGCACCTTCTGACGACAAAAAAGTAAAAATAAAGGACGTATCTATGGGTGAAAACCTCTCTGAGGCGCCCAAAGATGGAGGATTGAACTTTCTTCCTGTGACTCAAGAGAAATCAGCTATGCTCATAGAGGATACCATAGAAGTCAACATATCAACAACAAAAGATCCCAGAATGCTCCTCTTTGCGGCATCCTTGACAGAAGAAGAGAAACAGAAGTTCCACAAGTTCTTTGCAGAACGTAAAATCAACTTTGCATGGTCATACTCTGATATGCCAAGGTTGGATCTAGAGTTGGTTTTACACCATTTTCCATTACCACCAGACGCTAAACTAGTAAAAAAAAATCTACACAAAATGCATCCTCAGATTGCCCTATTAGTCAAAGTTGAACTCAAGAAACTATTGGATGCAGGATTCATACGGTCTATCGACTATGCTGAATGGATATCCAATCTTGTACCAGTCATAAAGCCAAATGGTCAGATTCATGTTTGCATAGACTTTAGGGATCTAAACAAAGCATTTCCAAAAGATGACTTTCCGTTGCCAAATATAAATATCATAGTCGACCTCACAACAGGATATGAATGTTGTCTCTCATGGATGGTTTCTTGGGCTATAATCAGATTTGTATTGCCCATGAAGACCAACATAAAACAACATTGACTTGTCCTTGGGGTACCTACTGTTGGAATGTCATGCCTTTTGGTCTTAAGAACATAGGCACCACGTACCAGAGAGTTATGAGAATGATATTTCACGACATGATGCACAAGATAATGGAAGATTATGTGGATGAACTTTTAGCTAAATCTGTGACAAGAAAAAATCATTTGAATGTGTTAGACACAATTTTTAAGAGTCTGGAAGAATATAAAGTCCGCCTAAATCCTAAGAAATGTGTCTTTGGCGTGACATCTGGCAAACTTTTGGGATACATAGTTTCTCGAAGAGGCATTGAGGTTGATCCAGCTAACGTGAAAGCCATATTAGACATGCCTCCTCCAAAGGAATAAGTGAACTTAGGACATTACAAGGTAGGTTACAATCTATCCGACGCTTCATAGCACAATTGGCTGACAAGTGTCAGCCATTCCAATACCTTCTGTGCAAGGGAATCCCCTTTGTGTGGACAGATAAATGCTAAGAGGCCTTTCAGAAAATAAAAGACTACCTCCTGTCATCGCTAGTCCTTATGCCTCCCATTCTAGGAAAACCTTTAATTCTATACATCTCTACCACTACTTCAACACTAGAGGAATTACTAGCATAGAATGACTAAGAAGAAAAGGAAAGGGCCATATATTATATCAGTCGGACACTGGTCATATATGAGTTGAATTACACATCAATTGAACATGCTTGCCTAGCAGTTGTCTTTGTTGCTCAGAAGCTAAGACACTACATGTTGAATCATAAGACACGGTTGGTAGCAAAGATTGATCCCCTGAAATATCTATTGAGTCGCACAACATTAATAGGACGTCTAGAAAAATGGGTAATGATCTTAAGTGAGTATGATATTCAGTACATGGAAAGAAAGGCAATAAAGGGACAATTAATAGAAGACCAATTGGCAGATGCACCTACAAAAAGTGATCATCCCTTAGTGGCAGATTTCCCAGATGAGTCAATATTTCATACGGAACCTAAGTCACCTTTGAGGCTATACTTTGATGGATCTCATACTAATCATGGCTCAGGGGTAGGAATACTATTTATCACCCCTCAAGGAGATTCCATTCCTAAGTCTTTCCACATATCCTTCCCATGTACAAATAATGTGGTGGAATATGAAGCACTTGTTACAGGACTTAGAATGGCAATAAAATGAAAAATCAAAACACTTCATGTCTATAGGGATTCCTAGTTAGTCATTAACCAAGTCAATGATGACTACGACACTAAGGACAAGAATTTAATGCCCTATAAATGAATGATTGACAACTTTCAGACATATTTTCACATGGTGACTTTTGAGCAAGTTCCAAGAGCACAAAACAAGGCAGTAGATGCAATGGCTACGATCAGTTCTCTCCTACACATTCTAAGCAATATGCCTCAATTGGAGTTCTTGGTAGAATAGATTTTGGTCCTCGCCTATGATATTCCCGAATCAGAGATGGTCTATGAACTTGTTGGTCCCGATTCTCCATGGTATCAAGAAATTCATGACTACCTCAAGTCCCAAACCCTTCCCCCCATCCTGTCTAATAAACAAAGAAAGTCCTTTATCCGGAAAGCTGCCAGATATGCCATCGCCAGTGACACCCTTTACCATCGTAGCTTTGAAGACACCCTCCTTAGATGTATTGACACCAAATAAGCACACACAACCTTATGCGAAGTACATGAGGGTATATGCGGGTCTCATTCTAGTGGTCCTACTCTAGCCAAGAAGATAACGAGACTTGGGTACTACTGGTCGAACATTGAGAAAGATGCACTAGAATATGTCAGTACTTGTCACCAATGTCAGATACATAGTGATTTAATTCATGCTCTAGTGCAGGAACTTCGGCCGGTTACTTCTCCTTGGCCCTTCACACAATAGGGACTTGACCTCATGAGAAAAAATCATCCTACCTCGTCCAATGGCCACAAATTCATCATCACCGCCATTGAATACTTTACGAAGTGGATTGAATCCATCCCCCTTACGTACATAACCGACAAACAAATTTCCAAATTCATTCTCAACTATATCATTTTTTGGTATGGTATTCCACAATCCATCATCATAGATAACATACATCCATTCAAAAATCAAGACGTTCGTGAGTTATGTGAGCGATTCCATATCCAACATCATTTCTCAATGCCATATTATCTGCAAGGAAACGGTCAAGCTGAGGCATCTAATAAAACCATCATTAAAATTCTAAAAAAGACTGTCAATGACGTTGGTTGTGACTGGCACATCCAACTTAACCCTGCTTTGTGGGCTTACTGCACCAGCATCCACATGCCTACAAGAGCCACTCCATTTGTCTTGGTCTTTGGAGCTGAAGCCATAGTGCCCATCGAGGTTGAAATTCCTTCCTTACAAGTCCCCCTGAAGGGTCTGACTAATGATGAGGAGTATAGACAGTTGTGCTTGCATGAATTGGAGATGTTAGAGGAAAGAAGAAATAATTCTCTGAACCGTCTATATGCATATCAGAACCGTCTCTGTCATAGTTACAACAAGAGAGTCATGGTCATGAAGTTTGACATTAGTGATTTATTCCTAATGCAAAATCCTAAAAATCAGGCTGACAGAGAAAAACTTGGCAAGTTTGAACCAAATTGGTTGGGTCCTTACGTCATCATATCCTATTTTGGTTTTGGAGCTTATCAACTGGCTACTCTAGACGGTGAACAATTGACAAAGCCTGCCAACATTCTGCATCTTCACAAGTTCTATGCATAGCATCAGAAAGATGAGCCGAAAACCTTAAAAATACAAAAAAAATGAAAAATGATAAAAAAATTGTCACCTTGATGAAAACTTGGCAAACAGGCGTCTTGGCGACACCAAAAAAAATGAAAAAATGAAAAAAATAGTAAAGAGAAATAATTCGTCCAACAGTGAAAACCTGACAAACAGGCACTTTGGATAAGTACCATGGTGAAAACCTGACAAATAGGCGCCATGTGTAGTTAGTCATTGCTCTGCCATTTACTATCGCTTTATTTGCCTTGGCCTATAATGAAACACATTTTTCATCACCACCACGACACTTTCCATGACATAACACCCTTCCTCTCATGGTTGACAAACGGTTGATATCAAGACCTGCATACTGTCCATCTGTCATCCCATGCATATCTTCAAAATTGGCTAAGCCTTGGGCCTGACTAGGGGAAAATTTTTATCATGTGACTGCAGTGGGTATCACACATGGTCGTGGAAATTGTAAAATGTCCTAAAAAAGACAAAAACATTGTAAAATGTCTTGAAAAGAGACAAAAACATTGTAAAATGTCTTGAAAAAAGACAAAACATTGAAAAAGTCCTAAAAAAAGATAAAAACATCATAAAACGTCTTGAAGAAAGACTTAAAAATCGAAAAAGTCCTGAAAAAAGACATAAAAATCATAAAAATACCTAAAAATTGAAAATGTCCTGAAGAAATCCAAAAAAATTGAAATATCTCAAAAACACAAAAATAGAGTCATTTCTTGTCAAGTCTGTCAAATCAATTAGTCTTAGTCATTTGTCTAAACTACATTGTCTCTGTACATTTGCTACTCAGGCAAGGCTCACCTTCGAGCCCCCGAGACATTAGGTCAGTCCTTTTAGGTTTGTCAACATTAAAATCATGATTCAAACTTTGGTCATCAAGATAAAGTCATTGGTCGTGTCAAACTATGAGGTCTCTGAGTGTATGACATAGGCAAGGCCATCTGTTGATGAGCCCCCAAGGCCGCACTAGGTCAGTCCATTAGGGTTCTTGGTACTATACTAGCACACGCCAAAAGTCTTCAGGTCAAGACAAATCATTTCCAAACAAGAAAACTCCTAAAAAAAAATACGACAATCATTTATTCAACATGTCAATATCGACATGTAGTCAATACAAGTCAATTTGGTCAACTTCTGTCAACTTTAGTCAAATTTTAGTCAAAACAAGTCAAATTATTGTAACTAGTCAAACGGTCAACTCTTGGTTATTCTTCAGATATGTCCTTCTAAAGAAAAACCTCTGTCATTTATGCCTTAGGATGTGTCCTTCCTAGGCATCATCATCGTCATCTGGCATTTTGAGGGATCCTTTTGACATTTAAGGATCGATCCTCTCGACATCGACACTATTCAAGATGTGTCCTTGAATTTGGCAATCTTTGGCATTTGTCATCTTGGCATTGTCGTCGTCATCTGGTACTTTGAGGGATCCTCTCGACATTTGAGGATCGATCCTCTTGACATCAACATTATTCAGGATGTGCCCTTCCTGAATTTGGAAAACCTAGACATTTGACATTTAGACATTGTCAAAACATGACACTTGGCATCTCGACATCATCAAACCTGACATCTTGACATTTAAAGCACTCGACATTCAAACACACTTGGAAAACACTTGGAAAATATTGTCTTGGAATTTTGGTCTTTAAATCTTTCATCCTATTACTAGCTTCTCCGCGATGTCCTGATCCTGGGATTTAGAGAAGCAACGACATATCATGATGATTGTCTTGTTTTGTCTTTTTGGTAGTCATGTTGCTAGTTCCTCGAGGATGTCTTGACGACAAGATTTAGAGGAGAAATGACGTTTTATGACTTGTCTTTCTTATCTTTTTTCTTGTGGTTGGTTATGATGAAAAGACTCAGGCAATTGCACCCTTACTATGAGTCATAATCATCCTTGTCTATGACTGTTTGTCTCATGTGAAGGTATGACCTTACACACCTTGATCTATGTCATATCATGGTGTTTGTTGACCATTACAACAATTTTCCCAATGATGATTAAGAGCAATAAATATTAAAGTCCTATGGTGATATGTTGAAGTATTTGGTCTAGGAACAAACATGCATCTTCTCTCGTCCATCTCACGATGATATCCTGTGGCATACGAAAACATAAATGCATACATGGATCATATAGGCATTCCACTAGGTCCATACATACATCATCTATATCATTAAACCACATATATTGCATCACATATTAGATCATACATAGATAGTCATGCATTAACATAATCATAAACATGACATCCATTTAATTTAATGGTGAAACCGTCTGCACCATTGTTTTTCTTGTCATAAAATTGACTTATCGGGACACCTTCCAATTTTTTCTTTCGCCGGCCCAAAATTTGAAAAATTTCCCGAGGGGGCATCGATACTCTGTACCTTCATTGGGGCATGACTTTAATTTATTTTCTTTGTCACAATGCGACATGCTACATTATGACAAAAAGGGGAAAAATATAGACACATAAAAATGACCTAGGCCTACAAGCTCTATTTTTACCACTTTTGTCCTAGCATAATTATGACATTTTAATTATGTCCTTGGTTCACCTTCAACTTTTAATTAAATAATTCATAATTATTTAATTAATTCACGTCTTTTTATTCTTCATGATTATTAAATAAATAAATTTTATTTATTTATTCAATACGTCACTAATTGTCTAAAAGCTTCCTTATCTTTATTCATTATGTCTTCCCAAGATTATTAAATAAATATATCTTATTTATTTATTTAATATATCACTAATTCTTAACTCTTCTCATAATTAAATGGATTTATTAATTTATTTAATTATTGGGCCCATTCTCTAAATTAAATAATTATCTTTAATTATTTAATTGTCTTATTTGACATTTCCCTTATTTTAAATAAAATTAATTATTTAAGATGGCCTCACATGCTAACTGCCACTTCTTTTTAGTAAATAATCTAAAATCAATTATTTATTGTCACACAAAATCCATATTTTGAATTAATTTTAATTCAAAAATGGTAATATTCTTCCATAAATCAAGTAATTGCTAAAATTATTGATTTTCCAAATCTTATCTTTCTGTCCAATCTTTATCTTCTTGATTTTCAAAATCTTTCTTTTTCTAGCTAATCTTTATCCTCTTGTCACATTTATTTTCAACCGTTGATTTGATTTTCTCAAATTGCATCTTGGCCGCTTATTTCAAATTTTTGTCCTAACCCTAATTATGGGTTGTCACCCTCAATCTTAACCTCTAATTTTACGCTTTCATCAACTTTTAATCTTGGTCATCCGTACAAAATTGCATTTTCTATAAAATGCCAATTTTGCTCACATTTTTGGACTACTCATGCTTAGACACACACACTTACACACTTAGACTTCTTTGTATTTTTATACTCGATCTCGTTGCTTATTGAGTCTTAGGTATTCTTGTCATAGGCATGGTCATATTTATATAGTTTAATGTTTATCACTTGCATGATAGCATTAGATTCATTTTAAATCCTTCAAAGCTTGCTTAGGACTTTTTCTTTGTCATTGTCATTCAATTTCTCACACACTCAATTTGAGGGCAACAACCTACATTTGTAGCAAGTTAGAAGGGCTATGGAGGTGATTCATGAAGGCTTCGAAGGCAGTTCAGTATACTCATTTCATTTTGTTGTTTTGCCTTCATTGTGCTTTATAGCTTTCTTTGGGGTTTTATGTTTATGATCTAATCATTGCTAAAACTAGGAAAATTCCTATTGATACACAACTATTTATAAATTAATAATTCTAATGGTGTTAGTGGTGCATCAATTATATTAGGGTAATATCATCCAATGCAAGAATCAAAATAGGGACCATATATAATTCTCACCATAAGGTTACTCCAACACTCTGCCTAGTCATATTATAAACTATCATTCCAAATTCCTTAAACCCACCAATTATGACCAAAAAATAAAAATATAAAAAAAATGAATTCCAAAATATAATGAATCTAAAAATCAAAGTGGACACATGGATTCAAAATAAATCTTAAATAAAATTAGACCAATCAAATCCAAGAATTCAAATATAATAGTTAATAAAATTATGGAGCCACAAGAAAAAATATCAAATATAGAATATGTCCACCTCCTTCAAAATGGTCATCAAACTCCTAGAAAAATTCATATACAAGTGTTGATTATAAACACAATCACAATCCAAAATCTAAACCCCATCATCCACCATCCCAAGTTTGAAAAATAAGAAATATCACATCCAAAACACAAAATAATCCATCAACATCTACCATCCCCCATAAAAATCTAATATCTCACATAAAATCCAAAAATCCTAGCTCAAAAATCTATTACACCCTATTTGTAACACCCCTCTGTTTTGGCTCTTTGTTCAGCAGTGTTCTCCTTGTAATGCTTTGTTATGTTATGATGTGAATTTGGAACTTGGTTACTTCTGATTGCAATAATTAAACGATGTGAAGCTATATTTTGATGTGATTTTATTCTGATGCCATCTTTACGACATGTTTTGGAGTAACTTAGAAGATATTTGATTAAATGATGTTTTACGCTATTGATCATATCTTTGATGTTGGATGCATCAGTTAGTGATACTGTATTGGTGAAGGGGACGTGATTGTATCACTTGCTTGCGAGTGCCCTACGATTCTGAAATTTCCTCTTCACGGTGTGTTTGATCATACTATGTATATATGCATGTTCGACATGCTCTTTGTGCAGGTTGGCAGGTACATGACATCGACTCCACCTGGTTTCCAGGGTTGAGCGTGTCCATTGACCAACAGAAATTTATTAGGAGATAGTAGCTAGGTTTTTCTATGTCAAACCATCACCCTAGTCATTGTGTGTCATCGGGTTTGTAGTCGGGCTCAGTTATTTTATGTTGTTAGTTTCCTCCTTGGCTTTGTATTTAAAATTGCAAGTTAAAAGTGATTAAATGGCTTTTGAAACTTATAAATGATGATTGTTTTTCCTTTTTGAAATGTTGGAAAATTAGTGATTAATTAATTAATTTAATTTAATTAATAAAATAATATAATTTTGAATTAGATTTATTTTATTGACTAATTAAATTAATAGTGATAAATTAAACCAATTTGGTTGGGTTGGCATCTTTAGATTTTTGGATTAAATCAAAAAAATAGAATTATGCCTTGCATTCCTTTTTGAAATAAAATTAAAAATGATTTTTTAAAATGTAAATTGGTAAATTCAATTTTGTGGAAGAAAGAAAATTTAATTAGCATTTGGGTTGCAAATATATCTTTGTTTCAAATTAATATTATGCAAATTGCAATGGGAAATAGAAATTGTTTTATTAATTTGCAAAAATAAAATATCTAGTTTTAGCAATAAATTTTGGTGGGTGAGTTCAAAATTAGGGGTTTGACAAATTTGGAGAAGGGATTGCATAAGGTAATGGTTGTTTTATTTTTGAATTTTAATTTGCAATTTTGGAGAGCAAACTTGGATGGAAATTCTTGGAAGAAATTGGGAAGAAAAGATTGAAGATTGGTGAAGCTGAATTGAAAAAGGAAAAGGAAAATCTCCATTGAAGAATTTGAAGCTTGGAGGAAACATAAGGTGCAATGTTTGAAATTTTATGCATTTCTTTTTTTGAAAATCTTTTTTTTGAAAGTGTTCAAACTGTTGGATTCAATTGTGAATTAGAGGAAGAAAACCCATCAAAAATCTCCATTTTTAAATTAAATCTGTAAACCCTTTTGTTGTTTGGGAAAATTTGTTTGAGTTTTGCAAAATGTATTGCTCTTTTTCCCAATTTTGATTGTCAAATGATAGTTATTTTGCATATAAAGTCTATGCAGGTTGGAAACTTTCTTTTCAAAAATTTAGGTGAAAATTGTTCTGGTTTTTTTTACAGGGTTAGATTTTCGTTTTTAAACAAAATTGTTTTTAAAAAAATATATAAAATAAAATTTTAATTATTTTGTGGGGTGGGGAGACCAACCCCCACCACCACTGCTTCCGTGGCCACCGCCCAGCAGGGAGGCGGCGCTGTGTGCGAGCACACAACCACCGTCGCTCCGCAGGGAGGCAGGCACTGTGTGCTCCGCACACAGGGTTCGCCGCCCGGCCGGGAGGCGGGTGCCGTGTGTTGAACACACAGGCTTCGCCGCCATGGGCGGCTAGGGCCTACGTGCCCAGGGCTTCGGCCCTTTCTGTGTTTAAAAGATTTTGAAATTTCTTTTAATTTTAATTTAACTTTATAAATATTATCTTATATTATGTTTTATATAATATATATAATATTTAATATTATATATTATATAAAATATAATATATTTAATATATATTAAATTAAATGAATTTTAGTATAAGTTCTTAATATATTTAAATCATGTGGATTTTAAAATATGAATTAATTGAAAAATATATATAAATTATTTGATATATTTTATTTAATGGGAGTTTAAATTTAAATTTTTATAATTTATTTATATGCAAATTATTTTTGGCATATTTAAATAATGTTAAATGTTTTAATTGGAATGCTAAAATGATCATGTGATTTTTATATTTGAAAAAATTGATATTTTAAATAAATAGCCATAATTTCTTTTAAAAGAATTGATTTTGAGTTATTATTTAAATGTATATTGAAGACATATTTGTTTATGTAAAGTAATAAGGAATAAAATATGATTAATTGAAATATATGAAAATATAATTTATTTAAGGAGTTGACTTTGATCATCAAAGTTGAAATAAACGGAACTCCTCTAATTAAACGAATTTATTCAAATTATGTTTTGAACGGGAAATCTGGGAATTTGAAATGATATTTGAAATATCTAAAATCGGACTTAATCTGAAGTGATTACCACATTGGTATTGAGGAAATGAAAATTGACGTTTGATCATACGTTTTATATAAAATATTGACTTAGATTTATTTATTTAGTCTATGATGAAATATATGGATTAAATGAGTTAACTTAAAGGTTATTGATTAAAATATCTTAATCTTGAATATAATAGTGAAACTTAGAAATAAAGATTAATATATTTAATCTAGATGTCTATTTATCAAAACGATCTAAGTAAGGAAGGCAATTGAGAATCTTAGAGATAATGAATGACTTAGTTCAATCAGGTGGTTCTAATCATTAATTATGGAACATAATTGAAGATCTTAGGATTGCCGAATGATTTATTTTAAATCAAAGGACTTTATTTGTCAAATGTTGATTTATTGATAATTTGACTTTGATTAATTATAGATTGAGCAAGTAGAGTTGTATTATTGGTTTAAATTCTTTAATGTCGGCAAGAGGATTTATGTATATACTATTTAGTATAATTGATTGGAATATGTTTGTGATCAAGGAGAGATGAGTTTTAGTTGATTTACTTAATGCGGAGTTGAGAGTTAGAATGAGTTATTTGATCTAAATGATTATTTACTAAAGCTTAACTTATAGAATACAGTGGTTAAACTTAGAAGTAAAGAATGATTTAATGAATCATATGTGATTGAGTTGTTTGACTTATTGCTATAAGAGTAATTTATTTAAATGTTTTTTAAACCAAGTGGATTTATTTACAATATATGATTGTGAGACATAGAGTGATTGATTGGTTTAATTCCAGTTCGATGATGTTATTTATTAAAATGTCTTGATTTTGGAATATGGTTGTGAAATTTAGAGTATGTGTTCTGTTCTTTGCATATTTCCATTTCGTGAAAAGAAATGGGTTCGATTGATTGGATAAATGCAAGTCATGTAAACTGTGTTTGACTGGATTTAGGAAATTCGAACATTAGCACATTTGGTTGCTCGAAATGCTTTTAGTGTCTATATGTACTTTCTCAATGTTGTGTGATTAGAGTGATTGTAGTGAAAGTCTTCTAGATAAAAGTTCATTTATTGGTATCGGTAGTGGTACGTGAGTCAACTTTTGATGTGTCATGGGAAAATGTGCATAGTTACACCATGTTGTTTCACCCAGTTTTCACAAACGGGGATGGTGTGTGTCTCCTTTGGATTAGGAGAGGGTTATGTAATGGGTGCCTCCTTTGGATGGAGTGGTATTTTGTATTTTGTTTTCCTCCAGTGTATGGAGTGGATTATGTGACCTTGTTTCCTCCTGGTTTGGAGAGGGTCTTGACCTTGTGGTCTTCAGTGTTGGGGTGAATATCCTTGTTTTGTTACCTCCTTGAAATGGAAAGGTCGTGTTATCTTGTTTCTTATTCTGGATTTCACCGTGTGGGTTGTCTTAGGAGAGTGGCTTGCAATGGGCGCTGGCGCACAAAGTGGTGCCAGGATAACCCTTTGTAAGTTGGTTAATTCAGTGATAACTAAATTAAACTTATAGAAGCTTAGGTTGCATCAAGCATTAAACAAGATAATTTGTGCCTCGCTCATGGGCCCAAGGGCTTGTTTTAGACTTGGGATGAGACGGGAAGGCCTGGAATGGCAAGATCATCTATCTCGTCTTCACGAGAGGTATTTGATTCCGCATGAGTGAGCATGGGTGCCGGGATTTTGGTAGAGGCCACCAGGATAACCCAAGGTAGGGCCGGAGCCTAGGAAGATTCTCAGAGGATATCCCTTGACGAGCTATGCGATGACACTCTTCCTAAGTCAGCAGTTTGTATATGTTATGTGTGACACTCTTGATCTATTCTATGTCTGGAAGCAATGTAACCTATGTCGGTGTTGTGAGAGTTCGTACCAGAGTTGTGTGTATGACCGTTCAGTCATGTGATGAGGTCTTGTATTTATTTCGTATCAGTTTTGTGTGGCCCATGTCTAGTGGTAGATGGTCTTGTGTAGGAATTCCTGGTTACTATCTCCTAGCATGGAGGGAGTGGGGCCTTTGGGTTCCACGTGGTCGGGTGGCATGCATCTTAATCTATTGGTACTTCTTCTTGTTCGTGTGGTCGTGATTTCCAGTTGGAGAGCTCGTGGGAATCAGTTTCTTCTCATGCCTTTTTCTCTCAGTTCTTATTGTATTTTATTACCCCTCATTTGTTATCGAGGTGGAATTTGTAAATTGTAATCATGATTATTGGATTTACCTCATTCGGGGAATGAGTGTTGTAATTTATTGTTTAAATGTTGTTAATTGGAATCTTGAGGTATTTATTATCCTTGTTGTAATTTATCTTGTATGGGATGTATGCAATCTTATTTCTGTAAGGGATTAATGTTTTGGTTTCAATTGATGTTAATTGTTGTTTGGGTTTTAAAGTAATCTTTGTCTCGTGGCCTTAGAGGTTGTTGGCAATGTGTATTCATCTTACATGTTATTGGTACTTAAACAAAAAATTAATTTTTTTTTTTTGGTGTGCTTAAGTAGTGAATTGCAACTTCCTCTAGGGTTGCGTGGTGGGGCGTTACACTATTAGAATCACTTTATCGTAAGGAATATCATGGAACTCTATAAAAAATGTATATATTTGGATAAGATCAACTCATATGTCAATAAGGATCATAAAAAAATCCATGGGTAGTATATTTCTGTCATGATCATAATGAGACAACTCCTCTATACAAGTCACTATTGGAATATCATGACACCAATATCTACGTCAACAACATCAAATGGACTAAAATAGCTAATGATTATTTGAAGATCAACACCATTTGAAAATACCAAAAAAATTAAAAAAATACTAAAAAATGTCAAAATAGTAAAGAGAAAAATTTCCCTTTGGTGAAAACCATTTCTACGGTGTCTTAGATTAATCATCATGATGAAAATGTGACAAATTGAAATAATTTTTTTTTTTTGAAATTAAGATAAATAATTCTTCTAATAGTGAAAACCATTTTTATGACACTTTGGATAAGTACCACAATGAAAACATAGGAAACAAGTTTCATGTATTAGATCAATTATCTTTGTGTACCATTATACTTGGGGTAAATTATATATCCTTCATAGAAATAACCCATAATATTTAATCACCCATTCGTCAAACCTTAATAGAAAGAACTAACTAGCACAAGATATATCCTTAATCATTAATGCATATCCATTAGTAATCCTCATTCTAGTCTTAACAAGGGAAACCAATATTCCATCCAAAGTCTTCCTCAAAACAATTTTATATCCAAAATCCCTATATACAATTCATCCCCCAAATCCTTATCCCTATCTCCAATCAAATAACCCACTAGCATAAATTCACCCATTGATCTCAATTTCATATATATTGATCCTTCCCTTAGAAAATAAATCCTAGACTATATCTTAATCCATGGTAAATATTTCATGGCTAGGTATATCCTAGTTATTTGATGAAATCTTCCCTCAAACTATCAATTCAAACAACCACCTATTAGTTGTCCTTTTCTTGCCTTTGACAAGGGAAAATTGTCCTTCACCCCAAGCCTCCCTCAACACCAAACAATCTCCTGGGTCCTTATCTCCAATATATATCCTAAAACCTCATTTTCATCACCAATCTAGGAAATCCTTTTAGGATCCACCTCTTATCCTAATACTACATCCTCTAAACCATTACAATCCAATCCATCCCAATCCAAAAACAATATCCAATATTTTTTTCGGGGGGAATTTCTCATAGGACCAATAATAAAGGATCTTGATCTTCAATACCCAAATAAAGTTATGTCATCCCATCATACCACTAATCCTAAACCATCTAAACATCTCTCATCATCATGCAATCCATCACCTATCAATCTCACTCAAGGAATTCCTTCCACTATTTTCATGCCAACATTCTAGGTTGATCAAAGAATCTCCTATCCTTATCAAAGTTAATCAAATATTTGATCAATATCCTATCTTTGATCTTGAAATCCAAGCTTATCCAATCTTTAATCAAGATCTAATTGATTATTATGAAATCCATTATAATATAATCTTTGATCAAGATCCTATCTATGCTCATGACATTCAAGATAATCCAAAATTTATTCAAGATCCTACCATTGATAAATAATCCAAGATGATGCCCCTTGTAATGCCTTGCCAAAGAACCCTAGAGGACAACACATCTAAATACAAGTTATGGCACAATTCTTTTTTTAAAGTGAAATAACATGAATTTCCAAACTTATCTAAACATATCATGTAAGTTAATCTATGTCCTCTAAGGTTCTATGACTGCATTACTAACATTCTAATAACAAGATCTAAACTTACATCATAAATTACTAACAACAAGAGTTCATTTTAAAATCCATAGCGTAAATGAATAAATACATGTACATCTCCATATTATAACATCAGATGCATCATCATTAAAGATCATATAATAAGAACCAATGAGTTCATATACAATTTCCCTTACATAAGGGTACATCATTTCATTGTTACAGTATTACATCCAAGCTTCCCTTATAACAACAGAAAGATTGCATCAAAATTACATTACATGATACAAAGAGATACAAGTACAATACATAACAAAGCATTATCTCATGAACTGGTACAAGATCCAAAATTTGCTACAAAAGATACATCTTCCACGCTCATGATCGATAGCTGGAAATCCAATGGAGTAAAAAGCACAATCCACTTGACCATGTGGATCCCTAAGATCCACCCCCCATGCTAGGAGATAACAATAAGGTCCCACCACAAAAAAAATAAGAAGACAGTAACACATCAAAAAGGGCTAATAAGACTCTGACATACAAAGTAAAATAAAATATCACATAATAGTGACATCGCTTCTAGAGGCATGCAAACAACAAAGGGAATCACATGATCAGGGAATGCTAGGTTACATTAGGGAGGAGTGGCATCACATAGTTTGATATGGGTTATCCTGGTTGATCTTCCTAGGCTCCAGCCCCCATCCTGGGTTATTTTGTTGGCCTCTACCGATCCTCAACCCCCATTCAAACTCACGTGGAATCAACATACCTTTCATGAGGACAAGGCAGTTGATCTTGCCATTCCAGGCCTTCCCATCTCATCTCAATCCTAAACGAGCACTTGAGCCATGAGTGAGGCAAACATTATCTTGATTAATGTGTGAATCTACCCAAACCCCCTAATACATTATTTAGGTTATCACTGGATTATGAAACTCCCAATGGGTTATCCTGGTCAACCATTTTAGGTTTTGGCCTCCATTGAGAGCCACTCCCCCTACATGCAACTAGAAGACCCAACACATCAAACAAGGTAAGCCATATTGCATAAATTACAAAACCATAAGAACACACACATAGAGTGAGGCATTAACCATCTCACACACAAATCCCAATCATAAAAGAGAATAAGTAGTGCAAGGCTAAGGACCCTCTTGAACACCATCCAAGTATAAAATCAACCTATTCTCAAAATGCCATAATCATGGTTCCAATACTCGAGCTAATCTCCCCAAGCCTCTGGAAGACTATTCTATCCACTAAGCACAATAGAACTCCCATAATAGGTATTCACCATAATCAAAACCCTTTTCCAAAAATTACCACACTTCCATAACTCCCAAAAACTTAACACATAAAGAATCTACAAATCCCTTAGCACAGAAAATAAAAGGGAACATCATTATAAGAGATCATCAAATTCACATATTTAAACAATTCCACAATTTTATAGTTACATAATTAATCATCCTTCTTACTATTTAATATTTTCAAATTCTTCATCTAACATTATCAATTATTTGAAAACCTGCAAAGATATTCTTCCCTAACATTTAAATAAAACAAACTTATTTTCACACATGTAGAAATATATATATACACACACACATAAATAAATATACACATATTTTATGAATATAAACTATTTCAGAAAAGTATATATATGTAACAGTATAAGGTGTGACCCTTGAGTACATAACTCACATATCTGTATACTCTAAACCGATAATTATCAGACCATATAAATTAAGGTAGCGGCTTATACAAGTAAATGCGCCAACGTCAAGATTTGGAACTAACACCAAACATAAAACTTGTATCGACTGATAAAAAGAAGCAACGTAATCCAGAAAATCGACAAAGACAAAAAAAGGAACTAATGAATTCGATTACAACATATTGTGAGTTTCAACAAACATTAAATGCATAAGATTCAATAACAAGCAAGATTATATCCAACGCTTTTCACTTCAATCTTTCTGTAACTTGCATAAAACAAACAACGAACTCTATTCATCGAATTACTAGACATGTATACTTCAAAGATAAATAACGAATTCCAAGCGAATTTTCATAATCGTTGAGCTTCCACATACAAAGGCTTCCCATTGAATCTCTATAGATTTCAACATAAAGACTAAACACCAGACTTTGTGTCGAAAGATAAGAAAAAGAATCAAGAAACCAACAAATCAAATGCCAAGGATATGGCGTTATGAGTCATGACTGTCACATAAAAACGCAATGAATAAAAATAATAACATAATTCTAATTACAGTAGATATTAATTGAATTCTAAGGATGGGTGACCAAAATGCCATCAAATTTCATGACTTCCAATACAAGAACAACAAAATCTAGAACCATAAACTATGCAAATAAGAAAAAGTGCTCCATCAAATTGTGGTTTCAAGCAACAACGAATGGTTGGAAAATAAGGACACACCTAATGAAAGACATTTCGCTAACAAAAAAAACTTAAATCAACTTCCATCCAAGCAAAGCTCTCTATTGAAATGAGGACTCAAGCTACATCGAATGTTGGAAGTAAAAAGGGGAAGGGTGCAGCGAGTTTAATTGACCACAAGATAACAAATGCACAAATCATCAGGCGAACCCAACATATTCAGGGAGCATGAAATGACGGGTTTACAAAGCACTAGCATAAATTGTGACTTCCAAACGTAAAAAGGATGGGCATATTGGCTATACATGAAGGAAATAGGCATATCGACAAAAACTAAAATGTATATGGTTTGATATTCTATCACAACATGATCATCAAACATCAAGTTTATTAAAAAGGAACCAATATAACTACATTTAGTAATTACATGATTACCACATAGGAGGAGATACACAAAACAGCAATATCATAGTCGAATGGAAGCAAGGTTCAAGTATCGAAATAAAGAACATAAATGAACTAACTCGGAATCCAATGCAGGTTGGGACAAAGTTCGATGCTGAGTTCAAGCTTTTGCAGCAACCCTATGTCTTCAGGATTCTAGGTTTTCTGGACACAAAAATCAAATGAAAATCACAAAAAACAACAAGTTTCCAAATGACACTTAGTTTGAAGTCATGCATGTGCTTTGAATAAATCTATTTCTATCTTTTTACATGTTTTTACTTGCTTTAGCTGATTAACCATTATCTTCTTTCATTTAATATTTTATTTTATATTATATTATCTTCCACCTTTTAATTTATTAAAACTCAATATTAAAATGAATATATTTTTATTTAATTTAATATATTAAAAAAATACTCTATAATTCAATAATTTAATTTAATAATTTAATTAATTAAACTCAACACACACACACACACACACACACATATATATATATCTATTTATCAACATGATTTATTTAATAATCTATTTAATTCAAACAAATTAATCAAACAACCTTATCAAGCCAATTTAATTTAACACCTAAATAACCATATAAATCACCAAGCATAACAAGGTCAAAATGAGAACACTAACCACGAACACAAACAAGACTAATGGGGTGACCAACTAAATACTCATCCTCATCGAGGATGATGGCAAGGGTGGGGGAGCTTTCGTTATTTCCATTTTCAACAACTTTCCATTAGGTTTAAGGCACACTCAGACCTGACAATTCAAGTGGAGTCAATGTTTGGTACCTGCAGCCTGGATTAAACAAAACACTCGAACAACATATATATAATCAAACAGTCAGACACATTGTGAGAGGAAGTCGTAGCATAGCAAGTTGCTCACGAATGAGTAATGCAACACTATCCCTCTCACCAAGACACATCAAACTAGTGACCACATCATTGTACAACAATAGTTACATAGTAAACGACATTGAACAACCACCAGATAAACATATAGTAACCATGATCAGATAACCTCATAATGCACATAATTAACTCAATTCACATAAACCTATAAGCCCATGAAACTGTCATAGCATAAGCATAACTCAAACAATAGCAAGAACCTCAAAGTGTCATCAAATGTCATCTAGTATCATCAAATCAGTAAAACTAACATCAACAAGGTGTCATAATGTATGTCCTAACAAAATAATCATCATTCTAAAAAGAGAATAGCATGAGGAGCACTACAACCCCATCTACTCCTATCTGATCCATGATCACAAAATTAAATTCGATACCATCTATATTCAAACGACCTTCATTTCCCAAGATGAGACACTAGCCTTCCTTGGATAAATATATAATAAAATAAATGGCACATGGATCACATAAAATATTTTGATAAATAATCTACTATGTATTACATTGGCATTTCAAATGATCTTCAAATGACAAAAAGAATGACCAAGGATAAATATACATTATCATATAAACTAGCATCATCTACTTTTATCAAATTAGTATATCACTTGAATGATAAAACTAAAAACATTGATGGTTAGATCTATTGACGTGGGTCTTGGCACAACAACATGCAAATAGAATATTGCTACTCTGTTTCTCTTGAAAGAGAAAGATGATCACATGGATACCTTAGCTCCCAAGGTCTTTGTAGTTGGTTCTCAACTGTGCTGATGTTGCTCAATTGGTCAATGTAATAGTAATATTCAAGGGGCCTGCTAGTGTAGAGCTTTTGGATTGTTTTGGGGTTAAACATAAATTTAAATCTACTCTAACCGGGGTTTTTAAAGAAACAAAAAAAGATAGATCAAGGCTTTGGAACAGAAAAGAACAATAATTCATCCAACTTAACCAGACTTGCTACCTTTCAAGGAGTTTGTTAACTAAAACTGCAGAACAAAGTAAACTTGTGATTGACACACAGCCTCTTTCATTCACAGTGCTAATTCAAATAACAGATTTTAAGTTACCATTTAAACAAAACATAAAATAAAACTTCAATCCCTGAAAGATTCTCAAATCAAATGATTAACTTAAAACAAATATCACCCTAGAACACGACATGAAGTAGATTTTAATCTGGTTGCTTCTACTATTAGTGAAACAAATAAGCAACATTTACAAAGCTGGCACAATCACCAGTGTACAGAAAATCTGTGACTCCAAATTCCTTCCATTTGCACTAAGGAAACTGAAAGATACATTAGTCTATTCTGAATCTAACTCCTAACTACCAGTTCTACTCTACAAGTTCTGCTCCTACTAACTTCTAAAAGTTCTAACCTCTACAAAGAGGCAAGCATGCCATATATATAGAATGTACCCAAAAGAATGTGTTGTCCCTTGTATTAGGGTTTACAAAATATCTGCTTTCAAGAGAGTCGGCTCTCAGATATTTCTGAAGAGATTCAATCCTGCATTCAATGTGACGCCCTGCTGTCCATGTTGATGAAGGATTTTTTCCCTCAGGAGAAGCCTTTTAGATCTTTTGGTAGCTGCAACATTAACTCATCTATTTGCGTGTCCATACTCGAACTCTTTCTGAAATCTGTCTTGAATGCTCCAAAGAATTTTTCCATTAATACCAATCTGCCCCTTTGCCAACAGACCTCACAGCTGTCCCCCATGACTTGTGGTTGCTTCTTTCTTTCGGTCTTCTTCATGCTATGGACCCTTCTGCACGCTGACCATTTCTGGAAACATCATCGGGCCTCCCTGTATATTTGAACACTTCACCTAGGTCGATCCATCGCCTTTGGATCTCAGAAGGAATCCATGTCGTTTGCATTATGTTGATCTTCTTTCACAGGAATAGTCAATCGATCAAAGGGGCCAATGAGTCACTCTTTTAGTTTCCTCTTATTGGTCAGGCATACGCTACGTGAGCTTCTCAGGCGGTCAAAGGTGGTCCGAGCGACATCGCATGTCGGTAAGACACCATCGGTGTCTCTCCGATGCGACTTCATCCTTTAGCAGTTATTGACATGACATGGGTCAGTCGGTGAGACATTTCGGCGAGCTATAGAAGTCATATCGAGTTCGCAAAACCTATTGGCAAGACTGCATTCTTTTGGCAAGACCACATGGCGAAGTCCTTCTTTCGGCGAGTACATTAAGGTTGGGGAGACTCCCTCATGTCGGGAAGACTTCTTGTCGATCTCTCCTTTTTCTCCCCGAACTCACTTGATTCTGTTGCCAAGAGATCCCCGGGTCGCCGAGACTTCTTAGCGAGCTCAAACTGCTACACCGATGCCGCTTCATTTCGTTGAGACCTTTCATCGAAGCCCCCTTTGTCTCGGCGGGACCATCGCACTTGGGGAGACATCTCCCCGAGTCCATCCTTAATTCCCCAAACCCGAGTCCTTTTGCTTCGATGTGACTTTCTTTCTTCGCCAAGACCTTATGGCGAAGGCATGATCCTTTGCCGATCTCCATTTCTTTCGGTGGGGTCCCCTTTCTATCGGGGAGACTTACGACGATATCTCTTCGCCGTCGGTGTGACCCTTCTTCGGCATGACTCCCCTCTTTCGGCTAGACATTATGCCGAAATCACAACCTTTTGCCGATCTTTTTATTTCGGGGAGACCTCTGTAGTCATACCAATATGCATTCTTTTGTTTCACATGTGTCACTGTAACATTGCCTCGTCGAGGAGACATCCTATAGATATCTTAATCCTTCACCGAAAAATCTCCACATGTTCACTTTTGTCACCGTGACAATCTCGTTCTCTCCCCGATGAAGTAGTATGTCGGTGTGACATCTTGGGTCAGCAAGACTACAGGACCTCATACCGATAGACCCTTGTTGTGCTTTGTCGGCGAGACCAAATGCATTCACTGAGACATCTCTCCGCCGCGAAAGTTTCTCACCAAAGGGAATATCTCTACCGGTGGTCGGTGAGACATGAAGATCTCACCGAGACCTTTCTTCGAAGGAGACCTTCATGTCGATGGGAAACTCCTAATCGCCAGGACAATGATTGATGTCTTGTCGATATGAATCGGCATGTGAATTATGATCACTGTGACATCCCTAGGGTCTTGTCGATAGGAAAGACATATGCCTATTAACAAAATGCAGTGGTAGTCGGGAAGACATTTGCAAGGTCTTGCCGACTTTCTTCTTAGAGGAGAATTATGGCCAATTGGATTGAGAAATGCACTCCAGCTGAGCTCTTTTGACAAATATCATCATGTGTGTGATTTAATCCTGTAAAACAGAGTCCACATTAGTTCCAAAAATATATTAATATTATGCCTTTAATTTTAACAAAAAGAAACTCAACTTCGGCGGAGGTGGAACCAAATCTGAACCAGGAACACACTTCCCTTTAAAACTGGCAGAGGCGGAACAAAATCGGGACCGGGGAAGGAAAAGAAAATAGAGCTTGGAAGGAATTCCAAGTTCTGTTTCGGTTCTAGTTCTGGGCCCACCAAAACAAACCAAAACGCGAAGGGAAAACTTGGCGACGAAGAGAGAAAGGGAAAGGAGGAGTCGGGGCCGGGATGGAACCCGAACGAGAAATGTTAACAAATTTTAACATTTTGATTCGATCCCAAACCCGGCTCCGATAAAGAACGAAAGACGAAGACAAAGAACCGTCGGAACTGGAACCGGGAAGGAAACAAGACCAGAACTTGGAAGGAATTTCCAAGTCCGGTATTGGTCCCGGTTCCGCTTCCGACAGAACTTTAAAAGAAAAACGCCTAAGGCAGAAAACCAAAGGCCAAAGGGAAAACAAAAAGGGGTACCCATTTTGTTTCAGAATAAAATGGGGGTGGTTATGCAAGGCATAACAAATGGCGACTCGGCTGGGAAAATGGTTTAACCATTTTCAAGAAACCGAAGGATTCAGCTACCTAGAATCTCTGGTTTATGAACATCACAACTCCAGTTGGGTCAATTTTAACAAGCAAGGTTGAGCTAGAATCTCAAATGTAAATCAACACTGGCTACCCTGAATCTATGTGTGTGCTTGATTGTGTATCACCCCTTTTACAATGTTTTCTTCATCTTTCAGACAACAATGTGCAAGATTTGAGCTACATAAGTTGATCCCCTTAGTTGTTGAGCAATGATATCCTGGGCATTGCTCCGCTACCGGTCAGGCATCCATAGCCCCGAGAGAGATACCTCTAGTTTCCTCACAGCAATGCTCTACTGCCAGTTAGGCATCCATAGCCCCGGTAGAGATACTGGAATCACCCATTCATATCGAGTCTTCTTTTCTCCTTAAATAGTTCTCTTTTTCTTTTCTTTTTTTTTTGGAGTTTCAGATATTTCATTTAGTTCTTTTTAATATGTCAGATGTTTAACATCTGATCTGGGTTGAAAACTACCATGGACCTCATAACAACACTTGGGAGATCAGATTTTTAACTCAAATCTTACAACACTATCACCCTAGGACAAATATACCGATACAAAGGAGATGATCTTGATAATTTGTGACAGATCCAGAGGAGCTAATGAAGGTTATTTACTCTGCACCTTGTTTCCAATACCTTCCACAACTCTTATTGACAATGGGCATAAAACAAAGAATTTAGGAAAGAGCACCCAATTAGTAAACCTAAAATATCTAAACCACTTCTCTCCTAACAACCAAAGTATGCACGAGATAATAGCCACCATTTTAAGATGGGAAAGAACAGAGAAACCCCAAAAGAAAAAAAAGACAGAAAGAAAAAGAGCAAAGGAAATAGAAGAAAAGAAAAGGAAGAACAAGCAAACAACAACCAAGCTATTTACAAATAGAAGCAGAATATTTACAAACAGAGAAACAAACTATCTACAAACAAAAAAACAAAAGGAACAGGATAAGGAAAACAACAGAATAAAAGAAAACTAACTAAACCAAAAACTAACACTAACCAATCCTATCCCTAAACTAACTCCAAAGCCAAACTTTGCAAACACTAGACTGTAAAAATTTGTACATTGACTTGACTGATTTTTCATTATGTGCAACAATCTTAACTTACTAGGCACAGTTCTAAACCTAGCAAATTTATCTTTATACTCAGAAATATGAAGTTTATAGGCAATAAGTTCATTCTGAGGGCATAAAGCTTGAAATATTATCAGTTGTGGGTTCTCAGCCATGTCATGATTTACCCACAAACACGTTTTACTATCCCCAATGCCATAATCAAACTGAAAATCATTGAAACACCGAGGATAATGAAAGGACACCACCTGATTCTGAAGATTTCTAGTTACTAATGCAGACTTGTGTTGTATGATCTCCTCTTCATGAGGTCTCAGCTCATGGAACACCATTGAATCAAGGTTCGTCTTGTAGTTAGGATATTCACTCACCAACATCTTTGTATTCATCTCAGGCACAGAGTCAAAAAATTTATGAATTTCTTGAGATGAAGTCTCACTTTCAACATTCTCTTGAAACATATCATCCCCAAAGGTTTGAGAATCTACGTCCAGCTTATCATCATTGATGTCAGGGATAGTGGCACATGGTGAACAAGGATTTCCTTCAAACTCATTTGAAAACACAGAGTCAGAGTCAGGAAAGCACTTTCTCAATTCAAATTCCTGCACATCATCAACAAGAACATGCCATTTAGCATCAAATTTATCAGTATTAAGATGAAATTCGTTTGTGGATGCCAAGCAAGGACTCTCCTCAACCAACACATTTGAGCAATCAGAATCAAAATCAAGAAAATACTCCCCGGTCTCATTCTCTTCATTATGTTGAAGAGATTCAACTTCTGAGATAACCTCTTGGTTGCTTTCTTGGCATTCCTCTGCTTCATCCAAATGTACTCTGTCATGAATTTCTTCAGGGAACAATTGACTGATCTGCACATCTACTTGAACTTCTCCCCTTAAAATTTCATTTTGGCATTTAAGTCCTTGACTTTGACCACCAGATTCATTGGCCATCTCATCTTGAAGCATGTTATCCATTCCAATCCATCCACCACTTAAATCAGCAGAGTCACTTTCTTGTGTTAATCCATCAAAGTGTGTCTCTTCCTCATCCACAGTCATGAAAGAATCTATGAATGCATCGATGAATCCATTCTCCACTTCTATCAAGTGCTCACTAGGTAGAGGAGTTTCATTAGCTGTTGAATCCATCTCGATGCAAGGATCAAGGTTATCAAAAGATAGGGAAGAATTAAACCTCTTCACACAGTTAGTCTCATTATCTTGGATGGACTGATTACCATTCTCATGTGTGCTAGTTGTTTCATCCTCTTCATTGGGGGAATACGTACTCCAAGGATCTTCCATAAGTATTCCTTCAATAGAGATCAGTTTCTTGAAATACAACTCCATCCTACCTAGGAAGACATGGCAGTCCATCTGAGAGTGTTGATTAGTTCGATGTATCCTACATCCACTTGGCCCAACAAGTTATGATAGTTTCAGACCTCCCAGCTCCTCTAATTTCTCCCTTATTTGATTTTGCATACGAGGGATGTCAACCCAACCTGAACCATGTTCCTTTATCCATCCCTCATCACCCTGATTCTCATCTTGATCAGAAGAGTTGTTCAAATCATTGGAAAGCCTTGTTGATTTCTCTTGACAACAATCCCGTGTTAATACCTCATCTCCTTTGAAACCATTGCTAGTACTAGCATGTTCAACAAAGCTAGATTCTATCTTGGGATTTCCATTATGCTCTAAATTTACATCCATTTCATGCTTTTTACTAAACAAGTCATCAAAATTATATTCTGGCTCATCAAATATTTCGTCTATAACTTCATTGTGGTGAAATGGACTATGCTTTGGAAGATGATTGGAAAGAGATGATATGGTCACAACTTTATTGACAAGTGGAGTACCCAACTCTGTGATTGGATTTTGTAGGGATGAGTTCTCCCAGTGGTCTTGTGTGTGATTGACCTGATGTGGGGTGTTGGACAATGTGGTGCTTGGAACCTTAGGAAGGTTGTAGCTGCTTAGTGGGAATGATTGCATCTGGGTAGGGATGGTGGGTGGAGTGGCATAAGGCTGCGGAGGATGGAAGTTTGCAAGTACTAGGGGATTATAACCTTGAGTTTGGTTATTTGAATTTCTAGTGTCACCTCCAAATTGTGCCAATAAGAGAGCTTTTTTCAATGCATCATGCAAGGATGTAGCCTCACCACAACGTCCGAATTTGGTTGCAAATGAAAGGTTTAAACCCCAATAATAATGTTCTATGAGCGTATGATCATCCACAACCAAATCTAAAGATTGAACCCTTTGATACATAAACAAAAATCTATGATTAAACTGATAAATTGATTCCGATGGTATCCTTTTTGTGGTTGCAAGTTCAAACGATGGGTCTTGTGTTCGAGGATCAAACTGATCTAAGAATAAAATTTCTAACTCCACCCATGAATAAATAGATTCTGGTGGTAGATTAACATACCATTGCCTTGCTGAACCTTGAAGAGTTTTGATGAACAATTGACAGACAACATCCTCATGCTGAACCTAGAGAAAAATGAATATGCGCCTACAAGTTTCAACATGTTCAGAAGCATTTTTCCCATTGTTAGAAAAAATAACGGAAGCCTATTATATAGGTGACCTGGAATTTCATGGGCAAGTCCCGATGTATACAAAGCGCAACCCATTAGAGCCAGGTTTCCAAAATCTAGCCCACTCCAACTCACAATGATCCAAAATTACTCAAAGGGCCCTCCTTCTAGCGCTAGATCTGTTGACGTGGGTCTTGGCAAAACAACATGCAAACAAAATATTGCTACTCTATTTCTCTTGAAAGAGAAAGATGATCACATGGATACCTTAGCTCCCAAGGTCTTTGTAGTTGGTTCTCAACTGTGCTGATGTTGCTCAATTGGTCAATGTAACAGTAATATTCAAGGGGCCTGCTGGTGTTGAGTTTTTGGATTGTTTTGGGGTTAAACATAAATTTAAATCTACTCTAACTGGGGTTTTTAAAGAAACAGAAAAAGATAGATCAGGGCTTTGGAACAGAAAAGAACAATAATTCATCTAACTTAACCAGACTTGCTACCTTTCAATGAGTTTGTTAACTAAAACTACAAAACAAAGTAAACTTGTGATTGACACACAACCTCTTTCATTCACAGTGCTAATTCAAATAACAGATTTTAAGTTACCATTTAAACAAAACATAAAATAAGACTTCAATCCCTGAAAGATTCTCAAATCAAATGATTAACTTAAAACAAATATCACCCTAGAACACAACATGAAGTAGATTTTAATCTGGTTGCTTCTACTGTTAGTGAAATAGATAAGCAACATTTACAAAGCTGGCACAATCACTAGTGTACAAAAAATCTGTGACTCCAAATTCCTTCCATTTGCACTAAGGAAACTGAAAGATACATTAGTCTATTTTGAATCTAACTCCTAACAACTAGTTCTACTCTACAAGTTCTGCTCCTACTATCCTCTAAAAGTTCTAACCTCAACAAAGAGGCAAGCATGCCATATATATAGAATGTACCCAAAAGAATGTGTTGTCCCCTGTATTAGGGTTTACAAAATATCTACTTTCAAGAGAGTTGGCTCTCAGATCTTTCTGAAGAGAGTAAATCCTTCATTTAATGTGACGCCCTGCTGTCCATGTTGATGAAGGATTTCTACCCTCAAGAGAAGCCTTTTAGATCTTTTGGTAGCTGCAACATTAACTCATCTATCTGCGTGTCCATACTCGAACTCTTTCTGAAATCTGTCTTGAATGCTCCAAAGCATTTTGCCATTAATACCAATCTGCCCCTTTGCCAACAGACCTCATAGCTGTCCCCCATGACTTGTGGTTGCTTCTTTCTTTCGGTCTTCTTCATGCTATGACCCTTCTGCACACTGACCATTTTTGGAAACATCATTGGGCCTCCCTGTAGATTTGAACACTTCACCTAGGTCGATTCATCGCCTTTGGATCTCAGAAGGAATCCATGTCGTTTGCATTATGTTCGTCTTCTTTCACAGGAATAGTCAATCGATCAAAGGGGCCAATGAGTCACTCTTTTAGTTTCCTTTGATTGGTTGGGCATACGCCACGCGAGCTTCTCAGACGGTCAAAGGTGGTCCGAGCAACATTGCATGTCGGTGAGACACCATCGGTGTCTCCCTGATGCGACTTCATCCTTCAACATTTATCGGCATGACATGGGTCAGTCGGTGAGACGTTTCAGTGAGCTATAGAAGTCATATCGAGCTCGCAAAACCTATTGGCAAGACTGCATTCTTTCGGCAAGACCACATGGCAAAGTCCTTCTTTCAGCGAGTACATTCAGGTTGGGGAGACTCACTCATGTCGGGAAGACTTCTTGTCGATCTCTCCTTTTTCTCCCCGAACTCACTTGATTCTGTTGCCAAGAGATCCTCGAGTCACCGAGACTTCTTAGCGAGCTCAAACTGCTATGCCGATGCCACTTCATTTTGTTGATACCTTTCATCGAAGCCCCCTCTGTCTCGGCGGGACCATCGCACTCGAGGAGACATCTCCCCGAGTCCATCCTTACTTCCCCAAACCCAAGTCCTTTTACTTCGGTGTGACTTTCTTTCTTCGCCAAGACCTTATGGCGAAGGCATGATCCTTTGTCGAGCTCCATTTCTTTCAGTGGGGTCCCCTTTCTGTCGGGGAGACTTACGGCGATATCTCTTCACCGTCGGTGTGACCCTTCTTCGGCGTGACTCCCCTCTTTTGGCCAGACATTATGGCGAAATCACAACCTTTTGCCGATCTTTTTATTTCGAGGAGACCTCTGTAGTCATACCGATATGCATTCTTTTGTTTCACATGTGTCGCTGTAACATTGCCTCATCGGGGAGACATCCTGTAGATATCTTAATCCTTCACCGAAAAATCTCCACATGTTCACTTTTGTCGCCATGACAATTTCGTTCTCTCCCCGATGAAGTAATATGTCGGTGTGACATCTTGGGTCGGCAAGACTGCAGGACCTCATACCGATAGACCCATGTTGTGCTTTGTCGGCGAGACCAAATGCATTCGTCGAGACATCTCTCCGTCGCAAAAGTTTTTAACTGAAAGGCATTTCTCTATCGGTGGTCGATGAGACATGAAGATCTCGCCGAGACCTTTCTCTGAAGGAGACCTTCATTCCGATGGGAAACTCCTGATCGTTGGGACAATGATTGATGTCTTGCCGATAGGAATCGACATGTGAATTCTGATTGTTGTGACATCCCTAGGGTCTTGTCGATAGGAAAGACATATGCCTATTAACAAAATGCAGTGGTAGTCGGGAAGACATTTGCAAGGTCTTGCCGACTTTCTTCTTAGAGGAGAATTATGGCCAATTGGATTGAGAAATGCACTCCAGCTGAGCTCTTTTGACAAATATCATCATGTGTGTGATTTAATCCTACAAAATAGAGTCCACATTAGTTCCAAAAATATATTAATATTATGCCTTTAATTTTAACAAAAAGAAACTCAACTCTGGCAGAGGCGGAACCAAATCCGAACCGGGAACACACTTCCCTTTAAAACTGGCGGAGGCGGAAGCAAATACGAACCGGGAACACACTTCCCTTTAAAACTGGCGGAGGCGGAACCAAATCGGGACCAGGGAAGGAAAAGGAAACAGAGCTTGGAAGGAATTCCAAGTTCTGTTTCGGTTCCAATTCCGGGCTCGCCAAAACAAACCAAAACGCGAAGGGAAAACCCGACTATGAAGAGAGAAAGGGAAAGGCGGAGTCGGGGCCGGGATGGAACCCGAACGAGAAACTTTAAAAAAATTTAACATTTTGATTCAGTCCCAGACCCGGCTCCGATAAAGAACGAAAGACGAAGACAAAGAACCGTTGGAACCGGAACTGGGAATGAAACAAGACCAGAACTTGGAAGGAATTTCCAAGTCCGGTATTGGTCCCGGTTCTGTTTCCTACAGAACTTTAAAATAAAAACGCCTAAGGTCGAAAACCAAAGGCCAAAGGGAAAACTAAAAGGGGGACCCATTTTGTTTTAGAATAAAATGGGGGTGGTTATGCAAGGCATAACAAGATCAACAACACAATTATGGGTTATCATCTTTCTTCTAAACCAAAAAATACCTCATTGAAAAAATATACCATTGAAAGGGATTAGGCTTACATGAACAATGCATTTTACAACTAGTACACTTTTGTATAAATCCCAAATTTCAAGGTCTCAACTATTCATCAACTAAGAAGTCTAATGATGTTAGTGGTACATCAATTATATTAGGGTAATATCATCCAATGCAAGCATCCAAATAGAAGTCATGTATATTCCTTACCGTAAGGTTTATTTTGACACTCCTCTTAGCAACACCATAAAACATCACTCCCAATTACTTAAAAACCCACCAATTGTGACCAAAAAATAAAAAAGTATTACAAATAAAAAGATCAAAGTTTAAATTTCAAAATATAATGAATCTAAAAATTAAAGTGGACACATGAAGTCAAAATAAATTCTAAAGAAAATTGGACCAAGCGAATCCAATAATTCAAATCTAATAGTTAATAAAAGTATGGAGCCACAAGAAAAAAATATCTCACGTATAGAATATGTCAACCTTCTTCAAAATGGTAATCAATCCCCCATAGAAATTCATAAAAAAGTTTTTGTTCTAAACATAATCACAATCTAAAATCTAAACTCTGTCATCCATCATCCCAAGTTTGGAAAATAAAAAATATTACATCCAAAATGTGAAATAATCCATCAACATCTACCAGCCCCCATAATAATCCAACATATCACTTAAAATTAAAAAATACTACCTCACATATATATCACAACCTAGTAGAAACACTTTATTATAAGGGCTCTTATTGAAGTCTATCTCAATGTGCATATTTGGATAAGGCCAACTCTTATGTCAACAAGGATCACAATAAAAATCCACGGGTTGTATACACGTGTCATGATCCTGACAAGACAACTCCTCTATACAAGTCACTATTAGCATGTAATGACACCAACATCTACATCAACATCATAAAATGGACTAAAATATTTAATGATTATTTGAAGTTTAATTTCATTTGAAAATACAAAAAATATTAAATAATAGTAAAGAAAAATTTCCCTTCAAGGTTAAAACCACTTCTATGGTGTCTTGGGGTAATCATCATGATAAAAATGTGACAAACCAACATAATGTTTTACAAATAAAATAATTAAAAGAAATAATTCTTCTAATAGTGAAAGCCATTATATGGCACTTTGGATGAGTACCATGATGAAAACCTAGGAAACAGGTTCCATGCATAAGATCAATTATCTTTGTGTACCATTATACTTTGGGGCAAGTTCTCACATTTATCATACCTTTTTGTCATGTCATTGTCATCTGCTAATCCCACATTATTTCCATCCATCATGTCCCTACCCACCTTGATCTTGATAACTTGGACTAGGGCACAAACTTAAAAAATGCTTTAACAAACTCTTGACATGTTTGTCCTTTGTTCACAAACTATGTAATATCATGGAATTTATTGTATTACACTATCAAACTTTATATCATAGAGAAAACGTAGTATTACTATGTTACATTATCCTCAGATATCATATCCTAAATATTTCATTCAACTATCCTCATGTCTCCTATCCACCTAATCATCCTCCTATACTAGACTTGGTTCTCCCATGTTATCAATTTCAAGCCTCCAATCCAATCCAAATATCCAAACATCCCTCCATAATCTAACCATTCACAAAATTAGCTCATCCAAATGTATTAATCCTAATTCATGCAATTTAGCTATAAAATATAGTGCATCATCCAAAATATCGATTGGTTTTTTTCCCAATTTGGATACAAACCTTGATGCATTTTATTCACATTATCACCATCTAGATATGTATTTCCCTATTCCCACA
Organism: Sequoia sempervirens; assembly: GCA_007258455.2. NCBI lineage: Eukaryota > Viridiplantae > Streptophyta > Pinopsida > Cupressales > Cupressaceae > Sequoia > Sequoia sempervirens. The sequence goes on from VDFB02281492.1 coordinate 546,746,950, forward strand.
TTATTTTTTGGATGTGTCCCATTTCATCATCAATCAATCAATCAATTTTTAGCATAACTATGACTAAGATCATGTTTTCCTTTGAATTATTGTATATACTTTCTTCTGTCTTGCGTGTTCATTTATTTTCATTTTTCATGCTCCTTGTAGTATATTTCTATAACAAGATCATGGTCTTTCATATCATGGTGTTTGATGGTATATGCTTGGAGGTGGTCTTTTCTTCTAGGTGAATGCATACATTGGATACATTATCACCTTGATCTTATATATCCTAGTGCATAAAATTCATTGCTATATTAAATAAAGGCTCCTAAACTCAAATTCAACTTAACACTTCATCATTTCATCCATAACATCTTTCTTTATTTCATCTTTTATTTTCTATCATCTATCTAATATTTTTCACACATCTCTTCTTTCAAGAGCTCACCATGCCATTTTTGTATAAATAATATGTTTCAAGAGAGCATCAATCATTTCAATTTTTAAATTATTATTTATCACTTGACTAAGGAATATCATATTTTCTTCATCTCTTCTAGTTTTTTTCTTCTCAACTACTCTTTTCATTTCTTTGAAACAAAATCACTTTGAACATTGTCTCAAAGAGGGGAAAAATGTAGACATTAGAATAATCCCTCTAATAATCACTAATTATTATATTAATATAATTAATTACCATTATCGTTATTATCAAATTTATTGCCATTATAATAATTTAATTAAATGATAATCTATTATTTAATTAATATGAGTTAGTTATCCATTCAAATAAATTAATAAATCACAACCTAAAGAGATAGTGAATGAATAATGAAGGAAATTAGGAAGAACATTTTTGAAAGAAAACACACCCATGATGATAGATTGGTGGGGCTATTTCTAAGAAATGATAGCATAATACTTAGGAGGAAATGGTGGGGTAAGCTCATAGTAAATGCTTATTCTTGGAAAATATGGAAGTCCATGGCCCTTAATGTCGTCAAAGCCATCAATAAACAACTGAATAGTGGAATATTGAGTGGGATCTATCCCTATGATAAGGAGAAGGAAAAATTTTGAAACAAGAAATAACCCTATTGAGGAATGGAATGACAAGGAACACAATGAAAGACTTCACTTTCTTCTTGGAAAATTACCCCAACATTCTAGCTCTAGGATATATTGAAAGTGTTGTTGAGGTTATGGATGGTCTTGAAGCCATCATTCATCGTAGGCCCAAGAATGTAATGTAATTAGAATATAGATATCTAAAGGATCTTAAATGTAATCTTTGTGTTTATCAATATATGGACACTACCCCCTTGGTAGCATCTTATTGATAACAAATAATAATTAATTACCATTACCATTATTATCACATTTAAATTACTAGTTTAATCATTTAATTGAACAACTTGATCCACTATTTAATTAATATGAGTTAATTATCTATTTAAAAAAGTTAATAAATCATATTATTATCCTATTCCTAATTATCATTAATTAATTAAATAGTTATTAATTATTTAATTAAGATGAATTAATATCTATTTTAAATAAATAAATAAAATCCATAATATCTTCTCACAAGTTAACTCTTCCTTCAAATTAGAAACCTCTTCCTCTCATTTATCTATTTATTAAATTATATAAATTTATGAGTATCCTCCTAGGATTTCAAAATGACAATTTTTCTATTATCAATTGAGTTTCAAATCCACAACCTATCTAGTTAACCAAAGTCTTTGATCCTCGTCCATCTATTTTATTTTTCAAGAAATTCTATAAATGTCATCATTCTTTCATTAGATAAAAAAAATCTCAAGTCTTTATAAAATTCTACTATGTCAAAATCCACTCTCATTAAATATAGTGTTATGTTACTAAGTTGCATCCATATCCATTAATGAGAATGTCTCTATAGCAAGCTCGATCTTGAGGTTTGCATTGAAATTGGTAAATAGGACTTGATCTATTTATATTTGTTTATTTGTGTTTTCAACTCTTTATTTTCATGTTTTTCAATTTCATTGCATACACCAAGAAGTATAATTCTTTTGGGCTATATTGGTTTAAGACTATCTCTTCAAATCCTTAAGACCAAAATGTTATCAAATCTATTTCCTAGTTGTTCTCTCAAACCATGACACCTTGGAATGTCTCATTTATATGTATAGGTGAATGTTAGATCCACATACATATACCTACCTTAATTTTTTCTAATGCAAACTCCATGTATTTCTTGTCATCCTTGTGAAACATAAGAAAACATATTAGGTCAAGTTGAAACAAATAAAGAAAAACTCTAAACATTGTTGACACATTAAAAATCTAAATACAAATTATAGTTCACATCACAAAGCCCTTCTCATATCTTTGAAATCTATTATTTTTCATATGTATTTCATCAGTGGCCAAATGAGAATATGGTCCAATCATAGGGAGAATGCATAACAATTTTATTCAACAAAATTATCATACAATTTTATTCAACTTTTTTTTTTAATAATAAAAAGAGGGTAAAAATTTATTGAATCAGAAAAGCATTACAAAGGAGAAGGTAACTCCCAACAAAAGCACCAAAACAACCTCAAATTAAGATACACCTAAGAAGCACCTCATATCTTCCATAACCAAATCTTCAAGAACTAAAGCCAAATCTTCAGGGAGGTTGTCCCAATCCGCCACATTCCAAGTCCCCATCTGCTCAGAAGCCCACCTAGCCAAGCCATCAGCCACCTTATTCCACTCCCGAGGGACATGACAAAAAACAACATATTCTAAGGTAGTGCCCAAAGCAACAACAATTTTATTCAACTTAAGACGGTAGGAAAATTTTATTTGTTAGATCATTATATATGAAGATATACACCCAATGATTTTAGTAGTATTAATATTCCTAACCTTCAATTTTCATTTATCCTATGGTACAATTGCATATTCTTGTCTTGGTCTAATTTATGGTCTAGATAATATTTGCACTTGTCATTTATATTAATTATACTATTCTTGTAAAAAAAACTTAAATAGTTCCAAAGGAGGATAGTTTTGGCTCTTAGAATTGCTATAAAGTCATTGGTGAATGAAATTGTAAGAGTACAAACAAAATAATAAGAATTGCTATAAAGTCATTGGTGAATGAAATTGTAAGAGTACAAACAAAATAATAATATAATTATATAAATTAAGAAAATTCAATCAATAAAAATTATAAATTATATAGTAAAAATAATTTTTAATTTAAAAAATAATAAACTATACAGTATTATTACCGGCTGAAGGGCTTAAATTTGACGGTTGGCCTTGTCTGTCAACAAATTTTTTAATGACGGTTATCTATTCAAAGGTGCCCTTAAAACATTATGATATATCTTAGTGTAAGTAAAATTATATATAAATCAAATATATATATCATTATAATTCTATATAAATTTTGACAGTCTATCCAAAATCTCTCCTTTCATCTGATACAATCTTCTTACAATTTTGATTGTATTTTACGGCAAAAATCTCTAAATACGGTCATACGACCATCAAATTTAAGCCCTGACCGGCTGTTAGTGTTATTACCGTTAAGAAAAAAAAGCATAGCTGTTATTGTTATTACCGTTAGAAAAAAAAGCATAGTTGTTACTCTTATTACCGTTCAAAAAAAAAGCATAGCTGGAATGTCCTGATATACAAGCTCCTCAATATTTTTCTGTAAAGCCCCAATGTAGTCAGGAATGGTCACCTTAGCATCTGTAGAAGAAAAGCTTGCGGATATGGCAGAGTAAACCCTGCGTTGGCGGCACAGGGAGGGTTGTTTGCCGAATTCGCCACCCAATTTCCACAATATGCCCACCCGCACACCACGCCGTGAGGGCTTCCAGTGCACAGATTATCCGGCTAAAAATTTCTCCTGTGACAATAGGCCGAGGAAAGATCTTATCAGGGTGGCCGGCGAAGGGCTGTGTGCCCATTGTCCTTGGCGCCGCTTGTTCTCCCTTACTCTGAGCAGTTGAAATATTTGTGGTCTTTTCTGGCCGTGCATGTTTTGAAGATGGAGGCCAAGGCTTACGTTCTTGACTTCTCCAAGGCGTTCCAGCATGTTTTCCTTCATTCTGGAGGAAAGGCGGTGTTTAATGAGATCGCCAGGAGCCTCCGTCTGAGTGAGTATGTGATAGAGCCTGCTCGCATGACTCTTCATCGGTTTGGGAGCACTTCCAGTAGCTCGGCGTATTTTAAAGCGAAGGAGCGGACCAAGAAAGGGGACAGAGTTTGGAAGATTTCTTTCGGGACGGGATTTAAGTGCAGCAACATTGTTTGGAAGGCTCTCAAAGATCTCTCGCCCTCGCCCACGACAAATCCTTGGTTAGATTGTATTCATAGATACCGTGTTAAAAGCTAGTTTCGCATTTACACAAAATTTGGACGCAAGGAGTAGCCAGACTCCCCGACCATGTGGAGGTAGACAGTGTTGTTATTTTGTATTCTACCTGTTGAGGAGGCCAACCCGTGACCACAAGATCGCGTTCCACCGTGCGGTCTCGAAACCCTTGGTGCAGAACAGCACTCTGTAACGCTTTACCCTTCACTCTGTAACCCTTGGGGAAGACCCGTGAGACGAACATCGGCCGTGTGGTATGCCGGAAGAGGCAGAGGAAGGCTATTTACAACGGCATGTAGAAGGTATTTTCAATTCAAGGTGCTTCTGGTTTTCAATGAGGTATGCTCTGCTCCCATATGATTCTACTTTATTACAGAAGATAAAATATACTTCGAAATAAGGGTATGCTCATTAGACCTATAGAAAAACTAAACAAAAGCAATAAAACATACTACATAAAAATCTCAAAAAATTTACAATATAAACACTTTTATAAACATCTTGGATCTAAATCTAACTACCCATTATCAGGAAAAAAAGATGTACTAATTCATAAATTGTGTATTTTCTGGGTAGTAAATTGTGGCCATAAAAATCTAGTGAATACTTCTTCTTTACATACAGTTGCAAGAACGAGCTGTGGAAACCTATTTTGGTTCTATTTTAGTGTGATTAGCCCAAGCAGACCTTAATATGGATTTAAATTGATTTCAGCACCGTTACTATGACGAATCAATGCCATTCAGAAGCAAAGATGTGGCTTACAGCAATGCCACCATAATGGGCTATCTAAGCTCCTCTCAAGCTTTGGCTGATTCAGTTTACCATGTTTTTCCATGGCCAAATCCACAGCTGCACTTACATCTTCTTCTCTGCTCACATCACAATGGATGTATGTGACCTCTAGGGGAAGGGATTGAACAAGTTTTTCACCGACCTGGTCCGCAATGTCAGCAATGATGACTTTGGTTCCATGTTTTATAAAGAGCCCAACCGTGGCTTCTCCAATTCCTGCTGCCCCTCCTGTGATTACTGCAACCTTTCCTTCTAATCTGCATATGATCACTCACCATATGCAACATTAGCTTTGAAAAATGTAGCCTAAGACTGTTCTATATCTAGCTCTATTTGTTATATGTATGTTTAATAGTTTAGTTTAATTTTAATGTTGTTTAGTTCTCAAGGTAGATTCCTGGGCAAATGAAGTAGGAATTAAGACGGGGTGGTTTGACTGTTCCCTTAATTTTGGGCAGCCTGCTTTGTGATGTCAATTAGGAATTTTCAATGCTTCGTAGATCCATGAGAAGGTTATCTAGAATAGAAAAGTGCCCTGCGTCAAAAGTGCAAATCCAATCCTTGAAGTACAGAGCGGATGAGGAGACTCTGAATAGCAGACATCCTATCCTGTTTCATTTACCACTGGTGCTGCTATGTTTTCTATATGGTTTTGTAAATTTTACCTGGATAGGTTGCTTATAGGTTAGTTATATTTACATTAGTGTGGCCATATATTGTCTCCTCTTAGATATCTACATCTAATCATGGTTGTCACTCTTCTGTACAATATATTCCATGATCTTTACCTATAAAAAATGTATGGCTTTTCCGTTTAACTAAAAATATTAATGAATATCAATTACCAGTTTTTTCGTACTGCTTTATTTTGTATTTGGTCCAGGCTGAAATGGAGGGCAAATTTAGCAACATCACAGAATATGACTATGATTATGATGACGGATATTGAACTTACAAAACCAATTGGGTCATGCGTTGGATGTTGTGTGGGATCTGCCATCAGCATCACAATGTGTCTGTGGTTCCTGTCTTGAATGAGCCTGCCTGTTAACAGAAGTAGTGAATGCAATCACAGTATGGTAAACTGGACATTATGGTAAACTGGATTTTGCTATATTGATTACAGATCTCAAAAAGAATTTGACAGCAGAGGAAGTAGTAAGTGTGTTTCACTAATTGTGTTAATGAGTTTCTAAATGCAGTGATGAAACCCGGTTTATATGGGTATATATTGAATGCGTTTGCAGTTTACGTTATGGATTATGAGGCTTTTTGTTCAGCTTCAGTTAAAATGAAATGGGTTTCATTTTGTTTTGTGCAGGGAGTTCGGGAATGGGATAATGAGATAATCCCTGTTTTTATTCATTTATTATCAATCAATGTAGGTTACAAAAGTTCAATTTTCAGTTTTACAGTATTTAGATCAATTATGACTGACCTACTTACTATCTTGTAATGAATTAATGTGCAGGGAAAGCTAATCAAGTATTCCTGTGATTCAAGTTTGTAGGGAACACTGGAATTTATGTAGAGTGATGCTTAGAATTTCTGAACTGTGACTGCAATGTAAAACAAATTTTAATTTGTCAATTAATTTGTAAATTGATATGTAAATGGATTTGTTGTTTAATAAAAAAAATTATTTGGGAGGGGTTGAATTGGCCCTCTCCCCAAGGCTGCAGGGAATGGCCACTGGCTATGACCGTTCTGTTCAGTCTAGTGTCTTTGTGTTGATTTTTATATTATTTTTTATTTCAGAATTTTTTTTTTTTTTCTTTCATCATATTTAACGATTTGACATTTTTGTTGTAGTTTGATTATTTAAATATTATAATATCCTCTAATTATAATGTAATCTGGTAACATCCTAATAATTAGTGTCGTGTTATTAGAAGGTTGCAATTTAAACATGCTTGGGAATTTATATAGTGTTTGTGTGTGGTGTGTGTTAGAACATTGATCTACTTATTGTTTATTGTAGTGCGGGTTTGAATTTTGGTATTGACTTATTTTGATTCATTTTGACATTTAATTTGTATGTTGAACTTTGGCACTTTGGTGGTCACTTTGTTTGCATTTAATGTTTATATAAAGTGGGAGAGAGATAGAGGGTAATGTTTGCATTTAATGTTTATATAAAGTGGGAGAGAGATAGAGGGTAGAGGAGAGAGAGAGGATGGGGGGCGGTAGGAGTGAAAGACTTGAGAGAGGGAGAGAGGGAGTGGGAGAAAGGTAGGGGGTTAAGGGTAGAAGGGAGAGAGAGAGACTTGAGAGAGGGAAAGGGGGTAGGAGAGAGAGAGAGAGAGAGAGAGAGAGAGAGAGAGAG
>VDFB02281492.1:546755681-546780341 GCA_007258455.2 Sequoia sempervirens
GGGAGGGAGATAGAAGAAGTGAGTGAGTGAGAAACTTGAGAGAGAGGGAGAGAGAGGGGGGAGTGGGAGAGAGATAGAGGGTAAAGGGTAGGTAGAGGTGAGAGAGATATGAGTGAGTGATTGAGAGAGATTAAAGTGAGTGAGTGAGAAACAGACCAGAGAGAGAGAGAGAGAGAGAGAGAGAGAGAGAGAGAGAGAGGGGGGTAGGAAGGAGAGACTTGAGAGAGAGTGGGGTAGAGGGTTGAGGGGAGAGATAGGAGTGAGTGTGAGAGAGAGAGACTTGAGAGTGGGGTAGATGGTTTAAGGGTAAAGGGTAGAGATAGGAGTGAGTGAGAGAGAGAGAGACTTGGGAGAGAGAGGGGGGGTTGACAAGGAAGGGGTAGTTTGAAAAAATGCCTCATAGAAATGGGAGCTCACTAGCTTGTCAATGTCGTAGGGTTGACAAGGTAAGGGCAGTTTTGAAAAAAAGTTTCATAGAAATGGGGTCTCACTAGCTTGTCAATGTGGTAGGGTTGACAAGGTAGGGGCAGTTTGAAAAAATGCCTCATAGAAAATATGATAACTTTTCTTCAATACATAATGTGTGCCTAAACAGTAAGCTGAAGGAAGGAAATGAATTGGACTACTTGGTAGTGGTTAAATGTTGTGTTGAGCTCACCTCATGTTGCTACTAAGTGATTCTATTTATGTGTTATAAATATTAACCTAAGACTTATATGACTATGTATAGGCTCGTAAATCAGTTGATTATGATCTACTTATTCCTAATTAGGAATCTCTCTTCCAATTATAGTGCTAAGTTTGGTGCAAGCGCTAACTTTTATAGCAACGGATGGAGTAGGACCCTACGAGGGTATAAGTTGAGGTGGTAATCCTTTGACACGTAGGCTATTCCTATCCATCCTAGGTGATCACCGATGGAAAATCCTATGACCTACTTAGAGATAAGCTTATCCATGCTTGAGATTGACAAAAGTAAGAGAAGTAATATTAATAGACAATGAATGAGATAAATAGATTTAAAAAATATATAATAAACATAAAGCAAGAGACAACAAATAAGGGAAAAAATGAACGATTATGAAATAAAAATAAAAGGAAATTAAAAAGGTATTAAGAGTGAAAGAATATAAAAGAAAAAGGAAAGAAAGAGACAATTGAACCAAGAAAAAAAGAAATTTAAAAAATGAGAGAAAAATTAAAAAAATTAGAGAAATCAAAGAAAAAAAGATGAAAAAATAGAAATATAATTAGAAAGACAAAAACTAAAAGAAAGAGGGAAAAACAATATAAAAAAAGAAAGTACAAATAATTATAAATTTATAATATATATTTATAAATATAATTTATGTTTATATAAAAAGGTATGAACTTTTTTTTCTTCTTTTTTTGTTGACTTAGGGGTATCCCTGCAACCCAACCTAACACCTAACCTGCCTTACCTTGGTCTTACATTTTTCCAAGTTGGGGTCGAGAATGAATATCATGTTGGGATGAGAGACACACAAAACCCCATTCAATGATCATAAAAAGGTATGAACTTCTCTTTCTTCTTCTTTTTTGTTGACTCAAAGGTATCCCTACGACCCAACCGAACACCTAACCCACCTTACCTTGGTCTTACATTTTGCCAAGTTGGGGTTGAGAATGGGTATCATGCTAGAGTGATAGACACACAAAAGAAAAGACACACAAACCCCTTTCAAAGACAATAAAATTGTATGGACTTCTCCTTTTTGTTTTTGACTTAGGGGTATCCTTACGACCCAACCCAACGCCTAACTTTCCTTACCTTGGTCTTACATTTTGCCAAGTTGGGGTCGAGAATGGGCGTTACGCTGGAGTGAGAGACACACAAACCCCTTTCAAAGACAATAAAAAGGTATGAACTTCTCTTTCTTCCCTTTTTTTGTTGACTTAGGGGTATCCTTACAACCTAGCCCAATGCCTAACCCGCCTTACCTTGGTCTTACATTTTGTCAAGTTGGGGTCGAAAATGGGTATCATGCTAGGGAAAGAGACACACAAAACTCCTTTCAAAGATGACAAAAATTTATGGACTTCTCTTTCTTCTTTTTGTTGACTCAAGGGTATCCCTATGACACAGCCGAACACCTAACCCACCTTACCTTGGTCTTACATTTTGCCAAGTTGGGGCCAGGAATGGGTGTCATGCTGGAGTGAGAGACACACATAAAAGAAAAAACACACAAACCCCTTTCAAAGACGATAAAAATGTATGGACTTCTTTTTCTTTTTTTTGTTGACTCAAGTGTATCCCTGTGACCCAGCCCAATGCCTAACTCACCTTACCTTGCTCTTACATTTTTCCAAGTTGGGGTCGAGAATGCGTATCACGCTAGAGAGACACACAAAACCCTTTTCAAATACAATAAAAAGGCATGAACTTCTCTTTCTTCTTCTTTTTTGTTGACTCAAAAGTATCTCTATGATCCATCTCAACGCCTAACCCACCTTACCTTGGTCTTACATTTTGCCAAGTTGGGGTTGGGAATGGGTGTCATGTTGGAGTGAGAGACACACAAAATAAAAAACACACAAACCCCTTTCAAAGACAATAAAAATGTATGGACTTCTCTTTCCTTTTTTTTTTGTTGACTCAAGGATATCTTTGCGACCCAACCCAATGCCTAACTGGCCTTACCTTGGTCTTACATTTTTCCAAGTTGGGGTTGAGAATGCTTTTCACGCTGGGGTGAGAGACACACAAGAGAAGAGACACACAAACCCCTTTCAAATACAATAAAAAGGTATGGAATTATCTTTGTTCCTTTTTTTTGTTGACTCAGGGGTATCCCTATGACCCAACTCAGTGCCTAATTCGACTTACCTTGGTCTTATATTTTTACAAGTTGGGGTTGGGAATGAGTGTCACACTAGGGTGAGACACACAAAACCCTTTCAAAAATGATAAAAAGGTATGAACCTCTCTTCTTCTTTTTTTGACTTGGGGGTATCCCTACGACCCAACCCAACACCTAACCCAACTTACATTGGTCTTACATTTTTCCAAGCCGGGTCGAGAATGAGTGTCATGCTGGCGTGAGAGACAACAAACCCCTTTCAAAGATGATAAAAATGTATGGACTTCTCTTTCTTTTTTTTGTTGACTAAGACGTATCCCTGTGACCCAACCTAATGCTTAACCTACCTTACCTTGGTCTCACATTTTTCCAAGTTGGGGCTAGGAATGGGTGTCACGCTAGGGTGAGAGACACACAAAAGAAGAAAGAAAAAGAAAGCATGATAAAGAAAAGAAATGAAGAAGATAAAAGAGTGAAAGAAAGTGACCAAAAGTTAGAAAAAGGAAGAATGGAACAAAGTGAGAAAGAAATAATAAAAGAACAAAAGAGGTATGACCAATATAAAGAAGGTAAGTAGGGTGGCATTTGTTGTCTATTAATATTACTTCTCTTTATTCTCTTAGGTCCAAGTCTAGGAATGACCTTAACCTTTAGAGCTTACCACTCCCATGTGTATGAAAATAAGTGGCAATGTCTAGTTGATGCCATCATGGTAAATGAAGAAGTTTTGAAGTCAGCGCTCCTAAGCTACATGGAGGATGTTCATAGCTAATAAGTTCGGTATTTTTCTTGAATTGATTTAAAAAAGAAAAATTGGTAGCAATCGAGGGGTAATTGTTATAGCAGGTTCACAAGAATATATCTCCCATATCATTAATCATCCACATAATACTCATTGCATCTAGTTGATACTCAAGAAGGAAGCATCAAGGCTTTTTGATTCAATCTCATTGACCCATATTTCATGAGTAGTGGTTCATAAGAACCCATCTCTCAAGAACATGAATAGTCTAGACTTATCACTTATTGAAAAGATAGAAACTGTTGCACCATGACCTATGCTTTCATAGTTGCACATATTCTCTTCTCCTTCATCTACAAGTTTCACTTCTTCCCTTCCTCTCTCTTCCATTATCATTTATTCATCATTACCATACTCTTCATCATTTTCAAATTTTCTTCTATAATAATCAAGAAAAAACTACCAAATTGGGGTATAATATGATGATAGCAACATTTTTATTTTCTTGCAAGCAACATTTTATTTTCTTGCAAAATTCCAAGAAACTTGAGAGCACAACTACAACTACACGTTTCTTTTGGTGATGTAGAATTGCTTTTACCCCAAGATGCTACTACATCAAACATCTAGGTAAGAGTTTTGGATACATGGTAGAACCAACCTTTTGGCTTGAAGAACCAAGCCATGACGTTCCCTTCCATTAAATTAGATACCTTTGCAGATGATCACATTTTTTCTTTTTTCACTTCTAGACTCTTGTAGAATAGAGATCCCGCTCCTTTGCAAATTGGTTCTCTTTCTCTTTTCCAAGCTCCTTGTGATCTTAGAGGTCCTCATCCACTAAAAAACATTATGGATGATCTTTGTCTCACTCATATCATCTCTTGTTGTACTTGCACATAAATCATTACAAATAGAAAGAAAGTTAAGGGAATAAAAATTCCCCACAAGTGTTCACTCCTCTTCTACATTACACCATTTAGACATGCTTTCCATTTCATATTTTGTGAGGTAGCCTTTGTTTCCTAGCTCAGTGTGATGTTCACGAGGTAACTCATTTTTTACATTTGTCCTCCTTTATATCACAAACAAACATGTTTTTTCTCTCTTAATCATCCACATTTCTTCTACAAGGAAGAGATGATCCATTTAGATTCTCTCTTTTCATTAATCATGGGATTCTCTACATATTCCTCTAGCTGCATACATTCTTCTAGTTGCTTATGGTTGGTTGTGTTCTCTAAAACCAATAGGACTTCATCACATATGGGGCTCCCAAATATTTCTATCTTTGTTGTAGCTTCCTCTCTAATGTGGATTGTTTCCATTGCTACAACATCTTGGGCTTTCCCTTGTGATAGGTTGCATTCCTCTTCATTGTAGTTTTTCAACTCTTCTCTTTTTGCATTGTAATCTTCAATGCCTTCCCCTTCTTCTAGGTAACACAACTCAACAACTCCATCCAACTCGTCTACCTTTTCATATTGATTCCTTTCATCTATCTCTTCTCTCTGAAACTCTTGGAAAATCATATTTAAAGGTCTTCTACCCACTAATATTTCTACCAAATCCTCAATGGGTTTAATTTTTTCCTATTCTAATAGTTTTATCCCTTGGCTAATCCTCACCTATATAGCCATCCTCTTTGAAAATAGCTCTTGCTCACAAATGGAATATTTATCCTCACCATTCTTTCCACCTTCTCACAACTATTCAATTCCTTTGTTGTAGAGATTATTTTTGTTTTTTGTTTTAATATTGCATGTCTCATAATCCTCCAACAAAACCTTAACTCTTCCAACTCAATCTCTAATTTTTGCAACTTGTTTTTTGGGTCTTTTGTTAGCTTCAACCTCTACCATTGTCTTATCTTTTCTTCCACTTTGGTTATCCATTTTCTTACATTATGATATAGTTCCATATTTGGATCTACAATCGTGTCTATAGTCCTAATATAGGGTTGCATTTATATCCTCCTTTTCCATTCTAAATGTATGATCTATTAACCACGTATTGACATTATTTTCCTATTATTCATCCCTTCAAAGAAATTAACAAAAATGTGGGGAGAAGACCTAAAAGTTAATGCTTCATATGCGAGTACAAAATAACTTTAACTCTTAGCAATATTCAACTTAATAGCTACACTTGGAAACACTAATGCCAATAAGCTACAACAAAAAGAACTCTCTAACTTTAACTCTTAGGGAATGGAAAATTATGCCTAGAGAGAACTCAAACTTCCAACTAGTTTTCATTAATCAAAAATTGCTTCTCACCATTAAAACCTTTGCCAAGTTGGTATTCGGGATATTAATATTCTTAATAAAAAAATTATATTCAGTGCTTGAAATTCCATGTCACTATCAACACAAATCTCACTGAAATCAATATAGAGCTTTTGCCTCGTGCTCATCCCTATTATTTTCCTACACTGCAAACTCTTCTCAATTGAAAACACACAATACTCACGGCTGCTCACTTTCCCTTCACACTGATACAGTAATAAATGGACAGGTCAACAAGAAATGGAGAGAAAAAATAGAGGATCATGCAATGGATCATTGGCATAGGAACAATTTGCTCTGGTACCAAATAGATCCAGGCTCAGACCTGAAACTACATATGAAACTCTAAAAATAGCTTTATAGTGCCTTTTACTACTCAAAATAGACAATTAAAAATAACAGAAGACTCGAGTGAGGAGATTACATTTGATTCAAAGGAGAATGCAAGCTCTGTTCCATCACAATGTTCATTTTTTATGTTAGGATTCTATGAATCACTTACCCTACTTATCGTGAACCCCCAAAGTTGATTTTATACTGAAAACCTATGTTTTTTTAAATGCTACAAATTTCATATAGCAACATGAACAACAAAGACAAAAATATTGAAGCTTGGTCTTACACAACTTTCTTGTGGAATCACAAATATATTATGGTGTTGAGTCATAACATTCTTTGTGAGTTCATTTTCAATTATGTTAATATACTCTAAGGTTCATAAGATAGGCCATGTCTAATAAAGGTAAATGAGGTTATTAACCGAAGGTATTGCACATAGCCTATTTTCAAACTAGTTTGACCAAATTAATAATTCTTCCCTACTTTCTTATCAAATGTTTTACTATCAATTGGCTTATGGAATTTTTAAGACATGGCATTTGAAGAGGCAAGCATCATGCCATTGGTACTCTTTTTAGAAGTAAGATCCCTAAAGTTTTGTAGCTTACATTTTTCTATTGAAAAGATAGAAATTTTTGCACCATGACCTATGCTTCCAGAGTTGGACACAGTCTAAGCCTGAAAGGGTAAAACTAATAAAAAATTCTAGTCTCCAACCCTTACAACTTTAACTGCACGTGGATCTTTTTAACAAAGGAATGTGCAACCCATATTTGGGAATGTATTCCAATACTTTCATTTAGTTTAGTAGACATATTTCTATCCTTGGGATTTTTCTACATAATTCTCTAATGGTGAGTCTCTCTAATCAATAGAATGTAATACCTTCTAATGTCCAATTCACTATCATATTTAAGAGTGTCAGCATGGATATGAGTTCTAATTTTGGATGGTAAAAATGACAAGAAAAGTGATGCAATGGCAACTGGATATGAATAGAGATAACCTCTTCTACTTCATCTACAAGTCTCTCTTCTTCCCTTCCTCATTCTTCCATTATGGCTTATTCATCACTACTATATTCTTCATCATTTTCAAGTTTTCTTTTACAATAACTACCAAAGAAACTATCTCATTTGAGTGTTCATTTCATATTTGCTCAAACATCTCCACTCTACTCATTACAAGACCTCTCCTTCCAAGAGGCATGATACCATAAACAAAATACACACAACTCAAATTTAGAAGTGGAGAAAGTCACAAATGTGATGAACTTTGTTGCCAATCTTAAAATGAACGAACAAAATAATTAAGATAACTGAAAACTCAATGGGAATTTGGAGATTGTAAATCTAAAAGGAAAGGAAAGGATCAAAGGCTAGATGGTAATTTAGAAAGGGAAGGAAAGGAGCCAAGGTTGGACATTGGATGTAGTTTTGCTAATCTAATTAACCCAAGGAATGTTCATGAAGCCTTAAGCTTTTTTATCTTAAGTGTTTGTAGAATGTTGACAAATAAAATTTTGGGTGCTTTGATTTTGGGATTCGAAATGGCTTTCAAACCGACAGTTTAGGCAAACCAATGAAGGCACAAAGTAGTATCATCAATTTTTCATGAACATGCGAATGCCATAGATGTTGAGATGGATCCTCTACTAGCATCCATGGAATACCACCCTGTGGATATAGATGATGTAAAAAATGAAAGATAGGCTCAATCTCCTATGTATATGCCAAAGCTAAACATAGACGATGCAAAAGATGAAGGCCAGCCTAAAGCTCCTTGGGTGTACACAAAAGCTGAAGACAAAGAAGCACAAATTCCCATCTAAAATTTTAAACCTCCATGTCATAGAGTAGTGTGCATGGGTTGTAGAGAGGAATGGGCTTCACAATCATACAATCTTTCTAATTGTAATATATCTAGAAGTCTAGTGTGTGTTAATGCCATACTGCCAAAGTATTTGGTGTAATAAGTTTTTTGAGAATTAATCAATAATGTTATATTTAAGTTGACATTAATAGAGAAATAAAATTAGTGAGTTTGATTTTGTTGATGGTATCTCTATACCACATTTGGTTGCTCTTATGTACTCTCCTAGGCCTGGTTCATTCATCGTTTCATTGGGTCCTTTACCTAGATAAGAATATCTACTCTATTCATTCATTCCAATGAGTCCAGGTCAAATAGGCTAGAGAGAAAATGACAGAAAGGCCCTCAACCTATCAATAGTAGGGTGTTTAATTGAGTTAAAGAGGAATGTGAGATAGGGACAACAAAAGAGTTGTACATTGGAAGAAGAATTGTTGTAGAAGAGAGTTAAGAAATTGATATTCAAGATGACCATGCAAACCAATGAATAGAACTTAAAGAGCATATGCCTAAAGAAAAGATCATTAAATCCTTTCCAAAATTGGGTCATAAGTCATAGATTAACATCCCTACTTTTTTGGAAGTTTGAATCATGAGAAGATGATTGATAGAATTACATTTAGAAGAGTATTTAATATAAGAAGGCTGTTTTAGAAGAAGACGCATTTGAAGGAATACAGATTGATATTGGATCTCATGGGTCTCAGTGAGGGTGACCAATGCACTTATGGATGGTGAAGACAAAATAATATGAAAAAATAAAGGGTAGGATGGATGAAGCTAATAAAGAAACACAGTCCTGCACTGATACTACATTCAATAATAGGAAACAGTGGACTGTGTCAAAATCAACATCTTCATCAAGCAAGTAGCAAGTAGAGATGGATGGAAGCAATATCAAGCATATTCAATGCTATTGCTCTCCTTGAGATTTGTGTGAATATGGAGGATGTGTTTGAAGCATATATAGACATGAATCCATATTGTAAATTTTGCATGTGTAAAATTGGAAGGACATAAATCCATATCGTGGAATGGAGTACAATTCAAAATAGTTAAAATGAGCAAAGATAAAGACTTGAAATATGTCACAATTTAACTGTTTATGGAATCTTAAAGTTAAAGGATAGGAATGTGAAAGATTATGCTCCTAAATTCTATAATTGAACATGCCACATAGAAAATGATGAAGTTTGGAAATGGTCTCTACCTTTCCATCGAAGGTGAATTTGGCATAGGGGAGTTGCATACTAAATAGGATGTAGGGGTATAACATTTAAGGCAAAAGGGAAGTTTCAAAATAGGAGAAAATTGTATGAGCAAATTGTAAGAGCAATTAGATGTAAGGGTATAGGAAATTGTACTCAAACCTAAATATGGAGTAAAATCAAACTCTTCTCATATCTGAGTGTGATTAGTTGATTATAATCATTCTCAAGGGAGAAGTTGACTTAAGAGGAAGAAGAGGTTGGTGGATTTTTTATGGTGTTTTAGATGTGATAAGAGATAAATATGGAGTCCATATAAAAGGTAGTGGCTTTGGGACTTGCTATTGGAGATTCAAGCTTTTGAAATATCATCTTTAGGATAGCAAGAGTGAAGTTGAAACATGAGTGCAAATTACAAAGAAATGGCCAAAAAGTTCACAAGTGAAGTTCAATGTAGAGTGTTTATTTTTGGAGTGGGGGGTAGAGGTAAAAGAAATGTGTGTGTCAAGGTAATTCTAAGGTAATGGGTTTTCAGACAATAGATGAAGGATATCAAAAATCGCATTTAAGTTAAGTGGAATTTAGTAGATAAGTAGAAGTGGATTTAATCCTATTGTAAGTGTGTTGAGTTTATATAAACAACTCCAAAAGAGAAGAAGAAAAAATGGGGCTTCATTACATATTAAAGAGGAGTGTGAAATAAGATTCAAATAGGGATACTAATTGGAAAAAAGAAAAGGTGGCCTCACATTCTGAGTTGTTAATCTTGGAGAGATGTTGGGAATCATGCAAGCTAAATTGGATGCTATAGAGACATCAAAAAATGAATTGTTTTAGAGGAGAGTTTCAACATTTTTATGTTCAAGACAGCTGAGCAGCCCTACAGCTAGAAGTGCTAAGGAGAGTATATGGATAGAGAAAATATGATCAAAGAAATTTTTAAATTGAGAGACAAGTCAAAAATTGATATCCCTAAGTTTATAGATAGGATTGAAATTATAATATTATTTTATATATGAGAAAATAAATGACCTAAAGAAAGTAAGTATGGCATGCATAAAACTAAAAGGACATGTCCATTAGATGGGATCAAGCGCAATTTGAAAAAGTTGGGATGAGAGATGGAAAGACAGACTTTGAACAAAAATTCAAAGTTAAAGTCATAAATTTTGCATGTCGATTATACATTAAGTTTGTCTAGGAAGCAAATAATGAGTTTGAAAGTATAATTTGAGCATCAAAACATGTTGAATATGCACAGATGAAAGTTTCCACTTATGTAAATGGTCTCTGCCTTTCCATTTAATATGAATCTAACATCGCTAAGTTGCATTATACCTAAAAAGAATATTAGTGTGCTTGAAGAGCATAATAGAAGTTTTCAACAAAATTACAGGGTACAAGCAATGTGCTATAAAAGTAGAAAGAAAATTATTGTCAATGGTAAGCAGGTTTTGGAACAAAATCATTGTCAATGATAAATAGTTTTCAAAACAAAAATTATACGAGTCTTTTGATAATTGTTGAAGAGTGGTATATTTTTATTTGGATGCATTCAAGTTGGACTTCTACAATGTACTTTGATTGGTTGATTTCATCTTTTAGAAAATGTATTTGTAAGTGAAGGGGAGTGCAAAACTCATCGTTTATCTAAATTGAAGAGCATAAAAGATATTTCCAAGGAAAGTGTACACTTGATCTATAGATTCTTCAATGAACCTTGTGGAAGGACACTCTATACACCTTCATGCAAGCTTACAAAGGAATGATGGATTTCCTTTGAACAATGTCAAAGGGAGGCAAAAGTATCCCCAAATTCTTGTTAATACTTACTTTGTCTTTTCTTAAAGAAAGCATCCACCAATCTTTTGTAGCTTTTAAGGCACACTAAGTACATTATGGAATCTTTTGGACTTTTAAAGTGGAGTTAAGGAGACTAAACCTCCTCTTAAGAAAGGAATATGCCAATCCCACTCTAACAAGAAATATATAAAATAATAGAAGTTTTGATGCCCAATGATCATATCTAAACTTTTTAACCATCCTATACGATCACAAAAATTTGAAGTGGAAGTTGAGGTGCCCATTAAAAAGTTATAATAAAAATTATATACTTTTATCACAAAAACTCGAAGTGTATTGTTGCAATGAGTTTTTCAATTAATTTTATTAATTAGTTATTAATGTTCTCTATGTCAATGTATATTGGGTCCTCAACAATAGATGTTTGCTCTCCTTCCTTGGGTCCAAAGGGGAAGTACATTTATCTAAAGTCCATCACATTTTGCTGAGATTATTTACTTTATAATTTAAAACTAAGTTGTTTATATTGCATACATAACAATATTTTGAAATTGGACAAATATACGATCCAACAAAATGCAATCCAATTGGAAAGATGAGATGCAAGCCCAAGGTTACATTAAAAGGGGCACACTACTAGATTAAAATATACAAGAAACTTAAAAAAAATAAAAAATGAAGAGGAAAGTTAAAAAGAAAGGATAGAAAAAAACACCCAAAAGTACTATAACAACAATTATTCAAAAACAAAATAATGAGTAGAATATCTTTAAAATGTTGATTGCATGCCCATATTATAAAAAAAAAAATCAAAATGAACAAGAAAACCCACCTGGAACTGGAAAAATATCTAAAGAACTCTCTAGATTTGTTGGCCCTGTTTAACTCTCTTATGTAGATCGATATGTTCAAACCTTCATCCAAGAGCGCTTAAGACTTTTAGACTAAAAAATTTTAATTCACAAATGATCAGCCCAAAAACTCATTGATTAACTTTCTATGATGCAAACAAAATATCCACCCAAAATTGGAGGTTGATATGAAAGATATCTATAGTTATTTGGAAATGCTCTGCCCTCTTGTACGGGCCATAAATCCAAAGTTGAAGAAATGTATTCAAAATTTGTCAATGAAAGAGCAAGTAACTGAAATTTTCATTACTTAATAATGCAAACAAAACTCAAAATGGACAGGGAACCCCACCTGGAAGTAGAGGCTAACATGAGATTTTTTTTTGGCTATCTGTTAACTCTGCCATACGCTCTTCTGCAGACCCATATATTAAAATCTGTCAAAAATAGAGGAAACAAAGTCATTGGTTAGTAATCCAGAACAGTCAAAAAAAAAAAAAGAGAAAGAAGAAAGAAAAGAAAAAGAAAATCCCAGAAGAATTATCCATATCTATTACTCTTGTCCTACCCTGCTCTGCAGACATTGTCCTACCCTGCAAACAATTGAATCAAGATGAATGAAAAATCGTTATATCTTAAATGGGGATCTTAGGGTTACAGTTTTATCCTTGTTTACTAATTAGGGACTCCGTTTTAGCACATTTCCCCATAACGTAGTATTTAACAGTAGAGAACTCTGCTTTACCATTGTTAGAAAAGCAACATCATATTACTGCTACATTTGCCTCGTTAACTTGGGTTTCAGCGTGGTTAAGCTTTCTGAATTTTAACAGGTCTGAAAGTCGTTTAGGATGGGTCTGCTTTGGGTTTTGAAGAGCGCTTAACCCAGTTGGTGGGTTTGTTTGATATGCCTCTAATTTTTGTTTGATAAAATTCAATGAGAATGAAACAGCAGATACGATACATTTCACCCTACATATAATGAATACCTATATCTAGCCTATGTATTTAACAGAAAATCAAATTTCAATTTGGAGCATTTTGACTCACCACTACCATTTACTTGAGAAGCACAGTAATCTCAGCAGCTGTTTCTTGGCTTCTGCTTCTGAGCCTGTTTCAATTTCCAATAACTTTATCAGGACCACCATAGGGATTTGATTTTCAAGCATCAGAAAATCACTTAGCGCATCAAATTGACAGGATTTGACCCTGTTAGTGTTGAAAAAAGGGTGGCTGTTGTTGCCGATGCTTCCAAAGTGAAAATCATGGCCACGGTTTCGTCCTTGTATTCAGATTCTTCTTCATAGCAGCCTCTAATTTCACGTCGAACGGCTTCTTGCAAATGGCAGTGCTCCTCTTGTTTGGGTGGCATTGCTCCTCCTGCTGTTGTTGCCGATTCTTCTTCATAGTAGCCATCCTCTCTGCGGCCTCTGCTTTGAGGCGCTCCATATGACCCTGACCCTGGCTCGCAGTTGACCTGTAATCCTCTCTTTCACATCAATAACCCATTTCTTTTCGTCTTCCTCACACATAATATTGCGGATCTGATTCATTCCAGTGGGCAGCCCTCCAAACTCGTAAGCTAAGAGAAGCAGGCACAGGCAGTGGCGAGAGGAATCCTATTAAAGAAAAAGAACTTGCCTTCTGATATTCTTGAGAATGAGGTTTAGAGAGGCTAAAAGAATCGCAGCAACTTACCGTTAATGTTTTATTTTCAAAAAAATCGTTACTGTTTTTATTTTCAAAATTTCAAAATTCAAATGATTATTAAAAAGGCAATTAAATGTTTTTTAATATACAACTTTAATTTTAGAATTAAATAATTTTTTATCAAAAATTAAATAAATAAAGAAAAAATTAATTGGAAGTATATTGACATATACTTGTAGTGATTTATGTTTACTCATTAGTATAGACATCTCAAATATATTTATCTATTAAGAATTATTTTATATTATATTAAAATTATTTAAGAATTATTTTATCCTTACTCATTCAAAAAGACTTGTTTATGTCTTGTTGTCATTGTAGACTTGTTTAGGACACCTGTATCACATAGTAAATGGTAGGTACTTTTATTGGAATATTGGGTTAATCAATATTCCACTGCATTTACCCCATGTATATTCAATGATACAATCTCTAAAGTTAAACTAAATCCTTAAGATGTACAAACTATAGAGCCTCTAATTCCCTAAAAGTGATACATAGGTAGGGATATTTTAAATCAACCCCCAAAAGAGTACATCTAGTGCTAGGGATATGTCATGATATAGGGATCTTGTCCAATATAGTGCATTATTGGAAGTAGTAACAGATATTTTTTGTCATTTCTAGATTTAGTAAGGTTTGCAGATAACATTTCTAAATTGAAATAAATTATTAATTATATGAATCGAGTTGGTTATATAACTTAAAGATGATCATCAACAATAGAAAGGTCAATAAGTATAATAGATCGAGTGGTTGACCATTTTATTTAGGTCCCACGAAGAAGACATATTACCAAAATATTTGACATGCACGTCACACTTTGTAATGAAATTATAATCATTATGATGAAAAAATAGTAGTAATCAATGGTTGTTGAATTGGTATTAGAGCATAGTTTGTATACTAGACCCATATAGCTCACTAGACTTTGGGAATAAGTTGACAAGGTGAAAATGTCTAGAGTTGTGTCCCATTTTGCGCCAACATAATAGTTTTGGGAGAAATAGTTTCATTTGAAAGGTCTCTTAGGTGAAATGGTTTCCCCTAACTATGTGGCACCTACATGACACAAAGAGTTTCAAACAAAGCTATCTCACCCAAACACTATACATTCTCGTATGCGTAAGTGCACCAAGCTATGATACAAAACTGGCTCTTAAGATGCCACTTTTTTTATGAGATCGACAAAGTCTGATGTTCACAATAGATGACTATGAGGTGCTTGAGTGGAATTTCAAACTCAGTGAGAAAATCCTAAAGTCAAATAGCCTCAATATAGTTGTATTAAAAACTCTCATGTACTCTACCTTAGTGGATGATCAAGCAATAGCATTTTTCTTTTTTCTAGACCAACTAATGCTACCAAAACCAAGTGAGAAATTGTAACTTTAAGTGGACATATCATTCTAAGTATCACCAATCGAATTTGAATCTATATATCCAACCAAGCTAATATTTGTGTCAAATCAATAATAAATCCCAAATCTGAGTACCCTGAAGAAAGTGAAGGATCATCTTAGTTTCTTTATAGTGTATCTCATGAGGCTCATGTGTGAATCTCAAAACCATGCCTACTACATACGAAATATTAGGCAAGTGGTATGTATAAGATAGATAAGACTGCAAATAATTTGTCAATACAAAGTGGTATCAAATGATGGTGTAGTAAAATTAGCCTCAAAATTGACTTCAAATAGAAAGGGAGTCAAAGACGGCTTATAACTAGTTGTGCCAAATTAAGAAAGTAGATCAAGAATATATTTGGATTACGCAAGAGTGATATGTATTTCAAATTGTGAAATATCAATACCAAGGAATTAATGTAACAAAACCAAAAAAATTAATCTAAAATATGTCTTGTATCTAGCTAACTTCATTTATGCAATAGTGGATGAAGAGCTCCTGGTGATAAAAAGATCAACATAAAGTAATAGTATTAATAATAAACCATCTTGTGACAATAGATATACACAAGGATCTAGATGGCTCCAATCAAAACTTGAAGATAAGAGGAAGGAATCCATCTTGGCATACCAAACCTAAGCGGCCTACTTGAGGCCATAGAGGATTTTCCTAAGTCTACAAACCTTAGTGGTTGTTCCATGTAAATATCCTCCTCAAGGTTTCCATGAGGAAGGGTACTCTTCAAATCCATCTGGTGGACATCCCAACATGTATAATGAAAATAGTAAGTGTGAGGTAGATTAAACTCATCTTGTCCATGGGTGGAAAGGTCTCTATGTAGTTAATGATAGCAACTTGTGAAAATCTCTTGGTAATCAAACATACTTCATACTTATCAATTGACCATTTTGCATAAAAAATGGTTTGATATATCCACCAATATTGAACCACCCTCCTTTCTTGTAAGAAGTGAAGACAAGCCACAAGTGTGATTTCTCATTACGGAATCATATTCCTCATACATATCACTATCCTAGACTCAAGTATGCTTGATATCTCTCTGAATTTTTACGATCTAAGACTAAGGAAAAGAAATCATAAGCCCCACTTTGACAGTTTGACCTTGTACTTTTATCATATATTTTAGATTACCTACCTAATTATCTACATTATGAATTGTCTATCTAACCTAGATAGGGTGCAAAGCATAGTGCCCCTCATGTTGTTCTCTGTTAGACTGATAGTTGCTTTGTTAGGATAGAAATTATGATACTTTGATGATGTTAGATTTACTACTTTGATGATACTGGATGATACTTGATGATACTTTGATGTCTTGCTACTATTTTAGTTTATGCATACGTCATGACAGTTTTATGGACTTACTGGTTTGTGTAGTTTAATTTAATTGTGAACATTATGTGTTTATCTGATCATGGTTACTATGCATTTATTTGGTGATTGTTCGATGTTATTTGTTATGTAACCGGTTGTTATGCATTGATGTGGGTACTTGTTCGATGTGTCTTAGTGAGAGGAACATTGTTGCATTACTCATTCGTGAGTACCCTGCTATGCTGCGATTTCCTCTCATGGTGTGTTTGACTAGTTGATTATATATATGTTGTTCGACCATTTCGTTTGATGTAGGTTGTAGGTACTAGGCATCGACTCCACCTAAATTTTCAGGTCTGAGTGTGTCTTAAACCCAATGGAAAATTGTTGAACGAAGATAACGTACAGTCCCATACCCTTGCCATCATCCTCAAAGGGCATGAGTATCTAGTAGTCACCTCGTCAGTCTTGTATGTGTTTGTGGTCAGTTGATCTTGTTCTGACTTTGTTGATGGTTAGGTGATGATTATTGATATTTTTTTGTTAAATTAAAATTGGTTTGATAATGATGTTTGATTAGTTGTTGAATTAAATAAAATATTAAGTTTAAACCATGTTGATAGATGGTATTTGATTTTCCTTGGTTAATTAATTCATTAATTAAATTAAATTGCTAAGGTAAAAAAAAGTATTTTTATAATTAAATATAAATATATTCATTATTAATATTGAGTTTAAATAAATTAAAAGGTGGGAAAAAATATAATATAAAATAAAATATTAAATCGTAAGGAGATAATGGATAATCAACAAAAAACAAGTAAAAAGATAGAAAAAGATTTATTCAGAGCACATGTGTGTCTTCAAACTGCTTGTCATTTTGAAACTTCTCATTTTGTGAGATTTTTATCTAATTTTTGTGTTAAAAAATCTTACAGCTTCTTTTTAAAAAAAAAATAATAATTATTATCTTTTGGAGAGATTAGGGGGCATTGATTTTTGGTTTTTCAAACAGAGAACTTTGTTGCAAGAATAATCTGTTGAATAATTGTTTTTGATTGATTGTTTTTCAAAATTAGATTGGGGGTTGTAGATTTTGTGGGTAATTTGGAAATTATTAAAAAGACTGATTGGAGGATTTTTGAGGGGGAGGCTGTTGCACCAGAGGATTCATCTCGACATCAAATCTCCAACTTTGCCAAGCGATTGGAACCAGGTTCCATTGTTGTTCTGAATTTTATCTCTGTGTTTGAAATGGATGCCTATTTGCATGAAATTCCTTGAAAATGTGGTTTCCAATTATTTTAATTCTGTCTAGAAATAAATAAATATAAGCATTTTTATCTAAACATTCTGCAATCATTGCTTTCCTGTAATATGTCTCTTCTCCTACCGTTATTTTTTTTTCTGAAGCCTATTCATTAAATCCAATTACATTTTCTTGAAAGCTTCTTAAGCCAATATTTTAGCTTGTGTTCCCTCTCTCTCTCTTCTTCTTGTCATCCCTCCTTGTATGCTTTGGCTATAGGTTCGATTTGCCTTGAAGTCTTCATTTTATATTAGTTATTTTTTTTCCCTTGTGTCTTTCGATGGGCACATCATATGTGTTATTCGCTACTATAGGTGGCGATGCTACTGATTTGTATTGGAATTGGTGGGAAATTGAATCCCTTATCCTATTCATTGTAGTTATACTATCATTGAAATCACCAGTTTATTACATGATAGAGTTCGATGTATATGCTTTCTCTTGAAATCGTTTCAAAAGCTTGCCATTGTTGTTGAAACTTGCAAGTGCTTTAGCCTCCCCTATATGTGTTTGGAGCACTGGTTATTGCATCTTCAAGAAGAGGATCATATGTTGCTCTAAGGGCCAATGGGTTGCTTTTCGTTCGCCGGCTAGAGAAAGAGCCAGCCATGGTCGAAAATTGTTCTTTTCCCTCTCCCTACCCTGGCCACTTGCATGCGCACCTAGAAATAGTTCGTTGTGTTTGTTTTAATATGTTTGATGTGATTTATATGATGAAGATTATGTGGTAGCTGCATATTAAATTATACAGTGATTGTATGCCAATTAAATATAGATACAAGACTATATATCGATTATATACACCTCAGTTTGATTAATTTGATTATATCCTGAGATCTGCGTGGCATTTTTTTATTGATTTCTATATGTTATGGTTTTTTATAGAAATTTCTTCTTAGCACTACCAGATGTGGAATTATCTTCCTTGCGTACTTAAATTTTGATGGTTTAAAGTTCCATGCCTGGCAACGCTAGCTGCATTACCTTCATTTTGATGAGTATAAGTTATGGGTTAGGTTTGATGAATATGTCTATGAGTTGGAATTGATGTATAATCATTATGTAAAGAGTTTGATTCACATTGTTTGATAATTCAATTTTGTATAACATCAATGTGTGTGCATTATACTTCACATTCAATTATTTATATGTATATGTATATGCATATGTATATGTATATATATATGTATGTATGTATGTATGTATGTATGTATGTATTAATATTTTGTGTTTACTCTTTCACAAACTAATAATATGTTTTATAAACAGTAGTTAGAAATTATATAATTACTTATATCTATATATATATATACATATATATTTATTAAGATTGTAACAAAAGAATTATTCTATCTTGAGAATAAATGTTTTTGTAGAAAAGCATATTTGAAATTAAGTAAGAAAAGACTGTTGATCCAAAATGGAAGATTTATAAATAAGAAAATTAGATTACTTTCCCTTGTTAGTAATGAGTTATGATTCCTCTTAAAATTACTATATAGTCAAAAATTTAATCCACCATGTAATTTATTATTGTGTTAATTATTGGAAATTGGGGTAATTATGGTCTTAATATTTATTTGTTGTTTATGTTGAATAATGTGCTCGACTAGTGTATTGGGGGTGATTTTAGATTATTGTTCAAAAGTAGAAGTCAGTTGTGTAAGGTGGTTGTTAGAAGTCTTCCAAAGGCTTGGGGAAAAGTATCATGTATGTGGATTTTATGATTGTTTCATTTGAAGAATCTTGTATGAGGACTTTATGATTGTTCTCTTGAAAATGGTTGACAACATACGCGAGATGTGTACATGGAGGTCTTTAGCCTTGCACTGCTTATTCATTAGTATGGTTGGGATTTGTAAGCAAGATGGTCCATGCCTTGCTCCATGTGTGTGTTCATGTGATTTTGTAATTTGTGCAAGATTGCTTTACCCTATTTTATGTGTTGGGTCTTCTAGTTGCAAGTAGGGAGAGTGTCTCTCAATAGGGGCCGAATCCCAAAGTGGTGACCTATACAACCCATTGGAGATTTCTTAATTCAGTGATAACCTAAATAATGAATTGGGGGGATGGGTAATTTTCACATAAACAAGATAATGGATTCCTCATTCATGCATGTAGTGCTCGTTTAGGCTAAGGATGGGGTGAGAAGGTATGGTTCGCAAGATAAACTTCCTTTTCCTCATGAAAGGATTGTTGGTTCTACATGTGTCACCCTATGGGGTTGGGATCTAGTGAGAGGTATGTCAGACAACCATAGATGGGGCTCACGACCTAGTGAGTGTTTTTTCCTCCATTCGGTTCCCTTGCTATTGTTTGTGAGTGGGGAGGATGTACCTTATGTAATAGATTTTGGATCTTGTACCAATTCGAGAGATAATTTCTTTGTCATGTATTGAACTTGTGTCTCATTTGTATCACGTAATATAATGGGTATCTGCAGGATCATCATGGAAAAAAAAACCCTTAAGTGGCAAAAAATTCAAAAAAATCAGAGTTAGGCAACTTGACGTTAAAATTTGAATAAGTTATCTATATTATTTAAAAAATATGTAAGAATAGAATCTATAGAAAATTGAATGTAGTTTCTAAACTACTAGGTTTATTTAAAATTAAAAAAAATCTATTTGAGAAAATTTGAAATTTCAATGCAGAGTACTTAAATTCAGGCAAAATAAGATAAGTGTTTTCCGACCACCTAACCACAATAAAATGATAATATTTTTATAAGATTTTAGATATAAGTAGAGGACTCATGTACCAATGTGATGCATAAATTTTTGTAATTTTTTCCAAGTAAATAATTAATTATGAATTTTTTATTAAACCTTCTAAAAATATAAAACACATATGTCTGACCACCTTAACTGGTCAAAACTTCATGAAATTCTTTTTTAACCTTATAGTATAAGCATAAAATGTGACACATGTTTTGGATTCAAAAATGATACCGCTTGAAAGTTGTAGATGTTTTCAATCAACCTATCAATCAAGACTTTAGTCGTAATTCAAATAGAAAATGAATAATAATTATTTATTAAATTCAAAGTAAATAATAATTTATATTGGTGGAAAGCTGAGAATCTCCTCTAAAAACCCTTTTCGTTTCATCAATTTTGGGTAAAAAAGAGTCATCAGCCACATACCCATCATATCGCCCCCTTTTGGCCCATCATGATCTTGCACATACCCTAATCTTAATCTATTATTCCCGTGTATTTAGGGAAGCATTGATTTAAGCTTGTAACAATGTAATGTTGTACCCTCATGGGAAGGGAATTTGTATATGTACTCATTGGTTCTTACTATATGATCTTTAATGATTATGTATCTGATGTTATGTACGAAGTGTATGTGTTTATTTATTTAATGTGATGAATTATTAATGAACTCATGATTGTTAGTTAAATTATGATGTATGTTCATAATGCAGTCATGGAACCTTAGAGGACATAGCTTAACTTATTTTTTATGTTTAGATACGGTTTACATTCCATGTTATTGCACTTAAAAAAAAAATTGTGCCACTATTGTAGTTTGTTGTGTTGTCCTCTGGGGTTCTTTGGTGGGGCGTTACACAAAGTGGGTGAGTCAAGTTTTGAAATATCATCCTCCAAAACATGTGTAGAAGTAGATGAAGATGAATCCCCATCACTATCCCCATTGTTAAAACTAGAAGAAGAAGAAGAATCTACCTCATGAATATGTTGTGGATGTTCTGAGTCATTAGAAGAATCATTAAAAATAAGTGAGCCCATAATATAAGTATAAATTCTTAGTGTAGAGTTGGTAGGAATCTCTTAAAAATTATCACTCCTCTTAATGACAACTCATGTGTGGTTAGGTGGAGTAGGTGATGACCTTTAACATCGTGTAGATAGTCTACAAGGATAAAAGGTTAGTACTCTAGCTTCACTATATTGTTATTTTGCTTCAATATACTTTTCATGACTAGAGATTTGAAAACCTTGAAGTGCTCAATTAATGGTTTCCTACCTATCCAAGCTTCAAATGGAATGTTTCCCTTTAAGTCTTTGTGAGGAGCCTAATTATGAATGTAATAAGCATAGTTGATTGCTTCTACTCATTGTTATGGTGAAAGACCCTTGATGTGTATCATAAAATTAGCCATCTCTTTTAATGATATGTTCTTACATTCTACAACATCATTCTATTGGGGAGTATAAGGAACTATGCATAACAAGTTCATACCCTTTGTTGTACAAAACTACTCAAACTTGTATTTGACATACTCACCCTCCTTATTTTTCAAAAGAATGTTTTTGTCTTTCCCTGACTATTTTTCAAAGGGAACCTTGAAGTATCATTTTTTTAAGTCTTTAGATTTTGTCAAAGGAAGCGGAACCATGTGTATCTAGATAAGCCATCCATGAAAGTGAGAGTATACCTCAAGACACAATGAAAGACGGAATGGAAAATTCCCCTAATACATCATTTTGAACAAGCTTCAAAACTTGTGTAGCCATCCATAATTTTATTATGTCAAGTTTCTCTTTAGGATACTTCCCAAGGGTACAACCCTCACAAATAACATTAGAGAGTCTAGCTCTAGGAAACCATGTGACCATATCCTACTATCTAAGCTACTCAAGGTAGTGGTAATTAAGGTGGTATAAATGCTCATACCATAATTTGCTAACTTTGTTTGAATGAGTAAGACATGTTGTAGGAGAAACATAAAGTACAAAGTATGAGAATATGTATAACCTAACTTAGCGATCTTCCCTTGCCAAAGTTAACAAATTTTTGGTTTACAACTATTTAATCTCAATTAAGTTTGGAGAAAAATGAACTATCACACCCTTCCCTATATGGGTAATCTAATACACTGATAGGAGATTAGATAAAAGAGAAGGTACAACTAGAACTTTTTTGAATTTTCCACCTTCAACTTCAACAAACCCTCTCCTTGCAACTATTGCTAGAGTGTCATCACCCAATGTAATAAAAGATGGAGATGTTGATGATGATATAGTGGCAACTAGAGCTTGGACCTTAGATTTGTCTTTACCGTTTTCCTTTCGCTTGTTATATTATTGAGTTGATGAAGATTGTTTGATTGATTGATGAACCCCAATGTTGGGACTCTCAAGAAGATGTGACAGGTGGTCAATTTGTTTCTTCATACATTTTTTCCCATCATGCCCAAGTTTCTTGCAATATGAACAATTAACTTTTTCTTTCTTAGGTTTCCCTTGATTTGAAGAAGTTTTAGTGTTGATTTTGGAGGTCTTGGATTTCTATTAGTTCTTAGTCTCTTTATCCTTTTGAGTTCTCTATAGCTTCCATTTTTTTGAGTCATGTTGTTCTCATTCCTAATAATATGGGCTTAGGGTTTCGAAAACTTCATTTTTTGGAACATGTCTGCAAGTGGCAGTGAGGGTTTCATTGAGCTTCATGTGAGGATGCGTGTGGATTCACAATGGCCATAAACCATTAAGGTTTTGCATATTTTGACCTTTGTACGCCTACCCTACCTTGCAATAATTCCTCTTTCTGTTGCTTGTTTGTAATTACTTTGTCCATCAAATGGTTTCCATACTTTTTTTTTCTTCATGTACATTTATCATTAGTTGGTAGTGTTTTCTCACATCACCATCCTTCAAGGTGAGGGGGTGCTAGTTAATAATGGAGATAGATGTATTGGTGAAAGGGGATCTGCTCGATGGCTCTAGGTTTCCTTTAGATCTTTTAGGTGCAATTTAACTGACAATTATGAGGGGCGAAGGAGAACCTTTAAAGACATTATGGTGGG
Source organism: Sequoia sempervirens (assembly GCA_007258455.2). NCBI lineage: Eukaryota > Viridiplantae > Streptophyta > Pinopsida > Cupressales > Cupressaceae > Sequoia > Sequoia sempervirens. Next base: position 546,779,150 of record VDFB02281492.1, read on the forward strand.
TTTTGATCACCTTCCAATTCCAAAGAATGTGGAATTTGTTGAAATTCATGATGGGATGGAATTTGAACTCCAAGGTTCTTAAGATAGAAATGGTAAGTCCCCCTTGCTACCCCCAAAAAACTATTCCTTGCTCCTAACCCTAAAGTGAAAGAAGAAACTAGGCTTTAAGCAAGGTGGTTATGCTCTTTATGGCCTTAGACTACAATAAAATTTAGACAAGAAAGTACCTTGATGAATGGTTTAAAAATTTTAGAGTAGGAAATTTGGTATTTAGGTATCTTTTTTGCAGAATGTTGTAGAAAGGCTTGTTTATAATATTTCTTAAAGATCATGACATGCAAACTAAAATGCTAGATAAATAATATTGGAAAGTTGGGAATTTTTTTTTTAGGGCATTGGCTTGGTCATCAATACACTAAATGATGAAGTTATTGCACTATCCTACCCAAGTTGGGTGATGACCAAGAATATACCCCCTCAAATGTGGGCTTTTTTACCCAATCTTTTGTCTCCAATTGGAAAAGTTTTGAGACTGGAATAAACCACTATGCCTATAATGAGCATGGATGCAAGGCTTCTTGTGGCCCTAATTTCAAGTTTAGATATTTTGAAAGAGTTAGTTATCGAGTCTGATGGGCAATTAACAACCATTAAATTGGATTTATTAGGTGGATTAAACACCTGCTTCCTATACAAAAAGGAAGGGCGTATTAGGAGAAAATGTACCTTCCTAAAAAAGAGAATACCTAAAAAATAGTCTTAAACATACAAACTAGAGGGAGGGTAGGATTGTCCCAGATGTAAATAATATAGATATCAAAGCTTCTATTTGGGAACAAAATATTAATAGCGAAAACCCTAAATCTAATATTAACAAATATAATATGTTTAGTGTATTTGTGACTTCAAATTTAGATTTTGAGAAATATCTAGAAATTTTGGGTGTTGAGGTTATGAATGGCTTAAATTTAGAACCCAGGTGATCCCACAATAGTGTTTACAATTTTTGGCCAAATTGGACACTAAAATTATTATTTTTAACTAAATCTTCACATTTGGGCACCTATAGCAGCTAAACCATGAGGAATTTGAAGATGATACAAAGTAGAGTCTCATCACATTTTGTCTGTAGATTCTAAAAATATTTTTTTCAAAATTTTTGGAATCAGATTGCACTTCTTTTTCCATCTCC
>VDFB02281492.1:546780441-546859232 GCA_007258455.2 Sequoia sempervirens
CTCCCTCTCTCTCCTACTCCCTCTCTCTACCTACACAAATAGACTCACTCCCTCTATCCTCTCTCCCTCTCCATCTCTCTCTCCCCTCTCTCTCTATGAGTCAATCACATGTATATTAATGAACTAGACTAATTTACATTCCATATGAGTCAATCACATGTGTATTAATGACAAATTCAACCAATAGTAATGCACACAAACACTCTAAGAAAACCATATCGGTTTGAATCACAATTGATGCAACATCATACAACTTAAACACATCAACCCTAAAGTACACAAGGACATTGGACACACCATGCAATTTTCACATGTTACACATACACATCATGCAACTTAAACAAATAACATAAATAATATTTGAAAATAATAAATAAATAAGTTCTATATTTATAATAAAAATAGACAATTATAAAAATATTATAATATTTCTATTTCTATTCCCTATATTTATTCAAATAATAGATAACATAATATATATCGATAAACTCTCTCCTTCCAATGAATATTTCCTCAAAATTCACTTCAAAATCTAATATTTATATAAATAGACTAAATTATAATCATATTTTATAAGAATAATGAGACTATGAACACAAATTAAATTAACTATTCATGCCTTGTCAAACTTTAAATAAACATATACTATATTGGAAGAAAGTGTATTTATACTATATTTAAAAAAATTATAACTACATTTTAAAAGAAAATGTAACTACTTTATGGTGTAGTTCTAAATGTTATTTTAAAGGAATAAACCACCATCCATGATAATAATTTGATAATAAGCTAATTGGTGTAGTTCTAAATGTTATTTAATTGGTAATAAGCTAATTAATTTAATTAATTTTTAAAATAATTTTGATTGATATTTAAAAATAAAAAAAAAATATAATATTAAAAAATATATGAATTAATTATTTAATATCAATAATGTCAAATTTGATGGGTATTTAATGTTAAGTAACCAATTCAATCAAAAATAAATAAATTATTTTTTTAACTTTTAACACATGCATTTATTCTTATTTAAATAAATTATAACAATAATATCTTTGATTACTTTTTTAAAATAAAAACAAAAACAATAGATACAGAAAAATAAGAGAGACACTCTCAAAGATGTTCATGACCATCTTTGAGAGTTTTTGAAGGGATATTTCTACCCCTCCTCAAAAAAATGGTCTAACCTTTATTAATTATAATTGTTGACGAATATTTACAATAAATATAAATTAAAAGTTACTTATATTTCTATTTTCATTTCACTGTGAAAAATACCATAAGCTGATCTCTTCTCTGAAGTCTTCATGTTCAAGTTCTTCTTGTTGTGCACCAACCCTCCAGTAATTATGTGTTCATGTTCTCACTGTTATGCAAAACAAATGTAAGTTAAACAACAAAAATCTTGTCAAAACTAAATTTTACTTCAGACAACTCAAGAGAAATCCTGCATATTGTACCAATTTTCATAAACCAAAATTTCTTTTTATTTGACAGTAATAAAGCTAAACTTTGCCAGTGTCCCATATTCCTGTGCCAACATGGGTGAAATCCTTGAACTCCTTAAGGAAATGTGACCTCATGATTGTTGGACATACACAAAACGAAGACATTAACTAGACTGGAGAAACTTCCAAACACTTTTAATTACAGATTTAAAGTCAAATTCTGCAACCTGTGCTAGCTAGCTGTTGTATGGTAAACCCAACATCAAACATTTGTTATGGATCATATAGAGCTTCCTTGAAGGTGTATATATAAGTTTCTTTTAGATGTTGTTCCCACTATAAATCACTTCTATTTATGATAAAAATAAATAAATAGACTGTGACTACTATAACAAGAGATCATACCAAGACTAGTTGAACATATTAGCACATCTCAACGCACAATTATTTTGTTTAACTTCTTCACAAACATGATATTACACACATTCCATCTCAGATCTTAAAAATAATTAAAGATAAAAGATGGTTGTTTCAGCTCGATCAGATGGGCTGATTTGAACTTCACTTCATCTATGAATTTGCAACTACTCGTGTACAAATGTAAGAAAAGATCTGAACTGCAGGCACGAATGACCACATCAAGCCTATTTTATCGTCACCCACATTCAACTCAGACAAAATGAAATAAATATCAAAATGGATTAAAATTTAATATAGCTACTCGAAAGTGGGAGCTCAGTTGATTAAGCGAGCGCTTTTTTGGATCTGTCACTCGGGATCACAGGCTCTATTTTGGTGGGATTCTTGGGATGGTCACCCACCTATTCTTTCTGCTTTTCCTCATCTTCAATCCCTTTGTGATGTTTTTACTGCTGCTAGTTGGGACACCGTAGAGCATTACAAGATTGCTGAGCATTGTGGCTCTGTTGTCTCTTTTCGCTGGAAGCACCGTCTGAGTGGCCTCCTGGGGGCTCTGAGGGGGATAGGCGGGAGCTTGCTCAACTTTTGGGTTCCCGGGCTTGTAATTCGTTGAGGGGACCTGATATTTTAGCTTGGGATGGCTCTGATAAGTCTGGGAAGTACTCTGTGTCTTCTGGCTATAAGCATTTGGGTCGTCAGTTGTTTGGGGCTATTGAGGTCCCTTGGTGGAAGTATGTTTGGTATAAGTTGTCCTTGGCCCAAGTGCAATTTCTTCATGTGGTTGGTGGCTCAAAACCGGTGTCTTACTTGGGATAATTTATGCAAGCGGGGTTTCCAGGGTCCCTCTTGTTGTGTGTTGTGTCGTGAGGCTGAGGAGTGTGCTTCTCATCTCTTCTTCCAATGTTCCTATGCTCGGAGATTTGGCATCGTTGGTGGCGGGTGTGGAATGTGCCTGTACGCATGTTTCCTCTTTGGCTGAGTTTGTGGATCGGGGGAGTAGGGCCCCTGTTTCTACCTCCTTTCTTCAAGCTGCTTGGGCGATTGGCCCTTCCCTCATTATTTGGAATCTTTGGTTGGAGAGGAATCGGCGGATTTTTCAGGATGTGCTGATGGGAGCCCCTCGCTTGTGGTGGAAAATTTTGCATTTTGTGGGAGAAACGATCGCGGCTAAGTGTGATCTGACTGTTCCATTGCTCCTTCTGATGTTGGTTGTTTCAACCGCCTTCATCTTCCTCCTTCGCATCGGCAGCTTATGCGCAACAGGTGTAGGCATCCAACACCGAAGGTGAATAGGGAGGGAAGATGGTCTCCTCCTCCTCAAGGCACCCTAAAAATTAACACGGATGGCTCTTCTCATGGAAACCCTGGTCATGCTGGTATTGGTGGTGTTGGTCGGGATAGTTCTGGGGATGTTCAATTCATTTTCTCTATTTATAAGGGTCTTCATACTAATAATCTTATGGAGGCTCAGGCTATTTTACTGGCTGTGGAGCGTGGCAGCCAGTTGGGGTGGCGCAGGATTATATGTGAATCTGACTCCCAGGTTGTGGTGAACTTGCTAAACAGGTAGAGGTTAGATGATGTCAGTTGGCAACTGGCTTTGATTATTGAACAAATTCTCAATCTTTGTGTTTCTCTTGAGTTTGTTACTTTCACTCATATTCCTAGGGAGTGGAATGGTGTTGCTGATTGTTTGGCTAAATGGGCTTCTGATCATTTTCATGATTGGAATTTGGTTGATCGGGGTCAATTACCCCCTGATTTGTCTCAATAGTTGGACCATTTGGTGGAGCTGGATAAGGCTTTGTAATGACTTTGCTCTGTAATTTTCTTGTGTTTTAATAAATTTTTACCCCTCTTTTATGTTAAATATACTTTTATCCCAATCTGAAAAGAGAAAAAACAAAATTATCCAAAATTTCTTGTTTGGAAGGATCCCACTCTTATCCTCTAAATGATTAGGTCTGAGCTGAATTTAGCAGAGGCAAGTTGATAGGCAGATAAAACTGTATTTGTCTGTTGTCATTGGAAATTAGTTTACCTTGATGCCCTGCTCAGGTTTGTGGTCAAATCTCTTAAATTTTTAAAATTTTCTAAAGGAAGATTTTAATAGTTTTGTATTTTTAGCCGAGTATTTATCCAAACCATTACTTTCTTTTCATCGTCAAATGGCTAATTTTTTTTTGAAGTCTATGTTCCCATTTGATCTAATTACTAGTGAGAGAAACCCTTTAATTTTAAATGATTTATGAATAAAAATTCATAGAGGGCATGAATTGCAATTTATAAATATTAGTGGGGCGAGAGAGAAAACAACGGTGAGGGACAAAACAAGGAACTAAAGCACCTTCCCTCCTGTGGGTATTATGGATCTGAAGGAGGCATCTCTTCTGGCCAGAAATGTAGGCAAGGGAAGATGGGTTGTTGAAGCAGGAGGGACTTACATATTTGGTATATATTCAGAAGCAATAGAAACATTCCTGGGCTATGGTCAAAGATCTTGGAGGAATGTTGGAATTCTGTCTGGCCTGATCAATGAGGTCACTCCACCATGGGTAGTTCTGGGGATAGGAGCCAACGGATTGCCAGGCCTAAAACATGGCAGATGTATTTATGTGATAATGCAATTAAAGTTGCTTTGAGTTTTACTTGTAATTGAAAGAGGTTTTTGCCGATGGATTCTGTACTAAGACAATAGAGGTTGAATCAAACAACATAGCTGCGGGAATGCAATTCACCTTGGATTCAACACCTGAAGCTAAAAGAAAATCTCCTAAACAATAATGGTCCTATTTTGGTCTTTTTGAGGCTCTGTTGATGGGCTATTTTTACCAGCTGATTTTATTGTCTGTCTATTGTAGACTTATCTTCATTGTACTACCTTAAATCTTTGTAACTTCTGTGGAAGCAACATTGTAGGTTTTGCATCTGATATCGAGAAATAGAGAGACTCAAGAAGTTATTGCATCTGATATCGACACAATTATAACTAGATCTCTAATCCAAAAAGAAATTGAATTTACATAAATTCCAAGAATTTCTTTTTGAACTTGGATTGGAGATCTAGGCGTATTTTCAAGAAGGATGATTTAAGTCTTCGCAACTTCTTATTTACTTGGGAATCTTTCATTATTGGAAGAGCATTGATTACGATCCATAAATAGTTTCTGCGGATCTTGTTGATCAGTAATCTTAACCTTTGCAAAATTTGGTGTTAATCTTCAACAACTTAACCGTTGGAATTGCTCCTATAGAAGATTAATAGTTTGAAATAGTTTTGTTTGTTAGAAATGCTTTGATTTAGATCTGGACACCAAAAGAACCTAGGAATTTTTTAGATACCTCAAAAGCAGACCAAGTGTCAGATAGTTCCAGAAATGTGGATTCTCTCTTGGGGCATTTGATCTGTAAGTTACAATGGAAATTGCATACAATATTTCGTCAACAACGTATCCTAATGAAGAACATGAGAAATTGGAATCCTCTAAAGCATGTATTAACTCAAAAATTGCTAGGAAATGAGAGTAAGCTATCACACAATCGAAGAAAACACATTTTATTTTGGGGTGAAACTAATCATTTTGTCCCAAATTCATAAGGCTTCCCTCCAGCCGTCATGCTCTTTGCAATAATAACTAACAAAGGGTATATCACAAGGAAAAACTTGTACAATACATTGCTTCTAAAGGAAGATGCAACAGGAAAACAGAGGACCCGTTACAAATTAATATCCTCTAGCAAAAGAAAAAGAGATCAGGTTTTGAGGAAGCTGAATTTTCACTTCGTGAGGCATTGAATTATGTGGAAGGAAAATTATGTAATGAATCAATCAATTCAGTCTCACTACATGGGAGGAAAGCAAAAGATGCGTAAGAGAAACCCAAATCCCCCATTTTTATAGATCATAATCAGATCAACATCATCTAGAAAATGCAGAATGGCTTAACAGAGAGACAAACCTACAGAAAGTTTGAGTAGAAATAAATAAAATAAAATGTAGTAGCTCTTTATTCAAAAAAATTAAAGCACTTCTATGGATGGATAACTGAAACACAACACACATTATAGAAATTCCTAATTCGTGTCTGGAAAGCATTGTCCAGTTGATTCACAATAAAGATGTATACCTTCTAGTGATATCACCATGCTTGAGGATTCTATTAAATGTATGGTATTAAGTTGAAATTAATCACAGTGAATTGAATAGAATACAAAAGACTGGTCAAAGAATTGTAGACAAAAGACCTCTGAAAAGTAGATGAAGACTAACAGAAACAGTTGTAAACCCTTGAGTTCTTTAAAGTCCTAATTATTATAATACTAATAAGATTTCACATTGTAGTAGGGCTTTCAATGGAATAGAGTGACCCTACTTTGATAGTAAAAACAAATGAAAGAACTATTTAAACTTACAAAGCACATAATAACAATAGATAAATCTTCAAAACAAAGAAGCCTGGATTCATGAGGCATACCTTAATGATCGCAACCAGCTCACTCTCAAAAATGCCCCTACGAATCAAGAAGAAGTATATTGCATATTTGAATATTTGGCCAGGACATTAAATCAAAACAACAAACATTTTATTCAAATAGGAAAAATAGGGCATGCAAAAAAAAATCTACAAAGCCATATTTCTCTTAATTTCTTGATATTTAGGATCTTTAAAGAAAGATAAACATAATTATTTTGCAATTACAATAGAGTAAAAACCCTTCAAAAATAAATTAATACTGAACTAAACACAAAAAGAGAATCAAATTAAATAAATAAAATCTTTCAACCTGAAATTCTAGGAAAAAAAAGACAAACCAACAAAATTGTCTATAACTTTTCAAATAGATGAAGCCCTTATAAAATATGGGTCAATGGAAATTGATATAAACTTATGTATTCGATTCTAATAAACCATCACAGTGCTAAATAATTTAGTTTAGCATTAAATTACTAGAAAATAAATGCAGAGTGTTTTGGAGACAACAACTTGAAAAGAGTAAACCCACCTGGAAAGAAATATGGTTACCCTAGATTGATCTCAGATTTCTTAGGAATATCATCAACATAAGTGCACTCCAAAATGTAAACCCACCTGGAAAGAAATATGGTTACCGTAGATTTCTGACATCATAGTAGAACCACCTTCAACACAAAAATGAACATTAGGAAGATAAATTGAAAAAGCATCCATGATTCAAAGAATTTGTGTCTTCAAAAAATACGTTACCAAGCCCCTTGGAAATCGAAGGAGGGTGGCCTCTTCACAGACTTGCACACGAATGAGACATGATTGAGAGTAGGAAAAGTCAGAGGACATGGATTCTCTCCCTTCCCCATATTACTAGACAATTCTAACAGGGCGGGAACTCCTACCACCACAAGAAGACTACTCACAACGGCTACCTCAACACTCCTATTTTTAAAAAGCTACCTCAACGCTCCTATTTTTAAAAAGCTACTTAAGGGATTTATAAAATGCTAATTACCTATAGTATGTGTTTCTGTGTTTCTATTATCTAATTCACATTATGGTTGAATCTTATATATCATTAAGATTTTGTGCATGATAATTGTCATGGAACATACACAAAGCTATTTTTTTTATTAAAGTTGTATGATGTGCTTGGTGTACAAATGTGAATTGGGTATTGGCATTGCATGCATCATTGGTATACACGTCCTTATTTATATAGAATCATGCTTGTGCACATTAGAATTGGTGATATTTATGTCATTAAGTCATATACATGTGATTGATTCATATGGAATTTGTATGTTGTATGTGTATTGACGTGCTTGTGTGCATTCGTATATGTGGCATTGATGGCATTACATTGTATACATATGATTGATTCATATGGAACAAAAATTGGTCTAGTTCATATTATGGTTCAATATTATGTAGGTCATTGAGTTTTGTGCATAATGCTCTCCATGCCATGTACATTGGGCTAACTTTTATTAAAGTTGTATGGTGTGCTACTACGAATTAAGTTTTGGCATATATATAGTTTGACTTGAATACACGTCCTTATTTATGTGGAATTTATGTTATGATTACATCACATGCCTGAATTGAATTTGTATAGTGTACCTCATGGTACTAAGATTGAATGATAATTAATCACCGAGTTATATTTGATTGATTTATATTCCATGTACATGAGGATTTTATGTTAGTGTTGTATCAAGCGTGAATCAAACTTATATGTTGAGTATTTCATTATTTTTTGTGCATAATACTCTCCATGACACATACATAGGGATATTTTTTATTAATGTTGTATGGTGTGTTTGGTGTGCTAATGTGAACTAGGATTTGACATGTACATAATTGACTTGTATATGTGCATAAGGATTTTATGCTGGTGTTGTGTTGAGTGTGAATCAAACTTGTATGTTGTGTTTAGAATGCTCATGTGCATTAGTATTGGTGAAATTTATATCATTAATGCACAATTGAAGTATCACATATAGTCAAAGAGCACAGGTTAATTCCAATCTCGTATAATATTGTTGTTGGATTCAGCTTCATCAGTCAAAAGTGCCTAGGGGAGGCAGGGGAGGCATTATCACATTATGATCAATCTCTTTGAGATCAAATTCAGGAGGTTTCTTCTTTATCTTCTCCACAAGATCTGGGGCAGGCATTTTCTTCTCTTCTAGAAATTTACGGGATAGACATTTTCTTCTCTTCTAGAAATTTATGGAGCTGGTTCAACTCTTCTTGGTTCAGATTGTTTCTTCCTTGGGAGAAGAAAAGTGTAGACTAAAATTCAATTTTGTAGACAAGAGTAATCCCTTCCTTCAGCAGAATCATGAAACGGTCCTTCGGGATGTCCATGACAGTAGAGACCTGAAACATGATAGATAAGGAGGTGAGTTTGCTGCTAAACTCAGTAAGAAGCCTCCTTTTTCCCTTGAAGATCTCTTCATTTCTCTTCTTCCATAAAAACCAAAAAATCTCATTTGAAAGCACAAGCTAGAAAGAGTTCAAATCAACATTAAAAGTATCAACATAACCAGCCAAAATCTCATGCCAATAAAAGCTAACATTATCATTCCAGTTCACACATTGACCAAGAAATAAAGTCCAAAAAGTAGTGGCAAATTTGCAGTCAAAGAAAAGATGCTCAAAAGATTCTAATTTGTCACAAAAATCACAAGTCTAGAGAACCTAAAAAAGCTTGTTTTTGCTGGCTCCTCCTTAAAAAGCTTGTTTTTGGTTATGTTTTACAACATTATGGTATATGTAGAACTTATCACAAATCTTTCTAGTGATAATACCCAAATAGTCTTTCAAGTCTCAAATTACAACTCTATTTGGAAAAAATCTACTATTTTCCATCTCTTGAATGGGTAGTTTGATAAATTGAATTTTTTTTTTATGAAATGAGGGCACATTAAAAACCATTTAAAACTATTCCTTGTCTAATTCAACATTGCTTACATCTAAATCATGTAAACATAAATGATTATAAAAAAATCCTAGTTGGTGTTATGGTGCCTAAGAGTAGAGAGGTGAGATTTTGAGTTGGCCATATGCCAATAATCCAATCATGTGAAGAAGAAATTTGAGCTATAATAGAGAGAAAATCCAAGACTGGATGTAGAATTTTCTAAAGGTAATTTATTTCTTTTCCCTTGAAGAAGACTATGTGGAGGGACAGTGTACATTCCTCTTGATGTATTAAGTTTCTTTAGTACATATTTCAAAATTTCCATCTTATTGTATCATGTGTAGTAAGTGCATGAACTTGATATTTGTAGTAAGTGCATGTCTCAAGATCAGTCTTGATGTTTTGGACAGAAGGAGAATGTCGCATTGCTTTAGTTTAATCATATTTGGATCCCTTTTAACTCTTTGGATGGTGTCTCTTTTCTTTGAACTCCCTAAATCATGTGTTGCAAATGCATTTTTTTAAATTATGTGGGCAAAGTGTGCCCACCAATATGAGCTTTGCGTTCTTATTTGTTAAATGCTAATAGAAAGTATCATATGTAGGCATCTTTAAACTAGCACCATGAATCCAAATTTGTGTAGAAATTGGAGAACAATAAAAATGTGGGTGTCCCAATCTAGATAGAACAACCATGATTAATTAATCATTTTTCTTTTTAATCCTGCAATGCTTTATCCGAAGGTTAGTAAACTTCTACTATGGAATGAATTCTAAGTGGTGCTAAAAATTGAAGGATTCAAACATACGAGTGCATTCTCCAATTTGTCTACCCCGATGACACCCATCTTCTCAAATATGTTACAAATATTCTCTCTATATTCAAAACAAGACACTAAGTCACATATGAAATTGTGATGTTAAGAAAGACAATAAATTCATCACAATAGTTGAAGAATTTATTCTTCTCAACTTCAATTCTTGGCTATGATTTTTTTGTATTGTCACATAGTACATGCCTCTATTTTTATGTTACTTTATCATAAAATCATTCTATAATTTTTTTTTTTGAAAAACTAAATGAATAACTTTGTAGTCTAACATAATAGTCAAAATAGAAAATAGAAAAAATAAAAAATAAATTGGGTTTGTGATAATGGTTAAGAAAATAATAATAATGTCTATATAATCACTTCCATGAAATTATCAAGATTATAACTCCTTTTATTTTATAATTTTGTTATTTTTTAATACTTGAAGTGATGAGCATGAAGTTCTCTCCCAATGTTTATATAATTGTAAAAAAAAATATAACTTGACTTAAAAATCCACTTTTAATTGGGATATGAGATGATTTTTCTTGAAAATATGGAACCAAACTTTTATATCTTTATAATACTAAGTTATATGCTTCCCTTCTCAGATATATAAAGTATTGAATTGGGTAATAGTTTGACTAAACTTGGTCTTTTTTTGGATTGTGAGGAAGGTGGCCTTGTTATGTTTTTGGTTGATGTGTGTGACCAACATAACTCTCTTTGTGTGAAATTACCTAATCTTTCGGAATTAGAATATAAATGTATTGAAGTTGGTTAGTGTTATTCTTTTGATTTTTTGTAAGCAATCATGTATGATGATGTGAGGATTTGGAAATAGAAACCTAAAGATATTTGGCTAGGAGGTCAACAATATCCTCTCGTCGCTTATCATTTAACTCATATTTTAGTATCTAGAAAGGTCTCTTTGGATAAACGCTTATATTTTCTTGGGTGAGATTTGAAAGGTTCTTGGATCTACTTAGTGAAAACTAGTTATTAAACTCTTATCAAAGAAAACCTGAAAGTTGAGAACTCTAAGCTTTGAAAAAGGGTCTTGCATCCTAAATATTGGCCCAAGGCTAATGCTTTGATATGACTTTCAACTTAAGATAAATTTCTTTATCAAGATAATCTTCAAAAACAAGAATTGTTAGTCGGAATAGATGTATTCTCTACCTTCAAGATGAAGAATATAGCATACATCTTTTAGTTGGCCCCTTTGCCAATTTTCTTTGTCATTTATAGTTGATTTGTTGGAAATTTCATGGAATACTTAGAGTCTATCCAAAACCTTCTTTAAAGTTAAAAGACCTTAATTCATTACATGATAGTGTTCCTAGTTTGATCTATTGGAATATTTGGTGGGAGCAAAATTACAAGATTTTCAATAATATAAGAGGGCATATAAGTTAGGTTTGGGGAAAAGTGATGGTGGGAGCTCTAAATGATGCCATTAAAACAAGCCTCCAAAATTTGGCACCTGCCACTGGCAGTGGACTCAGTGGGTATGTTTCATTCACCTTCATTGTCTACTCCATTCCACCCTTGAATTCTTCCCTCACATCATGCTCTTATAGATACTTCTCCTCAACAAAGTTTAGAAAATTTGAGAGAATTAGAACCTATAACTTCTTTGACCACATTCTCAATTTCCCCCGACTGCAATACAAAACTAGGCTTCAGAATGACATCTCTTGCTTCTCAACGTATATAAATGGAACTTTGGCTGAAACATTGTCTTCCACCTAAAATCCTCTTTTAAGATTGATTTCCCATCACATATCCTACACATGTGCTAGTTTGGTGAGGATAGAATAAGAAGAGATAACACTTCCATTCAAAGTGCTAGGGGATGCGCAGAGATTATGTGCCACTCCACTCACCTCATAGAACCAATGTCTATGGGAGAAATGATCCATAGAATCCAAAAGGGGTTAGCTTTCATGAACAATATATTTCAATTTCCAATATTTTAGAGCCATAATTTTAGATGGCATTTAAAACTTTTCATGGAGTCTCCCTCTACTTGCAAGTAAGAGATACCACTTCGAGCAGCTATTTGTAAATGTAAGACTAAAGCTTGGGTTTCTATTGCATTATTCATGTCAACCTTTAGTTTCTTGGAAGCTATAAGAAGGGGGGTGGTTGAAGAATCTTTTATTTTGCAGGAAGCACTTGAAGTCTAATAATTCATCTCAACAATTGGTTAATGGTCATTTTGTTGACAACTCATTTATTGAGGAAGACAATCAAGCCCTCTATTTTTGGTTTTTGGGTTGAGCATTCAATGGTAGAAGACTTAATCCTATAGGCTCCTTTCTTCCCATGTTGAATTGGTTTGAATTCTTTAGTTGGAAATGGATTGGTTATGGGGAGGAAGTGCTCCACTTTATGAGCATATCATTTTCTTTTTAGGGATCATCCTCTATGCTTTGGCAAGCGGTGGTCAATAGAATTGAAAAAAAGGCTTGGATTTTTAGGGATCGCCCTTCGTGCTTTGGCAAGCGGTGGTCGATAGAGTTGAAAAAAGGCTCATTTACTAGATTACCAAGAATCTTTTCCTAGTAGATAAATTCCAAAAAAATTCAAAAGTTTTGGCAACCATACATGTGTATTGCTCTTCTCGTTGGATTCCTTCCAAAGCTTTGTATCTTCAAATTGAAAAACTCAAAATTTTACTCTGGGCTACAAGTAAAGGACATCATGTTTTTAATTGTGTGGCTTGGGATTTTTGTTGCCTGCCTCATGATTTTGGAGGCTTAGGCTTACTCTCCATTCATAGACAAGGCATTGCCCTATGTGCAAGATGGACTATTAGAGTCCTAGAGGGCAACAAAGCATAGAAAAAATTGGTCAAACATTGTATTAGTTTCATATTGCTAATTGGTTGTTTGGCATGGAATTTGGTACTCTTCTCATCATGTAGGAATCTATCAAAATTCAATGTTCTCTTGTCATCAATCTGAGTATTTGGAAACCCTAGGAAACTATCAAACCTTGGATTCATTAGGCAATAAATGATTTTCCTAATGGCCTTTTTGTCAATCAACAATCTATTTGATGGTCTCCAATTATTTTTTCTTGAGACCATGCACTTCTGGTAGTGCCATAGATTCATGCCTTGAAATTCTTCAAAAGAGGAATTCATGTGTTGCTAGATTTCATCCACAAAGCCACCAAGAATTTTCTCTCTTGGCCTAAATTCAAATTGAAATTCAAACTAGCTAAAACTAGGAGACCTTTCAGTTTGTAATTAATGCTATACAAAATTGAGGTTAAGTCTCTTAAGCCTTGGAAATGGTACTCAAATACACCTTTTTGTAGCTACATGCCTTGTAAAGGATATTTGTGGCTATCCCCCCATCTTCCTATGGTAGATAGCTATATCTTCATTGGTAGCTTCAATTCTAGTGCATTTGGTCAACAATTTTGGAGCCTAAGTTGGCTCGCTTATTCTAGTGTATTCTATATTAGGACATTCCTTTGAGTGGTTGTTTAGCTCATATAGGTATTCCAAATCCTCATTGTTTGTTCTATGGGTATATGGAATCCTTCAAGCTCATCTTCTGGTTTTGTTCCAAAGCTTAAGAGGCTTGGATTTGGATTCATGATTTCTTCAAGATTTTTAGGTTTTCTCTATTGTTCTGACAAATGGTTTTATTTGGAGATTGATATTATCTCCCACATAAACATATCCAAACCATGCTTTTTGACTGGAAATTTTCTTTAGTATCTAGAAAGATAGAAATGTTGCTATTTAGTCTAGTTGTTCTATTGATGCTTACTTTTTTTGAATACTAAAGCCATTGTTTTCTCTAATGTGCTTATGCAGATTCAAGTGCAAGATCATAAAGTTGTTGATATGTAGAGCCCAATCAGACTTGGTGTTTATATTTTTCCCTCTTCACCTAGCACATTTTCCCCTCAAATCAATTAACAAGGGAATACGAAGGGGGTGAAGCCCCTCTTGTGGGGTCTGAGGGGTATTATCCCCCCGACAGGTGGAGCCCACAATGGAGATCTGGGGGAAACACCCCTAGCAGGGGCTGCTAGGGGTCTCACCCTTGAAGAAAAAATTGGCTAATTTTGTGAAAGGAAATTTGTTGTACATTTGTATTTGAATTTCAGTTATAATAGTTACAAGAATTGCCTGAAAGTTGAAGAGTTTGTTTACTACGATTTGAATTCCAACAATCACGAGCTGAAGAACCCATGGAAAAGATGTGCATGGTGTTTGGTATGATTGTTGTGTGGAATTGGAAGTGTTATAGAGTGCGTGGAGTTGTCAGCAATCGTATGGTACAACACAAGGAAGTGAAAGAGTTTAATGTAGGTTAAGCACTGAGTGTATGTTGCACTATGGATGCAAATCCAAAGGAATGTCAATCGATTGTTGCATGTTGCAACTATTACTCCAGGTTATTTGTAAATGTATTCGCTAGAAGTTAACAAATAAATTGACTGTTCTTTGTGGATGTAGCCTGAGAATAGGGTGAACCATGTTAAAAATTGTTGTCTCACTATTTTTTGTGAATTTATTTCATTCCTTTGTTCATATTTATGTTTTATGTTTAATTAATCAGCATATAATTGATAATTCATCCCTCTATTTCCTACTTGCAATTTTGGTGCAAGGGCACCATGTCAGTTCTTGTAAATAGGGTCTTATGTCATTTTTTTGGGTGTTTGAGTCTTATGAAGAAATAAGGTCATAATAGACCATTTGATATGTAATTAGAGTCATTTAGGGACAATCTTGCTAATATTGTAAAATCTTGATAAAGTTGTCATGTTGGTGCAAAATTGCAAAAATGCAAAAAAAGCAAAAAGTGGAAGCCCAACGGTCAAGTAGTCCAAATGGTGGTTAGAGTCTGTTGGGTTGGTTGGGTTTTGATGGGAGAAGTTTAAATATTCTCTAGAAACTCGATGAAAAGGTTCCGTTGAAGATTTTGTTGAAGAAAACAATAAACAAACTCCATTTTTCTGCATTTTCTTGTGTAAGTTGCTATTATAGGTTACTGTATGATTCCGTACAGAGGGGTATTGATATAAAAGCTCTTGAATTTGATGAAGGCATGAAGTAACTTCATTTTGGTTGTGATTTGGTTTAATTCCATAGAGATTGAAGGTTTTTACAAACATTTTTCTGTAGGTGGTCTATAAACCTTGTTTTAAGGGTTTGAAGGTGAATAAAATGTTGAACCATTCCACTAGTAGAATTGTTTGAAACTTGGTGGAATGGGTGCATTTAGGTAGGGTTAGATGTTAGTGTAGGATTCAAGAGCAGGGAGTAGGGTTTGAAGGCTTTTTGATGCTGCCTTAGTTGTAATTTCATGAGTTTTGGCTTGAAATTGATGGCTAAGAGTTGGAGTTTGCTTAAAATGAAATGGGGTAAGTGCACAAAGCTGAGTCCACGAAACATGGAAGTTTTTTCCTTAGCCAAAAAATTGAAATTGGCTTTGATAAAATGAGATCCCGATTTTAATAAACGGGATCTTGAGCCTTAACACGAAACGGGATCCTACTTTTTAAAAATCGGGATCGTGTTTCCCATAGGATTCCGAACTGATGGAGAAGGAACGAGATCCCGATTACTACGAAATGAGATCCCAATTACTACGAAACGGGATCCTGATTTGTAGAAATCGGGATCCATTTTGTAGAAATTGGGATCCTGTTTTGTAGAAATCGGGATCTCGTTTTATATTGCTATTTATTTAAAAAAAAAAAAATAGAGTTCATTACACAGTAGATGAGATCCCAAGTACAAGCGACAGCGACCCCCACAAACAGCTACGGTACCCGCCTACGCCCCGTTTTTTTGCATTTTTCTATTTTTTATTGAAATTGTGAAGCAAATAAGTGAATTTGGCATGTTTTTTTCAATTTATTTCACGTTTTGAGCATTGTTTTTCCTATTATAGTAGAAATGAGTAATCGTAAAAATAGACAAAAAAATGCAATGAAACCTAAATATTTTTTAATAGAAATGAAAAAATGAACCTTGAATTGTGTTTTACAAACAAAATTTAACTTTTGAAACCTAAATTGTTCGATTAAACCAAAAAAAATGAATTTGAAAACCCTAATTGAAACAAAACAAAAAATTGCATTTGAAAACCCTAGAAATTGAAATGAAAAATTGCATTAAAAGCCCTAATTGTAGAAATTGAACCCTAAATTGAATTGAGACAATTTTTTTGTTAAAACCCTAATTTGAAATCAAACAAATCATTTTGATTTTGAAAACTAGGAATTTCGAGCTCAAAAAAATTCATTTGCATTGCTTAAATTTTTTAAATTTTATTTGCTTTGTATGGAAAAATGATATATATTAAACTTTAGTTTCAATGTTAAATTATAATTAGATTAGAAAACAATATGTTAAAGAATAGTTAAAATTCATAAAGTTTATCTTGATGTTTGTTTGCAAATTTAGTTAGCAAATTTGTAAATCTAAGCACATACAATTGATTCCAATTGGCACTAACTTGCAAGTGTAAATTATTCCAAGGGCCACCCAAACTTCACCCTAAGTCTGCTAAACCCTATCTGAACTATAAATTCTAAACCCTCAATAGTAAAGCATTTGAATTTTGTCTTAGGACCTTAAAATTAAATTTGGTTGCCTTAAAAAACCCTCTGTTGTCACCATTCAGTAGAGCTTTTTGTAATCTTTTCACTTATTTGAACACATAATATAAAACCTTTTGGTTTCTACAAGTTTATGAAGAGTGGATGATCACTCTCTATGACACTTAGACATGATCATTAGGGATCTAAATCATTGGAAGAGAACTTTATTCTATTATATCCACAAGATAGGAGAGCGCAAGTGAGAGTGCTATGGGTAAAGTTTCTTTCATTGGACATACCTAAAATTATATAAGTTCAATGTCAAGAATGGGTCTATTTGGTAGATTTATGAAAACTATTATGAATATCTAGAATACCATAAAAGTATAATTATAGCAATTCCAATTAGAAACACTTGTGTATATATATCATATGAGTAGCCTCTAGTAAGGTGTCTATTATATAGGAGAGTTGATAATACATGGAAAGAGGTTTGTATGGGAATATATGTATTAAGAAACACATACCATGACCTCTATAGGATTTTTAAGATGTGATCCTAGATAATAATCACCCATTCTCAATCATAATGGATTCTTTAGCAATTAAGAGAGATTCAATAACCATAAAATTACCTATATTTTGATACAATATAGATTTATGTGGAAGGATAGAAATGCATCAATAAGGAGACCAAGATGGAACCATTTAACACCTAGAAGGTACACCTATTACATGGGAAAGGGAGGAGGTACATGATGATAGGTTGGAGGAACTATGCTATTATTACAATTTAGAGATAGGAGGAGGATTCATATTATGCTCCTATAAATAAGAGGTTAATTTAGAAGATTAAAAGAACTAGATAATAACAAAGGAAATAATTCTATAGAGGGAGTGAGTGGGATTGTTGGAAATATACAAGGAGAGAGGTGAAGGTCCCAACACCTACATAGATTCCTACACGAAATAAACCAATCTAGGCACTTCCTAGAAGGATCAAGATCCATGTGAGTAGCCTCTTTTTATTTTTGTATCTTCTACATATGTATATTTATTCCTTTATTATGTGATTAAAATTATGTATGATATAACTTATTAATAAGCGATTACAAGTATAATTATTAAAATATTTCATATTTATTTTGATATCCTCTAATGTAGGAGGAAATTTTTACTTGTTTTGATAGATGTATGTTATTTTTGTGATATGTATAGATTGATTCATTTTTAACACGATACTTTTTTTTATTAGAGGGGTAAACACTTTTGACCCAGAGCTAGATGGAACCAATGAGGCTATAGTATGACTAAGTTTGGACCTCACTAGACATCTAGATCCCCTTAAGCCATCCTATCACCCTAAATCGTAAATCGATTTATTAAGGGGTTCCAATATGACATTTCTTAAGGGTATCAAAGAAGTCAACCAAATTTAACAATAATAAGATCGTGCAAGATTATAATATGAATGAGATTTCATAATCTAGGTTGGTCAGTTGAAACAAGAGTAGATCTCAATCAACTATTCCACAAGAAAATGTTCCTCACTAAATTGCAAGTTCATTATATTCCAAGGGGCGCCAAAACTTCACCCTAAGTTTTGTAAACCCTAAACCCTGAACTCTAAAATCTAAACCCTAAACACTAAACCATTCATTTTGTCCTAGACCTTAAAGTGAAATTTGGTTGTCTTAGGAAAATCCACCAAATTTCATTCCCTTATGCTATGTGTCATAGGATCTTACTACATATATCCTTAAGTTATCCTATTACCCTAAACCCTAAAGCCATCATTTTTTCTTAGGCTCTTAATGAAATTTGGTTCTTGGAAACCACCAAATTTCATTCCCTTATGCCATGTAATTTTGTCCTAGGATCTTACTACATATATCCCTTAAGTTATCCTATTACCCTAAACCCTAAACTCTAAAGTCTAAACCCTAAACCCTAAAGCCATCATTTTTTCTTAGGCTCTTAATGAAATTTGGTTGCCTTAGGCAACTCCACCAAATTTAATTCCCTTATGCCATGTAATTTTTTCCTAGGATCTTACTACATGTAGATCCCCTTAAGTTATCGTATTACCATAAACCCTAAACTCTAAAGTCTAAACCCTAAACCCTAAAGCCATCATTTTTTCTTTAAAGGATCTTAATGAAATTTGGCTGACTTGGGAAACTTCACCAAATTTTATTCACTTGAGCCATGTCATTTTCTCCTAGGACCTCACTAGACGTAGATCCCCTTAAGCCATCCTGTCACCCTAAATCGTAATTCGATTTCTTAAGGGGTCCCAATATGAAATTTCTTAAGGGGATCAAAGATGTTCTTAAAATTTGGTGATCAAAGTTTCCCAAGGCAACCAAATTTAACAATAATAAGATCCTACAAGATTATAATATGAATGAGATTTCATGATCTAGGTTGGTCAGTTGAAACAAGAGTATATCTCAATCAACTATTCCACAAGAAAATGTTCTTCACTAACTTGCAAGTTCATTATATTCCAAGGGGCACCAAAACTTCACCCTAAGTTCTATAAACCCTAAACCCTGAACTCTAAATCTAAACCCTAAAAACTAAACCATTCATTTTGTCCTACCTGACCTTAAAGTGAAATTTGGTTGTCTTAGGAAAATCCACCAAATTTCATTCCCTTATGCCATGTAATTTTGTCATAGGATCTTACTACATATATCCCCTTAAGTTATCCTATTACTGAAAACCCTAAACTCTAAACTCTAAACCCTAAACCCTAAAGCCATAATTTTTTCTTAGGCTCTTAATGAAATTTGGTTGCCTTAGGAAACTCCACCAAATTTCATTTCCTTATGCCATGTAATTTTGTCCTAGGATCTTACTACATGTAGATCCCCTTAAGCTATCCTATTACCCTAAACCCTAAACTCTAAAGTCTAAACCCTAAACCCTAAAGCCATCATTTTTTCTTTAAACTTGGCTCTTAATGAAATTTGGTTGCCTTGGGAAACTTCACCAAATTTTATTCACTTGAGCCAAGTCATTTTATCCTAGGACCTCACTAGACGTAGATCCCCTTAAGCCATCTTGTCACCCTAAATCGTAATTAAATTTCTTAAGGGGTCCCCATATGACATTTGTTTAAAGTTTACATTAGTATAGTTACAATTTTATGAGTTTTGAATTCACTAGATATATGAAACGCATGCATGTAAAATTGTAAATATTATAAGTGCTAAATGTCTATGTACATGTATGTCTAGGTTGATACCACAATAAGAATGTGCATTGGGAAAAATTTGATGTTGCAGCTAAGGCCACTAATTTCTAGGTTGTTTACAAAACTTTCTACACAAAATGTGCAAACTTGAATATATATATATATATATATATATATATATATATATATATATATATATATATATATATATATATATATATATATATATATATATATATATATATATATATATATTAACCTAATTCAATTGTGCATGCTTTAATTTTGATCTTGTAGGACTTTGTTAGTGCAACTTTCAGCCCTGACCCAAACATAGTTACACCACCAAGAGGACATGTAGAGCAGGTTCCAGATCAAATGGTAATTTATTTATTTTATTATATTTAAAGTCAATTATAAATTTTAAATTGAATTTATACATAATATGAGATTTTTACATATTCTTTTTCTTTTATATCATGAGACACATCTTGTAGTTGAGCATGTATAGACAAGTCCTGGAGAAAAGCCTAGTGCACAACCTCAGAATATGGTACAATTAAAATATGATAAATTATAAATTAAATTGAATTAAAAAAAATTTAATTGTAGAGTTGTACATCTAATTTCAAATTTCTTTGTCTTGTTTATGTAGATTGATTTAGAGATTTTAGAGGTTGCTTCAGGTGCACCAGAGCATCCAGACGTAGATATGACAGTAATTTAATTTTATGATGGATTATAAATTAAATTGTCATTAAATCATTTTTCATTGTCTTACATCTGATTTCATCTTTCTCTTGTACAAAGTGTTTCAGGTCATCCACATAGTCCACATGGTGTGAAGAGGTCTTTTGATTATAGAGACAGTACATGACCTAGAAACATGTGATTTTATGTGTTATATTTGTTTATTTCATGGACTATATTTCTTGTTTCTCATGTACTCTATTGGACTTTATTTCATGCGCTTAATATATTGGTTTCATGCACTTAATATGTTACATAAATTATGGACTTTATTATTGTTTGAAATTTTAATTTACACATGTACATTTATGCATTTTATGTTCATAGTCAAGACATTAATATAGGACATTCATGTGAAATTTAGTGATCTCATACATGATATTAATATAGGACATTTTAATATTTATACTTTGCAAATTTAGTGATTTCATACATGATATACATGAAATGTACATTCAATAAATAGCGATAATTACTCAATGAACTTATTCAATTCATGTCAATCAATAATCAGTCAATAAATCATAATTTACAAACAAAAACAATCTATTTATATACCAGAAAGGATAAAATTTTAAGAAATAAACAATACCATAGAAGATTAGAGAATAAAAGCATTAATAAATTCTATAAATAATATCTAACACTAATTTATAAGTTGTCAAAACAAATAATGACGTCTTAAGGGGATGTCTAAAGGGGTCATAATAGAACGTCTTAAGGGGATGTCTTAAGGGGTTATTTAATACGTCTTAAGGGGATGACTTAAGGGGTCTTAAGGGGATGTCTAAAGGGGTCATAGTAGAACGTCTTAAGGGGATGTTTTAAGGGGTCTTAAGGGGATGTCTAAAGGGGTCATAATAAAATGTCTTAATTAAGGGGATGTCTTAAGGGGTCTTAAGGGGATGCCTAAAGGGGTCATAATAGAATGTCTTAAGGGGATGTTTTAAGGGGTCTTAAGGGGATGTCTAAAGGGGTCATAATAGAACGTCTTAATTAAGGAGATGTCTTAAGGGGTCTTAAGGGGATGTCTAAAGGGGTCATAATAGAATGTCTTAAGGGGATGTTTTAAGGGGTCTTAAGGGGTTGTATTAAGGGGTCATAATAAAACGTCTTAAGGGGTCTTAAGGGGATGTCTAAAAGGGTCATAATAGAACATCTTAAGGGGATATCTTAAGGGGTCATAATAGAATTTCTTAAGGGGATGTATTAAGGGGTCATAATACAATGTCTTAAGGATATAATTGATTTAACAATAATGTATTCATGATATTTAGTGATTACACAATTAGACATAAAGTTTCAAAGTAGGAAAACATGCACATTTAACAAACAAAATCTATAGAATATTGATTTGATACATAGAAGTACATAGAGTATGTTTAATTCTGTAAGTATGTATGTACATATATGTCATCTCAAAACAATGTTTACAAAATTTGGATATGCCATCTCAAGAACATCTCAAAATCGTGGCTAGAATGTAGTAGGTCTTCACACCACGATATCAAAAAGGTACAAGCAATATCAATGAAATCATCAAAACATACATATTTTAATTTATATAAAACTATCTATATGTACAGAACTCAAGTACCTGCATTTAAAAGTATTCCACACATGTTTGTAGGTTGAATCCAGACATCCTCTCCTTTTTGTTTCAAAGTATGAGATAAATACAATGATGGCTTAAGGATACAAAAAATGACAATAAATCAATTTTAACTATTAATATGTAATGAAAACATGTATTTAAATATAATTTAACTAATAATTACCTGTTTTTACCAAGTATTCCATGTTGTCTAGGTTGAATCTGCATGGACTAGATCCTTTTTGTGATTATGCCTTAAGGATGTATAAAAGGACAATTTAAATTAATTTCAACTAATAACACACTTGACCAATGTCGAAACATGTATTTAATGTATTTAAAAGGAAAAAATAAAACTAAAACTATATTTACCTGTATTTACTTATTTCATTGTACCATCTGCATCCTCTCTTTTTTGCAATGTATCTATGATTGCTTCATGCTCTTCCATAGAAATTGACCATAGCACTTTTTTTGAAGGTCTTCCATGATACCGCTCTAGTTTTATATTTGTTGCCACTACCAAATGTGAATAATGTATAATCTTTTTATGTGTTTTATAGTCTTCGAATGCAGGTAGACCATTCTTTCTTCTCAAGTATTTTCGTAGCCAAGTGCCAAGAACCACCACCAATCCTATTGGAAAACATGTTCAAAAACCATCATCAAATAAGTTCTCAAAATTTTCTTAAGGGGATCAAAGACTTGTTCTAAAAAATTGCTTAAGGGGATCTAAAACATGTTATCAAAATTTTCTTAAGGGGGTGTCTTAAGGGGATCACCGTACTTGTTGGATAATGAAAGCCATCATCATCTTCTCGAGGTGTTATTGACTTATGTTTAGTTTCCACACAACGAGCCAACCAATATTTTGTTTTCTCTTCATTCCCCTCAAGTGCAATAATAGCATACACATGTCCTACCAACAAAATTCGATTTAATAACTTGTGCATATCCATATAAATAATTTAGTATTACAAAATAACTTAATAAAGTGAAATAAAATTAAATAAATTGAATTAAAATTACCTTCTTGTACAAGGTCTGAAACATGGTCATTATCTTCAGATGCAAACAGTTGATAATTTTCTTCAATAGTTCTTTCATATTGATTATGTGCTTCTGCAGGTGTCAACGATCTTTGCTCCCACTGTTCAACCCATTTTTTATTTTCACATGCTTCCCAGTCTCCTGAGATACAAAATTGGAAAAAACATGCAAGCTCCCTTGTCCAAATAGTCCATGTGCTTGCTGTCGCACTCCTAAATGAATGCCATTTAGTAGATCCACTGATTGTCTCATAATCAACTCTAGGTATAATGTTCTCTTCTTCCACCAACCAAAAGAATCGATGAACTATAGAGTAATCACTTGAACCAGGTGCAGATAATCTTCTATTACACCAATCCACAATCTCACGTGCATCTTTAAATTTTACTGAATCCTCAAATTTTAATTGTTCTCTAGCAATAATTCTTTTGACACACGCACCAAATCCATCATGTTCTCCTTTACCATGCCCAACTTCAAAAAAACTCCATATATGCTGGACATTAAGTTCCTTGTGAACCCTACTTAACCAATAGAACATTCGAGCATTCTTGAACTACCCCATATAATTATCTAACCATATGAGGCATTCTTTCATCTGGATTCCTCTTTCTCTTAAATTTCTATAAAATATACTAAAACAGTATTGAACAATCTCTGACGAGTGTAACCGATTGTCACTCAAATAAAAATGATACTCCCTAAAAACTTTTCTATCATCCTCAGTGCTATCATCTACATGTCTATAAACAATATGGACAAAAATAGCTACTTGCACTGAATTATAATATTGAGATTGAATTTCCTCTTGCGGAGCGAGAGTATAATTCTCCGCAAAATCAACCACTAAAAGTATAGTACCAATTTGGTTTCTGTTTCAACATGAAATTGGCCATCAAGCCATCGAGCATGTTTAGAGTGCATGACATATTTTGGTACAATTTTATTCTTAAATTCACTCATAAATGCATGCACACTAACTTTTTTGTAACTAAATCACAATGCTTTCCTATTTTTCCATCTTTTAAAGAATAGTGAACATTCCTAAATATTTTGACATCTACTAATTGTTGTCCAAAATCATGATCAACACTTTCATGCAAACAAATTCTTAAAAATGAAAGATTTCCACAATTAATGCATTGTCCAGAAATACAAGAACTTAAATAAAATAATTTATCATTAGATTTTTCACAAAACAAACCTGAAATAAACTCTCTTATTGCTTTAGGTGGCATATCAATACCAAAATCATGTATAATCATGTTAGTATGCAAGGTACAATGTATATATCAAAAAACATCATAAAAATAATGAAATTGAACATGTATTTTACAACAACAAGATATTCATTGCTTATTAATTTTTACATACCAGGGTTTACATTTTTCAAAAGACCTTTGACTTATTTTAATATTACCAGGTAACACTAAATCGCTACAAAATTTTCTATAAAATTCAGTTTGTGTTATATCTAATAGGTGTTTTGGGTGAGGATCATGAACTTTGGACCCCACCCTTAATTTTAAAACATCTCTAGCATTAGATGAAACCCTAGTATTATCATGCCAATATTTTTCGACCAAAGATTTAATTTCAACATTCAATTTTATATCAGACCTCGGTAGTCGTCCACTGAAACTCCAACATTGATTGATAGGATCATTTTCTATACTTTCTCTTCTTTTTGCCACTCTTAGTAATGTTTTAGGATGTATTTTTAAAACTTCACTAATATTGCTTACCATTATTTTATTCAAAGTTTCTTTATTAACTATAGCAGTTGTTATAGCTCTTCTTGCTGCGTTTTTATCTTTAGATCGACTATTTTTCCCAATAGATTGAATGGCACTAGCAACAGTAGACATAACATGTTTTAATGATTGATCTTTTCTTTTTGGTTTAACATAAAAGCCTAACCTTTTCATTACTTTCCTCATTTTTTGCATTCTCATCAATTGCATCATTAGTTGACATTGAAATGCAAATTTTTTACGATAAAAGAATTTGGTATATATTCTATTCGCACGTGTTCTTATTTGCCTCTAGGAAATTTGACCAAGAAGATTATCGAAAACACCACTTCCAATTTAAAAAAAAGTATTTTCATTAAATTCAACATCACATTCTAGATTTTCATCTTCATCTTCATCTTCATCTTCATTTTCATTTACATTTTCATCTTCATTTTCATTAACAAAACAATTTTCATTTTCATTTCATCAAAGATATAGGTTTTGTTTTCATTTTCAAGAAAATGATCATTTTGATTTTCATTTGCAACAAAAGATTTTTCTTTTTTGTTTTCAACAAATTCTATAAAAGTTTCATCTCTCTGAATATCGTCAATGTCAACATCATTAAGTCTAGCATCTTGTAAAACTTCTACATACAAATTTACCATTTCACTAACATGTGGATTTGAAGACATACCTAGATTTGTGCATATTGAAACATTCTCCATAGCATTCAAAGAGGGATTTGAAGACATAGTAGGACTTGTTTGTATAATCATATTCTTCTCCAAATTGACTCCTTGCAAATTAGCTTCATCTACAACCATGGTATCCTCAATGTTTTCATCTTCAATAGTTGTGGAATTGGTTGCTCCACCATCATTCATTGATTTCATTCTCATTATTCTTTCTCTTTGTCTTTGTCTCTCCTTCTCTCTATTTGCTTCAACTTCTTGAGGAGTCAATGTCTTCCTTCTCTTATTACAAGCTTTATCTCCCATAATTATAAAATTCTCAAGCACAAATGAATGTTAATAGTGAAATACTTCAAAATATTCAATTCCAAATTGGAAGTTGAATACCTATTAGGACAAAATTCTTCCTCTTGTGTTCCTCAAAACAAGTAGAAAACTAGCACAATTCCACTTTAAAAATTGTTTTCTTCATGCCTCCTTTGAAAAATTCAATCCATATTGCAAATTGAAAACCTTTTGTTCCTCCAAACAAGCACAAAAATAACACAATTTCACTTCAAAAATGGTGTAGATGATGCCCTGTCTGATAAAATCAACTAAAAATCAAGTTCACCACCTGTAAATACAATAGCTCATGAAAAATAGTTTACTTTTACTGCTCTCGGTCATACATGTAAAGTTGCAGACTTCATAGTAATTTTTTGCAGTATATTTAAATAAAAGAAATGGGATCCTGTTTATAAAATGAGATCCCATTCATAAAAACCGGGATCCCGTTTATAAAACAGGATCCCGTTTATAAAAAATGGGATCTCGTTCTCTGACATTGAATGTGGGGACCATTGGAAGGGAAACACGATCCTGTTTCCTTCCCAACTTTCCAAATATTATAGAATAAGGAACGAGATCCCGATTATAAAACGGGATCCCGTTTTATAATCGGGATCCCATTTTTTAAAATTTGAATTTTTATTTGTTTTGTGGTCGGGTTTTTTCCTAGGATTTTGGTTTGGGAAAAATATTGGAAATCCGAACCTAGGCCTTCAACCTGGTTTGACCTGCAAGTTGAAGGTCTTAACAATGTCAAAGAAAAATACCGATTTTGGACATATGGCTGACGGCTTTTTTTGTAGAATTTTTTGGAAAAATTAAAACCATTTTGGATGAGACAATGTAGATTCTAAATATGTAATTTTTTTTTCAATTAGATTTTTTTTTCTATTTTTCAATTAATTTCTAATAAAATTGGTCCATAAACTTTAAATATTAGGGTTTTTTACTATTTTAATAATTTTTGATCAATATAACATTTTGACAAACAGATTACATGAGAATAAACTTCAGACAATTCTTTTCAATTTAAAAAAAAAATCAAAAAATGATAAGTTTAGGTCATCTTATGCATGTCATACACGACAATTTTTTAAAATGACAAATCTGCCTAATAAAAATTTAACAAAAAAAAAAAATTCAATAAAAAATTACAAAAAAAATCAAGAATAAGCTTCAGTGAGTCACAAATCTTTTCCCAAAAGGATTTAGAAAAATACGATAATTTAAGTCAAAATATGGATGTCGTACACGTGCATGGTATGGTAAAAAAAAGTGACTTTTAAATAGTGGTTTTTAGAAACGCCTATTGAAACTCAATTTGTACAATCTAGGTATTGAAATAAATTACATGTTTGGAAACTAGACTTTGAGCACTACATTTTATGATTAGTGACTTTTTTAAAGATTTCATCTCTAAGTGCTTCAAATTTTAAGGTCAAATGTGTCAAATTCTAAAAATCAGGAAAAACACTTCCACTTTTTGGCCAAAAAGTGGACTCAACTTCTTGCACACACCCAATGATAAAGGCTGGGAGTTGATTTGAGAGGCATGTGAAGACCATATAGGGTGTTTTTGATGTTTTGGTGAAGTTAAATAGGTCTTGGAACACTTAGTTTCAATAAACCCTCCTTGAACAAGCTTAAAAAATGGCCTAAACAAGGGTTTGTGATTTTGATGAATTTGTAGGCACTTCTTTTGTCAAAGGTTGTTGATTCAGACAATTTGAAACCTGTGGAGAAGATTGGAATAGAGATTAGTAATTGGGAGGGTGTTTAGTTGATAGTTTCTTTGCAAAAGTATCCTATTTGGCTTAAGGGGCAGCGTAGCAGTAGAGATTTGGGGATGATGGTCCAAAGTGACCCTATAAAATTTTGAGATATGTTATGTAAGAGAATAATGGGTATCTGAAACATCTTTTGGTTTCTAGGTTGAAGGCCTAACATGAATGTTATGGAAGGAAAATAGGGTATGCTGACCTACTAGGATACTGGTGAGTTTGTAAAGGAAAACCATGAAGTTGGAATGCTAAGTTTTGAAACTTGTTTTGTTTGAGTTAGTTTTGAGAGGATTTACATTTTACCTCCCTGCTCTGCATCAAATTCCCAACAGTTGCATTTGAAGTTTCTCATCTTTAGGAGTTATTAGATCACTAGGGGAATGCCCCCTACATTGTTGCTAGAGTTTTATCGAATCCCCCCTCTCCTCCAAGAGTGCATCATAGGTGTAGCCAACCTGTGAGACATGATAGTAGATCGTACTCCCATGGTCCCTACAACTCTCAACCTCTAGCTAACAAAAACATTGTTGCTTGCCGTGGATGGGACCGACCCTCTTGGATGCTCTTTGCCTTCTCTTGTAGGCAAGGTGGTGCTTATGAATGAACCAAATCAATCAAGTTTCTCCACATGGAGTTGGCCATTTCTCTAATTCATGATCAACAAACTCTAAACAACCCTCTTGAGGAAGAAGGTGTTCTCACTAGCTAGGAGCCAATTGACAATTCTGCCCCTAAAAATGTCTGAGACAATCCCAAGGATAAGGATCCTTAGTTTCTTTCTCTCTTTCTTTCTTTGTTGTAGTTTCTTAGGATTTATTCAAGCTTGGCCTTGTTTGTGTTATCATCTTTTTTTTATCTACCACCCTCCTTTTCTTGCGAGTATTGTACTATTATCTTTTATTAAATAAAGGTAGATACAAAAATATTCATAAAAAAATAATTTTCATTTTTTTGAATTTGGTGTATACTTTAATTTTAATAATTTTATGAATGGGTAATTTATAATTTTTTTGTGAATTATTCAAAATTATGAAAGAAATAAAAGAATTCATAAGAATTATTATAAGGAGGATTGAATTATATGATGAAGTAGATCTTGAAAAAAATTAGATTCTAAGAAAGGTTAACCTTTAAAATTTGTGGAAATCAAAATTTATGGACCTCAAAATTTCTAGAGTGAGAATTGTAATGCTACGAAATTGCAAAACAAATTCTTTAGTAGAAAAATTTATGAAAGAAGACACCACCACTATGTAGCCATTTGAATTAAATTCTTAGCGAGTAATGAATTCTATTATATAATGAGAATACCTATCTTTAGCAAATCTATATAAAAGGGCTAAGAGATATCATTGGTGAGATGCCTATTTTTGACAATATTTGTGATTTAAGTGGAATAGGCATATCTATCACATCCTCCTAATAACCCACTTCTAAGATCTGCTAGCCTTCTTGTAATTAGACTAGAGGTGGGAAATTTTAATCATAATGTTTTACTTGATTTGTGTGTGTGTGTGTGTGTGTGTTTATGAATCATTAATGATATTATTAATTAATATGGATATTAGTTGTGTTACATGTTAGATTAAATCTATTGATTATATGTTTGGCTAACCTAGACTAAGCTCTAACTAGTGGAATTGTGCAAAGAATATTGTCTAATTGTAGGTACCAAGATGCAAAGTGAAGTGGATTTTGTGGTTCATAGAGAAAAAGAACAATAATAATGCCAACAAAATGTCAAAGACCTTGCAATTAGGTTTTCTTAAAGCGGTATTTGTTATGCATTACAATATTTAATATGATTCATTCTTCAATAGATTGAGTTCACAAGTTTCGCTTGGATCTTGATGCTTGACGCTAGGAGCATGCCACCTTATTCAATTTTAATTCATAATTCACTTTCAAATGTGCCTTATTGTGGAATTAACAATAACCCTGATTTGACTCCTCAATCAACCTTATATATTGTAGACATGTAAAATGTACTGATTGACATTGGACATCTGATCCTCACCACTAACGTCATTTTGTCCTAAATCATCCTTCGGTCTAACCATTTAATCAAATACCTTTATCTGATTAAATTCATCAATATTCCTCTCTTAATTAAATAAACCAGTTATCTAATTAAGTCATTCTTTCTCGATAATTAAACTAACCATTCTAATCTAATTATCCTATTTAATTAAATAATTAATTTTATTTGATTAAATCTCTAAAGTCTATCTATTAAATTAAATAAATTAAAACCTTATTTATTCATCATCTCTTTTAATTAAATAAATCAAAAAATACTTATTTAATTAATCCTTAATCACATTCTTCTCCTACTTGATTTAAATAAATCCACAAATTTGAGTCAAATAGGTCACATCATTTAATCCCTTCATTAAATTAATCAATCTTGATTAATTTAATCTCTTCTCATGTCCCATCCTCCATCTTTTACCACTTTCACATGAAAATAGAGTTATTTGATTTATTAAATCTCTATTTTCCTCAACAAGGCATCTTTTAGGGAATATTCTCTCAATTTGAAGTCAAAATCCAAGTGGACTTTGTCCTTCCAACAAGTCATTTACTCCTCTTAAAAATTCCTTTTTCCTTGAGCCAAGTGGCATTCAATGCACCTTCTTTTGCTCTTACATGTCATTTCAACAATTTCAAATTTCAAATATATGCATTTATTGACACATTCTTCAAAACTTGCACATCCTCCATCCACTCACATGTTGACAAGTGGCACTTTTCCATTGGCTAATTCTTAGTCCCACATTGCTCTATTTTTTACATTCATCCATCTTCTCATTCTATAAATAAGTGGCTAATCTCCTCATTTGATCATCCACAATTTGAGTATACTTACTATGCTCAAATCATTAGCAATTTTCATCCATTATCATTGAGTTCATAGCTAGGTTATGCAGATTTTTCTATTGGAACACTCATCAAGCATCAAAAAAGTGGATCACTCTTCATCACACATCAATCTTGCATCATAGGAATTGGGAAAGGGCCAATTTTCACATCAAATTGGCACCAATTCCCCCATGGGATCAAGAGTTTGCTTGTTTTAATATGATTTTAATCTATTTAATTGTGTTCTTCATTCTTCTTTCCTATTTTAAACTTTTCTAATGGATTTCATGGGGAATCCTTGTTCTTTCTTGCATTTTATCTTCTAATGTGTTTGTTCATGTTGTTTTGCAGGTATTTGGATTGGGGTTTGACATATATAACTTTGGCTCCATTGACCCTATGGAGAGCTAGATTAAAAAAGGAAGTAAATAAGAAAGGGAAAAGGGAATGGGAGAAAGATTATGGTATATATATATATGTATATTATCAAATAACACTTTGGCTCCATTGACCCTATGGAGAGTTAGATTAAAAAAGGAAGTAAATAAGAAAGGGAAAAGGTCATGAGAGAAAGATTATGGTATGTAGGGAAGAGAGCCATTGGCCAACATTAATGGTTAAGAAAATTGCAACATGGTGTCCACTAGGAAATATGCATTCAACCTAGTTGTGCACCTCTACAGTTAGGACATCTTGTCCTAGATACTTGGATTTTTTATTTGTCACAAGTTCCTTGAGGATAGGTTAAATTTATGGGTTCTAGAGTTGAAAATGCATGAAAAAAGAGGAAAAAGAAAGGTGCGATTGAGAGGAGTAGGGGTATGCAAAAAAATTTCTAGGAACTTGAGCTATTGGATGCATACTCCAAGTCCTTTTATTCCCCATAGTCATCAATTTCCCTAGGGTTGTGGATTTTGTTAGATAGATTGATGATAATGAAGTTATTTTTTCCTTCTTTCAAATGTTGTGACCCATTACAAGGTTGTTTGTTGACTAACTAAACCCTAGGAAAATCCATTCACCCATTTAATGATTGATCATACTCATTAAATAATTTATTTTGGTATGATGGTCATGATTATGCCCCTAAATAGGGCAGTTTTGCTGATCAAATAAATTGGACACCATTATAGCAAGTTTCCCATCCTTTTTTGTGTTAAATTTATTTACATTGCTTAAAGGATTTGCTTGGAAATGGTTGCACCCAATTTAAACTAGTTGTTTTGGGATGGTATTGACCCTTAGTTGCCTACCTAAAAATAATAATCCCTTCACATTTCTATTTCACCTTTCAAAAAGTTCATATGAAAAGTAAGAAGATAAAATATATTTTTAGCTTCCTATGATGTAACTATAATGGATTTTACTTTATAGAGGAATGAGCATGTGCAAATTGGTTCAAGGTTTGGTCAAATTGGCTAACATTAGAATAGGTTCTCTCCCACAAATTCTTCACGTATCACCTTAGATACTTGGAGGATTTGTGGATTTGACCATATGCACATTTTATGTGCCTTTTGATTGCTATCCAGGGGTTCCTATATTAGGAATAAAATACCTTTTGGAGATCTCATGAATTTTGATGAGAAGTTTAAGTTACTATCTAAGCTCTTGATGTCTTAAGAATATATTGTAATAATAATAAGAAATTGATGATTCTATTAAAGGATTTACCATGTATTGGTGATAATGTGTACATATTCTTTCTCCAATTTGTGTGTAACCTAAATTGAATCTATCTTGTAATAAAACTATCTTTATGACCATGTTTGTATTTATATATTTTAATGATTTTATTTCTATTCATAACTATGGCTAAGCCCAAGATAGAATTATCTAGTTACAATGGGTGAGATAGTGGAGTAGAGAGTTTTCCTTGGGGTGTATGTAACTCTATTAAAATGATTTATATTGCAATCACTATTAATCAAATTAGGTTCATGTATGATGTTGTTAAAATTTGTGTTAGGTTGATGTATCTTTTATATATAACTAATAATGGAGGTAAGAGAGCTATCTTTGAGGATAAGGTAGTAGAAATACCTTTCTTACACTTAAACATAAGACCATTGAAAAACATGCCCTATCCATTAGTTGTTATAAATGCCTAATGTTCATATGAGGAGCCTAACTAAAAATTCTCAAGTTGCACTACCTAAATTAATGCCATGCAAGCCAAGTTTTCAAGGTCTCTTGCTTTCGATGTAATGGAAAACTATACAAACCTTCTATTCCTTACCATGGTTCAAGATAGATTCCTTCCACAAGCCTATGTACCACTTTGAAGAGTGGAGCCTAAGATCAAGTGACTATCATGTCCCTTTCATTTAATCAGTCTTAGAAGTAATGGGACAACCTTGGACAAAGCAACCCAAAGGACTATGGTTTTGGCATATCTCATTGTAAGGTTTTTTTCCATTTGTAGAACTAAGCCAACTATAAGAGCCAAATTTTATGACAACACAAAATGGTTGTAGTAAAGCACTCTACGAGGGAATAAGTAGATATTTCTATACCACCTAATATGTAGATTTCTCCACTTTTGTTGATGTGATCATTGAAATAATAAATCCTATGGTCCATCTAAAGTCTCAATTTTGGACATTCATCCTTCAATCTCATCTATAAATGAAGAGCTCATCTCCTCATTTGATCATCCACAAATTATGAAAAGTTACCATGCTCAAATATCTATCAAATTCCATCCATCATCATTGAATCTTAGCTAGGTTATGCAGGTTTTTAGCTTGGAGTTCTCATCAAGCATCAACAAAGTGGATCACTCATCAATTATCATCAACATACATCAATCTTGCATCATAGGAGTTGGGAAAGGGCCAATTTTCACATCAAATTGGCACCAATTCCCCCATGGGATCATGAATTTGCTAGTTTAATTAGGATTCAATCTCTATTTTGTTATTTTCATTGTGTTCTTCATTATTTATTTTCCTAATTTGAACTTTGTGAATGGATTTCATGGGGAATCCTTGTTCTTGCTTGAAATTGATTGTCTAATGTGTTTGTTCTCATTGTTTTTCAGGTATTAGGATTGGGGTTTGCACAATGATATGTATTTTATATAATATATAATTGTTAGAATTGGCTATGGCTACCAAGATCTTGAGACCAAATGGAAAGCACAAAGAGAGAGAATAGAACATGACAAGAATAAACTGTATTCTTATCAATATGATTCAATGATATGAGATGATTGTTATGTACAATGAGAAAGACCCCTTGGTTATATAGCCAAGGTGAGATACAAGATGTCATAGGATTATGACAACTGTCTTAATCATATGACATGAGACAACTAATCACACTTACCTAGATTCATATGTGTTACAAGTCAAAAGATAAGATAACAACTAATGACAACTAACACCTTCTAGAAATATTCTTTCTTAGGACCTAAGTAAACTTAACATGTGTAAATAAGTCCCCTAGTAATGAATTAACTAGGTACAAGACTTTATTTACACCAACAAACCCCCTTAAGTTTAACTTAGGGAGTAGTTGATTATTATGGAAATGACACAAAGATGGGTCCCAACTATTAGGCCATGTTAGGTACCCATGTACAATGCAACTGAAATCTATCACAAATGGAGAAAAGGAGAAAACCCAGTGGGGAAAAACTCCTCCCCAAAATAGAGATGAAAGATACAAAATAAAAATTCTCTCAATGAAGAATGAGAAGGTAAAAACCCCATGTGAGGAAAAAGACTCCCCCATAAGAGAGAAGTAGAAGAGAGACCAAGCAGGCCCCCCTCAATGTTGAGTCTCCTGCAATGATGGTAGAAGCTCGACATTGAATGATGAAGATGATCCAATCTCATTGAACAACATTCCTCCCCTTAGGAAGAAAAAAAACCATGGATGTATGCAGGATGTCAAGAATATGGATGATGTATAATGATGTCTCTGAATCATGCTCAAGTGTCTCCATGTCAATGTTGAAAGCTGACACACTCTAGACAGGTGTTCTAGGCCACACTGCTGAAGAGGACAATCCAGAATCTAGTAGAGATGAATGTAGAGCACAATCCAAAGACAATGATATCCCCTCTAAATACAAAGAAGCCTCCTCCAAATGTTGTCCAAAAGTATCCACACTCACACCAATTTGCGAAGAATGATCATGTAGAGAATGAACAAGAGGGTCAAGGTGTTCCCTCACAACAACTAAAGAAGGAGCATCTTCATCAAAGAGAAGATGAATGCTATCGATTATGTCCCCTAAATCTACAGTATGAGACTCCACAAACAAGTCTGAAATACCTGTCAAGAAGTCATCACAAGTATCAATCTCTAGAAGACTATGTATGTCTTGTTACACTAAATCACAAGGAACCAAAACTGTTGGATCACAAGCATCCTCAAGTACAACAGTAGAAGATTTTACCAATGTTGGATGAAAAGAGTCCTCAGCCTCAAGATGTTGACTCATAGATGAAGAAGATGAACCCTCTAAATCTAGATTAGGAGCCATAGAAATTGAAGTCTCAATAGATTTCTTTGTAGGAGGAGAAGGAGAAGGTTCTTTGTCATCAAAACTACCATACCTTTCCCAATAAGAAAGTGTTTCAATTTTTTTTATCATCAATAGGTCGAAACTCTACGATTGGAACAAGACAATCCATAACAGGATCCTCTAGGAATGGAGGTTCATTCCAGTCTCCATACATCTCCCAAAGTTTGGTCATAAGGTCACGAGGGATCTCAATACCATCAGTGGCCATTTGTGTATCAATATCACAACTACAAGCAATTAATCCTAAGATATGTTCTATTTTTATGTCTCACACAACTCTCTTCCATTTTGATGAAGGTTTAGGAACCAGTCCATAGAGATATGGAAAAATATTAAGCCACCTACAATGTGTTAGGATTCCATCTTGCCAAGACTTAAATTTCCATCAATTTAACCTTATTACAGTAGGATGTTTTTTGATGCCCATATTAAACTCAACTTTAGTCACACAATAGACCAATCAAGAGACATAAGCCAACAAAGGAAAAAGATTACCCCCCCAAATTACTCAATCATGAAACCCCCCAATAAATATATGATTTGACACTTTATATTTAGTGTGTTTATAGTTGCCACTTGCCAAAAACAACGAAGTGGTCTTTGATCTTGGTACATGCAAATGCCAAATTTTGCCACAAAATCAGGTATAATATTTGGTACAAAATAAGATCAATTTGATCATACCATTGAGAAGTACACAAAAAATTATGCACTTTAAAAAAAATTGCACACAAAAATATTACCGTAGGAGCAAGATATGAGCTCCCAAAGTTCCCAAAATGAGGATGAAGCAACAAAACCTATGAGAATCTGCAATTTCTAGGAAAAAAGATGCCAAAACCAAATTCTAATTGTACCACTGCATAGAGCACAAAAAATTAGCCCAAATAAAAAAAATTGCTCGAAAAAAGGAGGTCGTGATCTCAAGTTATAGGCCTTCAAAGTTTGACTGCAAAAACCAAAATGCAAATGGGAGGGGGTTGGAAATTTTCAAGCCAGTGTTGACATCATTGTTGATGCAATGATGATGTCAGTTGAATGCTCGATTAAATTTGACGGTCAGAGGCCCATCACAAAAGAATATACTCACCCCTTGATGGAATATTCTCCTGCATCGATCGACGGGGAATCTGTCAAGAATCTTCTCTTTCCATCGTCAGAATATTCCCTGTACTTACAGAATCTTGGGATGCTGGTTGATTATTTTATTTGTCGAAACTTTAGATTTATGGCGTTGGGTTTTTACTAAGACCACCCGCTGAGTTGCTTTGTTGAGCTTGCGAAATGTGGAGGGGGTCTGCTTGGTCGATTAGATGGGGCCACATGTCATGGGTTGCAGGGGCTGCGGCTAAGTGACTTCTGCCACATGGCGGCGTGTTGTTGGCCACGTACTCTGCAGCTAGTACCTACAAATCTTACTGGTACACTAGAGAATATTTGCAAAAATCCTTTTGCTTTTTTTGATATTTAAATATTTTTTTTTTACAAATATTCAATCGACCCAAATTGAATTTTAAAAAAAAAAATTCAAATTTTTTTCGATGAAATAAAATGTTTTTTTTACAAAAATCATACCATCGCTATCATTATGATGCCTGGGGGGCCATATGGCTCTTTGGGAATTTTTTTTTTGCCTCACCAGACAACTGCTCTGATTTGGATGAATTGACATTTGATCTTATGGTTTTTAGCCCTTTAGGACACGATGGTATGGTCAGATTTGACCCAAAATGCTCCAAAAATGTAGCTACCTTCTGGATCTGGCAACCACTTTTCAGCTTCAAACCCTCATAGATTTGGCCTCATATGTCCAATTTGGACAAAACAAAAGGAAAAATAAACTTTCTCAAACCTTTTCGATGTAATGGTGAGCTTAGATTTACACTAGCAAGCTCCAATATGAACTTGCAATAAAGAGCCAAAAATGGAACACCCCTAAATCTGATATCTCTCTTCAAAAAAAGACTCTCCAATGGCACCCAACCCACCCTGATACCATGTTAGAATTGGCTCTGGCTACCAAGATCTTGAGACTAAATGGAAAGCACAAAGAGGGAGAATAGAATGTGACAAGAATAAATTGTATTCTTATCAATATGATTCAATGGTATGAGATGATTGTTATGTACAATGAGAAAGACCCCTTGGTTATACAGCCAAGGTGAGATACAAGATGTCATAGAATTATGACAATTATCTTAATCATATGACATGAGACAACTAATCACACTTACCTAGGTTCACATGTGTTACAAGTCAAAAGATAAGATAACAACTAATGACAACTAACACCTTCTAGAAAGATTCCTTCCTAGGACCTAAGTAAACTTAACATGTGTAAATAAACCCCTAGTAATGAATTAACTAGGTACAAGACTTTATTTACACCAACAATAATATATTATATAATATATTGTATATAGTATCTAATATATATAATATAATATTATATATAATATATATAATATAATATTATATATAATATATATAATATAATATTATATATAATATATATAATATAATATTATATATAATATATATAATATAATATTATATATAATATATATAATATAATATTATAATGTAATATATATATTATATTATAATATAATATATTATATATATATTAGTTTATAGAACATATAGTTTATATAAACTCACAAAATCAACATATTAAAAAAAGTTGATGAAACTAAACAGATATTCGTTTACTATGTTATAAGTTAAAAAAAGGTCGAAAGTTTATTTTATAGTTTGCATTTCATTGTTGTGCAACAAGGGTGAAGAAGGGAAAACAAATATCCGTTAAGACTAATATCTGAGTTAAAAGTTTGCACTCCAAACCATTTGCAATAAAAAGGTATTTGATTTTAATGGTTTTTCTTCAAAAAAAATTGTTTTAGCATTATTTTATAATAATTTTAGTGTAAAATAGGTTTTTTATATGCATTTTAGTTTGTAATAAAAAACTTGTTAATTTTTAAAATTTTCAACATCAACCAAGTTTTGCAATGGCTGTGAATCCCAATCCTACTCCAAAAAGGAAACCCTACATAGCCAAATCCTCCACCACCAAATCCTCCATTACAATATCCACCTTCTAACCATGGTAATTTAACTAAATTGGGAAACATTTTCTAGTTATATGATAGCACCCTCACTTGTCTGTAATTAAAACCACTTTAGAATCAATAATTTCCAATGTTAAA
Source organism: Sequoia sempervirens (assembly GCA_007258455.2). Lineage (NCBI taxonomy): Eukaryota > Viridiplantae > Streptophyta > Pinopsida > Cupressales > Cupressaceae > Sequoia > Sequoia sempervirens. The sequence continues at coordinate 546,818,851 of VDFB02281492.1, forward strand.
ACTCTCATTGACCAACATATTACCTTTTTAAAGTGGAGAGAGGCCAAGAGGCAACAATATGTCGATGGCTTATCGTACGATCAAGTGAGGGAACTTGGCATTTCCAAAGCCCAATTACCAGAACTATTTATCAATCCTAAAACTAGACAACCCATTGATGTGCACAAGCCGAAATATTTGATTAAATGGTGCACACAAGAAGGTATCCTAGATAATTTTTGGGATTTTTGGGGGATGGTTTTTGATAAACCTACCAACAAAAATCTTGATGTCCCACAATATATTCTTTGAAAACTATATGTAGAATTTGTCATGGGTAAGCATTTCAACTACTTTGATATGTGAAATTCCCAAGGTATGGGTAGAGGAATTCCTCAGGATAGACCCAAGGAAAATCAAGTAACCCCAGTTATTCCCCCTCTTCCTATTGCTCCCCCACCTCCAATACATCACCTAGATATTTTTGTAGATGCAACACATCAAAGTATATTGGTCGTAAACTCTTTGACTAGCCATTTGATCACACAGATCTCATAGTTCACATAGCCACATGATAGTGTTACATCTATTGCATCAACTGCTATTGGCATACCCTCCTCTTCTCCACATATTTTTGTACCCCATCATTGCATTATGTGCAACCAGGGATGTTTGGGTCCTCTTGGACAACCTACTGAGGCTCTAAGGGATACATCCAACTATGAGGTCCATCATATGTCAGATGTAGGAGATGAGAGAGCATAGGATGAAGCATATCCCTAGGAGAGTCATCAAGTGCGAGATATGATGTGGATGTAACTGTAAGACTTAAAGTAATTTCATAGTTCTTTTTATCTTAAATTAATATTTAATAAGAGATATTAGTACTAATGTATAGTGATGTGTCAGATTTAATAGTTGTTGATGAAGGATCAAATTTCATAGGTCCAAGAGGGTATAGTTACAACCATTTTAGTTTTCCTAGAGTGTAAGTATATGGTATGCTATTTTGCACATGATACATGTTTACAATTTTTTTTACCGTATATGCATATCATTTAAATTGTGATTTAGATGTTAACTTTTCAAATCTACTATGATTAAATACATGTACATAGATTCATAGTTGTAGTGTAGAAAAATGCATACCTTTACATTTTCACACTTCATTCATACCTATTTTGACACCCCTTGCATTAAATTCCCTTTAGGTCACTTATTATGGGCCCCTAGGACCCCTTTTTATGCATCCCAAGGCATATTTCAACTATAAACCTAACCAAAACCCATAAACAATCGTTAATCTTAGTATCCAACCTTTCAAAGTTGCAAATTAACCCTTGTGGGACCAAGATGCCCTTGGTGGTGTCTTAGTCCCACCTAGTGGGACCAAGATGCCACCTAGGGTGTCTTAGTCCCAAGGGCTTTATTTTTGGGAATTAAGAGCGAGAAATGAAAATATTTGATTTAAATTAGCATTCTATTGGCCTTTGGGATCTAATAATCAGGTTATTAGATAGGAGTGCCTATAAAAGTAAGATTCACACCCCATTTTTCACCTAAGTTGATAAAAAGTTGAAGTTGCAAGTGACAAGTTGAGACAAGTGAAGCAAGTTTGAAGGAGAGCTTCAAGTCTTGGAGTAGCCTTCTAGTGTTTTTGCAGGTTTTTCAAGTCTATTTTCAAGTCAAGATCTAGCATTGCCAAAGACTAATAATGAATGCCTATGGAGGATCATGAGAGATTCAGAGATGCAACTAGCCATTCTTCCAAGCCTAAGGACTTGTTTCTTGATTTATTCCATCTTCCATTATTGTTTTATTTTCTACCTAAGGAAGGTACATCTCATGTTTATAGCCTATTAGGGTGATTGGAGATCTCCTTTATAGGTCATTTTCATTTGCATTTTAGGAATTCTATTATAACACATTTGAATAGGGTTTCTCCATATTCTAGTTTGCATAATCTTAGACACACTTAAGATTAGGGCACACAAACATTTCCATTTTCAAATCTATGCTTTTTCATCAAGGTTTAATTACCAAACAAGGGGTTTGACGAAGGAAAACCCCGATAAACAATCAATTCAATTTCCTTTGTTTTGCAGGTCATTTTGCAGGTTTAGATCTGAAGACTTGGTGGAGAAGGAAGTAAAAACCTTGAATCTTGAGATCACACTCCAAAATTTTGGAAATTCAGATCGAGACTAAGACAACAGTAAGGGTGTCTTAGTCCTCTAGGTGGAATTTTACAGAGATTCTTTCAGATCATGTTTTGACATCTAAAGATTCTGCATCTTCCCCAAAAACAACAGCAAGACTAAGACAATAGTAAGGGCGTCTTTTTCCTCCATAGCATATTTTGAAGGATTCTTTACATTTTTGGAATCATCATTGCATTTCTAGACTTACCAACTACATATATCCTAACTCCCTATTGCATAATTTCATCATTTGCATCCTTCATTTAGCTTGCATTTTTTAGGTTTTATATGTTGAATGCTTATTTGTCTTTTCCAAGCATTTGCTTGGTGGTGAACCCATAAAAGTTACAATAACCCCCTCCTAGGTCCCCCTTGTTGAGAATTGACTCACCTTGTGAGGTTGATAGTCAATTCAGTTAGGACTCCAGGACATTATTGAATGATTGTTGGAGAAAAGTGATTTCATCACTCATTTTTCCTATTAATCATTTTGGTGAACCTGACCTTTTTTTTTAGCATTCATTCTCTGATTTGGATTTCATTAAATCTCTAAATCTAGATTGCATTCATTCTTGCATTACATCTTGCATTAGTGAAATTGCATCTAGGGTTTCTCATATTTAGTGAAAATTTCATTTAGGGTTTCTCATATTTGCATTAGTGAAAGTGCATATAGCTTGTATTTTTTCTTTCTTACATCATTTCATTTCATTCAAAAACTGAAAAATGCATTGTTCATCATCTTAATTTCATTTAGAAACATTCTTATTGCATTTAGCTTTGCATTCAATTGCTTATTACTAGTTACTTTTCCTTGCATTCATTTACATAGTTTTTTGTTTCTCAACATCAGGTCTCTAGGTAGGCAACCTGAGAACACTTTTTTTAACTCGGATCTTTCTATTTTTCTTAAAAAAACATTTACTGGGACTAAAACGCCCTTACTGGTGTTTTAGTCTGTCTCAGGGTTTTTGGTCCAGAATCTTGTCTGAGCTATGTGTTGTCTGTTCCAGCTTCTAGAACCTCCAAATTTCATCAAGAGGACCAAGACGCCCTTCCTAGCATCTTAGTCCCTATGTAGTTTGAGGTTACAGTTTTTAGGGTTAAACAATGCATTTCTCTACTTTTGTTTGTTGTAGTTAGTCTGATGTTGCAATTTGCCAATTTACTGTTTCATATATTTTCATAGTTTATGTTTACAATTGCTTGATAAAGATAGATCATTGCACTTTCATATTGTTAGTTCTAGACTTCATTTTACATTCATTAGAAAATAAAAATACAAAACCAAAAACATTAAACTTAAACAAGCATAGATGTATGGTTGCGTAAGCATGTTAAAACCCTTTTTCAAAGTTAGCTTAACCCTTAAGCCTTTTATTCATGATGACTTTGATATGTTAGATGAAGCCATTGAGGACTTCCCCTCACAATGTTCGTCCACTAAGGCTTGTTCAAACAAACCTAAACAAAGAGAATTAAATGTCATCCAACCTCAACTTTTTAGCAAACCCAAGCCTTTTAGTAGTGATGACTTTGATATGTTAGACGAAGCCCTTGAGGACTTCCTCTTGTAAGGTTCATCCACTAAGAATTGTTCAAAAAATCCTAAACAAAAATAAGTAAACGCCATTCAACCTCAACTCATCCTTTATCCAACTTAAAAAAAACCTCAACCTTCAAACAAACCTGTCCTTATTGAAGCATCTAAGGAATGTGTCACAAAAATAAAGTTATAATACTATTGCTCATACATATAACACAAGGAATAATAGACAACCTCAACCTAATCTCATTTCATTACCATTGTTGAATCCTATGTTGCCTAGTGCTCCTCGTTTACCATCACATAGTGGAAAGGAGTATGATCTTGTTGAACAACTTAAGAATAATCTCACTAAGATTTCCTTATGGGGTCTTATTCAAGCTTTACCTAGTTACCACACCATGCTTCAAACAACTTTGTAGCAAGTTGTGGTTCCTCCTAATACAAATTCAAATGATGTGGCAACTCTAATACAAGGAATGAATATAGTTAATGTTGACATTACCTTTCACTAACATGAGCTCCCTCCCTTGGAAATGCGAAAGAAATATGATGCATTCATGATAATAGCCAAATAAAACTCCATAAGAATAAAAAGGACCCTTGTTGATAATGGCTCAACTTTGAATGTATGTACTGTAAATCTTTTAGATAAGTTGGGAGTAGATAAATCAAAAATAAAACCTGATTCCCTATCGATTCGAGGATTTTAAAATATAGGAAAGCAACCGCTTGGTGTGATTACCTATTTCAGTCGAAAAGGATACCTTACAAAATTCTATTCATGTCATGCCTCATGAACTTTCATAAAATCTTCTTTTAGGAAGACCATAGATTCATGAGATGCATGCGGTGCCTTCGACTCTTCATTGTATCATGAAGTATGTCTATAAGAACACGATCTACCATATTGAAATGGACTCTGAGCCTAAGAGTTTCTTACAAATTGAAAAAGGAACTACCATTCCTCTAAAAACATTAATTCCAACATAAAAATAGAGCCTATGATAGAGGAAACACAAGAGATGGAAATAGTGTCAAAATTAGTAGATGATGATTAGGGTTCCTTGGAGTTCACACCTTCATTCATGGGAGAATATATAATCACAAGTAAAGAGGATGAAAAAAAAAGAAACCAATAGTTATGTCAACATATAACTCAAGAGAAAACTCACAAACATCGACCTCATCTACTCTTGAAGAGTACACAAGCTACACAACGAACTTCAATGAGATAGACTATCAACAACCACCAAACCCGAACAAAATGGAAAAAAATTATGGGAGAGCTTATGAACTTCCAAAACAATTAGGTTATACTAGAAAAGGATGTGGAAAGAAATAATAAGGAATTTGTGTTCCTATAGAACCTAACATGCAAGAAACGAAAACTGGTTTGGGATATTGTCCTTCTAAGATAATACAAGCAAATAAGAGACCATTAAACATCAACACCATTATGTGTAAACCAAAATCAACCTCACTATGAAACATCCTATATTGCTTGATATGGATTTACCACCATCATGGGAATACTTTGAAAATGATGAATCCTTGAAACAAATGCTAGGATTTTATGATAAACCATTTACTCCTCACAAGAAAAAGGTTACATGTGCAATGATAAGCACCAAACAAAAAGATGGAAAAAAAGAGAACAATGAGATAGACATGAATAATGAAGAATACAATCTTGAATTTATGAGATCAAACACACTTCCTTTAGGAGATACAATGGATATAGAAATGGACATCAATGATAGAGAAAGTCATTAAGATAGGAAAATGCCTCGATGATGAAGAACAAGAGGATACTACAACTTTGCTTCATGACTTTCCTGAACTTTTTTCTTGGAATTATTTGGATATGTTGGGAATTGACCCTAAGATTGTAACACACAACATAGTCCTTGCTGAAAATGCTAGGCCTGTTAGACAAAAGATTCAAAAAATGAACCCTAGAATAGCCTTGCTAGTTAAGGACGAAATTGAAAAAATCCTTGAGGTTAGTTTCATAAGACCTATAGATTATTCTCCTTGGTTCTCAAACATTGTCATAGTCGCAAAACCTGACAATCATATTAGGATGTGTACAGATTTTTGTGATTTGAATAAAGCAACTTTATAAGATGACTTTCCCCTTCCTAATATTGGCATGATAGTAGACTCGACTGTGGGACATGCTTTGTTTTCATTCATGGATGGATTTTTTGGATACAATCAAATTTTCATCAACCCTCAAGATCAGTACAAAACAACATTTACAACTGTTTGGGGAACATTTTTTTGGGTTATGATTCCTTTTGGATTGAAGAATGCAGGCATAACATAATTAACGAGCTATGACACTGATATTCCATGATTACATACATAAGATTTTGGAAGATTATGTTGATGATATTCTAGCTAAATCTTTAACAAGACAAGACAATGTGAATGTTCTTCGAAAGATCTTTGAGCAAATTCAAACATACAACATGAGATTGAATCCAAAAAAATGTCTTTGGTGTAGATAGTGGATTTTTTTTAGGTTTTATCGTATCTCATAGAGGCATCGAGGTGGACACAAAGAAAATTGATGCTATAGTTAACATGCCACCTCCTAGAAATATCTCTCAATTGTGTACCTTACAAGGAAGAATTCAATCCATTTGACAATTTGTAGCATCTTTAGCAGATCAACATTACCATTTACACATATTCTCAAGAAAGGATACACTTTGATTGGAATGAGGATTGTAAATAGGCTTTTGAGAGTTTGAAAGATTATCTTGTCACTCCACCTATTTTACAGCCCGCTATGCAAAAAAACCATTCATCCTTTATACATCAACATCAACCCATGCTCTTTCAACATTGTTGGCTCAACAAGACGAAAAAGGTAAAGAACATCATGTTTATTACATTAGTTGGGCATTGATTGATTATGAGAAACGATACACAACAATAGAAAAACAATGTTTGGCTCTTGTATTTTCTACTAGTAAGTTGCGACATTACTTATTGAATGCCTAAATACAAGTAATGACAAAGTTTTCCCCTTTAAAACACATTTTCACTAAAACAAATTTATCCAGATGCTTAGCTAAGTGGGTAGTGTTGTTGATTGAGTTTGACCTTAAATTTGTTTCACAGAAAGAAATTAAGGGTCAAGCCTTGATTGACCACTTGGTTGATGCTCCTTCTCCTTTAGCGTTACCTGGTAATGATTCTTTCACTGATGATAATGTGTTGAAAATCGAAGAAGATACATGGGAATTGTATTTTGATGGATCTAATTGTAGAACTGGCTCCAACATAGGGGTTATAATAAAATTGCCCACAAAAGATCATATTCCCTTATCATATCGGTTAAATTTCCTATGTACAAACAACACCACTGAATATGAGGTGTTACTTGCTAGATTACGTGTCGCTCTAGTTATCAGCAGTAGAGACATTAAAATATTTGGTGATTCACAATTAGTCATCAAACAAATAGACAAACATATAAAAAAAATGAAAAATTATCAAAATACAAGGATCTCACAATGCAATTGTTAGAAAATTTTGAATCATTCACCATTGATAACATCCCTCGAAAAGATAATCATCACACAAATGCAATGGCAAGTGCAGCTTCTCTTATCTCCCCTCAAGATCCTTCAAAAGACTTCACTTTTATTGTGCATACAATTATGAAACCATCAATTGATGATAAAGAAAATGAAGTGCTAGCAACAACAATCGAAAACTCGAGTGAATGGTATGATAAAATATTCAATTATTTGAAAGATAGTACCTTTCCCGAGCCAACAAATAAAAACACTCGCTCTCATCTTCAAAAATTTGCATCTAGATATATCATCCTGGTGGACATCTTATACAAGCGTTCCTTTGATGGCCTTTTGCTTGGGTGTCTTAAGCAATCCAAAATCCCTATAGCATTTGAACAAGCTCATGTAGGTGCTTGTGGGGAAAATTTTAGAGGAAGATCATTAGTTCAAAAGCTAATCTACATAAGATATTATTAGAAGAACATGGAACGAGATTTCTTTGAATACATTAAGAAATGTCACAAGTGTCAAGAGCATCAAAACTTAATTCATGCTCCCGCCTTCAAGCTTTGCGCACAAGTTCTTATTTTGCCATTCTTGGTATGGGGTTTGGATATTATTGGAAAATATCTATACCTTCATCTGTAGGGCATACATTTATAATCACAACAATAGATTATTTCATGAAATAGTTAGAAGCTATTCCCTTGCGTTCAACAATAACTGATGTAATATGTCATTTCATATTGGAACACATTATTGCTCGCATTGGACTTCCTTCTCCATTAGTTTTGGACAATGGAACACCATTTAAGAATAATGATGTAAATAATTTCTTGGAAACATTTAATATGCAACATCAATTCTCAACGCCTTACTACCCACAATCTAATGGACAAGCCGAATCAACTAACAAAACTCTTAAGAAAATTATAAGAAAAATGGTGAACAAACATAATAAAGACTGGCATATGCAATTAACATATGTGGTATGGGCTTATCGTACTAGTATCAAAACGTCAACAGGAAACAAACCTTATAACCTTGTTTATGGTGTCGAGGCAATTATGCCCCTAGAGTTAGAGATTCCCTCCTTAATAATCGCTCTTCAAGGGCTAATTGATGACAATACTTATAGGGAACAATGATTACAACAACTTGAAATGCTTAATGAAAGTCACATCAACACCCTCAAACATCTTCAAGCTTATCATAAGAAAATGCAACGAAATTATAATGACCATGTTATCCCTCCTCATTTAACAAGGGTGATTTGGTGCTATATGAAAAATCAACGAAATGTTAATGCCAACCTGATAGAGAAAGGAAAGTTTAGCCCTAATTGGTTAGTACCTTATGTAGTTCAAGAGAGCTATGGGTCTGGAGCATACCTGATATCTGAAATGGATGGTACACCTCTTTGGGAACTATCAATGTCACACACTTGCACCAGTACTGCGCATAGCCTTTCTGAATAGTGTGAGTTTTTAAAGTAGCGTTGTTAGAGTTAATGGATAGTATGTCATTTTCTCTCGTGCTTGCTTCATTCCTGACACATAGTTCTTTATGTCTTGAATTGTGGGGTAGTGGGTCCAATATGGTTTCGATTCTTACTTTAGGTATCATGCTATTCAAACATTATGGTGTATGTTATGTTACGTTAAATCCTTATTGGTATTTATTTTTTTACAATTGAATCATAAGTGCATTTAATTTAGCATAACATACTACATCATAAATTTAAGAAAACTTTAGAAAAGACATGTTATATCATGGAGATATTTATTGAATAGTCTAACATAGATTATTTAATAAATCATATTTCCATCTAACACATAAACATAAAATCCGAGCATGCTCATATATATATATATCGAAAATTTTAATATGTCTCTTCGATAGTACAATGTCACTATGGCCTATAACTGTTCGATCCCTTAAGATGTCATGTCTACACCCATTGAGAGATGTCGGTGTGTGATTGGGATCTACTCATGCTAGACATCTCCCACATAGTCCGTAGTGACCTGTGTAACTCACCCTCGCATATCAACTTGCCTCCAAATGCTCTCGCTCTGCGCAGTCTCTATTAGCCTAGATTATGACATTCTCTCTCTGTAGCCGCTCGACCTTTAACTGTAAGATAGCCTCTCTCTCAGATTGTCAAGCTGCTCGAGCCTCCTCTAACTCTACCACCAGTGTTGATACCTAACCCTTAGCCTAATCAAGGAACCTGGATACGAAATCATATGCTCCCCTAAACCTCACATAAGGCTCGAATAGATCCATGCGCTCTGCCATGAAAGGTGGTGGCATGTATTATGTGATTGTACCCTCATATGTAGGAAGGGGTCACACTATCTTTGTAGCTACACATTGGAAGAGATCCTCAAGATCTATCACGGGCCCTACAAGATAGAAATCATAAGAATAATCAGTATACATCATCATAATATATACATATACATGAGCATGGTATACGTAAAAACATAAAGCATAACAATAAATATTATCACCTGGGTCTATAGCATGATCCATAGGGATTTCAAATGCCCTACTACTCTCCTCATGCTCTCAGACACTAGCACATGCAGATTGTGACCTTTTAACCTGTGTGGGAACTGTATCTCTCCACTCGGGCCTAAGAAGACTAGCCTCACCTCTATTAATGTCCTCGCTCATTGGTTGGATCTCTTCATCCTCTATCTCCTCGTCTTCCTCCTCCCCCTCATTGTCGCTATCCTCCTCTGACTCCTCATCCCCCTCTAGGAATATATCTGTTGGATCTACCCTCCTACCCAACTCTCTATCCTCCTCCCTTAGATCAGGTAAAGGTTCTACGAAGCCCATAGGATAGTCCATAGGAAAGATAGCTCCTGGTCGAACCACCTCCCACCACTTGTCGTACTCCTGTGTCATGTTGATGTAGTATGCATTAGAGACTGGGGGAACATCTGTATCCTCCCCCTCTACATCACTCGAGATGACATTGTTTGTTGTTAGCCATTTGAGGTCCCCTAGTCTATGGGTGCTCCATACTGACCGTCTGTATGAATCTTGTAGTCATGGTCACCGTTGTACCTACCTGAACTATCTCATGATGTGATTGTAGTAGAATGGTCTCACTATGTGATCACGTTGTCCTAGCAAAAGCCTGTCCCTCTTCATCCACCTCAGCTATCCTGTAGTATCCGACCAGAATAGCTTCTTCAGACAGGATCTCCATACAATGTCCTTGCTCAGTCTGTCAAATCTAACCCTCCAGAACAGTACATCACTGTGCTGCCATGCCTACCTAAGGGTATAACTGAAGGCTCGTGGGTATCCCACCGCTATGGAAATCGGGAATCCTATAGGCCTAGTTCAAGTAATGTGCTCTAGGATCTAGGTCTGGAGTAGGGTGTAGTGCAACATGCTATGCAACTCTCCATAAGTAAACTGACCCAGGTCATAAGACATGTGTGCTAGTATGCTTCGACCCCATGTAAAGACGACATGGTAGTGCTCCATGTATCAAATCATGTGCACTATTCCTCTACAGATGTGCTCCACGAGTCCCATCGAGGACTAGTACCAGCAATACTGTGAAAATCAAGATGCGTCTGACTAGTGGTAAATGTAAATGAAGAAGCCATGACAACTCAATGCATGGTCCCACAATCCTTTGGTGAATCAGTTTTCCTAAGCAATACTTGATGTCTGATCACATCTCCGCAAAGCTCCTACATTGTGCTAGGAATACCCTCTCTCCTTAGATAGGCACTTGCAGTATGTGATGCACGTCCTCTAGTATGAGTGGCATCTCTCCTATCGACAGATGGAAGGTGCAGGTGCTTGTGTCCCATCTCTCTGCTAGCGCCACCAACATGGCATCATAATACTGCATGGTTGGCGATAGATAGGCCCATTAGAGACCCATCTCCTAGAGGATCTGCACATCCTCCTCAGGTAGCTAATCAACAAGCTCTCAAAGACGACTGAACGTATGGCTGCCCAGGTGTTAGAATGATCAGGGTGCATTTTTCCATAAGAAAAGAAGGAAAATATTATTTAAAACATCTTAAAATCTTAAATTTGTGCTTTAATGGTAAAAAAGTGTGCTAAAGTTGCTCTAGGATTTCTTAAAAGTGTGCTAAAGTTGCTCTAGGATATCCTAAAAGTGTGCTAAAGTGTACGACCGCCTCCCATAGAAGCTCGATTCATGGACAGGTGGATGGGCGTCTACTCGGCATGGTGGCTCACTCTACTCCAAGCTCACTCTACAAAAGGTAAAAGATAAAATGAATAAAATTTACCTTCTCTTTTATCTTTTTATACATACATTTTTAGGTCACTTTTTGTTAAAAAGAAAATAAGTACTTTTTATTTAAATTAACATATTTGGAGCTAGCGAACTCCATTTTTTTATGTCATTTGTTGCGTCAAAATCATGGTTTTTCCCCCGTTCTCATCAAATGTTTATCATCAAGTGGCATGGTACTTGGAAATGCCATATGATGGACTTGTCCAGTTCGATGTGGTTGGATTTCTACCTTGATTCCACCTATGTAAAGCAAGTAGAATCAAGGGGGCATACATCTACCCTTGAATGTAATTTGCTAGGAAAGTTAGATAAGAGGATTATTTTTAAGCTACTAATGAATCTGTGATGCAGGATGTGGTTCCTAACATTGTGGTTTTGTAGGTAAGTACAGTGGGGGCTTCATTCTCCCTAAAGAATCCATATGAGTATCCTTTTATAAAGTTACTTAAATTATTTTAGCTTGCATATGCACGTAGTGTCATAGGGGCGCTAAAGTGGGGGCTAAATGTAGTGTAGAAAAATGCACACCTTTGCATTTTCACACTTAATTTGGACCTATTTTGGAACCATTTGCATTAAATTCCCTTTAGGTCACTTATTATGGGCCCCTAGGACCCCTTTTTATGGATCCCGAGGCATATTTCAATCGCAAACCTGACCAAAACCCATAACCAACTGTTAATCTTGGTAGCCCACCTTTCAAAGTTGCAAATTAAGCCTTGTGGGACCAAGACGCCCTTGGTGGTGTCTTAGTCCCACCTAGAGGGACTAAGACACCACCTAGGGAATCTTAGTCCTGAGGGCTTTATTTTCAGGAATTAAGAGCGGGAAATAAAAATATTTTATTTAAATTAGCATTTTATCGACCTTTGGGATCTAATAATCAGGCTATTAGATAGGAGTTCCTATAAAAGTAAGATTCACACCCCATTTTTCACCTAAGTTGAAAACAAGTTGAAGCAAGTGACAAGTTGAGACAAATGAAGCAAGTTTGAAGGAGAGCTTCAAGTCTTAGAGCAGCCTTCTAGTGTTTTTGTAGGTTTTTCAAGTCTATTTTCAAGTCAAGATCTAGCATTGCCAAAGACTAATAATGGATGCCTATGGAGTATCATGAGAGATTCTAGGTTGGAGATGCAACTAGCCATTCTTCCAAGCCTAAGGACTTGTTTCTTGATTGATTCCATCTTCCATTGTTGTTCTATTTTCTTCCTAAGGAAGGTACATCTCATGTTTATAACCTATTAGGGTGATTGGAGATCTCCTTTATAGGTCATTTTCATTTTCATTTTAGGAATTCTATTCTAACACATTTGAATAGGGTTTCTCTAGATTCTAGTTTCCATAATCTTAGAAACACTTAAGATTAGGGCACACACATTTCCATTTTTAAGATCTATGCTTTTTCATCAAGGTTTAATTACCAAACAAGGGGTTTGACCAAGGAAAACCCCCATAAAAAATCAATTCAATTTACTTTGCTTTGTAGGTCATTTTACAGGTTCAGATCTGAAGACTTTGTGGAGAAGGAAGTAAAAACCTTGAATCTCAGGATCACACTCAAAAATTTTAGAAATTCAAATCGGGACTAAGACAACAGTAAGGGAATATGATTCCTCTAGATCAAATTTTGCAGAGATTCTTTCAAATCCTATTTTGGCATCCAAAGATTCTGCATCTACCCTTGAAAAAATAGCAAGACTAAGACAACAGTAAGGGCGTCTTTCATGTCCTCCATAGCATATTTTGATAGGTTCTTTACATTTTTGGAATCCTCATTGCATTTCCAAACTTCCCAAGTACATATATCCTAACTCCCTGTTGTATAATTTCATCATTTGCATCCTTCATTTAGCTTGCATTTTTAGGTTTTATAGGTTGAATGCTTATTTGTCTTTTCCAAGCATTTTCTTGGTGGTGAACTCGTAAATATTACAATAACCCCCTCCTAGGTCCTCGTTGAGAATTGAATCACCTTGTGAGGTTTATAGTCAATCCAATTAGGACTCCTAGGACATTATTGAATGATTGTTGCAGAAAAGTGATTTCATCACTCATTTTTCCTATTAATCAATAGTCTTATGTATTCTTGTCTTTTTATGCAACAACCTGGTACTTCTACATCCATGATGAATTCTTTTGACAAATTACAATATTTTTTTTTGCAAGAACTAAAAAAAGTTTACAAAACAATGTTGCACAAACTCCAACGAATGAGATCTATCATTACTCATGTAAAAATGGTACTTCATGATTATCTTCCTATCCTCTTCTGTACTATCAAGGGCATGTCTATATGTGATATGGACAAAAATATAAATTTTTAAATAAAATTGTAATATTGAGATTGTACCTCATTTTGTGGTTGCAATGTGTAATTTTTAGCAAAATTGACCACATAATCACATAAATAATTGTTTGAATTGGGAAAGAGTCCTTACACATCCTGAACCGTTGACCCAACCATTGGGGCCGATGGCTATTCCTTGCATACTTGTATACAATATTTTTCTTAAAATCAAAAATAAAATCATCAATACTTACCTCTCTTCTAACCAACTCACATCTAGAACCTTCACCTCCACTCTTCAAATTGTATTTCATTATCTCAAATCTTTTTTTCTCAATAATTTTGTTAAAAAAATCATGTTCATTTCCCTCATAAACACATGTTACAAACTTTGATAAACCACTACATTGTAAACACTTCTCATTTCAACAATCATTTATATAGAAAAATCAACCATCACCTATAACACATAAAAAATAAATCTAACAAGTCCCTGGATGACTTCAAAATTTGCATTGCATCACACTCTTGCAACATTTCATTAGTATTCAAGTCTCTCCCTCCCACCCTACCTAGATAAGGGTAAAATCAAGAAGTTGGGTACACGAAGAGGGGAATTTTGGCCAAAAAAAAAATCTCATAGAAAACGCGTACACGTTATTAACAAAACGCGTATGCATTATGCTTCGAGTACCTGAGCCTAAAAAAATGTGTATGCACTAAAAAATACGTATGTGTTATATAAAGCATACGCGTTTTATAACACTTACAAATCTTTTATTTAATTATGCATTTTGTAACAAAAAATAGGTACACATTTTAAAACGCGTATGTGTTTCTAAAAAGTATTTTTTTTAAAATAATCAATAAAATAAAGAATGCATATGCATTTTGTAATGCATACACATTGTTTAAAAATGCGTATGCGTTTTTAAAATTTAGAATTCCCAAGCCACACGCAGCCTTGGTTTAAGGATTGGGAAAGGCTTGGCAATATGAGCCTTAGCCTTTGACCTGCAACTAAAAAACTAAGGCAAATTGAAGAAGAATGTCCAACTTTGGCAATATGGCTAATGGAATTTTTTTCTGAATCAATCTATAAAATTAAAACCCATTAGAGAAAACGATGTCTAATTTTGAAATATATAAATTTTATTAAGATTGAATTATGTTTTCTATTTTTTAATTAATTTTTAAGCAAACTAGTCCTTAAACTTGAAATGTCAGGATTTTCTTGTTAATAACTTTTTTTTTGGTTAAGTCTCTTGTAAAAAAAGTTATATGGCATCAAACTTCAGACAATTCTCTACACAATGAAAAAAATAAATTCAAGAAATGTTTAGTTTAGGTCCAATTATGTTGTCCGTACATGATTTTTAAAAACAACAATTAAGGCCAATAAAAAGTCAATAAAAAAATATATTCAACAAAAAATTACAAAAAAAATTCCACATGTTGTTAGCTCTCTTTTCCCAAAAGGAATTAGCAAAATACTTTTATTTGGGTCAAAAAGTGGTGTTCGTACACGTGCTTGGTATGGTTAAAAAAAAGGGACTATTAAAAAGTTGTTTTTATAGATCCTTATCAAAATTTAACTTCTATAATCTGGGTATTTGAATAATTTACATATTTGGAAACTAGATTCAAAATTCAAAATTTCATATTATTGACTTTTTTAAGATTCATTGTGTAAGTGCCTCAAATTTTTAGTCCAAGTGTGAAAAATTCTGAAAAACAGCAAAAACACTTCCACTTTTTAAACTTTTTGTGTACCCAACTTCTTGCATCAGCCCATAAATCTCTCCCTCTCAAGTCTCTCTCTTCCACAATCCCTTCCACCCCCCCTCTCTCTTAGGTCTCACCCTCTCTCTATCCATCTCACCCCCTCTCTCTCATGTCTCACTCTCACCCTACCTAAATCAATCTCTCTCTCTCTCTCTCTTCCTCTTACATATCTCTCTCTGCCTCTTAGGTCTCTCCATCCCTATATCCCTCCCACCCCCTCTCTTAATCTCATGTCTCTCTATCCAACCCTTAGGCCTCTCCCTCCCTCCATCTCTCTCTCTTAGGTATCTCACTCCCACCCTACCTAAATAGCTCTCTCTCTCTCTCTCTCTCTCAGGTATCTCCCTCTCACCCTCTCTCTTTGGTCTCTCCCTTTATCCCTCCCACTTCCCCTCTCTCTCAAGTATCTCACTCCCACCCTACCTAAATAACTCTCTTAGGTCCTCTCTCTCCCACCCCTTCTCTCTCTCAAGTATCTCCCTACCACCCCCTCTCTCTCATGGATCTCACTCCCACCCTACCTAAATCAATCTCTCTCTCCCCCTCTTAGGTCTCTCCATCCTTATTTCCCTCCCACCCCCTCTCTCTCATGTCTCTCCATCTCACCCTTAGGCCTCTCCCTCTATCTCTCTCACTCACTTGTACCCTACCTAAATAACTCTCTCTCTCTCTCTCCCACCCTACCTAGATAGTTCTCCCTCTCTTAAGTCTCTCCCTTCCTTTATCCCTCCTACTTCCCCTCTCTCTCTCTTAGGTCTCTCACTCCCACCCTACCTAAATAACTCTCTCTCTCTCTCTCTCTCAGGTCTCTTTGTCCCTCTATCTATATCTCTCTATCCCTCCCTCTATCCCTACCACCCCCTCTCTCTCTCCATCTCTCTCCCTCCCTCCCTCTATCCCTCACACCCATCTCTCTCTCTTAGGTCTCTTCGTCCCTCCCCCTCTCTCTATATCCCTCCTTCCCTTCCTTTCTCTCTTAGGATGCTCCCTCCCTCTATCCCTCCAACCCATCTCTCTCTCTCAGGTTTCTCCCTCCCACCCTAACTAGATAACTCCTCTCTCAGGTCCCTCCCTCCCTCTATCGTTCCCACCCCCTCTCTCTTAGGTCTCTCCCTCCCTTTATCCTTCCCAACCCATCTCTCTCTTCCTCCCTCAGTACCTCCATCCCTCCCTCCCTCCTTCCCCCTTCTATCTCTCCAACCCCCTTCTTTCTCATGTCTCTCCCTCCCACCCTAACTAGATAACTCCATCTCTCTCTTAAGTCTCTCCCTCCCTTTATCACTCCCACCCCCTCTCTCTCTCAGGTCTAAACCTCCCTCTATCCCTCCCATCCTCTCTCTCTCTTGAGTCTCTCCCTCACTCTATCCCTCCCACCCTACTTAGACAACTCTCTCTCAATCTCTCTCTCTCTCTCTCAAATCTTTCCCTCCCTCTATCCCTCTAGACCCCTCTCTCTCTCATGTCTCTCCCTCTCTCAAGTCTCTTCCTAGTACCCTACCTAGACAACTTTCTCTCACTCTCTCTCTCTCTCAAGTTTTCCGCTACTTTTTATTTTTTTCCAAAAAATTTAGTACTATTATATTGAAATTTCAAATTTTCACCAAATACATTTACTTTTTTCTAAAAAAAGACTAGTATCTTAGAAACTACATTCAATTTGCTACAAATTTTGTTCTTACATATTTTAGCTAAGTGATTTCTAGATTTGATTGTGTGTAACTTTTTTACATTAAATTATGTTAATAACCTATTCAAATTTTTATGTCAGGTTGCCTAAGTCTACTTTTCTAAATTTTCATTACCACTTAAGGGCCTAGTTTGGACCTCCAGGATCCTACACTATCCCTAGGAACAAAGGAATCACATGCTAAAGGTTATAGAACTAAGTGCTTGGATACAAGAGAAGAAGTTATGGCTAAAAGAGGTAAGTAAAAGGAGAAAATTATGGATAAGGAAAAAGGTGAGTTCTAAAGAAAATTTCAGATTTTGATTCAAGGCCAAAAGGAATTGAATGGATTAATTAGGAAGATGGTCAAATATTTAAGCATAGGATATCTCCGAGGAAGGTAAAACCACACAATAAATAGTAGAATAGTAGGTGATACCATCTTAAAATCCTCAAGCCCCATATTTTAATAAAAATAAGTTGAAATAGTTCCTAACACTGCTCATGAAGAATATATTGAGAAAGAAGTAGATAAATTAATGGATAAATATCAAAATCAATCTAAATCCATGAGAGTAGCCTTATCTTTTTTAAAAATATGTTGAAATGACAAGGAGAAGTCCCCTCTACAAGAAAGAATCAAGGAATATACATAAATTGAAAAATAAGCTAAAAAATAAAGTTTTTGCACCCACTTTTGATGGAAGTGACCATACTTCAACTCGAGCCAAGTTGGAAAAATTATAGACTTACTTCACCCTCAACCCAATCAAGGAAAAATATGTAATCAAATTCAATTCTTTGCATTTAGAAGGTGTTTCATGGGTGATCCCACAATAGTGGGTTACACTTTTTGGCCAAACTTGACATTGAACTGAAATTTTGTAACTAAATCTTCACTTTCAGACACCTATAGCTGCTAAATCGTGAGGAATTTGAAGATGATGCAAACTAGTGATTTATGAAATTTTGTATGTAGATTTTTAATTTTTAAAGTTTATGGAATCAAATTTCATTTCTTTTTCCATCTCCTTTGATAACTAGTTTTTAATAGTAATCAACATTTTTAAAGAGTGTTGTTTATTGTATAACACAAATTATTTTCTATGAAGAATAAAATTCTATTTTTTTTGAATTTAAATTTGTAACTATGATATCTAGCTCCTTCATTTGGTTTCATAGGGTTTTATTGAATATTTTTTATTGAATTAAGTTTTAAAATCTTATTGTTAAATTTAGCGTTAAAATAATACTTTATTAAAATACTTTATTGAAATCTTCCTTTACCCATTCCTCACCCTCACCAACCCCTAGTTGATGTCATCCTCAACCATCGCTTCCATCACCACCCCTTCTTCTTATGCAAACCTCAACACCCACCCCAGTCCAGATGCTTGAGCAATGCCCATTGCTCACATTAGGAAGATGATGCCTCGGTCCATATCTCCCTGTCGCCTCTCCAAGGTTTTTGGTTCCAAAGAATTGATAACTGAAAACATTTTTACCTTCACCCCATGTCCCCATGACATATAGAAGCTCTAAGGAAGTGGAATTAGAAGGTTTTCATCCACATTTTGAAGAACTTCATCAATTTCATTCAAGCAAACATGTAAAAACACCTTCTAATTCAATAGTTTTTCCTTCACTTTGCTCACCCCCATATACAATAGGACTACTACGAACATTGTTATAATATATGTATTGACCCTGAAATGATGGAAGGCAATAAGAAATTACTTCCCTAGCACCCTCTTCATAGTCGTCAGAATCAAGGGGTGATCCAAAGCAAAAATAGTCTTCAACCTTTTGTCTGTGTGAAAGCACATTTGCTCTCCTCCATCACAATACATAGCTAGAGCTCTCAACTAGAAATGAAATGGAAATCTCCCACTTTCTCACCTTTTGTAAAGGCCAACCATGTATAGCATTATGGTCATTTATTCCACCTTACTAATAGGATGTCCTTTGTGATTTTTTAGATTTGCTACCTCCCTATGGTAATTATGCTGGTAGGTCTAGCCTACCATCCGTGCCAAAAATTAAGCAAAATCCTTACT
The DNA here is from genome assembly GCA_007258455.2 of Sequoia sempervirens. NCBI lineage: Eukaryota > Viridiplantae > Streptophyta > Pinopsida > Cupressales > Cupressaceae > Sequoia > Sequoia sempervirens. The sequence goes on from VDFB02281492.1 coordinate 546,838,211, forward strand.
TTACTCCTTCAACCAAGCCACTAGTTGGATCCTACTGTACTTCAGGGGATGAACTTTCGCATCACTCAAGCTTGACAACACACTTAAATGAATGAAAACATGTAGACAAAGAGGAGTGTGGGGTACAAAGCTCTTGTCCCAATGTCTATGGGGAGACTTAGCTACCAAACCATGTGTTGCAATTACCTCATTAACCCCTCCACATTTTCCACTTTGGCTTCCAACGCAACACCTTTCCTGAGCATGTGGCACCGAACCAGAAGACCATACCCACCAACGCCTAAAAAATTTACAATCATGACTGAAGCACTTCACCACATGTGATAGCATTTCCAAGGCTTTATTTTCATTAATGACCATAAACCCATCTAGCCTCATAGAATTATCCAACCTGGAAACCACTTTAGTCATGTTCCCTTTCTATCACCGCCTTAGTCAACCCGTCAGCCAAGTCATTTTCTTCTTTGTACACGTGGTTGATCCTATATGACTCAAAATTTCCAACACCTCTTTTATGGGGCTAAGCCAATGATTGAGCTTTCAATTTGACATGTTGTTGAGGCAGATGGAATTGATAGTTATGAGGGATTCCCCTTCCAGGTGTATGCATTTAACCCCTAACTCTAGACATAGGTGAAGGCCAACCGAAGTGGCTTTGTATTCCACTTCATTATTGGTGCAAGTCCCGAGGAAAATTGATTTGTCACCAATTGTATTACCTTGGCTATCTCACGCTATACACCTTGCCATAGTTGACCTAGGATTACCCTTCGAGGCCCCATCAAAGTTGACCTTGATCCACCCATCCTCTAGAGTCACCCATTTCACATCCTTTCTCTTCTTCAATGATTGGTCATCCATCCCCGTCCCACATAGTGGGGGGATTTTCAAACCTATGAGTAAGTTTATTATCCTTTCATCCTAGTTCGAGAAGATCCTTTGCTTGGTTGAATTGTTTTGAGCAACTTCATTGATTGGCTCAATGATCCCCCATCAATTTTAGCACAAAGTATCTCCTACTCCATTTCTCTATCTTGGAAAATCTTACTATTTTGTTCATTCCATATCTCCCATATGATGGTGGAAGGGGTGACCAACCAAATACTATTGAAGATTGATTTCATGTACATGTTTGACCACATATTGAACTAGGCCACTATGTCTGGAGGGGTGGGGAACTGGTAGTCCAATTTGCACATGAAGAATTTCCAACACTTATTTATACAAGGGAAGGTCAGAAGGATATAATCCATAGTTTCATTGTTGCTCTTGCAGAGTACACATCACCCCGGCCCTTGAATTCCAAGGGTTTCCAACCTATCCTCTATAAGGATCCACTTCTGCATTGCTAGCCAAGTGAACACTCTAGCCTTTGGGAGGAAACTTTTTCCCATATAAGCTTGTTGGGCTAGTTCTACCAAGCAACAACAATTTCCTTTACTTTATAACCAAACTTGACTTTGTATGTTCTAGTGTTAGAGCTACACCATCTAATGATATCTTCCTAATTGGAGAGAGCAAATGTTCTACTCTTTAGAATTATTTCTAGCTCCACCTTCTGTACTTGGGGGGTGTCACTCCCAATGCATTAGTCCATCACACCACTTTATTTTTCCTTAGTTACATACTTTGTTGCCCCACACTCTAATGGTATCAACTTTGATGTCTTCCATATTGGGGTGACTAGCAATTGGTACTGAGCCTCCCCAAGAATCATTCCAAAATGATGCACTTCTACCATTTCTAATTTCCCATGTGTACATATCTTAAAAAATTATAATAAAAATTATCTCACATAATAAAAGTTGAATCATATAATGAAAATTATAAATTACATAATAAAAATTAATTATCAATTTTTAATTTTAAAATAAAATACTAAATTAAAATACAACTCCTCTATGAAAGTCACTATTAAAATATCATGATACTAATATCTACATCAACAACATCAAATGGACTAAAATAGCTAATGATTATCCGAAGATCAATGCCATTTGAAAATACCAAAAAAAAAATTCAAAAAATTCAAAATAGTAAAGAGAAAAATTTCCCTTTGGTTGAAAACATTTCTATGGTGTCTTAGATTAATCATCATGATGAAAACATGAAAATTTGACACAATTTTTTATAAAAATTAAAAAATTAAAGAGAAATATTTCTTCTAATAGTGAAAATCATTTTGATGACACTTTGGATAAGTACCATGATGAAAACATAGGAAACAAGTATTATGCATTAAATCAATTATCTTTGTGTACCATTATACTTGTGGTAAATTATATATCCTTCATAGAAAGAATCCATAATATTTAATCACCCATCCGTCAAACCTTAATAGAAAGAACTAACTAGCACAAGATATATCCTTAATCCTTAATGCATATCCATTAGAAATCCTCATTCTAGTCTTAACAAGTGAAACCATTATTCCATCCAAAGTATTCCTCAAAACAATTCTATATCCAAAATCCTCATATACAATTCATCCCTCAAATCCTCATCCCTATCTCCAATCAAATAACCCACTAGCATAAATTCACCCATAAATCTTAATTTCATATATATATTGATCAATCCTTCCCTTAGAAAATAAATCCTAGACTATATCTTAATCCAAGGTAAATATTTCATGGCTAGGTATGTTCTAGTCATTTGATGAAATCTTCCCCTAAACTATCAATTCAAACAACCACCTATTAGTTGTCCTTCTCTTTCCTTTGACAAGGGAAAATTTTCCTTCACCCCAAGCCTCCCTCAACACCAAACAATCTCCTAATTTGGTGCAAGAGCACGCGAGCGGATAGGCGATATGCACTACCCAAAAATATTGTTTGGTTTGCTTTCAATTTTGGTTCGTTTTGATTTGGTCTTCTCTTGTTTCGATTCAATGCCTAAACCTCTTAAATTTGTACACTTTAATGGAACAACAATGGAAGCAGTATTGTCTCATGATGAAAATATTTTAAACAAATGTAATTAGTTGGTACATGTATGAAAAATGTGGAAGCATAGATGGGTTACTATCACATAGACGAATCATGGAAGTTTTGGATCGAATGTCTCAATAAAATGTTGTCTCGCAATGATTGTAGGAAGTGGTGCAAATGAATAAAATCTACACATGAAATGAATACCTTTTAAATTCCTCGCCATCAACCTTTTGCATATTAATTTGGAAGGAGCCAATAGTCTAAAGAAACCGGTCAAGAAAGGAAAAAGCCATTGAACTAAAGATCATAAATTTTGGAAATGAATGTTTTAAAGATGCTTTACATCTTCCATGAAATGAACTGATGAAACAAAGGAGAACTCGCTCGATTGATGGAATGGAAAAGGTCAATTTATTCAATATGCAAAAAAGTAAGACCAAATGAAAGGAGGTTGATGAATTTCAAGAGGCATAGTTATGGAGAAAGAATTGACACCTGGCAAAAGGAGGTTCAATAGAAATGCTATGGGGGATGGCAGATGTCTGATTTATGTTTTGAAAAAAATACAGATTTCAGATAAGTATAAAGGGGGCGCAAAGGTAAGTAAAAAGGTGGATAGGTAAATTTAAGGCCGATAGTTTCTTCAGTCCAAAAGGAGGATTGAGGCATCAAACAAACTATTGGGGCATTGTAGATCGAAGGATTGCGCCAAGTAAATGTGAAAAATGTGCGGTAATGAAAGGGAAAGCCATGAACAGACAAAGAAAGGCATCGAACTAAGTGTGAAGGCACGCAGTAAGTAAAGGATGGAGGGGTTGTGAATACTTAGTTGTTTTATGGAAATATAATGTGTAGATAAAACAAAAAGAGCAGATTTTGAGGTCGAGTGAGTGGGGTTGTGTGGAGAAGCAAGGGAGTTAGATGTTGCAGCAAATTGATAAGGGGTTGTGGTTAAAAATTACATAACAGTGAGTAACCAGTGTGGAATGTTCAATGGAATATTAGAAGAATGTATGAGAGATTTATACAAGGATTGAGTAGGAATACGAGCAAGGTGGTCATGTAATTGAAAATTGAATTGAATTAATGAAATTAAAGTTTTTTGTAATTTATGTTTCATTGGTTTTTTGAAATTGGGCAAAAAAAATTTTGTGAGTGATTTTGTGTTTTGAGATTGTTGTTTGGGAAAGAGGGGAGTCCCCTCTGCATCAAGTGGTATCAAGCGAGTAATCCTGAGTATGGAGAGTATCCACTAGGATTGTGGGTGAAGAGTTTGTGAAGAGTGAAGCCTTGAGAGGCCATTGGTTCCATGGGAATCATGTTGACTGTCCTCCAATAGAGATGAGGCTAGGTAGAAGGTGTGCAAATCTCTTCCACTAAGAGGAAGTGGGTAGAAGAGATCGTGAGGGTGCATCTTCCAGAATCATGTTGGGTAGAGAATACTGGTGAGAGTTTGTTGCAAGGACAAATCATGTCCAGAAGTAGAGAATGTGAGTTGTGGAAGATTGCAATAGGAAAGATGGGTTAGGTCGTGAAGAGATCTGTGCGGATACTATTTTGGGAGTAGTACTGGGATGATGTGGAGGAGGAATTGTGTGAAGCATTGGAAAATATGGTTTATGGAAAAGCGGAAAAGAGTGTTCGAAATAGTGAGAGGAAAATGGTGAAGAGTAGTGAGAAGAAGAAGGCTCTCTTGAAAGAGGAAAGTAGAAAGAAGAATAGAAGAAATGAGTATTTCAGCCCCATATGGAAAGCGGAAGAAGAGCAGCCCCTACCGATGAAGAAGTTGCAGCAATGACATGCCATGAGTAAGGCATGACAATAGAAGAAGAAAAGACATAGGTGAATAGCGAAGAGGTTGCAGTTGAAGGTGAAGGTGAATCAATTTTTTTTGATCAATTGTCGGTGATTGAGAAAGGGAAGAAAGAAGAGCGAGAAGTTGTAGCTGACAAGGTGGTGGGAGATGTTGCAGTGAAGTTCAGTGTTGCAGCTGCGAGTGAAGATGAGGTAAAATAATTTTATGATGTTACTTTGGTTTAAGATGAAAATATAGAAGAAGAGATGGATAGGAAACCAAAACATGTAGTAGATGTTGCAGATGGTGTGTGGTTGTGTATAGAGATGGTTGAATAAATTGCAGGTTGTTTTTAGTGGAGGTAGACGGTTAGAGGTGGGTTTGAACCCACGAAGGAGAAGAGAAGTGAGGAAGGAATTTGGCAAAGGAGTTTGGGCTTTGGTGGACATGAGTCCACAAGAGGGAAAGGGAAGAAGATGCAGTGTTACTAGAGGAAGGTGGTTTGTGTTCTAGAGGAATGCTGGAAAAGACAGAAGAAAGATTGATTTTCAGTACTTGCACAACAAGGGAGTTCACTGCAGGTTGAAGGAAACTTGGAAGAGTAGTGCAACTACTCAACTCCACTATTGCGAGCCTATGCTCACAATATTCTTACCTAGTGTGTTTGGTGCAAGAGCACGCGAAAGGACAAGCAATCTGCACCAACCAAAAATATTGTTTGGTTTGCTTTTAATTTTGGTTCATTTTGATTTGGTCTTCTCTTGTTTTGATTCAGTTCCTAAACCTCTTAAATTTTCACACTTTAATGGAATGACAATGGAAGCAGTATTGTCTCATGATGAAAATATTTTAAACAAATGCAATCAATTGGTACATGTAAGCGAAATGTGGAAACATAGATGGGTTACTATCACATAGACGAAACCTAAAAGTGTTGGACTGAATGTCTCAATAAAATGTTGTCTTACAATGATTGTAGGAAGTGGTGCAAATGAATAAAATCTACACATGAAATGAATGTACCTTTTAAATTCCTTGTCATCAATAATTTGCATATTAATTTTGAAGGAGTCGATAGTCTAAAGAAACTGGTCAAGAAAGGAAAAAGCCATCAAACTAAAGATCAACAATTTTGGAAATGAATGTTTTAAAGATGCCTTTACATCTTCCATGAAATGAACCAATGAAACAAAGGAGAGGTCACCCGATTGATGGTAAAGGTCGATTTATTCAATATGCAAAAAAAAAAGACCAAATGAAAGGAGGCCAATGAATTTGAAGAGGCATAGTTATGGAGAAAGAATTGACACCTAGAAAAAGGAGGTTCAATAGAAAGGCTATGGGCCATGGGAGATGTCTGCTTTATGTTTTGAAAAAAATACAGATTTGAGATAAGTATAAAGGGGCACAAAGGTAAGTAAAAAGGTGGATAGGTAAAGGAAGGATGGTAGTTTCTTCAGTCCAAAAAGGATGATTGAGGTATCGAAAAAACTATTGGGGCGTTGCAAATTGAAGGATTGTGCTAGGTAAATGTAAAAAGTGTGTGGTAATGAAAGGGAAAGCCATGAACAGACAAAGAGAGGCATTGAACTAAGTGTGAAGGCACACATTAAGTAAAGGAAGGAGGGGCTATGAATAAGCCTCTATTGTTTTATGAAAATATAATGTGTAGATAAAACAAAAAGAGTAGATTTTGAGGTTGAGTGAGTGGGGTTGTGTGGAGAAGCAAGGGAATTAGATGTTTCAACAAATTGATAATGGGTTGTGGTTAAAAATTACATAACAATGAGTAACCGGTGTGGAATGTTAAATGGCATATCAGAAGAATGCATGAGATATCTATACAAGGATTGAGCAGGAATACGATCAAGGTGGTCATGTAATTGAAAATTTAATTGAATTAATGAAATTAAAGTTTGTTGTAATTTGTGAACATTTCATTGGTTTTTTAAAATTGGGTAACGTTTTGTCTGTGAGTGATTTTGTGTTTTGAGATTGTTGTTTAGGAAAGAGGGGAGTCCCCTCTGCATCATAATTCCCTATCTCCAATATATATCCTAAAACCTCATTTTCATCACCAATGTAGGAAATCCTTTTAGGCTCCACCTCTTATCCTAATACTGCATTTGGGCTAAATCATTACAATCCAATCCATCCCAATCCAAAAACACATCCAATAATTTTTTTTTGGGGGGGGGGATTTCTAATAGGACCAATAATAAAGGATCTTGATCTCCAATACCCAAATAAAGTTATGTCATCCCATCATACCACTAATCCTAAACCATCTAAACATATCTCATCATCATGCAATCCATCACCTATCAATCTCACTCAAGGAATTCCTATTCAAAATCCACTATTTTCATGCCAATATTCTAGGTTGATCAAAGAATCCCCTATCCTTATCTAAACTTACATTCTATTATCTTATTTATTGGATCTAGGTCAAGGGCAATGTCCAAAACATGAAAAAATAAGATCCAACATGAATCAAGATCAAGTTATTAATAAAATCCCCATAGATGATGATGACATCAAAGTTAATCAAATATTTGATCAATATCCTATCTTTGATCTTGAAATCCAAGATTATCCAATCTTTAATCAAGATCGGGCCATTGATTATTATGAAATCCATTATAATATAATCTTTGATCAAGATCCTATCTATGCTCATGACATTTAAGATGATCCTAAATCTATTCAAGATCCTACTATTATAAATAAATCCAAGATGATCCCCCCATATACTCCTATCCCATCCATGATCACAAAATTAAAGTTGATACCATCAATATTCCAAAAACCTTCATTTCCCAAGATGAGGCATTGACCTTCCTTGGAAAAATATATAATAAAACAAATGGCACATGGATCACATAAAATATGTTGATAAATAATCTACCATGGTTCATATTGGCATCTCAAATGATCTTCAAATGACGACAAGAATGACCAAGGATAAAGATACATTATAATATAAACTAGGATCATCTACTTTTATCAAATTAGTATATCACAAATGATAAAACAAAAAACATTGATGGTTCCCAACAACACAATTATGGGTTATCATCTTTCTTCTAAAAGAAAAAATACCCCATTAAAAAAATATACCATTGAAAGGGATTAGGCTTGCATGAACAATTCATTTTACAACTAGTACACTTTTGTATAAATCCCAAATTTAAAGGTCTCAACTATTCATCAACTAAGAAGTCTAATGATGTTAGTGGTACATCAATTATATTAGGGTAATACCATCCAATGCAAGCATAAAAATAGAAGTAATGTATATTCCTTACCATAAGGTTTCTTTTGATACTCCTCCTCGCAACACCATAAAACATCACTCCCAATTACTTAAACCCACCAATTATGACCAAAAAATAAAAAAAGAATTACAAATAAATAGATCAAAGTTGAAATTTCAAAATATAATGAATCTAAAAATTAAAGTGAACACATGAAGTCTAAAAAAATTCTAAAGAAAATTGGACCAAGCGAATCCAAGAATTCAAATCTAATAGTTAATAAAAGTATGAAGCCACAAGAAAAAAATATCTCACATATAGAATATGCCAACCTTCTTCAAAATGGTAATCAATCCCCCATACAAATTGATAAACAAGTTTTTGTTCTAAACACAATCACAATTTTGGCTCTTATAGTTGCTATAAAGTCATCCGTGAATAAAATTGTGAAGACATGAACATAATAATAATAATAATAATAATTAAGAATGAATTAATTAATAAGAAATGTAAATTATGTAATAAAAGTAATTTTTAATTTAAAAAATAATAAACTATAAATTATTATTACCGTTAAGCTGTTAGCTCTTATTACCGTTAAGAAAAAAAAGCATAGTTGTTAGCATTATACCATTAAGAAAAAAAAGAATAGATGTTACCTCTTATTACCGTTTTGCGTGGCTATTTCTGGTGGCAAAGTGCTTTCCATTGAGGGCCTCTTCTGCACAGATTTATCTTAATTTATGGCCTCCAACACCTTGTATGCCTTCATTCCTGGCTTACGTTCCTGACTTCTCCAAGGCGTTCCAGAATGTTTGCCTTCATTCAGAAGGAAAGGCGGTGCTTAATAAGATCGCTAGGAGCCTCCGTTTGAGCGAGTATGTGATAGAGCCTTCATACTCGATGTTCTATGAACTAGCGTATTTTGATCAAGAAAGGGGACACAGTTTGGATGATTTCTTTCTGGACGCGATTTAAGTGCAACAACATTGTTTGGAAGGTTCTCAAAGATCTCTCACCCTCGCCATGACAAATCCTTGGTTAGATTGTATTCATAGATACCCTGTTAAAAGCTAGTTTCGCATTTACACAAAATTTTCAGTGGCACCGATTTAGGACGCAAGGAGTAGCCAGTGGAGGTAGACAATATTGTTATTTTGTATTCTACCTGTTGAGGAGCCCAGCCCCTAACCACCAACAGCACTCTGTAATGCTTCACCCTTCACTTTGTAACCCTTGGGGAAGACCCGTGAGACGAAAAGCGGTCGTGTGGTACGCCGGAAGAGGCAAAGGAAGGCTATTTACAACGGCCTATAGAATGGTATTTTCAATTCAAGGCGCTTCTGGTCTTCATTGAGGTATGCCCTGCTCTACACATGGTTCCACTTTATTACAAAAGATAAAATATACTTGGAAATAAGATAGAAAATCTAAACAAAAGCAATAAAACAAAAACATATACTATATAAAAATCTTAAAAAAATTATAATATAAATACTTGGATCTAAGTTATCAATAGATAACCCAGCGCCAAATTTGAAGAAATTCACAGGACAAACATGTTTTGTAGATAGAAATGCATGAAAAGAGGAAAAGGAGGTAGAAGAAATATATATTTTCATCTTTCTAGATTTAGAGGCCATGCAACTCTGTGATCCATCCATTGACCACCTGTGTCTATAGCTGCTACTTTTAGCATCATTTTCCATCTCCATACCTTTATCATCTCTGTTTCCTTCCACTGAAATATAAGAGACTAATTTTTCGTGGCCATAATGTTGCAACATTTTAACATAGAGGACAACAATGAATATAAGTAAAGAGTCCAAATACCAATTGTACTGCAAATTGGCTAGGGCTTTGGCCTTCATGTTAGCCCCCTAATCATTGCATCTCAACACCATATGACCATTCACTGCGTGCATTTTACACCCTTTTGGAATACAGGCATAAATCCCATGTGTACAAACCATATTCCCTGAAACAAAATCGACATTGACCTCACCATGGCCACTAAAAAACTCTTAGGAAAAGGGACCTCTAAAATAGTGGAGGCCAAGCTAACTAGAATAATAAGTTCTGCAGAAATGGAGAGGTAGGCACCCGCTAAAATAGCTAGCAGCTCCACATGCTTTACTACTCTGCCCCTAAATTTATCAGGAAACCAAGGGCTGGTAGTTGTTGTAAGATGGACAATTGTTTATTTTGTTAGGAAGGTTTTCGTTGAGTGATAATGGCCATCAAAATGTTTAGTCAATTTTGTTTCTTTCACCGAAGAATTACAGTTTAATTGAATTAATTTTTGTTTCTTTCACAGAATTTGTTGAATTCAATTATGTCATCTATCAAATTCATCTCACCTCAATTTAAATTTACATAAAATTCAGTTTAAAGATTGTAATGGCTCAGTTTAACTACCCATTATCAGGAAACAGATGTACTAGTTGATGGGTAGTATATTGATTACATATCTCAAAAAGAATTTGACAGCAGAGGATTCACCCGTGGTTGTGTTTGGAGGATCTTACGGTGGAAGTAAGAATGTTTCATTAATTGTGTTAAAGAGTTTCTAAATGTAGTAATGAAACTCTGTTTATATGGGTATATATTGAATGTGTTTGTAGTTTATGTTATGGATTACAAGGATTTTTGTTTAGCTTCATTTAAAATGAAATGGGTTTCATTTCATTTTGTGCAGGTAGTTCGGGAAGGGCAGAAAGCTAATCAAGTATTCCTGTGATTCAAGTTTGTAGGGAACACTGGAATTTATGTAGAGTGATGTTTAGAATTTCTCCACTATTATTGTAGTCAATGTAATGTAAAACAAATTTTAATTTGTCAATTAATTTGTAAATTGATATGTAAATGGATTTGTTTTTTAATAAAAAAAATTACTTGGGAGGGGTTGAATTGGCCCTCTCTTCAAGGTTGGAGAGAATGGTCATTGGCCATGGCCATTCTTTTCAGTCTAGTGTCTTTGTGTTGAATTTTATCTTAGTTTTTATTGAAGAATTATTTTTATTTTTATTTTTATTTCGTCATATTTAACGATTTGACATTTTTGTTGTAGTGTGATTATTTAATATTATAATATCCTCTAATTATAATACATAATCTAGTAACATTGTAATAATTAGTGTTGTGTTATTAGAAGGTTGCAATTTAAACATGTTTGAGAATTCATCAAGTCTTTGTGTGTGTGTGTGTTAGAACATTAATCTACTTATTGTTTATTGTAGTGTGGGTTTGAATTTTGGTATTGACTTATATTTGATTCGTTTTGACATTTAATTTGTATGTTTCAACATTGGAACTTTAGTAGTCACTTTGTTTGCATTTTAATGTTATATAAAGTGGGAGAGAGATAGAGGGTAGAGGGTGGTTAAGGGTAGAGAGATAGGAGTGAGTGTTAAGGGTAGAGGGTAGAGGGAGAGAGATATGAGGAGTGAGTGAGAGAGACCTAGGAGAGGAAGAGGGGGTAGGAGAGAGAGAGAGAGAGAGAGAGAGAGAGAGAGAGAGAGAGAGAGAGAGAGAGAGAGAGAGAGAGAGAGGGAAGAGGGAGAGAGAGGGAGAGAGTAGAGAGAGAGTATGTGGAGGGAGGAGAGGGGAAGAGGGAAGAGACAGAGAGAGAGAGAGAGGAGAGAGAGAGAGAGAGAGAGAGAGAGAGAGAGAGAGAGAGAGAGAGAGAGAGAGAGAGAGAGGGGGTAGGAGGACAACCTTGAGAGAGAGAGAGATAAATGGTAGAGAGGAGAGAGATAGGAGTGAGTGAGTGAGAGAGAGACTTGAGAGAGGGAGAGGGGGTAGGAGTGAGAGACTTGAGAGAGAGAGGGAGGGATTGGGAGAGAGATAGAGAGTAGAGGATTAAGGGTACAGGGTTTAATGGTTTAGGGTTTAAGGGTTAAGGGTAGAGGGGAGTGTTGGCCTTCTACAATGATTCAATAACTAAGCCTTTACAGCCATGATTCAGAGATTGAACATCTAACCTAAATAGCTATCTCAATCATCATGAACATGTATTTAACTTGTCAACCCAGGGACGTAAACTTGAAATGGGTCAACACTGTATTTGCACTAGGAACTTAAAGTAGCCATATCTACACTACAACTGAGAAAAATGTAATATTGAAAAGTAAACTACTTGGAAAGAAATAAAGAAAGACTGAGCATCAATTAACAACTATGCTAAGCTGAAATGCACATCAAGAGTAAAGATCTGGGTGAACAGACAAGGAACTACTTTGCCTGCTTTGGCTGCAAGAACAATCGCAAAATGGAATTCTAGTGGCTACATGAATAGTCGATGCCAAATTTTGAACTACGTATAGAACAGGAAATAATAACTAAACTAATTACTCTAAAGAATGGATTACTCACCAGTATCCACTAAAACTAATACAAACTCAAATGCTTAAACTCAGACTATCATATCATTCATTGAAAAATGTGTAAACAGAGTAGCAGCATGGTTGTATTGAAAAAAAATGGAGAATGCTTACTACATCATCAATATCATGTTAACAACAATCAAGAACTAAGAACCTCCAAGAAGAAGATTCAAATCCTTATTAATTCTACCAGCTAAATAGGGTGGTCAACTCCCACTAACTGAGAGGACACCATTTAGGGAAAACGAGGAAAAGAGTGGCAGGGTGGTTATGTCTGCAAGGAATCCAATCAAACATGGACTCAGCGCTGCAGTAATGCCCGTGATTGCTCAATGCCATAAATACAAGGCGATTACAATTGACTGTTGTGGGGAACCCACTACTGTCATCCTTCAATTGACTCCTTTGAATGATTCCCCTATATGATCATCTAGCGGTTTCCTTTCTCAACTTAGCATCCACAAATTGTCTTTCATAGTAGTGTCAATACACATAATAATTGCACATCTATAATCACTTTAAAGAACATTCATCAACCATACGTAAAATCAATATAGATAATCCACATAATATGCCAATGTCATTAATACTTTGCATAGATAGGGTTAAACCCAATGTCAATGGTTTGAGGGAAACATTATGCAAATATTAACATTTAACTACTAAAGTTCATGACACCGCCAACAAATGGACTATAGATCTACCCAAAGTTTGACCAAAAACTAGGCTCATCATTCCCCCCAAACTAACATCTTGTTGGTCCTCCAGTAGTGGAAGGGTTGTTCTTTTGTTTGGTCAAAGTTCCGAAGTTTGCAACTGCAAGTTGGCCAACATCTGTCTCAGCAGAGTGTGAGTCTGGATCCCAATAAAATCCCCCCAATCTATCAATTTTTTTCCATCTTTACCTTTCTGTAGCAATATCATATTGGTAGAATCTATAGTTTGGTACTGGCCACATGAAAATGGGTGGCTAGAAAGTCAAGGAAAGTCAAAATCTCCCCTTTGTTCTACCAATCTGGATATACCTATCAATTCACTTCAATGCTGCAGCATAATTGTGAATAGAATGGGGCTCGGCTTGTTTTAGCTCATCTATCAAACTATTCCATTGTTGGGCTAGGTATCCTCTTACAAGATCCTCTTTTGTCATTGCTTTGACCTCATACTCAGTGTAGACAACTTTAAACTAGGGCATGATTCTGTTAGCATAGCTTGGTCTGAGAAGTATCCTGAGCCATTCTCTATGAATATCACTTGGGTGGCTTGACTCAGCCCTGATGGCTAAGGGGATTTTAGATTCCATTTTCTTATAAGCATTGTTCTGCTCACCTCAATTAACCCCATTTTGTACCCAAGACATAAATGCTCTTAGCTGAATATCCAGAACATATAGCAACGGGTTCCAATCATGATCCTACATGATAGCATAATTGTGCAAATAGAATTCACATAAAAAAAAATTCATCTCAAGGGAAGCAATCCTATAGGCATTGAAGAATTCAGTAAGAGTTTCAATGGAGGGGTTTAAATCTGAAACAATTTTTGACAACTTGAAAGAGAGATATTTCTCTCTCAAGTGCAGGGCATAAACCCTTGGAGGAGCTCTGCATTCTAGAATTTTTGGCACCATGATCACAATGCCATCTACTTTCTTCTTCAAAGCAACAATCTCCCCATTTTTCTCCTCAATAACATCATCTCTCTCTTGGATTTCCTTTTTCAGTCTCTTCCTCTCCTATTTCCATTCTTCCTCCCTCCTTTCTATTTCTTTCCATAAGTTTAAAATTGTAGCATGAACTGTAAAATCAGGAGGGTTATGAATTCCTACCAGTGTTTTTGTTGATGATTTCTCCCCATACAGTACTATCTGCATGAACTCGGGTTGTCTAGCTGTCTTCAGTTGCGGTGGTACTATTTCTTCACCCCTTTCTTGCTGCAGGACCTCTTGTTCCTGTTCCTAGTTTTACTCTGGTTCTTGTTGTACTTCTTGTTGTGGATGTAGGAACTCCTACTCTTGTTCTTGGTTTTGTTGTAGTAACCCCTGCTCATCCTCAAACTCCTCTGCGATATTAGCAAGGTCTGCCAGTGTTATTTTTGCTGCTCTCTCAAATATATTCTCTTCTTTTTCTTCAACATGCTCTTGTTCCATTGGAGCTTCAATTTCCCCATGTGATGTCTCACCATGCCCAGGGCTTTCATGTGAAGGCATACAAAAATATGGCCTAGCCAGTTTTGACTTCCTAGGGGTGCTCTTACATTTTCCTTTGGCTACAGGATGAATAGGGTCAGCCTTTCTCTTCCTAGCATTCAGAACCTCTTTCTCCATAGGCTATGTTTGGGATTTTTCTTTTTCTTTTCTTGTTTTAGCCTCTTTCCTCCATGCCCTAGTTCTTATTAGGGTTTGTAGGGGGACATCATCATCAGAATTAGATGAAGAGCTTTCTTTTTCTGAATGATCTATTTTAGAGGAAGTAATGTTTATGGCTTCTTCTGCTGTTGCAGGAGGATTTATACTAGAACTAGCACTAGAAGTTGAAGTACCAAGAGTGGCTTTAGCTATGCTTAATCTTGTACTGACCCTACGGGGTTGGGGTAAAACCTTAGGTTGCAATTCCTTAGGTCTAAATTGATCAATATTTAAAAATTCTTCCCAAGAAATCTTAGATACACTATGCAAAGTTTTCTTAACCAACAATTTTATCAAGCAATGGTGGGAGACAGAGTTATCCCTACCTTTTTGTGATTCGGTTGCCATGATGGAGAGGAGACTGTATAGAACATTGGGCATGTTCATCCTCCTTCTGTGCCTCATGTGGCTCAAGATCTTGAAATGTATCTAATGTAGGTTTGAAAAACATCTCTCATAGGTGATATACCTTATAATGTAGACAGTTGCTTGCTTCCATGGTTCAGGCAGAGACATTCTTTTTGTGCCTTGCCTATCTATGCTGATTGGTGGGTTGCTATGTACTATAAATTTTGCTCTGGATGACTTGGCATCCCTAGAGGCAGGGTAATGCTCACCATTAGCAGGTAACCTTGAAACTTCTACAATTCTCTCCTCGGTTGCCACAACTTCTAACCCTTTTACTGTGGCTTTGCCTTTAGAGAATGTTTGAGCGAATTCGAGTGCAATGCCCTCGTCAAAGCCATATAGCTTCATGAAATAATCAAACCATCCATAGTGTTGAAATTATGCCAGGCATTGTGCATCTTGCAATAAAACATCATGAACTAAGGGCTCATTCTGAATTAAGCCACCTCCCATTATCTGAAATCACTGTCACTCTGCGAAATTTCTTTCCTCTGCAATTCCTGTCCAAAAGCCAGCACCTTCCTACTAAATTTTCATTGCCAATGTCGACTGAATTTCCTTCTTTGTCTCAATTTTTACCATTTACTGCTTATAACTCAAGACTACAACAAGGAAATTAAGGCAAGAAAAGGGGTGATAAATGAGAGCGACAATGGAAAGAATTGGTGGCTCAATTAACATCACCTCACACATGCGAGCCATATTTTCAAATTGGCTTATTTAAATTTTCTAACGTAGCCAAATTATGATTTGACGCATGGGAAGTATATTTGCATTTTTTATTCCCCCCTAACCTAAATTTGGACATGTGTCCACACATGTGAGAAGGGAGTAGTGAATTGACAGGAAGTGATGACATATTATATAATCACCTATAGTAACGTGCCATGATTAAATAAATGCACTTTAAAAGGTAATTAAGAGATGAGAATTATCGCATACATACCTGAGCGTGTGAAGGATGCAGTACAAAGATCATGGAGAGAAAGTACCATTTCGCCTTTTTTAGAAATAATTGAGCAATTAATGAAAGTGCAGCAAAGTGAAGTGAGGCGGAATGAAATGATGGAAGAGAGAGAAAGGTGATACAAATGGATGAATGGGCGGATGGGTGAAGAAATGGATTTCCACTAAAGTGGAAATATTTATTATGAAAAGTACGTACTTTAATTTAGCCAAAAGGTGGGATGCTAGGTCCACCACTTTCGGCTGCAGGAAGCTCATGTGCTGAACATTGGGTGAATTGTTGTAGGAACTCTTCCTTGGAGGCTGGCTTATGATATAATCTGACACAATGAACATTGACAAGTAACTTGAATCTAACAGGGACAATGGTGGTGAGCTGAACAACTCCACTATGAAAGACCTCAGCAATTTTGTACGGTCCTAGCCACCTTGTCTATAGTTTTCCTACAAGTGAGTTCAAAACTTGATCAATGAATGATAAAGGAAAGTGACCCTCCTTGGAGGTAGCATTAAGTTCCCTATAATCAACATAAACTCACCATCTTCCTCCCTTCTTTGGCACGATCACTAATGGAGACACCCACTGGCTATTTGAAATAGGATAGATAAATCCATCATCTAACAATTTTTGCAGTTTTGTTTTAACAATTTCTCTCAATGTAGGGTGGATTCTTCATTGAGGCTACCATACTAGTTGGCAATCATCTTTGATGTAGATCCTATGAGTGCTGAGCTCAGGGTCCAGTCCCTTCATAACATGATAGTCCCATGCAAATGCATGCGGATGAGACTTCAGTAAGTTTGTTGTTGTAGGAAGTTTTTCTGCAAGAACAACATCTACAGAAAGAATGTCTATAGGAAGAATGTCTATAGGAACAGTGGCTGCAGGAAGAATAGGCAGAAGTGTCCTAACCGAAGTAGAAGATGATGCTTCCTTCACTTCATAATGGTTCAGAATTATACTAGATAACAATTCATCTTCGTCTTGAAATTGCAGGAAAGGACTTATATCCAACATCATGAGCTACACCACTCATGAGTTAACTTCCTCAACCTGTTCACCAACTTGTGGCCATATAGAATCCTCTTCATTATGGGCCAGTTGAGAAGGCGGATAAAGAACAAGCTTTTTAGTATTCATGCCATCAGAAATAGTCATATCACTTGACCGAAACCCAATATAAGTGTATGTTGTTGCTAACCATGGCCTTCCAAGAATGATAGGATATCCTTCTAGGGTGTCCTTAGGAGAGGGAATCATGAAATTTGGTGGATACTCCCAAGAGTTTAGAATTACCACAAGGTCTTCTACTATACCATCGGGCTTCACAGTAGAACTACCAACAAGCTGTAGGACAGTAGGAGTGGATCTCATGCATGCAACATTTAGTTGTTGCAGGATGTCCTTAGTCATCACATTGATTGTTGCCCCTAAATCAATCAGGGAATTCTTCACTTGAATCCCGTTTATGACAACTACTACCACATAACTTCTTGGGTCATTATAATTGGGAACAGTCACTTTTCCCAACATGATATCAGCTAGTTGGCCCACCATATGAACTATAGTTGTGTCTCTCTTCTTCCTTCCTGGCTTCTTAAGACAAGCTTCCTTAATAGCTTTGCCATATGTAGGAACATCTTTTATGGCTTGAAATAGGGGTATCTGGACACAAATGTGCTTCAACTGCTCCAAGACATCAAAAGTTATATCTTCCTTGTCTTCCTGATGCTTGGAAACTTCCAATCCCCAAGGAAACGGTGGCTCTTGTGTAGTCTTCTTGGATGGAACTGGTTCAATATTTTTAGGCATAGTTGGCTGAATAGGATCATTTAGAGGTTCCTCTTCTTCTTCCACAGATAGCTCAATGATGATGGGTGTAGAAGGAGTTGGTAAAGTAGTTCCTGAACATAGATAAATGTCACTCACACTCACAACACATGCAGGAAATTGATTTGGATCGACAAAATATACTGGCTACTATTGTGTTTTGTTATTTGGGTTTGGTGTGGACTAAGCTGGTAGTTGAGTAGGTTTTGGTGCATTGGAGCTTGAATTAGCAGGTGGAGGCATTATAGCAGGTTGCTGGGATTGAGAAGATGGCATACCTTATCTTGGAACCCAGGGCTTCCTTTGTGCAACAAATTAGACTTGATCTTCCTTAGTCTGAATTGGTTTGAACTTAGGTGGAATCTTGCTGTCAATGTTAGCTACCATGTTGCATCTGCAGTCCTTCTTCTTTTGTCTAAAATGAGGGAAGTATTATGTCAATGTTGCCTCTGCCTCCTCATGTTTGTCTTTGGCCTGAAGAGTATCTAGCTGAGCAACTAGATTGTTTGTAATATCCTACTTGAAGTCTGCCAACAGATTAGTAATCTCCATCCCTGAAACTCCATTGGTAGATGACTTACCCACAAAATATTGGTAAGCTCTCCCTTCCTTTGAAGCTGCTCTGGAATAGTTCTGACATATTTTCTTGACATCCTCCCAAGGAACTTGGGAGATATCTCCTCCTACCATCAGGTCCAAAGCATCAGTGCAACTCTCATTGACTCCTCTCAAGAAAAGAAGCTTTTGTGATTCTTCATTGAGTGTATGGTGTGGAGATTTTTGCATGGAAAATAGAAACCTTGAAATGTAATCTTCCAAGCTCTCATCTTCCTTCTGCTGCATCCTAAAGAAATCACCTCCTCTTGTATCACTGCCCCTGCAATATTCCTTGTGTCTTCCAAGGAACATTGTATTCATGTCCTCCCAAGCCTCCACGGTGTCTCTGCGTAGACTCATAAACCATCTTAGTGCAACTTCTTTTAAAGTTGTAGGAAATAGCTTAAGCCTATGAGCATCAGTGGTATAGTCATAACTTTCACAGAGCTTGTGAAACTCAAACAATAAGGTATCACCCATGTCTTCTTGATGGATTCCCAAGGCAATGGTTTATCAATCTAGTGGAGGCTTCAGAACCAGTCAGATCAGGATATGTGTCAGTAGAGGGAAATGGTTCTTCTTCTTCTATGCATGCAGTATCAACTCAACATCAGCTAACTCACAAAAAGAATGAGCAAAAGAATAGTAGATCATTACTCGTCTAAGAAAGGGGGTACTCTAAGAACAACCCAAGAGACATGTTATGGCAAAGAAACTATCAATGACTCCAAAGAACTTCCTAGCTTGACACCATTGCTAGCAACGACGCCAAAATTTTTGGCCTTCTACAATGACTCAATAACTAAGCCTTTATAGCCATGATTCAGAGATTGGACATCTAGCTTAAATAGCTATCTCAACCATCATGAACATGCATTTAACTTGTCAATCCAGGGACACATACTGGAAATGGATCAACACTGTATGTGCACTAGGAACTCAAAGTAGCCATATCTACACTACAACTAAGAAAAATGTAATACTGGAAAGTAAACTGCTTGGAAAGAAATAAAGCAAGACTAAGCATCAATTAACAACTATGTTAAGCTGAAATGCACAACAAGAGTAAAGATTTGGGTGAACAGATAAGGAACTACTCTATCTACTTTGGTTGCAAGAATAGTCATAGAATGGAATTCTAGTGGCTAGAGGAACAGTCAATGCTAGATTTTAAACTAAGTACAAAACATGAAATAATAACTAAACTAATTACTCTAAAGAATGGATTACTCACTGAGTGGGTCCCCTTGGACTAGTATCCACTAAGACTAATACAAACTCAAATGCTTAAACTCATACTATCATCTCATTCATGGAAAAATGTGTAAACAGAGTAGCAACATGGTTGTATTGAAAAAAATGGAGAATGCTTAATACATCATCAATATAATTTTAACAAAAATCAAGAACTAAGAACCTCCAAGAAGAAGATTCAAATCCTTATTTATTCTACCAGTCAAAACATGGCGATCAACTCCCACTAATTGAGAGGACGCCATTTAGGGAAAACGAGGAAAAGAGTGGCAAAGCGGTTACGTTTGCAGGGAATCCAGTCAAACATGCATGCCCAAAAGTGGACTTAGCACTGTAGTAACACCCACGATTTTTCAATGCCATAAATACAAGGTGATTACAATTGAATTTCGTGGGGAATCCGCTGTCATCATCCTTCAGTTGACTCCTTTGAATGATTCCCCCGTATGACCATCTGGTGGTTTCCTTTCTCAACTTAGCATCCACAAATTGTGTCCTGAATAGCAATGTCAGTACGCATAATAATATCACAACCACCTTAAAGAACATTCATCAACCATACGCAAAATCAATATAGATAATCCACATAATATGCCAATGTCATTAATACTTCACAAAGATACAGTTAAACCCAATGTCAATGGTTTGAGGGAAACATTATGCAAATATTAACATTTAACTACTAAAGTTCATGACACCACCAGCAAATAGACTATAGATCTACCCAAAGTTTAACCAAAAACTAGGCTCATAAGGGAGAGGGAGATGGGATAGAAGGGAGAGACATAGAGGGCAGAGGGTTTAAGGGTTAAGGGATAAGGGGAGAGAGATAGGAGTCAGTGAGTGAGAGAGGGAGAGGGGATAGGAGGGAGGGAGTGTGAGATAGATAGAGGGTAGAGGGTTAAGGGTAGATAGGAGACAGATAGGAGTGAGTGAGTGAGAGAGAGAGAGAGACCTGAGAGAGGGAGGAAGGGAGGGAGTGGGAGAGAGATAGAGGGTAGAGGATTAATTATTTAGGGTTTAAGGGTTAAGGGTAGAGGGGAGAGAGAGAGAGAGACTTGAGAGAGGGAGAGGGGCAAGGAGGGAGAAACTTGAGAGAGAGGGATAGAGAGGAGTGGGTTGAGGGTAGAGGGGAGAGGGGAGAGAGATAGGAGTGAGTGAGTGAGATGGAGAGACTTGAGAGAGAGAG
>VDFB02281492.1:546859654-546933093 GCA_007258455.2 Sequoia sempervirens
GGGTTAAGGGTAGAGGGGAGAGAGATAGAGGGAGTGAGTGTGGGAGAGAAACTTGAGAGAGGGAGAGGGGGTAGGAGGGAGAGATTTGAGAGATTGAGAGGGAGTGGGAGAGAGATATAGGGTTATGGATAGAGGTTTTAAGGGTTAAGTGTAGAGGGTAGAGGGTTAAGGGTAGATGGGAGAGAGACCTGATAGAAGGAGAGGGGGTATGAGGGAGAGATGTGTGAGAGAGAGAGAGGGAGTGGAAGAGAGATATAGGGTAGAGGGTTAAGGTTAGATGGTAGAGGGCTTAAGGGTTAAGGGTATAGGGGATAGACATAGAGGGAGTGAGTGAGAGAGAGAGACCTGAGAGAGGGAGAGGGGCTAGGAGGGAGAGACTTGAAAGAGAGAGAGAGGGTTAAGGGTAGAGGGTAGAGGGGAAAGAGATAGGAGTGAGTGAGTGAGAGAGAGAGTCTTGAGAGATGGAGATAGGGCAGGAGGGATAGACTTGAGAGAGAGAGTCTTGAGAGAGGGAGAGGGGGTAGGAGGGATAGACTTGAGAGAGAGAGAGATATATGTTTAAGGGTAGAGGATTTAAGGTTTTAGGGTTTAAGGGTTAAGGTTTAAGTGTAAAGACTTGAGAGAGGGGGAGGGGGTAGGAGGGAGAGACTTGAGAGAGAGAGAGGGTTGAAAAGGTAGGGGAAATTTGAAAAAATGCCTCATAGAAATGGTAGCTCACTAGCTTGTTAATGCGGTAGGGTTGACAAGGTAGGGGAAGTTTGAAAAAATGCCTCATAGAAATGGGGTCTCACGATGATGTACTCACTAGCTTTCCAATGCAATATGATTGACAAGGTAGGGGTAGTTTGAAAAAATTCCTCATAGAAATATGGTCTCACTAGCTTGTTAATGTGGTAAGGTTGACAAGGTAGGGGTAGTTTGAAAAAATGCCTCATAGAAATAGGGTCTCACTAGCTTGTCAAAGGTACACATTTTGCATACATGTCTACCAAAACATTATTGTCAAAAAATTCACATGCCTTGTCCATGCTTCTAGTTTGATCCTATCTTGCAATCATGGCATTCGACAAGGCCACATTTCTTTAAGGCATTCCATCCAAAAATTCATGTGACCTTTGTCTATGCTAGAAATACTCTTCTACAGGATGATTGTAAGTATTTCGTATGAAGCATTGAATGACATATATTTCATTTATTTGTATGGATTCATTTTTTAGGAACTAATATTTATCTCATTATCATGCTATAGGTAAAATTATCTGCCATGCCGAGGAAACGAACAAGGAATAAGCCAATAGAGGAAGAGTACGAAAATAATAAAGTAAAGAAAAAAGAATGGATGAGGGAATATCATCAAAAGAAGAAATTGGATACGATTGAAAAAAACAAGCTAATTGAAGAGGAACCTCAACCATCAAAAAGAGAAAAGGAATTGGTGCAACAAAGGGCACAAATGCGAAAGCATCATGCTAAGACAAATTTGAATACTATAGGTTGAGACACACCCTCTACTGCAAGTGAATACAAAGGGACACCATCTACCACAAGTGAATATGGAGGGACACCACCTACCGCAAGTGAATATGGAGGGACACCATCTATCACAAGTTAATATGGAGGGACACCATCCATCGCATCTCAAGTTGAGAGTACATCATAACTCGCATTTGATGAAGAAGGTATTCCATCATACCCATGTCAACCTCAAGGTATGTCATCTATTCCATCCTCGATCGAAGGTATGCAATCTATCCCATCCCACTTAAATATTGATGAAATTCCTAATGTTGAGATATATGTACCTAGGAGAACACCACCTATAATTTTGCATAGAAAGCCAAAGTATTTGATTAATATTGATGAGAATATTTTGTAGCCAATGGAAGGTAAGATTCCATAATGCACTTGTAGAAGATATGCTGATAAGATTTGAAATTTTTTCTTTGAAAGGCTAAATGATACCACAAGATTTCAAATAGTTGTTGAAATGATGTGAGGAATAAAGTATAGAAACATCATGAAGATACTTGGGTTGAGAACATTGAATGCTTCAAGTGAAAATACTATTGTGAATCTTGAATCTAATGAAAGCTTATGAGAGTGTGGGTAAGATCTCACACTCAAAAGATAGTAATGTCACCCGACGTGTCATTACATCAACTTTGGTAAGTAGTCAAACAAGGAGATATCATCTCATTAGAAAGATGAGTCAACAATTGAGAATTAATAGAAAAACTTTATCACTTGAGCCATTCAAAGGCGCCAAATAATTGAGAGCACTAATTCAAATGAATTATGGGCATTCTCGAGGGCTCCCATGAAAAGATAAACCAATTGTTGAAGCATTGAGAACACTAATTGAAGACTATTGGAAGAATAACACAATTCCATCTCCTAATCAAAGGGATGTGGTAAGAAGGATAATTGGTAGTTGAAACCGTGAGCCACATCCAAAACATGTTTTGGATATGACAAACCCAATTTTTTCATAAATTTCAAGATGATTATCCTCAAATTCAAATTTATTAAATATATTTTGATATGCTTACACCTTTTTATGTCAATATAAATCACACATGCACTACTTCTTGTAGATTTCATATTGAATTCTCTAACCATTATGATGTTTATCATTCTATATGTTTAGATTTTCATACTAACAATGTTTTACAGGATTGTGGCATACATGCCCCACCAACATCTTCAAGAGAGTTCATATAAAAAAAATTATGTGAAAGAGAGGATTCCTAAATATTTTATAGGAAACTATGCTTGGATGGTTCATGTCAGTGTTGTGGTGGCTTGCAATGTATGCTAGTATGTCAATAAATGGAAAGCACACATGCGATGGGAAAGAAACTAGTAGAGTTCGGGAAGTATAAAACTGTGGCATATGTTACAAAAGATGGTAATCAAGCAAAAATGTGTGATTTGGTTATTCAAAAGATGCTAGTGTATTAGTTTATGTCTACATTTTGTGACAATATACTGTATGAGTATACAAGGCATACCCATAGAGCTCGATGGTTGAACTTGCAATTCAAGTTATGCAAGGACACCTTTCTAGGTGGTAGCATAGTTTCAATGATTGAATTTGCAAAGAACTACACTCTACAACCACAGCGTGAGGTGGAGTCACAATATTACAACTCCACACGGGTTTCTATATTTGTGCACATAGCATTCATTCATCCAGCTGATAGTATAGAGGACTAAATGAAGGTATTGAGGGAGTACCACTTTTATATTATTGATGATCGTACACATTCTCCAGAGTTCGTGCAAGGTTGCTTCCAATTGTTCTAAAATGATTTGGCTTAGATGGGCATAGCATATGATCAACATATAATATGGTTAGATAAATGTAGAAGATTTGGCTCAACGGTGAACTATTTGATAAAATGCTTTGGTAGACATGTACAAAAATTATGGTAGCATAGAGAAGACAATGAACTGTTTGAAAAAATGCCTCAAAGAAATGTGGTCTCATGGTGATGGAATTCCATTACGAACAAATGTGTTATGGCAATCCATCACCATGAGACCATATTTCTTTGAGGCATTTTTTCAAATAGTTCATTGCCTTCTCTATGGTATTATGTTGGGATGGGGTGGATGGTATAGTGTGGTCTTGGTTATGAGATGGAGGGTGATCATGACATGAAGAGGGAGGGGTGGGGATATGAACAAGTGAAATAAAAGGTGGAAGGTTCCATGGATTGGAAAATTGAGGATGAGGATGAGGATCTTGAAAAGAATTTGGAGGGGAATTTTGGCTAAAGGCTTGGTTTCTATTCTTTAGGAAATGAGCTATTTGAAAAAATGTCTCGAAGAAATGTGGTCTCATGGTGATGGAATGGAATTCCATCACCATGAGACCACATTTCTTCAAGGAATTTTTTCAAACTACTCACTGCCTTGTTTATGATATTGTTGCTATTATGATTTGATAGATTTTTTCCAAGCATCCATAGTTTGCTAGAAAGCACCTATTTTAGGCTTTTAGCCATAGCAACAAGGAAGTGAGTAGTTTGATTAAATGCTTTGGTAGACATGTATGGAAAATGTGATAGAATAGAAAAGGTGGTGAGCTGTTTGAAAAAATTCCTCAAGGAAATGTGGTCTCATGGTGATGGAATGACATTCCATCACCATGAGACCACATTTCTTCGAGGTATTTTTTAAAACTACTCATTTCCTTTTCTATGTTATTGCTTACTATTATTCTTTCATATATTTTTTCCAAGCATCCTTAGTTTGTTCGAAAGCACCTATTTTAGGCTTTTAGCCATAGCAGCAAAGAAGTGAGTAGTTTGATAAAATTCTTTGGTAGACATGTATGGAAAATGTGGTAGCATAGAAAAGGCAGTGAGCTGTTTGAAAAAAAATGCCTCAAAGAAATGTGGTCTCATGGTGATGGAATGGCATTCCATCACCATGAGACCACATTTCTTTGAGGCATCTTTTCAAATTACTCACTACCTTTTCTATGCTATAACTTACTATTATGCTTTGATAGATTTTTTCCAAGCATCCATGGTTTGTTGGAAAACACCTATTTTAGGCTTTTAGTCATATCAACAAGGAAGTTCAAGTATTTTGATAAAATTATTTGATAGAAATGTATGGAAAATGTGGTAGCATAGAAAAGGTGATGAGTTGTTTGAAAAATTTCCTCAAAGAAATGTGGTGTCATGGTGATGGAATGACATTCCATCACCATGAGACCACATTTCTTCAAGGAATTTTTTCAAACTACTCACTTCCTTGTATATGTTATTG
This sequence comes from Sequoia sempervirens, assembly GCA_007258455.2. Lineage (NCBI taxonomy): Eukaryota > Viridiplantae > Streptophyta > Pinopsida > Cupressales > Cupressaceae > Sequoia > Sequoia sempervirens. Next base: position 546,864,437 of record VDFB02281492.1, read on the forward strand.
CTTACTATTATGCTTTGATAGATTTTTTCCAAGACTCCATATTTTTTTGGAAAGCACCTATTTTAGGCTTTTAGCCATAGCAACAAGGAAGTGAGTAGTTTGATAAAATGCTTTGGTAGATGTGTATGGAAATGTGGTAGCATAGAAAAGGTGGTGAGCTGTTTGAAAAAGTGTCTCAAAGAAATATGGACACTCCATCACCATGAGACCACATTTCTTCGAGGAATTTTTTCAAACTACTCACTTCCTTGTTTATGTTATTGCTTACTATTATTCTTTGATAGATTTTTTCCAAGCATCCATAGTTTGATGAAAAACACCTTATTTAGGCTTTTAGCCATAGCAGCAAGGAAGTGAGTAGTTTGACAAAATTCTTTGGTAGACATGTATGGAAAGTGTGGTAGCATAGAAAAGGCGGTGAGGTGTTTGAAAAAATGCCTCGAAGAAATGTGGTCTCATGGTGATGGAATGATATTCCATCACCATGAGACCACATTTCTTTGAGGCATTTTTTCAAACAACTCACCGCCTTTCCATTCCATCACCATGAGACCACATTTCTTCGAGACATTTTTTCAAACAACTCACTGCCTTTTCTATGCTATTGCTTACTATTATGCTTTGATATATTTTTTTCCAAGAATCCATAGTTTGTTGGAAAGCACCTTTTTTTAGGCTTTTAGACATAGCAACAAGGAAGTGAACTGTTTGATAAAATGCTTTGGTATACATGTATGGAAAATGTGGTAGCATAGAAAATGCGGTGAGTTGGTTGAAAAAATGCCTCAAAGAAATTGGGTCTCATGGTGATGGAAATCACCATGAGACCACATTTCTTTGAGGAATTTTTTCAAACAACTCATTTCCTTGTCTATGCTATTGCTTACTATTATTCTTTCATATATTTCTTCCAATCATCCATAGCATAGACATGGTAGTTAACTGTTTGAAAAAATGCCTCAATAAAAAGAGGTCTCATTGAATGCCATGACAAGCAAATGCAATTGGAAGCTGCTCCTAGTTATTACTTATGCTATGTGAAGTAATTGCATCGCTGCTTATGTTGACTTTCTAAATAGCTATATTGTAGTTGAAATTTTGTGATCTATCAACATCTAGTTATTAGTTATGCAATGTGAAGTAATACTTTGAGTTTGAAAGATGTGCAATGCAATGTAATCAACAACATGTATATAAACTACACAAATCTATTAAGTAAAATTCATTAGTTAAACTCTTTATTCTATTACCTATGTGAAGGTTTGTCCAACTCCACTAGCACTAGGAGGTGTTCCCATGAAACTCCCAATATTAGCCTATTCAACATCCAAAATTAGATATTAGAATACCATTCATATAACAATGCTATTCACATGTAATAAATTTATAATTGTTTACTAGTTATATACTTCAATGGTAGATGCAATGGTGTAATAAATAGGTGAAGGGCCAATGTATCCAGTATCAACACTGTGACCCTGAAATTTTATTACAATCATTAAACTAAATTAGTTAATCTTGCATTTCAAAAATAAAATTTAATAAATTAAATTCAATAAATATGCTAACATTTACCTGAGTATTGATGTTGAAAGCCTTATTCAAAATGTCAGTTTCCATCACCATCCCCGTGGTTGCAAACTTATCTTGCACACCATCCTCCTGAGTGTATGTGGGGTCATATGTACAAGTTGACCTGAAAACTTGACAAGAATGGGGTGGAAGCCTAACCCTTGAAGACTCCCCTGGATGGTGTTTTACTACAATATTAGCATGATGGATGATACTTTGGGTCAAAGATTCGATAGACTACAAAGTTTCCACCTCAACACTCTCCTTCATGATCGAAGGGATAATGATGTGCTCATGAGCCGGCCTAGCGAGAGCTCATCTCCCTTGCCATTGAGAATCCAGTTGTGCACCAGGTATATCCTATGTCAACCCCCCACCTATCCCCTAAAAGTCCCTCATATCAAAATAGTTGGGGATTTTGTTGAGGATGAACTCATAGTAGAGTTTCCTCAAGAAATATTTGGGGACTTAGCAATTATTGCATGGTGGATAGTCAAAAACCATGTATCACCTATCCCAAAAATTGTTCCTAATTCCTTGGTGGTGGCACCAATGGATAGGAAACCTATTGGCAATAAGGTCAATATTTATATTTGTGCATGGGTCAGTGAATAGTGATCACAAATCATATCTTGTAATTTTTTCATCTTTTTGTTCTTTATCTGATAATTTATCTACGTAGAAATTCCTAGACACCTGCCTCCTATCTACCCAACAACTTAATTGTTTGTTGATTGCATCTACATGTTTTAAAATTTCTTGAAGTGAACTCATAAGTGTTCTTCTTTCCATGGTTGAACTTACTAGATCCTTCAACCTCATGATTAACTCCTCAATCTATTTTTTATTGCTTTCAATTACCCTGATTAAATTTTGTTGAGTGCTAGGAGGATGTTGAGGAATTGGTGGAGGAGATTTTTGTTGTGGTTGTTGAAGATTTTGTTCAGGTGCTTGTTGTTGTGGTTGTTCAAGATTTTGAGTCTAGGGTTTTTAGATTCATTGAAATCTCCTACAAATTAAACAAATGAATATAAAAAACAACCTAAAATTAATTATTTAACAACAAATTCACAAAAAAAAAAAAAATGCTTACTTGTTTGACCTCCCCGTTGACATGTGGAATTCTAGCAACGAAATTGCAACAAATCGATGAATAAATTATAAGTTAAGCTCCTTCCAAAATGTGAGTGCGCAAATATAGGGTTTCTTGGTCATGGGCAACAAAAAACACAGTGAGAATAAAATAAAGTCATTTTCTTTTCTTATTTTTTGTTTTAATGAGTGTGTTATAACGCGAGCGTGTTATAGGCTTGATGTGATCAAGCCTTTGGCTTGGTCACACCAAGCCATAATGCGAGCGCGTTATAACACACTTGTTTTATAGCCTATCAAATTATTTTTGAAAATTTGGCCCCTTTTTGGCCCCCCATCTGTTTGCACCCGCCCTTATGATATATGTTTGAACATTGAATTACACATTTTGTGTGTTTGTATTTTTACATTTTTGAACTTAAGTGTTTACCTTATGTGTAGTTGAAGTAACATTTTGTGAAACATTTTTAAATTAGGCATGTATTCACTATTATCTGTGTGTACTTTGTATATGTCTGAAGTGTGTATTTGAAAAATCTATGTGTGAAATACATTGACAACCATTTTGTTGTGTTTTTGCTTTGGTATGTTTGTGTATATTTGAACTTTCACATTCACTTTGTGTATATTATTTTCTATTGTATTACATTTTAATTTGTTATTTCATCACATATAATTATGATTTGAAATTTTTGTCGTAGTATGCTTATTTAAGTTTTATAATCTCTTTTAATTATAATGTAATTCATAATAATTAGTATTATGTTAATAAAAGGTTGCAATTTAAACATGTTTGTTTAGTGTGTTTTAGTTTGAGAATTCATTAATTGTTTGTGTGGTGTGATTTACTTATTGCTTATTGTAGTGTGGGTTTGAGTTTTGGATTGATTTATATTTGATTCATTTTGACATTTACTTTGTGTGTTTGAACTTTGGCACTTTTGTATTCACTTTCTCCACATTTATTGTTTATATGAAGTGTGTTACATTGATTTGCTTATTTTTTATCGAAGCATGATTTTGAATTTGGGTATTGACATATATTTGATCTATTTTGATATTTACTTTGCATGTTTAAACTTTGACATTCACTTTGTTTCCATTTATTGTTTATATGAAGTGTGTGTTTAAGTTTTGACATACATTAATTGTTTGTTTGAAGTGACTTTCATTGAACGTGTTTTTTTTTTGTGCTTTGACATTCACTAGTTGTGAAGTGTGTGTTTGAACATTGATTTACTTATTGTTTATTGAAGCATGTTTTTTAATTTTGATATCGACTTATATTTGATAAATTTTTACATTTACTTTACATGTTTGAACTTTATCACATTGAAATTCACTTTGTTTGTATTTATATGTATATGATCTTTGTGCTTGAGCTTTAACATAAATTAATTCTTTGTTTGAAGTGATTTTCAATGTTGTTTTTTCTAGTGTGTTTCGATTAGGCATCCACTAGTTGTTTGTTGGAAGCATGTTTGAACTATAGTTATCTACTTCAATAGGCCTGCCTTTGTTTTTTTCATTAGCTTCTTCTTCTTGTTTGGTATGGCATCCTGGTTCTATTTTTTTTCTCTTTTTTGCTTCTCTTTGCCTTAGTAAATGAGACTAATAAAAGAGGGTAAAACAACTAAATTAATTATCATACTATATTATGATAATTGTCGTAGAGGTTTAATCACTTTTATTGTCCCATTATTGTCTTTTTTTTTTCCTTTTTCCTCTTCTTTGTTCTTTGGTTTTCTTTTTAGTTTTCATTAATTTCATTAAATTGTGTCCTTGTTTTTGTAACACCCCACCAAGGAACCCCAAAGGACAACACAACAATGGCACAATAATGAAACAATTTAAAAAAAAAAAAACAATGAAATGCATATATCATGACATACTAATCTAAACCTAAGTCCTCTAAGGTTCCATGACTACATTACTAACATATCTATTAATCAACAAACTATAATCATCTAACAATCAAGAGTTCACTTTAATCCATCACATTAAATGATTCAAAAATACACATTTCCATGTCATCACATAAATAATCATTAAATATCATTTATAAACAACAAGCAAATCGATATACAAATTACATTACATGAGAATACATTAAAATATATTACATCATTACATCATTTACAATAATGCTTCCCTGAATATAATGGGGAAGAATACATCATATTACAATAAATGGTACAATCGAGATACAATTTGATACATACACATAAAATACTATCCTCCCAAACTAGAACATGAACTAGAATCCGCTACGCAAGGTACAACCTCCATGCAGAAAAACATGCAACAAGGAAACCCAATGGAGGAAAAAGCACCAACCTCCCAACCATGTGGAACCCTAAGGTCCACCCCTGTGCTAGGAGATAACACAATGTCCCACTACATACAAATAGTCAAGAAGACATTGAGCTAACATATACAAAGGCTATACATGACTCCAACACAACACTGCAATAGCATGAACATCACATACAACACATACATCACTTTTAGAGGAATTCTCACAACAAAAAGAGAAACCATAACTAGGGAATGCTAGAATACAATAGGGAAGAGTGTCATCGTATGGTCCTGGCATGGGTTTTCTTGGTGGTCTCTCACTAGACCCAAGCCCCCATCTATGGTTGTTCAGTATACCTCTCACTATTTCCTGGCCCCATAGGGTGACACATGCAGAACCAATATTCCTATCGTGAGGAGAAGGAAGTTGATCTTTCCAACAAGGCATTCTCAACCCATCCTTAGCCTAAACGAGCACTATAGGAATGGGTGAGGCATCCATTATCTTCTTTATGTGAAAATTGTCGATCCCTCCAATTCATTATTTAGGTTATCACTAAATTAAGAAACTCTCCAATGGGTTGTCCTGGTCACCACTTTGAGATTTGGCCCCCATTGAGAGCCACTCCCCCTACTTGCAACTAGTAAACCCTACACAAAAAGAAAGGAATTTACCATCTTGCACACTTAACAAATTCACATGAATCCAACATGTAGAGTAAGACATTGACCATCTTTCCCACATATCACAATCATAAGAATCAATACATAGTGCAAGGCATTGACCCTCTTGCACACTACTCAAAACATTACCATACCACTTCCAAGTGAAACAATTCAAAAAAAAATCATACATACAAAAATGCTCCCTCCTAGCCTCTAGAAACTGATCTTAAGCAACTTACACGATAACACCCACTTAAAACAATTATCCAAAATCACCCCAATTCCAAAATCACACTCATAATTCATTATAAGGAGTCAATCAAGCAATACGACCCTAAAATACATTATTTCCACATTCACACTATCCTTTAATATTAACCACATGATTCACTTAATAGATCATTTACCACAATAATTCATAAATCTCTAATTACATAGTGAATTTTACAAATCAGCTATTTAATAATGAAAGAAATCAACATTCAAAAGGGCAATCTAATATGCTTATTTAAACTAAGTAGCTAATCACAAATCCTTCAATTTAACTAATTATAAATAAATCAAATTTTCCTATTTAATTTCTCAAAATAATATGACATTCTTCCAATCACACAATTTCTCTTAACCCCATAATTCAATCAGAAGATTATTTGCTCCACATAAATATATTTGAAATTAACATTAGTAACAATATTCCAAATTAATTAAATTACATGACAAATTCCAGTATCAACTATTAAGTAATTAAAAGATAAGAACATTTATTTACTAATTAGTTACAAAAGGGTAAACCAAATTATTTAATATTTACCCTAAATCATCTAGATTAACTAACCTATCGATTTTCAAACTAAAGCTATTTACTTAGTTAATTTCACAATTCTTTTTGTGTGTGTGTGTGTGTTTGTGAGAGAGAGAGAGAGAGAGAGAGAGAGAGAGAGAGAGAGAGAGAGAGAGAGAGAGAGAGAGAGAGATGATGCAATCCAAATATAATATTACATATACAAAATGAAGTCCTAATACTATTTAAATCTATTCGATACATGACAATGGTAAGAACAAATCATTCTATTACCAAATTTCCTTTGAAAGCATTAACAATTGCAACCTATAATATAAAATATTAACTTTAAATTGTGTGTGTGTGTGTGTGTGTGAGTGAGTGAGTGAGAGAGAGAGATATGATGCAATCCAAATATAATATTACATATACAAAATGAAGTCCTAATACTATTTAAATCTATTCGATACATGACAATGGTAAGAACAAATCATTCTATTACCAAATTTCCTTTGAAAGCATTAAAAATTGCAACCTATAATATAAAATATTAACTTTAAATCACACATGTTGGTAGACATGCTATGTAGACAACAAAGGGTACGCAGTGGAGAACAAGGGCTCACCCAACACACGTAGCAATGGTAGCGGTGACACTGCATTGAGGAGAGCACACAGAAAAAGGCCAGAGAAATCCACAAGATGTCACGACTTAAGAAGTGGATAATAGTTGGATATGAAATTTGTATCGATGAAAGGCCTTAGACTTGCAAGAAAATGCAATTTCAATTTTCTAATTGCCTACACCTAACCTAAAGGTACACTGCAACGGTAGTAAAAGGGGACACACGAACACGAAAGTTATAGTGGCAGATTAATTGGCACCATAGGACAACCATGGTTAGGGGAAATACTACACTGTGTGTGGCCAAAGGAACAAGGAATAGTGATTGATTTAGCAGCGGTGCACACATTGAATTACCTATAATTTGAATGCCAACATATATTTGTTGAATACTAGATGTAAAACATATAAATTGAATGCATATGAATCAAATTTCAAGCATACAACACGTTAATCAAATACCAAACTTCATATAAATCATCGAATAAATTCATAGTCAATTATGTAGACTCGACTTATACAATATTCAATGTAGGTGCATGGAAAATAATTCACAATGTTAAGTATTTATTGAAGGAAACAAAGCATCAATTTATAAGCAAACAATGTATCTATCAAAATAAAAATTGAAGTAAACAATATTAACTATATGGCGCAGGAATTTAAATCACAGTGCAAAGTATTTTATGCAATACACAAGCAAAACAATGCCTTAATCAACATACAATGAACATCAAACATAAACTTCAGATGAAATAAGTAGGGATGAAATCACATTATGAAACATTCACTGAAAATATAGAATTGACCCTAATACACATGCAAACGACTAAACCGTAGGGAATAAAATCGCCAACCACAATATGAAATTGCCATTCATAAAACATATTCACCAAATGAAACTCACAATAGCCTGAATCAAGTATTTGAGGTAGAAAATGGATGCAGTGTAACATATGAAATCACTATCACATCATAAATCAAATTGGAAGCATGTATCTATGAGGGACGCCTGTCAATTATTGAAAGAGTTTTTTTTTTTAGAAAAAAAAAAACATACAAAGCCAAGTAAACAGCCTAGGAACAAACAAGACAATGCCACAATGGAAAGTAGATTGCAGGGTATGCACAAGATAGATTTTTGCAAAGAGGTGCTCGAAATATTGAAAACATTAAGCACTCAGAACACATGCAAGTTTAGAGGATAAGGGTTGTGCACAAAATGGTTTGTTGAAAATGCTTAAGAAACTTTCAAGCAAATGCATTTAGTTGGGAAAAAGACATGATCTTGTAGAATGCATCAATTGTAGAATATGCACAAAATAGTTTATAGAAAAGAGCTTTAAAACCTTTAGAAAAGTGCATTTATTAATCATTTCTATTTAGAAAATAAATAACTAGTAAACATTTATTTTCCAAACAACATTAACAATCAAGCAATCATTTCAAAAATAGACATAGAATTCAAAAAAACCAATGGAACCTGGATCCAAATGCTTAGAAAAGTTGTAGATTTGATGTCGAGCTCCAAATTCTCAACTTGCAACTCCAATTTCACCAAGGCCCAGATCAATTTTCCCAAAATCCCCAATTCACACAGATCCCCAGCACAAGAAATTTTCTTGCAGATAAATTGCTTCCCTTCCCTAAAAAACATAATGAATCCCTAAAATATCCCAAAAGGATAATTATTTACAACAAGAAGGCTGTTTGATTTCTGAAAATGAAAATCTAATAAAAACTCACAAAATCCCCAAAAAACATTTAGTTTCTTTTTCGACAATTTGTTCAAAGTTGTGCATGTGCTGCATGCAAAACCTTTCTATCTTTTTATATTGTTTTTACTATTTATTTATTGTAACATTTCATTATCATTTTATTTTATTAATGCTTAATTTATTATAAACAATAATTATTAATAAATATATTTATATTTATCTATCATAGCACCTTTTTATTTAATAACCTGTTTTAATGCATTAAATAACCCAAAACAACATTTATCAAACAATTTAAAATTAAACAACCAAATGCCAAACAATACCGAACCCCTGAACCGGGTTGAAAAGTAAGACCAACTGACCATAGACAACACTGACGCACTAAAAAGGTACCAGACTAGATACTCATCCTCTTCGAGGATGATGGCTAGGGAAGGGGACCAAATGTTATCTCCAATAAAATGTTCCATTGGGTTTAAGGAATGATTAGACCTGCCAATTTAGGTGGAGTCGATGCCTAGTACCTACAACCTACAACACACAAAACGGTTGAGCATATACATAATCATACCATTAGGCACACTGTGAAAGGAAATCACATCGCAGGGTACTCACAAATGAGTGATGTGTCACTATCCCTTTCACCCACACACAACAGTAAGAACAACACCAAGTAGTCAAACCAACTCATAAAAAATTAGCTATATAGAAATCAGAATGATAATCACATAATGGTCATGATAAAATAATCACATACTGATCATAACAATGCACCTATATACAGTATCATAAAATAGATCAACTGCTTAACATCACTAGCACGTACCTTTAAATATCCCCATTATTTTAATACCTTCATATCTAAGTTCCAAAGTCGACTACCTACACATCCACGGTGAGAATGGAGGGGCACTACATCCTCCCCCCTAAAACTTGACTTACTCCTGGAAGTCACAAAATAGGGTGGAAACATAACACATTAGTACCAACATCATAGCTGATTTATCACATCAAAATGCTACACTTCCATAAAACACAACATAGTTATGTATACAAAGCACACATTTTTTGTTAAATATCCATCATTTACAAACAAGACACTCCACTTTATTCTTTCCACAACACTAAATCTCATAATATATTCATCACAAGATCATGATTTTACACTTTTTTTAGAAGTATGAGAACACAATTTATCATTTCATAGGTACTATTAACATACATTCCTCACATACACACACAATTTCACATCACTAGAAATCACATCACAAGGCTACACAAGGGTCCATAATACATCCTCGATAGAAAGAATATCAGTGCATTGCATGCTACACCGAGGGTCCTATCCTTTCCGCTAGTCTTCTACACCATTGGACAAACACCACCAAAGGATAAGTCTAAGGTTGTTAGGTGAGGATGCTAGAAGGGGAAGAACATAATCTCAAGAGTACAAGCAACTAGGATAATGTAATGGGCTCATATTATACCAGAGTACCCAGTGTTTGTAACTTGGCTCTAATACCAAGTGTAACACCCCACCAAGGAACCCCAGAGGACGACACAACAATGGCATAATAATGGAACATTTTTTTTTAAATAAGAAATAACAATGAAATGCATATCATATCATGACATACTAATCTAAACCTAAGTCCTCTAAGGTTCCATGACTATGTTACTAACAAATCTATTAATCAAGAAACTGTAATCATCTAACAATCAAGAGTTCATTTTAATCCATCACATTAAATGATTCAACAATATACATTTCCATAACATGCCATCAGATAAATAATCATTAAAGATCATTTATAAACAACAAGCAAATAGATATACAAATTACATTACATTAGAATACAATAAAATCTATTACATTGTTACATCATTTACAATAACGCTTCCCTGGATACAATAGGAAATAATACATTAGATTACAAGAAATGGTACAACTGAGATACAATTCAATACATATACATAAAAGACTATCCTCCTGAACTGGAACATGAACTGAAATCCACTACACAAGGTACAACCTCCACGTGCATGAACATGTAGCAAGGAAACCCAATGGAGGAAAAAGCACCATCCTCCCGATCATGTGGAACACTAAGGTCCACCCCCCGTGCTAGGAGATAACACAAGGTCCCACTACATACAAACAATCAAGAAGACAACAAGCTAACATATACAAAGGCTATACATGACTCCAACACAACACTGCAACAACATAAACATCAAATAAAACACATACATCGCTTCTAGAGGCATTCTCACAACAGAAGGAAAAACCATAACTAGGAAACATGCTAGACTACAATAGGGAAGAGTGTCATTGCATGGTCCTGACATGGGTTGTCCTGGCAGTCTCTCACTAGACCCCGACCCCCATCTACGGTTGTCTAGTATACCTCTCACTAGGTCTTGGCCCCATATGGTGATACATGCAGAACCAACATTCCTTTTTTGAGGACAAGGAAGTTGATCTTTGCAACCAGGCCTTCTCAACCCATCCTTAGCTTCATGGGTGAGGCATCCATGATCTTCTTTATGTGAAAATTACCCATCCCTCCAATTCATTATTTAGGTTATCACTAGATTAAGAAACTCTCCAATGGGTTGTCCTAGTCACCACTTTGAGATTTGATCCCCATTGAGAACCACTCCCTTTACTTGCAACTAGTAAACCCTACACAACAAGCAAGGAATTTACCATCTTGCACACTTAACAAATTCACATTTATCCAACACACAGAGCAAAACATTGACCATCTTGCCCACTTATCACAATCACAAGAATCAATACATAGTGCACGACATTGACCCTCTTGCACACTACTCAAAACATTACCAGACCACTTCCAAGTGAAACAATTCATAAAAAAAATCATACATACAAAAATGTTGCCTCCTAGCCTCTGGAAACTGACCTTAAGCAACTTACACAATAACACCCACTTAAAACAATTACCCAAAATTGCCCCAATTCCAAAATCACACTCATAATTCATTACAAGGAGTCAATCAAGCTATATGAACCTAAAATATATTATTTCCACATTCATACTATTCTTTAATATTAACCACATAATTCACTTAATAGATCCTTTACCTCAATAATTCATAAATCTCTAATTACATAGTGAATTTTACAATTCAGCTATTTAATAATGATAGCAGTCAACATTCAAAAGGGCAATCTAATTTGCTTATTTAAACTTAGCTAATCACAAATCCTTCAATTTAACTAATTATAAATAAATCAATTTTTCCTATTTAATTTCTCAAAATAATACGACATTCTTACAATCACACAATTTCTCTTAACCCCATAATTCAATCAAAAGATTATTTGCTCCACATAAATATATTTGAAATCAACATTAGTAACAATATTCCAAATTAATTAAATTACATGACAAATTCCAGTATCAACTATTAAGTAATTAAAAGATAAGAACATTTATTTACTAATTAGTTACAAAATGGTAAACCAAATTATTTAATATTTACCCTAAATCATTCAGATTAACTAACCTATTGATTTTAGAACTAAAGCTATTTACTTAGTTAATTTCACAATTCTTTTAATATATATATATATATATATATATATATATATATATGTCATATGATGTAATCCAAATATAATATTACATATACAAAATGAAGTCATAATACTATTTAAATCTATTCAATACATGACAATGGTAAGAACAAATCATTATATTACCAAATTTCCTTTGAAAGCATTAACAATTGCAACCTATAATATAAAATATTAACTTTAAATCACACATGCTGCTGGTAGACATGCTGCACAAACAACAAAGGGTACGCAGTGGAGAACCAGGGCTCACCCAATGCATGTAGCAATGGTAGCAGTGACACTGCATTGAGGAGAGAACACAGATAAAGGCCAGAAACCCACAAAATGTCACAACTTAAGAAGCAGATAATAGCTGGATATGCAATTTGTGTTGATGGAAAGGCCTTAGACTTGCATGCAAATGAAATTTATAAAATTTCAGTGGAGAAATTTTATAAATTTCTTAAGGGTATGTAGTGGAGGACCAGGGCTCACCCAACACATGTAGCAATGGCAACAGTGACACTGCATTGAGGAGAGAACACAAATAAAGGCCAAAAACCAACAAAATGTGACAACTTAAGAAGCGGATAATAGCTGGATATGCAATTCATTTTGATGGAAAGGCCTTAGACTTGCATGCAAATGCAATTTATAAAATTTCAATTTTCTAATCTCCTACACCTAACCTGAAGGCACACTGCAACAACAGTAATAGGGGACACATGAAGAAGAAAGTTACAGTGGCGGATTAATTGGCACCATAGGACAACTGCAGTAAGGGGAAATACTACGCTATGTGTGGCCAAAAGAACAAGGAACAGTGATTGATTTAGCAACGATGTGCACATTGAATTACCTATAATTCGAATGCCAACATATGTCTGTCGAATACTAGATGTAAAGCATATAAATTGAATGCATATGAATTCAATTTCAAGCATACAACATGTTCATCAAATACCAAACTTCATATAAACCATCGAATAAATTCATAGTCCATTATGTAGACTCAACTTATACAATATTCAATGTAGGCGCATGGAAAAGAATTCATAGTGTTAAGTATTTATTAAAGGAAACAAAGCATCCATTTCCAAGCAAACAATGTATCCATCAAAATAAAAAATCAAATTAAACAATATTAACTATATGGCGTAGGAATTTAAATCGCAGTGAAAAGTATTCTATGCAATACGCAAGAAAACCAATGCCTTAAACAACGTACAATGAACATCAAACATAAAATTTAGATGAAATAAGTAGGGATGAAATCACATTATGAAGCATTCGCTAAAAATACAAACTTAACCCTAATACACATGCAGATGACTAAACCATAGGGAATAAAATTGCTAACCACAATATGAAATTGCCATTCATAAAACATATTCACCAAATGAAACTCACAATATCTTGAATCAAGTATTCAATGCAGAAAATAGACGTAGTGTAAAATTTGAAATTAATATCACATCAGTAACTGAATTGCAAGCATATATCTATGAGGGGCGCCCGTCAATTATTGAAAGAGTTTTTTTTTGAAAAAAAAAGACAAAACAAAACTTACAAAGCCGAGTAAATGGCCTGGGAACAAACAAGACAATGCCATAATGGGAAGTAGATTGTAGGGTATGCACAAGATAAATTTTTGCAAAGAGGCACTCAAAATCTTGAAAATATTAAGCACTCAGAACACATGCAAGTTTAGAGGATAAGGGCTGCACACAAAATGGCTTGTTGAAAAGGCTTAAGAAAGTTTCAAGCAAATGCATCTAGCTGGGAAAAAGACGTTATCTTGTAGAATGCATCAATGGCGAAATATGCACAAAATAGTTTATAGAAAAGAGCTTTAAAACCTTTAGAAAAATGCATTTATTAATCATTTCTATTTAGAAAATAATAACCAGTAAACGTTTCTTTTCCAGACAATATTAAGAATCAAGCAATTGTTTCAAAAATAGAGATAGAATTCAGAAAAACCAAGGGAACCTAGATCCAATCACTTGGAAAAGCTGGAGATTTGATGTCAAGCTCCGAATTCTCAACTTGCAATTCCAATTTCATCAAGGCCCCGATCAATTTTCCCAAAATCCCCAATTCACACAGATCCCCAACATAAGAAATTTTCTTGCAGACAAATTACTTCCCTTCCCCAAAAAATAGAATGAATCCCCAAAATCTCCCAAAAGGATAATTATTTACAATAGGAAGGCTATTTGATTTTCAAAAACAAAAATCTAATAAAAACTCAAAAAATTCCCCAAAAAAATTCAGTTTCTTTTTCGATAAGTTTTTCAAAGTTGTGCATGTGTTGCATGCAAAACCTTTATATATTTTTATATTGTTTTTACTATTTATTTATTATAACATTCCATTATAATTTTATTTTATTTAAATCAATGGTTCTCTCAATGGGTTCTTTAAGGCAACACAAGGTGTAAGACAATGTGATCCTTTGTCACCTTTTCTTTTCATAATCATGGCAGAGGCATTGAGTAGGGCTATAAAGGAGAAGCACTCTAGGGGTGTATGGAAAGGAATTATTATCCCCCAAATAGATGTGTCAGTTACTCATAACTTATTTGTAGATGACACCTTATTATATGGAAAAGCAACTCTTTCAGAAGCTAAGCAAATAAAAGAGGTCTTGGATAAATACTCATTGATGTCAGGGCAAAGGATAAATGCTCAAAAGTCAAAAATTTATGTGTTCAACTGCTATAAAAAGGAAAATTATCAAACTATTGGGTTTCTAAGAGGTGGATCTAACTTGCAAGTACTTAGGCATTCCATTTTTCATGGGGGCCAATAAACCAACATAGTGGTCTAAGGTCATTGAGAGAATTGAGCAAAGAATTTGTGCCTGGAAAGCTCGGTGACTATCCTTTTTAGGTCAAATTCTATTGATAAAATCAGTCCTTTATGCAATACCTAACTATTTTATTTCAGTATTAAGGGCTCCCAATTCAGTAGTTGACCAAATTCAAAAGATTATAAGAAGCTTCCTTTGGAAAGGGAATATGAATGATGCAAAAAAAATCCCTTTAATTTTATTGGATAGTATGGTATAAAAAAAACTCAAAGGAGGAGTGGGTTTGCATGATATGTCCAAACGTAATCAGGAATTTGGTGGGAAACTCATTTGGAAAATGTATACCAAACCTGAGTCCAAATGGTGTTCCTTGATGAGAGAAAAATATCTTGACAATCAAGATCCTAAGAGAATTTTCACAATTTATAATCCTCTCGAAGGATCAGCCATGTGGAATTTCATGATCTCATGCAAAAAGGTGGTTACGTCGTATATTTCATGGGAGGTCAATAAGGGAGATGAAGTTAACTTTTGGAGTGATTCTTGGAATGTGCATCCACCTTTGAGAGATTTTCAAGAGTTGCAATTAACAATCCTCGCATTTTCTTAGATGTGGGGGACAAGATTAATAGATTATGCTAAATTAGTTGAGTTTTCTTTAGGGAGAGTGGTTTGGAAAGACTTTTCCTCTTTACAAATGTCAAAAAATCAAAAAGATTTATTGACACAGATTATGGATAATAGAATAGTATTCTTATCAGGGAAAGTTGATCGTGTAATATGGGCACCATCCAAGAATGTATCTTATTCAATTAAGCAAGGATACAAGGCAATTTTCAACAAGGGTGACTACATTCAATTTCAGAGGGCATTTTCATTCTGCTAGAACAATGTGGTCCTTCCAAAAGTGGGCAGTTTTGCATGGTTAGTGATGAGAAAAAGAACTTTAACAAGTGATCGGTTGGTTAAATTAGGTATTGTGGAGCCTTTCAATTGTGTCTTATGTAATAAAACTCGTGATGATCATGATCACTTGTTTATGCAATGTTCTTTTGCTCAATCTTGTTGGCTATTTATTTTGGATAAAATGAACTACTATGCTCCATTGTCAAACTTGGTTTGGGATCTTTTTTCTTCCTAGCCCGTGTTATACAAGTCTTCCTTTTTGAATGTATCTATCAAGCTATCCCAACATTGGTTGTATGGGCCATATGGTGGGAAAGGAATAAACACATTTTTAGAAAAACTTTGACATCTATCCAATCTATTCATGCTTTGATTGAAAAGTCAATTTTAGAAGTAGTAAATACCTGGGTTCAAGATCATAAAAACATGGGGGCAATGTTTTCGTCATGGAATAATTTCATATTGAAAAATTGGAAGCATATAAAGCTTCCTTTTAAAGAAATTCTGAAACAACCCCGTAATGCAAAAGCGGATAGGAATTCAATTAGATGTCTTCCACCATCGAAAGTATTCTACAAATTGAACTTTGACGGGGCATCTAGTGGAAATATTGGCACTTTAGGAGCGGGTATTTGCATTAGGGATACAAGAGGTATTGTTAAAGAAGCCAGATCAATAATTCTACCATCGGGCACTAATAATATGGCATAGTCAATGGCCCTGCTTCATGGGTTGCTTCTTGCAAGGTAACTCCATATCAAAGAAATTCATATCGAAGGTGATTCTCTAATAGTAGTAAATGCTTGCAAAGAAAGAGCCTGCTTCAATTGGTCCATGCGTTACATTTTACAGATTGTATGGAAACTATTAGATGAATTTGATGATTTTCAAATCTGACATACCTATAGGGAGGGCAATGTTCTTGCAGATCTTTTAGCTAATATAGGGTGTGATAAGAAGAATTTTTTTTTTCAAAGAGAATAATAACAATATTTAGGAGCTAGTAGGGTTAAGGGAAATAATTGAAAAATATTGCAATATTTTATCTTAAGTTAATCCATCCAATGGGTCTAAAACCTTTCTTTTCAAATTTCAAATTTATAATCTCTCATGGATGGATTGTTTATGGAGTGTGATATAGAGTTGTTAATCATTTCATTAAAATGTCATCAAGATGAGCTTAGCTATCATGCAAGTGATAACACACATGCGTAATCAATGTTTTAAGTGGCTTTTGATGAGATGGTTGGCAAGGTCATTTACTTTGATCTTTGCAATATGGTTAAATTTGGAGCAAAGGAAGCATGGTCATGCTAACTTACCTATAATCACAAAGTGTTATTGGTGCATAAAATTTTGGAGGTTTGTCGTAGTAATCATCCCTGCATCTAATGCCTTTTCTTGTGTGAGTACAGTATCTATACTAAACATGCTTATTCATAATCTTTTCTCATGCTTATGAGGAAAAGGTGGAAAATATTACATTATGGGGGCTGCAAAATACATGTGAAGGGACAAAATTCAAAGATTTTTTGTTGCCAATGCAGATTTGAAAGGTGTTAGCAATCAATTCTTATCTTTTTTGCAATCCTCCATTTGGGAAATGTGATAATGAATGGCTTTATTAGTCATTTTTTAGCTAATGAAAGCCATAAACAAACTTTCTTGAAGGTGATGCTTGTTTCTGCATCCTCAACAAAGGAATTGATAGCATTGTTTTTTGTAGGTTTCAAGCTAATCTTTTGATTGCAGGTTTCAAGTGAATGGAGTTATGTGTTCACAACTACCGAGTACCAATGGAGGTGCAGGCATGGGAAGAACTATTCTCTGAGTGTATTGAAATGGAGCATTTGCAATTAGTTTTCAAAGTAAACTGCTCATTGGTGTTGAAATGTGTCAAAACTATCATAGGAGAAGAGGTGCTTCATACAGATTCACAATGAATTATTTTCCCAGCGAACCTCCTGTCGATCTTCCTCTCCAACATTCTTGATTTGGTGCAGAATTACAACACTTTGCAAATGATAGAAATAAAGGTGGTCGTTAGTCGTTACTTGGAGGATAACGCATTGTTAAAAGGGGTACAACAATATGAATTCAACAAGGGAGATGACTTTGTGGGGGGGATTATTTCCTCGTCACTTTCTTCATCACAAAAAAGGTATGTAGAGGTGTTTAAAGGAATGGTTATGTCCAATATGCATGATTATTCATCCTTCTTGAATCAAGCACTGAACAAATATCATTTTGAGTTCAACTGGGAGGAAGAAGATCTATTTAAAAGGAAATATCATGCTATCTCCTCCCTTAAAATACATGATTGCATTTAAGGTCTGCAAGTATTAGGTGCACCACTAATTCACAGGGGTATCACATTGGCTCCTCAAGTTCCAGATATCAATATTATAGTTCATTCTCAGGAAATTGTAGAAATCCAAAGAAGGGTGCCTTCTCATGGAGTGCAAGATGAAAATTATGTTTATTTTCCTCGTAGGGGTGTTTTCAAATCTGGTTCATTCTAGTGTAATTCATCTAAGGAGGGCATGTAAATAGGTTTCAGCTTCTATCATATGTTGTTTCATGCAATGCTTCGGTTAGTCTTATGTATATGATGAATATGTTTAGGGTTTTATATGGGGAAATTGTAGTGAATATGGGTTAAGATGATGTTTTTTATTATAAAGGTATCCATTTTTTTTTATTAGAGGATAAACAGGTTTTGAATGGACCTGAAACCATTAGGTTTTAAGGGGACCCAAAACCCACTCTAAGATGAACAAGCTACCCAAAAGATAGATTCAAAAGCAACCAGCAGTGCAATAGGGAGGCAACAAGCCAACAGCCAACCAAAAGCCAACAAGCTGCCCATAATAGAACTGAGATTTTACATGAATATTGAACTCGTTGGTTATCATGGGACCAAAAACCCCCTAAAACAAGGTTTTGACTGGGACCTTAAACCCAAATCTATGGATTTTGAAGGGATCCACAATCCTATACATCCAAGTTTAGACAAGGACCTTGAACCCAAGAATAAAACCTGCAAAGCGTAGATCAGGAACAAAGCTCCAGTAACATAAGTTTTAGATCCCAACAATACACCCTTTCCACCTCTATAGGAAAGGTCACCATAGATGAACGAAACTCCAACAGTGATCTTCAAAAACCATTTGTTCTCTCCACCTCTATAGGAGAGAAACCCAAGCTCAACCAAATCAACATGGCTACAACACCCCTTATCTGAGAGAGTAAATACCACAAAGATCAACAATATTTTCAAAATCTCCACCCCTATAGAAGATAAAGAAAAGAAGACAAAAATATGACCAACATCAACTCCCATGCAACCACAAAATAGGGCTTCACCAGACCCCAACAACAATTCCAGACATAACCAGTAGCATACCGCTCCACCTCTGTAGGAGAAAGGTGTCTTCTAGCCACATCCCTCTCCCCCTCAATAGAAGATAGGACCACCTCCATAGGAAAAGCCAGAGTAACCCAAAGATGCACAAAAAGAAGCACACAGAGCAGCGCCATGGAACGAAGAAGGCAAAGGACAACAAAACCCTCACCATAATGATACCCATAGGTTAGAAGATGAAAACAGAGAAAAAAGACCCCAACAATTGGAAAAATACAAACCAAAGAGATTCCAAAGGCATCCTAAGCAAAATAACCTCTCCCAGAAAATCAAAATACATGTTGAGGTACAAGGAGAGAAGAAAAATAGAAAGATCACCATTTTTCTACCAAGGTGACAGAGAAAAAGCTGAGATAGAAACCCTCAAATAAATAAACGACGAGTCTCCCAGTCAGGGAAAAACAACTTCCACACATCCCTGTAGCAAACCCCCCCTAATAGGAAAATGGAGCTAGAAAAGAGCAGGGGCCAAAGAGAAACCCTCATGGATTCCAAAATCTCCAACAGACAACCTAGCTCCACAATAGCCCACAAGCTAGGAGACGATAGAGAATGGAAAACTCCAATAGGAAAATGAGCTCCACTGAACCTCACAACCCAAGAACTAGCAGAAAATGGAAGCCTCCATTCAAAACTAAAGAACTATGCCGCAACCAATGGGCTAGCCCAACATAGGGTCCAAACGCTGACACCTTTTTGTGGATCTCCACCGACCTCAGACGGATCTCCATCGTCCTCTTCTGAGTCCTCCTCGCTAGCAGCAGATTTCAAAATCCCTCTTCACGCGTGCTCTCCCGCTCTCCCGTTCTCCATTTTAATTCATTTTTAAAAAGTATCCATTTTGTTACTGGGTTGTTGTATTGGGGATTTAGGTGGTAGAAAAATACTCTCAACATATGTATATTTTGAAGACTTTTTTCTCTACAATTTTGGCAATTTTGTAATTAGTTTCTTATATTAATATATTATATAGGCTTTTAGCCTTTCGGCCAAAAGAAAATTATTTTATTTAATGCTTAATTTATTATAAACAATAATTATTAATAAATATAAATATATTTATCTATCATAGCACCTTTTTATTTAATAACCTATTTTAATGCATTAAATAACCCAAAACAATATTTATCAAACAATTTAAAATTAAACAACCAAATGCCAAACAATACCAGACCACTGATCCGGTTCGAAAAGCAAGACTAGTTGACCACAGACAACACTAACGCATCGACAAGGTACTAGAATAGATACACATCCTCTTCAAGGATGATGGCTAGGGTAGGAGACCAAATGTTATCTCCAATCAACTGTTCCATTGGGTTTAAGGAACGCTCAAACCTACCAATTCAGGTGTTGTTGATGCCTAGTACCTGCAACCTGCAACATACAAAATGGTTGAGCATATACATAATCATACCATCAGGCACATCGTGAAAGGAAATCTCAGTGTCGCAGGTACTCACAAGTGAGTGATGTGACACTGTCCCCTTCACCCACACACAACAATAAGAACAACACCAAGTAGTCCAACCAATTCATAAACAATCAACTATATAGCAATCAAAATGATAATCACATAATGGTCATGATAAAATAATCACATACTAATCATAACAATGCACCTATATACAGTATCATAAAACAAATCAACTGCTTAACATCATTAGCACATACCTTTAAATATCCCCATTATTTTACCTTCATCTCCGAGTTCCAAAACCGACTACCTGCACATCCATGGTGAGAATGGAGGGGCACTAGAATTTTTCCCTAATTAATTCTCTTATTAATTAATTTAGAAAAGATAACAAAAAATAAAATAAGAATTAATTTTAATCTAAATTTTGGATAATAACAATAAATTTATTCCAAAATAATAATAATAATTTCTATCTAAATTAATTAATAATAATTTTTTCCTTAATAATTTTTTTCTTAATTAATCAATATTAATTCTATTCAATATATAATTCATATTAATTTTTAAGTATCAATAAAAAATTCTTAATTGATTAAGCTAGAACTAAATTAATAATAAGAATTTTTATTTTCTAATTAATATCTTTCTCTATCATTATACTTTTATAATTATATTATTATTATTTATTATTATTATCATTATTATTATTAAATTAATAATAAGAATTTTCTTTTCAAATTAAAATATTTCTCTTATTACTTTATTCTCATGATTAATAATTTAAAAAATAGAATAAAAAGAGAAGATAATTTTATTTTCTTCCTTACCTATTTTCTAATAAAATTATCTTTATTACTTTCTTTTCTTCTCCTTACTCTTTTTCTTTTCTTTTCTCTTTAGAATAAATTATTTTATTTTATCCTTATTGATATTAGGAATAATATATAATTTTATGATATATTATAGATTGAAGATTAATAGATATTTGAATAAGAATTTTATAGGATATTTTTATTATGGGAAAAATAGGTCTTGAAGGGACCTGAAACCCTTTACAAAAAAAATTGATGGGATGTGAAACTCAATCTATACAAAATACTGTCAAAGCCAAATCATAAACAAATAACAACCAACCATTAGTGAGGAATCTATACAACAAAGCAGATTCAAGGTTGGGAAAAAAAAAGCACTAGCCAAAAGCTAGATTAAACCATTATAGGTACTTCCTAGAATGTAAATACCAGAGAGTATCATCATCATGCTCAGGAAAATTTGAGCCCAACAACACTACCTAAGATATCCATTCAACATAAAGTATTTCATTTAGAGAAACAATCTCAGAGCCATAAAAACAGTAATGTTGATGGGACCAAGAGTCCCCATAAGCCATCCAACTATTTCACATAAAGAAAGGATCTTCTTGGAGCTCCAACCATCCCAACAAACCATTTCTTAACTCTACCTCTAAAGGAGAGAGATCCCCTCTATAAGAGATGATGTCATGAGTACCATTCCCACCAAAGCAATAAATTTCCAACATCCTCAAACTCCACCTTAATAAGAGACCTTTCCACCTCAATAGGAACAAAAAAGAAAACAAAAAAAATAGCTTCCTACCACCTCTTCAGAAACCATCTCCACCTCAAAAGGAGAGGACTCCACTTCCACAGGAGAAATCTTCACCTCAATAGAAGATACATTCTAAAGAATCCAGAGGAAATCCAACACTTTGGAAGAAAGGAAAACCATAGAATCAAGAAGACCAAAGCATACACCCAACCAACATCAATGTGGAATCCTTAAAACACACAATATTCTGGTAGAGTAGATAACTTTAAACACAACCCAGCTAACAACAAAAAATCATATAACACACACAACACATGTTAACTCGACTCTATTCTACAACTTTTCTTGCTTTGGCTTTTTTTTTAATTTGCAGCCCCTGCTCTGATTTGATTGTTTCATGGGACAGTTGGGAGGGGGGCCGAAGGCTCCCCATTCCAAGGATGTTGTCTCTTTGTCTGTGGCTATGTCTACGATACTAGTGGCTAACTTGATTGTTCCCCATGTGACCTCTCCTCCTCATACTTCCATCCTTTCTATAGGTGGAAGAACTGACAGTATTTCTGGAAAGTTTCCCGTATCCCCTTCTTTTGGGCTTGACTCTTTCTTCTCTTTCAAAGAACCAATTTCTTACATGGATAAACTAGTGGGTTCTGACTCGCTAGCTTTGGGTAAAAGGTATTTGGAGTCTACTTCTTGCTCTATGACTGGCTGGGAAGTTGACGTCCCTAAAGTTCTGATGATGAAGGCGATGGACAGTCTAAAACTAGTGCTAGTTAGAAATTTTTTGGCATATTGACCGAATATTGAGTTGGTTCGTTAATGGGTTGCCTCTACTTGGAATATCAAAGGTAGCGTAACTATTAATTCCATTCCCAAAGGTATCTTCCTTTTCTCCTTTGTTGCTTATGAATATATGCTTAAGGTGCTAACTAGTGGTCCTTGGGCTTTTGACTCTGGGTTTAAGAACTTTCTCTCCCTTTGCAAATGGAAACTGAGATTCGATCCCTCGGCTGAACTGGGTGTCACAGCTCCAGTTATCTTGAAAGGTATAGCTAATTCTTTTGGCAATTGGACCCAACCTACGGAATATGAAAATGCCCGACATTTCTGCCAACTGTGTAAGAAGTTTGGACACCTCATTGACTCTTGTGAGAAAAAACTTGTCGATAAATATTTTGCTACTGGGGATTCTCTCTCTGAGCAGTTACCCAAGCCCCAAGCAGATGTTTTTGTTGTTCAAACTTCTAAAATTTCTATTGTCCCTATGGATTATATCCTCCAAGGGAAGGATTCCTCAATCTCAGGCCTAGAGGTTGTCCTGACTGAACCTCTTGTTGTTTCTAAGGAATTGGGTAGCTTGGACCTCAAAGTTTCTACCCCTATTTCTAGTGTTCCAACCTTTGGTTTCTCAAAAAATGTGATGCTAGACTTAGGGAAAGAAGAGATTATGGACATTAGGGTAGAACCTAAGGAGGTCTCCCTTATGGTGGACAATTTGCAGGCGTCTCTGGGAGAGGTTCCTGATCTTGATGTGGGTGATGATTTGGATGAAGGGGAACTAGTGCATTGGGTGATGATAAGGTTGGTAGACCATCCCAAAAGGATTCCAAAACCAAAGACACAGTTAGGGATGTGGCAATTGGAAAACAAAGAACTTTGGATTTGATCGCAAGATTGAAATCCAAAAAGAAGTAGCCCTGGTTGTTCCCCTCTGGGGTTTTGGTGGTGCTTTCCCCTATTTTTTCATATGAAGTACCTCTAATGGAATATAAGGGGCCTAAATAGCTCGTATAAATAGTTTTTGGTTAAAACCTATATTTTGGACAATAAAGCGGATGTCCTCCTCCAAGAAACCAAGATGAAGAAGGAGACATTTGACAGGGAAATTTTGAGTATTTGGCCTGGAGCGAATTATTTTTTTAGTGAGGTTGAGGGGGATTTTGGAGGTATAGAAACTCTTTAGAACCCCTCTAAATTATTTAAGGAACTTTGAGCTCTACTACTAGGAATAGTCTGATGGTTTCCCTGGAAGATTTGGCTTCATAGGAGAAATGAAATTTAATAAATATATATGCTCCCAATCTAAGTAGGGACAATTTACACCTTTGGTAGCACCTAAATGATGCTATTAAAAATAGAAAAGATGATCATTGGATGCTGGGATGGGATTTCAATTCCCCCCTTCTTCCTTAAGAAAATTCTAGGGGGCTAGATGATTATTCTAACAACATGATGGAGCTAGCTGAATTCCTAAACTTAGTTGGCCTCATTGATATTCCTCTTCAAGGGTCTAAGTTCACTTGGTCTAATAGAAGTAATGGAAACAATATGATCCAAGTCAAGTTAGATCAGTTTCTAATATCTACTAAATGGAATATCTCTCAATACCTCTCTCTCTGCTCTTCCAAGATCTAGATCTGATCATAATTCTCTTGTGCTTAAAAGAAATGTAAATCACAATAGGGGACCTTTCTCTTTTAGATTTGAAATAATGTGGAGCCTCCACCCGAATTTTTCTGCTCTTGTTAAAAGTTGGTGGGAGGAACCTATAAGTGGCACTCCTATGTATTGTTTGGTGGAAAGGCTTAGTAGAATCAAGCAAAGAGTGAAAGGGTGGAATAAGGTGACCTTTGGTAATATCTTTGAGATTAAGAATTCCCTGTGAAATAGCTTAGAGGAAGTATAGGATAATATGGAGGTTGGTCTTGTGGATGATGAGATATGTGCTAAGGAAAGAGACCTCATATCTCAATGGTTCAAGATAAACAAAAAGGAGGAAATCTTTTGGAAACAAAACTCTCGTGTTCAATGGCTAACTAAAGGGGATAGGGGTATCAGGACATAATAACCCAGCCAAAATAACCCTGGACAAAATAACCCAGCCAAAATAATCCAAGGACAAAATAACCCAGGGTCATAATAACCCATGGAAAAAATAACCCAGGGTCAAAATAACCCATGGACAAAATAACCCATGGTCATTTTAGATCAAACTAGTAAACTAGAAATGGCATAAAATAAATTATAAATATGATTGTGAGGCACCATATAGGCTATTTAGGTCATTTTTAGACCATATATCCATTATATGCCCTAAACTAGCCTTAAAACACCTTTAATATGCTTAAATAACCTATAAAATGGTAAATAATTATAAAAATAAAGGCAATTTCGTGGGAATAAGTTGATTAAGAGTTATTATGAAAAGATATAAATGAAAAGGCATTAAGAAGATATATAAAGTGGTAGAATTAAGAGAAGTAAAGAAAGGAAGAAGGGGAGAAGAAGTAAGAGTGTGTAGAGTGATAAGAAGAGGAGAAATCCAAATTCATAAAAGAAGATATTTTGTAATATATTTTTTTGAACATTATTTTAAATTTTCCTAGGGTTTTATAAAAGAGTTACAAAAAATCAATATGCTTTTTAGGGAACCAACACATTCTTCATAAATTTTAATATATACAATGCCTCTTCAGTTTTTAACAAGTCAAAAAAAAAAGAATTTATTTATTGTAGATGGTAACACATTTTTGTTTCATCGACAAGGCATCAATAAAATGATCTAGCATTGTGTGGAATATTTTACAAATAAATGTTGAAGTTGGTGCTATACTACGACACAAACATAATCTGGTGATGTGATTAGCAGTACAAAACATAATCATGCTCCAAAACCTGAGATGATCATTGTCAAACACAAATTGAAAGAAATGAAAGACATGGCCTGATCAACTCAAGATTCTACAAGAAATATCATCTCTGCTTCATGTTCTAATATTTCATTACCCGTAATAGGAGCAATACCATTAACCCATGCATTATCCAAAATGATTCGAAGAAAAAGATTAAGATTTGAAGCATCGCCACCAAATCCTCACACATCGACAGATCTTATCTTATCAGTTGAATATACAATTACCAATAGAGGGGAAAAGTTTCTTTTTCATGATAGTAATGGCGAGAATTGTTTTTTAATATTCACCACCACACAAAATTTAGAATTACTGAAAAAATCTAAAAATTGGTTTAGTGACAGTAAATTTAAAACAGTGCCAAGTATTTTTCAACAGTTGTACACGATTCTTGGCTTGAAAAATAATGCAATATTTCCACTCATTTATATTCTTATGAGCAACAAAACAAGAACCACTTATACACAGGTACTTGCAAAATTAAAACAACTTCAACCTGATCTAAACCCAAAATCTATACTTATTGATTTTGAATTAGGTTTCATGGGAGATATTTCTAAAATTTTTCCAAATGCCACTATTCGGGGATGTTTTTTCCATTTCTCTCAATGCTTGTGGAGGAAAGTTCAAGAAGAAGGTCTACAAACATGTTATAGTGCCAATGAAGTATTTGCATATGAGATCAAGAAACTTGTTGCATTAGCTTTCGTGCCTCAGATAGACGTAATTGATGCATTTGAAAGACTTCAACAATCTCCTTATTATACAGAACATGAGGAGACCCTGCAACCCATAATTGATTATTTTGAAGACACATGGATTGGCAGACTAACTAGAAGAGGCAATAGACGATCATCCAAGTTTCCAATCACAATGTGGAATTGCTATTCAGCTACTCAAGATGATCTTCCCATAACCAATAATACTATTGAGGGATGGCACAAAGGATTTAGTGAATGTCTTCAAGCATCGCACAGATTAGTCTGGAAATTCATCAAAGTAGTGAAAAAATAATAGAGTCTCCAAGAGAATAGAATAGAGAAATATATGGTTGGATACACTGGGCAACCAAGCAGGAAAAAATACCATGAACTCAAAGAAAGACTAAAAATATTGGTTGATGGTTATGACAACCATAACATTTTAGATTATATAAGAGCCATCGCTCATAATTTGACACTTTAATTGAAAATTTGAACAATAAAGTTTTTTTAGCAACATACATGTAATTTATAAATTTTGTTTTCCTTTCTCTATATTCTTATGGGGATATTTTTTCCATAGGTTATTCTGACCACGGGTTATTTTGGCTTGGGTTATTATGACCCCAGGTTATTTTTTCCCTGGGTTATTGTGACCGGGTTATTCTGTCCAAGGTTATTTTGGTCAAGTTATTATGTCCCGTAATCGGGATAGGAATACCAAATTCTTCCATCAATCTACCTTGAAACACAGAAGCAGGAATAGGATCATATCATTGTTAAAAGAGGATGGTACTATGGTTTCCACTAAAAAATAAATTTCTAGGGAAGCTGTAAAATTCTTCTCCTCTCACCAGATGACCCTGGGCAATGCAAATTAGGTACATGATGACTTTCTAGAGCTGATTCCTAAAGTTATTTTTGATCTTGATTTAAAGAATATGACTAATGTTATTTCCATGGAGTTAAAAAGGTTGTGTTCTCTTTTAATGCTTTTGAAGCCCCTGGCTTGAATGCACAGGGAAAAATTTAGTGGTGAATCTTCGCCAATTGGTGAATTCTAGAAATCGGCCAAGTCAAAATTGGGAAATTAATCGCACCCAACAGGGTCCAAATTGCCCAAATTTTATGAATTATCGGTCCAATGCATGTCCATTCACCAACGATTTATTTTATGAGGCATATTTAAGCAACAAATTCGTAATAACAAACTACGTGTTTCAAATGGACCAGCTAATATTTTTGCCTGGAATCCCCAAAGAATGTAATAAAACACCTACATATTCGCTAATACTATTAAAACAACATTATATCATGACCCATTTTTCCAATTAAAATTTATAAATAGTTGCTTGTGAAGACCCATTTCACCAATTAAAATTTATAAATAGCTGCTTATGAGGACCTATTTTTCCAATAACATTAAAAAATAATTACATTTGAGGACACATTTCACCTTGAAAATTACAATGTATCATTGTATAAGCACGTGGGACTCACCAAATTTTTAATATATCATTTAAAAATCCTACGGAATTTTCAAATATGGATTGATATAAATACAATTGAAACTGTCATTTATTCTTACACATTTTGTTCAGTTCTGAGGTTCTACTTCTTGATTCAAAAGTCAACGAAAGCTGAAAATGTAGACTTAAAGGTGAGTGATCATTTCTTCATAGTGTTATTAGTTATAATAAGAAGATTTCTTTATCTCTTTTCCATTCTTTCTTCAGTCTTAAAGATGATATTGAGTAGGGAATGGGATCTATATTCTCTATCCTTCTTAAACAAGAAGATATTTTTTTCCAACTTTTATTTGAAGTGAGAGATCAATATGTCGAGCAACAAGGGTAAGACTCCTGATCCTCAAGGCAGTGAAGAGACTGGGAGGCCATCAAAATGCCCAAAATGTAGAGGTACCATACAGTCTTACTTTGGAATTGGAAAATTTTCCGATCCATCAGATCAAAATGGAGCTAGACATCATCAACTCTTCCACCAAATATTAATGAAGAAGGCATTCACAATACCTCACCGCCACCGAAAGGTCAAGGTGATATTTTCATTGAGTTAAATCCAAATGTATCAAATGAGGATGGCAATACCACAGAAGATGTTCCAAGGGATACCCTGGTTAGCCAGAATGAGATAATTGACTTGGATGAGGATGATGTTGGTAGCAAGAAAAGAAAAAGAAAATAAAAAATGGGGCGAGAGTGGGAAATGACAAGGAATTTTCAACTTGGTTGGTTGTCAAAGTACCCATTCATTGCACCAATGGGGAAAGAAAATGATATTGAAGGTGATAAATTGGCCAAATGTATGGTTTGTAGCTGGAAATGTGGAAGAGACAAGATGTTGCAGCTAAAGCTTGACACTATAGAAAAGCATATCGATGAAGTTTATGAAAAACAAATTATAGACAAAAAGTAACAATTAGTCATACAATGAAAATCAAAGGAAGAATTTTTTCATGTTAGGTATGTCGCGAAATATGAAGAGCATGAGAAAATAATATCAAAGCTTGTTGCATGTCAAGGTACACTTGAGGCTCAATTTGGAAAAGCATTGGAAGCAAAAAATCTGTCAAAAACTATTCAGATGAGTGTTTTTTTCATTTTTTGTCCAGAGGGCGTCCTATGACATAATACCTAGAATATTCTAGTTTATTATCTTATTCAGGTGTTCCTCACTTTCCCTTCTCACATTGGTTAGTAAACGTTGGATGAGAATGGGAAAACTGTCTTGCTGCAGTGGAAAAGGAAGATTTAAAGGAGAAAGTAAAAGAGTCAAATTTCATTGCATTATCTTTAGATGAAGTTACTGTGGTAGACAATACTTATTGGGTTTGTATGCATTTGTATATTGTAGAATGACATGTTTTCCAAGCTCATCTTCTATGTGTTCATAAAATAAAGGACAATTCAACATCGTAAAATCTATTTGAACTAGTGAAGAAATCTTTGAATGAAATTGCAGGTATGGATGAGTTGAAAATTGCCAAAAAGTTGGTGTGTAGGAGCTGATGGAGCTGTAGTGATGCAAGGTCAAAGGATTAGTGTTTGCAAAAAATTACAAACCAATTGTGCACCATACATGCTTGGAATTCACTGCATGGCCCACATAATGAATTTAGCATTCAAAATTGTAAGCAAGTTTCCTATAGTATCAAAAGTTGAAAATCTATTCCACGAGATCCACACATACTTCTACAAAAGTCCCAAACGTTTCATAGAATTTCAAAATTTTGTTGAGGGAATAACACCAAGAAACAACCTTCTTAAGGATGTCGATACCAGATGGATCTCCTTACATGGACCAGTGCAATGAGTTCTTTCAGAATATCAATCCTTGATTGGAGTGATGTACGAGCATCATAGTACAGTAAACAAAGCTCCTAACCTCTTACATAGGGTAAGCGATATAGAGATGTACTCTTGACTTTATCTAGTCTTCTCCCCATGCTAGATGTGATGAAAAATCTTGTGAAGAAAGCCCAAGATAGAACTATGTATATTTATGAATATGCCAATCTATGTAAACATACATGCTTGGCCCTCGATCATCTATTTCTAGATCTAACACAAGAAGGCCCAAATTATTTCATGTGGCAAAAAATTATTGATTTGAATAATCCTAATAATTATTTATAGATTAATGCAAGTAGGCACTTATGTATCTGTGTACATGGATATGAGATACAAATGTACCATTGTAAGACAACCAGACACTCTAGCAGAGATGTAATTGTTAACGAGGAGGATTTTAATGGCATTTTTAAATCTGTTAGTGATAATTTGAAGGAAATTGCAAAATCTCTTTCCTCAAAGATTTGTGAAAGATTCCCTCGACATGAAATACTTGAAGCCATGGGTATTGTGTATCCTCAATTTTGGGTAAATTGAGATAACCCAAAATATTTTCATGATAAAGTAAAAATCTTGATCGAACAATTTTTGAAAAGTGTAACATACAATGAGCAGACAATTGAAGGAATTTTAAATGAAGCTAAGCTTAGACAAAAATTTAGGAGTTTTGCAATAGCTATGAAGGACTAGTATAAATCCATGGGCACAAAGAAGGCCTTTGAACCGGGATCAATAAAAAATGTTTGGACAAACTTAGGTCAGAGTGAAATATTGTGTGATTCGATATCAAAATATTTCAAACTTGTTGATTTATGTCAAACAATGATATTGGGGTTAGTGGAGGATGAGAGAGTTTTTATTACATTGGCATTTTTGAAATCAAAGTTAAGAAACAAACTAGACAAGAATTTGGAAAATTGCTTGAGGATGAAAGGAACTATGTATAATGTCAAAAAAATTTCTTTTGAAAGGGCACTCGCAATCTGGAGGTCCACATGTGAAAGAAGAGAGACTAGGTTGTGCAACACTCCAATTCCAAACATTGGTACTGGTGGCACTGGCAATGGCAGTGGGACTGGGACAAATGAAATTGAAACAAATCACATAATGAATGTTGAATTTGAGACACAGGCCCAAGAAAATGATGAGTATAATCAGAATAAAGACGACTCTTTTACTTTATCTCAAGATGAACATCAATTTGAGGACCCTGACTCCATTTGAGAAATGGAAGAGAATTAGCAGCTTTTAGGTATTTATACTGCACTTCATGAATTAGTTTCCATTGTTCCAAACTGTACTTGATGATATTTTATATTGTATTCAATGAAATTGTGAATCATTTCTCTTCATGATATTTTATTTTATATTTCACTTCATGAATCATATTCCAAACTGTAGTTGATGATATTTTATATTGTATTCCATCAAATTGTGATATTTTATATTGTATTCCATGAAATTGTGATATTTTATATTTTATATTATATTCCATGGTATTGAATTTGATATGTGATTCTACATCATTTTTAAAGAACAACACTTATCACACTACTTATAAATTCCTATTGCATTTCCATTCACACAATCTTTGATAAATAACTGAAAGGAATATTAATCCATTCCTTGATTAGAAGCTAACAATTCAACATCCATAACTTATAAGCTAACAAAAGATAACAGTTCAACATAAATAACTTATAAATTCATCCACAAAACTTAAACAATAAAAGCTTAAACTACCAAATCACCTAAATTATACTGAGAAATCCTTACGCATCCATCACCATAAAATATTTATTCATGGATAAACATTCCACAACAATGAAACTAACCAAAAATATATAATTCCAATAATAGATAATCCATTGGAAAATGATAAATAACTGAAAGGAATATTAATCCATTCCTTGAACAGAAGCTAACAGTTCAACATCCATAACTTATAAGCTAATAGAAGCTAACAGTTCAATATAAATAACTTATAAAGTATCCACACAACTTAAACAATAAAAGCTTAAACTACCAAATCACCTAAATTATACTGAGAAATCCTCATGCATCCATCACCATAAAATCTTTATTCACAGATAAACATTCCATAGCAATGAAACTAACCAAAAATCTATCATTCAAATAATAGATAATCCACTAGCAAACTACTCAACAAAAGCAGAATAAATCCACACACCATAACTCAAAGATTACGTATGCATGAACTTCACCATTGTCTTTCTATATTGAAATAATATAAAAGTAGTAAAAATAACAAAGTTTTTTTTTGTTCTAATGAGTAAAACAAATTTTATTGATAATGGTTTCTTGAAGACAACCATTTTAGAAATTAAAATAAAAAGTATTTAAAGTATCAAGAGAGCCAAATTAAAGAAAATAACATAAAAACTAAAAAAAATCAATGGTCCCAACACTGACTCTTTCGCTTCCTATTATTTCCACCTCCTGCTGCTCCAGTAACGCCTCTTGTGCCTTTACTCTTTGCCTATATTCCCAGTACTTGGTGACAATTGCAGTGATGTTTTTGCTTCCTAGAGTTATGGTGATTTGTAGTCTTGTCCTCCATTTTGAAAGTGCATGGTCCGACTTAGCTAGCATTTCATAGATGTTGTCACTTTCTGCCTTAAATGCACTCATATAGGTTTGTAAGTTACTCAATTTTTTGAATGAGTTTCCAGTGGATGTCTTAGGATCACCTACTTCTTTATGATACACCTCTTTAAATTCCCTCATCATGTTTGCAACATCCACTACCTTTTCATCAAACTCATCTGTGAGGTCGACTTCAAGAGCATTGAAGTTCTCCTTGATCTTCACCAATATGTCAAAGTATTTTTCCAACACTTTATTGATTTCCATATATAATCTTCATATACTGACAATTTCCACTCCAATGAATCATACCAACTAGGATCAATTTCTCTAGGGTCATCCACCAATTTTTCTTTTATTAACAAAGTGTGCTCCATGGAGAGTAATTCTGCAATTTCCCTTGAAAGAAAAAATGTGCTACCATGTTCTCTCCTAATCTACTGGAGCTTAGCTACTAGTTCCTTTCTTTTATCAGACACATTAACATAGAATTTCCTAAATTTACTAATGTAGAAAATGCCATCCTAATAAAGCCATTCTATCCATTCGCTGGCAGCTTTAACATAATCTAAATTTTTCCTGACCCATTGCATAGTGTTAGAATCAATACCTTGAACATTTGAGCTTGAGGCTTCCTCAGTGGTCACAGTCACAATTGATGAAATAAAATTTCTTAAAGAAAGAATATGAGTTTGCAACTGAAGGTTCTCCTTTTTTGTTCTTTTTCTCTTTTGATCAATGCATTAACAGAGTAATCAACATGATATACATCACCTTCTAAAGTAGATGGCCCCACATCAACATGAGTAACCTTGTAGTCGGATTCTGTTATCTCATTTTTGTTTAGGTCCTTTTTTGGATCAACAATGTCTAACAGTTGATGCCCAATAGTGGAATCGTTGACAATTCATGACATCCTCTTAGCCTTTTTGGGATTTTGGTGACCCTGTAGTAGCATGGCAACTGTATCTACTTCAATTGTCATTGTGGGAGTATTCTTTCTTTTCTTCTCAACCACTTTCTTTAACTATGTTGGGGAAGATACCACTAATCCAGTGTCTCTACTTTCAACACTTACATTTTTTTTTTTTTTTTTTTAGTTGATTGAACAGAAATAGAAGCATCTCGTACTAGAGAAGGGGGAACTTCAAAGAATGGGGGGAAATAATTATCATCAATTATTTTTTGAAAAATTCCCTCATAGTCTGTAGACACTGGTTTTTCTTGACTAGACTTTTTCTTAGGTACGGAGGGTACACTATCCTATTCACAAATTGATTTTAGCTTAGCCCTAGTGTCTTTTGGCGTCTCGCCATCTCCTCCTCACTGTGAGATAGTGCCAGGTGACCTAATTGAATACTTTCCAGCTGATATATTTATGCTAGAGGCATGTACAATCCCTTGCTCTTTTCTCTATGAAACTCTTTGCTCATGGGGAGAACTCACACTTTGGTGCCATTTTCCATTCAACCAGTCTAAAGTTCTTCAGAAAATAGGGCCAAAAAGGGCCATTAAGTCTAAAAATTCATCCTCTAACCAATTAATTCTATACAAGGGCTTAGTAGTAGGGGCCCAATATTCAGGATCAATGATCACTGAGTCTTCTTGTTTATCTTCTAGAATATTGAAAGAAATATCAAAAGCTTGTATTTTCCTTAGGGTCAATCTCATGAAATTTCTTCTATACACCTCACATTCATCTGTATAGTCTTCCTAAAAATCTTCAATATCAGGGCGATGTTCATAGTTGCCAGCTCGATACAAATTTTTCTTAACATAACCCTTGCTATCAAAATTAGTTCTCATGAGAAAAATCTAAAAATTGAATTCATTTAGGGCTTTCTCCACACCCCTAGCAATATTATTAGTTTTGCAAGAAAATGAAGGCATAGACAATGGAAAAGCATACCCCTTCTTTCCCATGTTTAAATATTTAACATTTACAATGACCATCTATCGACAAACTTTAAGAAAAACTAGGAAATCGCTTGGGTAACTGGGAAATTTCAATGGAGCCTTCTCAAAACCTCCAATTCTAAGATAAGTAAATCTGTTGAACTAAATGTAGAAACTTCCAAACCTCAATACCAAAGTAGCTGCTTCAGGTGAAACTCGAAGCTCAGGTTTTCCATCAATTCTTCTCACAATTTCCATTAAAAATGTGTCATTAGCATGGCAAAAATTCCTCATTCCAACCTCCTTCGTGAGTTGTGGAAAACTTCTATACATAGGCATGTCCAATGTTGGAGACCTTTATAGTTCCAACCCTGTCCAGATAGCCTCTTGACTGGCTAGAATGCAAACTAGGTATGAGCACATGTGGAAGGCAACAGTTTGTCAAAAATTGATGAATTGCTCATTTAAATGATAACTAATAATCTCAGCCCAGTCAATGAATTTATTTTCACTAAAAATCAGTAGAATAAAATGGCACATGCAAAATTCAAGAGTTTGAATATGCATTACCAACCACACGATGTAGCAAGGTGATAGCATCTGAAATTTCATCCTTAAATTAACCCTTTTGAGGGCAACTGAGACTTACCCTTTTTCTCGGACTTCAACCAATTCTTCGCAATGGAATTTTTGCACCATTCGTCATTCATTCTGAAAAACATGTCACCAACAGCTAAAGACATTTCCTCTACAATTTCCCTCTCTGAAATGCTTAATGCGCGGGAAATAACTTTAGGAGTAATTATTTCAATGATTGACCCGTCCACAACTCTAATTTCCTGAGTCTCTGGAATGTAGCCCCTTGCACATGCAATCACTAGGTCAACACTTTGTACAACCTCAGGAAAAGCTCCCACATGTGCCAAACCGCTCTGCAGAACTTTATCTTCCAGTTGTGTTCTCTTACTTTTCTCTAGGCGACCCAAAAACTCCTCCAAATTGAGGTGCCCAATTTCAGTGTCCCTCATTCCAAACTAGTGATTTTGAATTCCACTCTTAATGAGCGCAAATTCATGGAGATAAAATGTTTTCACTTGAGAAGTACTGGCATTGGAAAAGAATGTGAATTCAAGCTAAATGACTTAGTAAAACTTCGACACCCACTTATGTTGTTATTTTGATAGGACGCACGTTAAATTTGGCATTTAATTTCATTCCTCAAAAAGATAGCCTTTAAATCTGCATGCTTTTTGAAATTCCTAAAAAGACAACTCAAGGTTAGTCCATACATAGCATTCAATGAGATGATGATGCATTTGAAAGCCAAGATAAGTCCATAATGTCGCGTGGTTGCGAAAACTTGGAACCTTAGAACCAAATTTAGAAGTTTTGAAGTTTTGGAAACCTCTAATTCACTGACTACAAAGATGACCAACAAATACTTGCAACTCAACAAAGTGAACCAAGTCGGGAAATTGGGAAGTTATGAAAATTTAGAACTCCATGACAAGGTTATAAAACTCGGAGGCCTAGTGAATAAGGTTAGGAAAAGCACAAAAACCGTGACTTTGAGCATTCACCAAGAGAAATAAATAACAAGGCATTGAAAATGAATGAGGTAAAAGCCCCAAAAGACCAAAGGAGGGGAAGTTCAAAATTGTTGACACTAGTTTAAAAGTTACAGATAACAAGAAGTATAATGAGCTTATTGATGAATATAATAAGAGTCAACAAAAGGTTGTTGAACTTGAAACATAGCTAGCATTATGTAAACAACAAGTAGAAATATTAAGGTCTCAAGGACCAGCTAGTTCAAGTCATGTTGTAACCAAGGAGTGGATGATTGCTCATGAGAATATCTTTTGGTTTGTTGTAACCATTTCTTAAGGAAATGATTGGTATAATCTATCAAATTAAAATATGAAATGTGTACATCTCGGCCTGAAGCTTGTTTTTCTCCCTTATTTTGAGTCTATTGTCTCTCCAGCTGCAACATTTTACGTGAATTATTAATGAAATTTGATCAATGATCTTTCATTAATCTTCTTTGTCATTATGCATTGATGTGTGTTTTAACTCTAGCTCTGGTTTAATGAACCATTTAAAGTACCTTGATTAAAGCATGAATTCATATAAATGTTTAGTGGATCTGATAAGTAGTCATGGAGTTTGAGTATTGATGTGTGAATTGTAATGCAATTTCATTAAGATTATGGATGCCTGGAATTAAAATCACCTTATAGTTCATATTTTAATTGTGTTAAAAGTAAAACTTGAACATGTACTCAGTGATTCATCACTCAACTCAATGATTAATAACATATTAACAATAGTATTAGTAGCATATAAAAAAATGAACATCAACAATCGTTTAATGTGTATCTAGTAGTTGAAACCACTACCAGAATTTTTCTTCAAATGATAAAATAAATAATACATAGAATTGAACATGAACACATTATTAAAGTCTAAATTTGAGCTTTTTTAGTGATTTTCACATGAAGGAATACATAGAGGGATTGGAAATGCAAAATCTTGCTCAAACACAACTCTGCACAAAGCTGAGTTGGAACTTGGAAACTCATATTATCAAAAATCAAATCACTATATCACCTTTTCTAGCAACTTCCACTGTTCAGGTGGTGGAATTGTCATTTTTTCTAATTGATGTTGTTTGACTTGAATATTTGTTAACAATTCATGATTGAAATTGGAACCTGTCTTGGATTCTTTAGTCAATTTTGTATTCAAGGTTAGCAATGGTTTGATGGAATCCAAATAGTTCACCACATCTGGGTTCTGAGGAAACTGGTCCAAATCAATCTTCCTTGCACCCTCCATCTTCTTTTTGAAATCATTATTTCCAATGAATTGCTCATTTGTGTCAAAAGCCTCTAGCAAACCAAGCTCTATGTAGTTCCTCACCTTTTCATCCACCTTCTTCATCTTGTCTGCAAACAAATGCAAATATTCCTTTATTTAACACATTCTCAAACACTTTTCAATGATAGATGACAACGTCATTGATGTAGCAAGCTGATTAGTAATCCTTTTTTATTTCAAAACATTGCCAATGGCTTTGTAGACTATTTGTTGAACTTGATTTGTAGATTTCTCTAATGCCTACACATTTTTGTTGTCCACTAAATATTTGTTGAGCTTCGTAGAATGTTGTCTAATAGCATCAATCAACTCAAACATGTCACACAAATGATTAATCCTCTGCATTATTTCATCCCAAATATTTTGTTTCATATGCCTCGTTGTTTCTCTATAAAATGCCGATAACTTATTTTGGAAAGACTTAATTTCATTTTTTTCTTCCATTAGCTCTGCCTCCAATCTTTCATTTATTTTTCTCTCTTTCTCCAATTTTTGTTCCCACCGTGTATTTCCATTTGCAATGCTTAGTCTTAATTTCTCTAAAGTGGATTTTTCCTCATCATATTTCTTGTTGCTCTCATCTAGCCTTTGCTTCAGTTCATTCACTACTCTCTCATTTTTTTTATCCTCTATGCTTGTTGATGTAGAGGCAATTTTTTTAATTCTTTTTTCTAATTCATTGCTCTTGGTATCTGTTGCTTTCCTCTTTGCTTTCTCATTTGCTAGGTCTTCCTGTAACTTTTATATTTGAGTATGCAACCTTTTTTTCTCTCTATCTCACTTTAGAAATGATGCGTACACCAATTGATTGTTCTTCTTTGATACATTAATTTTGTTTGTATTTTTGAGTCCAAAAAAATCCAATTGAATATTGTTCACCTAGAATTTAGATCGATCTGATTTGTTGGTTTGTTTTGAATAGTGGGAACAAGAATTGTATACTCCATGATTTATTTATTTGTGTCAAATGTGGGTAATACCATGGTTGTTGTAGGCTTTGAAGTTATAGTAGACACACTCTCCATCAGTTGCTTCTTTTCTTTTTTATTCAAGTCTGATTTCTTTTTAAACTCTTCAATGTAATCAAAACCTAGGGATGTAGGAACAATGGAATGCTTGAATGGTGGAGGAATAGGAGTACTTGCAATTGCTAATGATGTTGCAGCCACACTAACTGGTAGTGGGGGAGTGCCTGGAAATAACTCCTTTATGGTGGATCCACTAGTAGTGTGACTTGGACCTGTCAAAATCCTTTGCCTCTTTTGTATGGCTTGATCACCTAGTGTTTTTGTGGTATCTTGTATTGTTGTCCTCTTGTGTGTAATTTTTTTTTGTAGCACATGTTGACAAATACTAGTACTACTACCCATACCATCGCCACCAAAGGTAGTGCCAGTTGCACTAAGCTCTCCACCATGGGCATGTCCTAGTTGTGATTGTATCTGACCATGAGGATGAGGATTTGAAACTCTAACAAATTGACTTGTATGCCCTTGGTCTACTTTTTCACCAAGCCCAAGGCCAGATTTATCAACTGGTTTTCTATGCTCTACATCTAGTACCATCCAAGGACCTTATCTTTGGGACCCCAAAGGACCACCTTCATAACCCATTTTTTCAGCTATGGATGCTCTTGAAGTATATGCTTCTTTTGTGGCCTCACTTAAACCAAGTTTGAAATTGACATGGCTTTGTTCTTCCCTATCATCATCACATTCATCATTAGTTTCTTTATTTTCATATTCATCGAGATGCTCTATATTCCACAATTTGCTAAACTCACGATCTTCTTCATTATCTCCATACTTTGCAAGAGCTCTTGGATCACCTAGCTCCTTCCTCATAGACCAAAAGGCAATAATTTTTTATCGTGACCATTTTTTATCTATAACTTCATTCTCTAGAGAATCTGGCATTTTTAGTCTACTATATGGTTTCAATTTTTTTCATAAAAATTGTTGTACCTCTTGATTGTCTTTCGATGCAATGCCATAATTTGTGCTAACAATTGTTCAAAATAAATACCATTCTTAGCAACACTTTTCTCCATTACAATTTTGACCTCATCCCAAGAATCCTTGTTTCTCAAGTTTTCAAGCAAGGGTTTACTTTGATGTTGAATTCTACTTGCAACATTCTTATTGGCCACAATCATTTATTTAATGGTGTCACATGGATCATACTACCAGTGAAAAATAGGATCAAAATAAAAATAAAAAAATATTATGTGCCACACTAAATGCTTTTCTCTCGAATGTGAACCCTCCACATGAAAAAGGTAAAGAAGGAAATAAGGTCTTCTTCTGTTGATTATGAAAGTGTAGTTCATCCGTACTCTGCATCTTCCTTACATATTCCAATGCAAAAACCCTTTTTGTCACATGTATTGGAAGTTTGTATGGTTGTACTCTCAATCCATAAAATCTTAGCACAATATATTCTTCCATTAAGTACCAATCAACCAATTGTATTTATTTTCCTAGTTGAATTCAGTTTCTACATGACATAGGCAATCTAGGAATTGGAGTATTTGTAATTGCTTGATGTAATGGAGCCAAAAAATAGTCTACAAAATGACTATAGTTCCTTCAAGAATCATGCATCCTTATCTCAATGGTCCATTCATATACTAGAGCCATTTTATTTTCCTCAGTATTAATATAGGGATGAATCTGAAGCTTGTTGGTCTGAAACATTCCTCTAAATTTGAATAGAAAAAGATAGAACAAGTAGGTTGTGAACCTAAATGTCTTGGTGGAACCTCCTTTAATCATTAAAAATTGTTTATGCATGGATTCTACAATGTGCTCAATAAAATTATATTTGACATGTGGAACACCATGATGGATATTATATACCATTTCAAGGAGGCTTGCACCCACTTCCAAATTGCTATCTAGTCTGAGGAAAAATGCTAGCATGGAAATAGTATCTTGAACCCATGGTTTAAAAATATCCAAATCATAAGGAGGATTATGATCACCTTTTAATTTTTTTCTATCCTGAACTATTTAATTTATGAAAGAATTTTTCTCCATTTCACCCACTGCTTCATAATCACTAGCAAGATTTTCTAGGTCAATGTAGAAATTTCCATATTTTTTGGTTGTAAACCCCAACACTTTTCCAAGTTCTTCTGCATTAATGGATAACAATTCTTCTTTTATATCTTTATTAACAATTGCTCTTTTGTTATCATCATAATTTTGGGCACATGCCATAATAAATTTTGGGCAAGGGAAAACCCTAATCCAGTTACCCACATGTAACATATTGCACCCTAATCCAGTTACCCATGGTGCACTAAAACTATTAACTTGCATTTTCTTTGCATCCTTATTTTGAGATGAAAATCTAAGTTTTGAGGTACACCTACCATAGGTTTGAGGATCATAAATATCATGTTATTCATCAGTGAAACCTGGGATTTTAAGCAATTTTGCATAATACATTTTTTTAACCGACATTGCTCTAGTGGTACTGGTGGTAAACATGCTTATACAATGTGAAATTGTAAATTCCCTATTATTCCTCCTTAATTTTTCTTAATTCTTAATTCTCTTAACCCTAAACCTAAACTTCAAAGTTTGACAAAATAAGATTTTAAGAAATGTCAAATGATGAAACGTAGCCACAAGAATTCTTTCACTTACCCATATTTTGATTCTTGAAAAGATTAATACTGACAGTTACATGAATGGATTTGTTGGAAGTGGAACTGTGGAACCTAGAACAGGGTGGTGCACTACAATGAGCAAACTAAAGACTGAAATCTCCTTGA
Source organism: Sequoia sempervirens (assembly GCA_007258455.2). Taxonomy (NCBI): domain Eukaryota; kingdom Viridiplantae; phylum Streptophyta; class Pinopsida; order Cupressales; family Cupressaceae; genus Sequoia; species Sequoia sempervirens. The sequence goes on from VDFB02281492.1 coordinate 546,905,843, forward strand.
AGAATGAAATCTCCCTGAGTGTTGAGCCTCTCACTTAAAAATAAAATCACTTAGCAGTAGAAAGTGCTTATTTTTTGAACATTAAAGTGAATGAAACGTCTCGTCGTCTATGTGTTGCTTCTGGACTACACAAGTAGTGCATGGCTAACAACATTTAAAACAATCCATTTAGTCCTGCATTGATAATAAATTTTAAACCATTGATCTTTGTAAATCTAACGTTTATAGGGTGATTCCAGAGGTTTAAGTTCACAAACCTAGCACTCTATGCATTTCATTCTGAAATGCAACCACAACCATACATCAAATGTTCATCGAATGGTTGAGTAATTTATGATATAAATAATAAACATATGTTTTAAAAAAAAAATAAACTTTAATGCGCTAGGATTGACATCAAGGCCAAGGGTCCGATAAATTAACATCGCAAAGGACTTAATAAAATGAATAATGATACCGAGAACCGGGGGAGAAGGTCAATGAAAAATTAGAAATCAATAACATTTTGGTAAACCCTAACAAGAGTGACAACTTTCAGTGTATAATGTTTTTTTGTCAATTTGATGGCAACTTTCTTTTTTCATTTGTATTGCTTTATGTTTTTGTTGGTTAATAGATTGGGAACCTTGAGATATCACAATTCCATGTCAAAATTATAGGGCAACAATTTTAAATCTACATGCAATTATTTCATAAATAGATAATACTTAATCTCTTAAAGGAAAAAAAATGATTTGATTCGATTCATAGACACTAAACTCAGAAAACAATTCTTTACTATAAATGAATAATGAAGAATAACACAACCATTTATTTTATTACAATTGAATTACAATGTCACATTATTACATATCTTTTTAAAGATGAGTGGAGCATGCAAGTGCCAAGCTCCTGTTTGGTATAAAAAACATATGTTACTTTACATAGTAAAAATACAAATGTAAGCGCCAAGCTTCTGCTAGACCAATGGTGACAATATAATACAAATGTCTCTGAAAATAAATGCATGGGACTTGTCAGGTCAACCATGCAATATGAAAATAAACACATGGGACTTGCCTGGTAGGCCATGGGAATTGAAAATAATGCATGGGGCTTGCCTAGCCAACCATGCTAGGGAAAGGGGAGCTATGAAGATACAAAATGTACTTATCCCCTTTGAGAACCAGAGTCATGCAAAAGATAAGGGGTAGTAAAATTTCTCCCATCTTCTACTTGCAACCTCCATGCACTAGGATAGCACTTATCTCCATCATAGCTCCTCATCTTGGTTCAAAACCTATCTAATAAGTTAGGTCAACCAAATCAACTTCTTTCCAATTCCACCCATTCCGAACTTGAAGGAAATTGGTCTTTTACTCTATAACTACATAATTGCAGGAAAAAGAATTTATAGTATCCCCAATAATATCACATCATATTCTTGTTGAATCCTTATTAACCCTACAAAATGAAAACCCTTATGACAATTCAAATATTGCACTCAATAGTAAAGCCTTTAGCCTTCAACGAATGATTTCAATTGTGCTCACTATCCTTATTTATGGGACAATAGTGTCACTACCAGTCTGCTCCCTGTGTACACCTCACACGTGTCACATGTGAGGTTGGGTATAATCATAATCGCAATTCGCGCAAATCAAAACAACAACTTAATCGATTCATGTAACTTAAGCCTTACATTTACAATTTAAATGATTAATTTAATTGATGTCTAGACTCTGGTAGCCTAGCTACATGCAAATTGTACCTCAAGCTGGCAAGTTGTCAATTTTCAAAATCGCCAGTGCCACTCAAATGATATGAAATCATTACAAATATTGTTTCACTAGATCATTGGATTATTGACATCATCATCTACGATTCTAGAGTACATTGTGTAGTTTTCAATATAAAGCTATCCAATCACTCACTCTAGATGTTCACATGGCATTAATTTGCGCCACCACCCGCAATACTGCAACCACACTTTCTTCAAAAACTAAGATTGAGAATCTCAATAGAATAAATGAAAGGTAGAGTAATTTGACGCATTGAAAAGAGAGAATTAAATGTCTTGTTTTACCTTAATCATTATCAGTGTCCACTAATAAGTCACAATAAATTTCACTCACTTATGATTAGAACTATATGTTGATAATTACTATTAGTTTTAAAAGCCACATTTTTATATTGATCAAAGCAAAAATGATTTACAAGAATGGAGCAATGCAAACTATTTTAATTTAAGTAGCTATTGCTAAAGATTGAAGTACATAGTACATAACCAACGTGGCCAAAAAGCCACTAACCGTGACAAAAAACAAGTCACAAAGTACATATTACAAGAATTGTTACACTGTACAATAAAATATAGACACGTGACACATCGCACAATTCATTACTAATTTTTTTTGTAACATTAGCTAAGGCCATCAATCGAGTGTTTGAGTAGAACATGAATCAAATTTAACAAACTAATAGTAGATAAGAAAAGAGAATCACCCAAAACCTTCCTCCAAAACTCTAGACTCTTTAATGATTTAGTTTTCTTATCACATAGCAGATCCCATCTCATATTAACCAGGGCAAGAGCCTAAACTTTAGAAGCATGCAATTCCACTTTCCTAAAGATTCCACCAATAGGCACTAACCCACTTTCAAAATTTTAATGCTCCAACACCAACTCCAATGAAGAAATAGAGTAAATGAAAAGTTGCAAATAGCATATTGCCAGCGTCTTCACCAAATCTTTATTGAGAAAAATGTCCATGCAATTGGACAAGAAAGCCAAAGCTACCTCAAAATATAGAGCATGAGGGTTGTTCTGAAGCTATTCCCTACCCACAATTATTCTTATAACATCCTCAACCTGCACACAAGGAATTGTAAAAACCGTACCCAACTTTTATCTGTCGTATGCATTGTTCCTTCTTTTCTCCCAAAAAAATTTGGGTAGCATGACATGGCATGAAGACTCCATAATATCAATTTACAAATAAATCAAAGCCAAATATATTATAAATGATAGGAAGAACATCAAGTTGGTGAAGTATATATAGAAGTTAGAACAAAGACAATGAGTATGACATCAAATACTCACACTTAAGATTTTTAAATTCACCAGTACCACTATCATTGATGTGAAAATTAACATTTATTTCAACACTTGAATCATTAATCATTGATGTTCATTTAATACTTGGGTCTTTAATGTTTTGTGGAAATGAAGGAATGTAAAAGCTCTTTTTGATTAATACAGGGTGTTGCCCCATTTAGCAGCTATTTAACTATCAAAAAAATACATGTGCTTAAAAGTTAAAAGGATCCTTTAGTAGCATAGGATTTAACACTAGTTACTTAATATTTCTTTAATATTCCGCACCTTGCTATAGTTCCTTCGACAGTTCTGATCGTTCCTTAATATTATTTTTGGTTGTCACGACTTTAAGTGATTTAATAAGTAATAAAATCTCAACCATTCATTTATGAAAATCTAATAGTTCTAGTGTTATTATGGATGTTTCAATTCGCAAGTCTAGTGCTTCAGAGATTTACTTCTAGAATGACACTACAGCCATCCATAGAAAATTCATTGAACAATCGTGGTTATATTGATTTGCGCTGACATCTGGCTACAAATATGGAATATTCTTCACACATATTTCCTTCATTACTTTGGTTTGGGGATTCAATTATTTTATAAGGTTGATAATTCAACCTTGTTTTCCTTTACATGCTTTGTGTAAAATGTTCTTAAGTTTTTAAGCCCTAGTCCTACGTTCTTCCTAGGCGGTGCCTCTTTTAAAACAAACTTTATAAACATGCATATTTTTTCCACTTAAGTTCTTCTATCACTCATTGCCAAAATCCTTCAACCCATTGGGTTCATTACTGCAATGAGCAATAAGCCTTGATCTTGCCATGTGTTCACATCTAATGGTTCTAGTGTTATTATAGAGGTTTCAATTCGCAAATCTAGTGCTTCAGAGATTTACGTCCAGAATGGAACTATAATCGTCCATAAAAAATTCATTGAATGATTGTGGTTATATTGATTTGCATTGACATTTCGCCACTGATTTTTTTTATTAGTTTGAGATTATGCTAATTCGCCAATGTTTTTTCTTATTCATTTGAAAATATGTTTAATTTTCTAATGAATTTTTTTTTTTTGGTTTGAATTTTTTTTTAATCACTAACAATTTTTTTTCTCTATTTTGAAAATAGGTTTTAATTGCTAACGAAAATATTTTATTGGTTTTTAAAATGTTGCAATTCACTAGGATTATCCACAAACTTTGAGTGATTAGAAAAGATTCACCAATCAAGATTTTTTTTCCCGAAAAATGAAAAAAATAGCCACTAAAATTAATACTTTTATTGGGAAGTATACAAGATTCACCAGGATTTTACACCTTCACTGGGGGGGGGAGGGGTTCTTAAATTTATCTATATATGCTTGATGGGTTTCCCCTTGCTTTTTTCTAGACCTACTGGGATATTGTAAAAAATTACCTCTTTAATGCTACTAGAGACATCTTCAAGTCAGGTAGGCTCCTAAACTAACTGAATGCCACCTCTATAGCCCTTATTCCAAAAAAAATTTATGCCTCTTCAATTACGGATTACAAACCTATTAGCCTCTACAACACAGTCTATAAAATATTCTCTAAAATTCTAGTTTATATACTCAAACTGGTGTTAGGAAAAATGATAGCCCCTAACCAAAAAGGCTTTTTCCAAGGAAGAAACATTCTTGATGTTGTCATCTCTATTCATGAAATCCTCCACTCTATGGACCATTATAAAAATCCTAGGATGGCCTTCAAAATTGATATTTCTAAGGCCTATGATAGAGTCTCCTAACTGTTTCTCTTTGTTGTTCTTAAGAAGTTTGGGATTGATGGAAGGTTCCTTAAGCTAATATTTGCCTATGTTACCTCCCCTGTGTGCTTTGTTTTGGTTAATGGTGTCCCCCAACGCTATTTCTCTTGTGGTCATGGCCTAAGGCAAGGTGACCCCATCTCACCCTATCTTTTCATAATTTTTGCTAAGGTTCTTGGAAGGAACATTCAAAAGTTGGTGGATTATAAAGCCCTTAAAGGTGTTAAAGTTGCCTCGTCTCTTTCACCTAACTCCCACCAACAATTTTTTGATAATACCCTTTTGTTTGGGGAAGCCTTAGTGGGGGAGGCTGGGCTTTGGAAACATGTTATAAATGACAGTGTTGTTGTTTCTGGCCATTTTATCAATTATGAAAAAAGTAAGATATACTTCTTTAATATTGACCATATGGTCAAGGACAAAGTGGTGAAAATATTGGGATGTCAGGAAGCTTTCCTACCTACTTGCTACCTTGGGATACCTTTTATTTCCAAGAAGTTGGAAAATAATTATTGGAATTAGCTGATTGAGAGAGTTAAAAAAAGTTGGTTGGGTGGAAGGGGAAACTTCTTAGCTTAGCAAGGAAGATCTAACTACTAAAAGACTCCTTACAAAATATTCCTATTTACTATTTGTCTCTCTTCAAAATTCCTGCTTTCATAGGGGAAAATATTGAATAGATTTAGAGAAGATTCACGTGGTCGGGAACAAAAGAAAAAAATAGACTGTCTCTGGTAAGTTGGGAGAAGGTATGCACTCTTAAAAGTGTTGAAGGATTAGGGATTAGGAGAATCAAATTGATGAATAAATCCCTAACTGCCAAAGTGGTATGGAACCTCCTGGAAAGGTCTAAAGACTGGGTGAAGATTTTCCAAGCCAAGAATTTGAAGAATAGAAACCCTGGTTGTTTTCTCTCTATGATTGACCTGCCTAGTGGTTTTGTTTTAAATGGAATCACCTTGTTAAAAATGTGCTCAAATTGGGGGTTAGAAAGGGAATTGGAAATGGTAAAAATATTGATTTCTAGAAGGACCCTTGGATTGAGTCCTATACTTTGTCCTCACTTGATGGATTGAATCCCCTCAAACAAACCTTAACCAATATATGTGGAAAAAAATTTCCAGTGCTTATGAGGAAATGGTTAAGCCTTTGTTAGATAATAGAGATCTCCCCTGGGAAAAAAGTGTCGCTAAAGAACTTGGTTTCTAAAATTAACTATTTTTAGTGGGCAGCCTCACATGGAAAAATTCTTACCATTGACAACCTGGTCAGAAGTGGGTTTCAATTGGTTAATGGATGTGCCCTTTGCAAGCAAGATGAAGAGTCTATAATGCATATCTTCTTTCACTACTAGTTCTCTAGAGAGGTTTGGTCCTTCTTCCTCCTATTGCTATTCATTGATTGGGTGTTCCCTCACTCTATGAAGTCTTTTATAGAAAGCTGGTCAAATAGCCCCTTTTCCCATAAATTTATTGTTGATCTTTGGAACCAAGTTCCCCCCTTTGTTACCTGGGGAATATGGAAGGAACGAAATAATAGGATCTTCAAGGAAGTGGAGAGAAGTAGAAATTAGGTCAGTATGATAATAAAAGTGAAAATTAAGGAAAATATGGAGGTTGGAAGATACAGTGTCTCCAAAGTTTGTCTAAATTACAAAGAGATGAGAATAAAGCAGGTATGGAGTTTAAGGAAGGAGCTTACTAACATGAATTGGAACAAAATGTTAATCAAAAAGTCTAGAAAGTGGAATTCTCCTCAAAAAGACTGGATAAAGTGTAATTTTGATGGTTGCTTTAAAGGCAACCCAGGTATGGCAGGGGTAGGGGGATTGCTAAGAAACCAAAAAGGGGAGTGCATTGCAACTTCGAAGTTAACTTGGTTGTTTGTTCCAATAACAAAGTTGAGGCTATGGCTACTTTAGGGGGATTAAATATTCTTAAGGAGTATGACTTTAAAAATGTTATTTTGGAAGGATATTCTAAGTGTAAACGATGATTTTGGCAAACCAAATGCTCTCTAACTCTTCTAGGGTTTTTCACCTACAAGGAGAGAGATGGGCCAAAATTCTAATGTCTACACTCAATATTAATGTAATGAGGGATGAAATGTGTCTAAATGTAATGTCCTAAATGCAATAAAATGAAAAATTTAAAGATGATTGTTAATGTAAAACCTAAGAAATACAAATTGTTGGAAAACACATTGTGATATGCAAACATGAACTAAATGAACTAGAATTGCAAATAAAACCAAATAGAAAGTTGTAAGACAAAATGTGTGCACCTAGAAGTGTGTTGTAGACTTGAAGCAACTCTAAAATTCTAGAAATTCTAATTTTTAAGCCTATCAGGACATTTGTGCCAGGCTGGGCAACTTAGTCCACTTTCAGAAAAATTCTGGGAAACTATACTAAAGCCTATTTCAGCCAAATGGGTATCCAAATCTACAAAAAAATTCTAAAAAATAGGTTCAATAGGACTAAGTCACCACTAGTGGTAACTTAGTCCACTTCTAAATTTCTAAAAATTTGAAAGTGGAAACGAAAGCCCTAGATTTGCACTATGGTTTCCCACAGGTGTCCACTTCTGAAACTTTGATTTTCGGGCCTAAAGGTGAATTTTTGTTGATATTTTGTCTAGGACAACAAAGAGATGTATTCGACAATTCTTCAACATTTTCTTCAATGATCTTCAAACCCTTAAAGTTCCTAAATCTGCAAACACACAAGACAAGAAGGAGAAAACATTGATTGTTAGGGCATGGGGGTTTGCCTTGGTCAAACCCCTTTTACGTAATTAAAAAAAGTGAAGAAAGAGTGTAATGAAGCATGAAAAAATGGAGTTAATACCTTGCCATGGTGTTTGATCTTGAATTTCTGCAGTAAAACATGAAGAATATGCCCTTGAATGTCTTAGGAAGCTATCTTGATGACTTGCAATGATAAAACCTTAGCTTGCTTGACTTGAGAACATGATGAGTGATGAATGATAAAGAGTTATGACTTGAGATGAGTTAGGAGATTGAAAAATGAGGGGAAAAACCCTTATTTATACACAATTATGCCAAAATTCTTGAAAAATACCTCATCACAGGATGACCTTAGCCCTTAAAGAATAAAAACTCGAAAGAAATTTGAATTTATTTTTATTTTTGAGCCAAATGGGACTAAGTCGTCCAAGGTAGTGACTTAGTCCACCTGGGAAATTTTTAGTGGGTGTCAGAGATTAAGATGTATTAAATGTTGTTTATTGGGTTCTTCTTCAACAAGACACTTAATTAAGGCATGTAAGTACATAAAGGGGCCATCTAAAGCATAAGAAAGGTGTAAATATTGATGACAAGCCTAGGAAAGTGTGAAAGTTTGTTACAAGACTTTACAACACTTTGAAATAGGTCTTGGTAAGGTTATTTAGGTGAATTATAACATTATGGTCCTAGAAAAGTGTGAATATGTGTTACAACACCTTACAACACTCTTATAAGACATCAATAAATGCATTTTATCCAATTTATCATCAATTATTCCCATATCAAGTAAAGTATACACTTTTTGGTAACACATTAAGCCCCCACTTTAGTGAGAGGATGAACTTGCTTTAAACTCACACTAAAGTAGACATTCAAGAGAGATATGAGTGTATAGATGCAAATGACAAAGACTGACAAAGATCAAAGGAGGTTGCGCAAGCCCCTAGGATCCAAGATCCTAAGTCAAACCATCAAGATACAAAATCATGCAATGGAAAGAACTAGGAGAAAGAGAAATGAAAGTAAGGTGGATCAAGATTCAATAATTTGTCCAACTAGTTGTGAACTAGATCTAGGCTTGTTTGCTTCAGAAAGAAAATGCATATTCACTTTGGGGTGATGAATCTCTTGGCTGTCCGTTAGGTGAGAAATCCACAACATACTCACTTTGGGGCCACAAAACTTTTGATTGTCCGTGAGGTGAGAAATCCCAAAGGTGAGAAACATACGCTAGTTTGTATGCACTCAAACACATAGGTGGCTATGGGGAAAGTCATGCCTCAGAATGGGCTTCCCGCTCAACCATGCCAAAGTTATACCTCCTGATAACTTTAATAAGGCACCACAAAGGAAAATGATTTTCGAGCTCTATGAAGTAAGCAAAACTTCGTATGCTTGACACTCATAGACATTGTTAATGTAGAATAGTGTAAGGATTGTTCAAAGGGATTTTTCTTAATTCATGCAAGGTCTCATCTTAGATCACATTGTGCTTAACATCTCCAAGAGAGGATAAATCAAAAGAAATATCACACTCTAGGAGGGAATCAAGCCCAATGACTCCACCAAGAAAAGGATGCATCACAAGAAGAAAGAAATCGCACAAATGAAATGTGAGTGGTGATGTATGCCCCCACTTTAAAGTGGTTGCGAGCACCAGTACTGTGAGAAATTTCTTTAAAGGAGAAGAAGAGGACATGATAGCTTACTCGAAAAGCCATATGCCAAGTCATATGTTTTTGAGAAGCTATGTCATGAAAAAGAGAAGTATGTCATATGCTAGCCAACTTAAGGCATGTTGTCCACATCCCAAGCTTGCTCTTATAAAACGGTTAATGACTAGCCAAAGGAGGCAACCACAAGTGACATACGAGGACAAGCCTATCAAACCCCTTGCTCCCACTTAGTGCAAGACAAAGGTGAGCCAAAATTATTGGTGAAATGTAATAAAGAGTGAAAATTGGTATCAATTAGAGGAATTAGGTGCCCCCATAGAGGGAAGCATACTAAACTCTTGAAAATGTTGGATTTTATGAATCAAAGCATTACATTCATTAGTGGAGTGACCATGAACTCTATGATAGGTGCAAAATGAAGTCTTGGAAAAACATTTATTTGAGTTCTAGGAGGGAGGGTGATCTAGTGATCTTGGAGGAGTCTTGACAAGATACCCTCTTGATCAATGGTAGAAAGTGGTCTGGTGGTATGTGACAAAGATACCCCTTGCTAAGTAGTGGTTGTCATATCTACGCAAAACTCTTTAGATTGCAAGATTTTATTTTTTCCATTATAGGAGGATATAAAATCTAATGAATTCAAATCATTAGTGTTGTGCGAGATGACATTGACATTAAGGGTATGTGCAGGATCATCATGGAAAAAACAAGCCCTTAAGTGGCAAAAAATTTAGAAAAATCAGTGTTAGGCAACTTGACGTAAAAATTTGAATAAGTTATCTATATTATTTCAAAAATATGTAAGAATAGAATCTGTAGAAAATTGAATTTAGTTTCTAAACTACTAGGTTTATTTAAAAATAAATAAAATCTATTTGGTGAAAATTTGAAATTTCAATGCAGAGTACTTAAATTTCAGGGAAAAAATAAAAGTAGGTGTCTGTCTGACCCCCTAAGCATAATAAAATGATAATATTTTTTTATAAGATTTTATATATAAGTAGAGGACTCATGTCGGATGTGATGCATATTTTTTTGTAATTTTTTTCCAAGTAAATAATTAATTATGAATTTTTATTACAACTTTTAAAAATATAAAACTCGTATGTCGACCACCTTAACTTGGTCAAAACTTCATGAAATTTAATTTTTCTTTTCTAACCCTATAGTATGTGAAGCATAGAATGTGACATGTTTGGATTCAAAAAATGTGATACCGTTTGAAAGTTTTAGATGTTTTTCAATCAGCCTATCGATCGGGACTTTAGTCGTAATTCTAATAGAAAATAAATAATAATTGTTTATTAAATTCAAATTAAAGCATAATTTATATTGGTGGAAAGCTGAGAATCTCCTCTAAAAACCCTTTTTGTTTAATCAATTTTTGGTAAAAAAAAAGTTGTTAGCCACATACCCTACAAATACCCATAATATTGCCACTTTTTGGCCCATCATGATCCTACACATACCCTTAAGCGAAGGTGTATTTGTTTGTTTGATTGCTTGTAAAGGATTACTTTCAAGACTAATATTGTTTATTTTCATAGAAGGATTTTTTGTAATAGTGTTGATGTTGAGTGAAGGCTTGGTGACTTCTCTCAAAGGACAATAACCAAGACCATGGGTGGTTTTTTGTGTGATAGGATCAATAGGGTTGAGGATACCTTGTTCGTTAGCACCACATCCTTTTCCAATGTATCCAAGTTGTTTCATAAGATCATAACCTTTTCCATAAAGCTTTTTCATTGCCTTGAAATCGAGTGGTTGTTCATTATTGTGTTCGACCAAAGGTTGTTGTATAATGTGTTATGTGTTGGTCTAAAGTGGATTCTTTTGAAGGTTTGTCAGAATTCTATGTTGACATGATTGATTTTTCGTGTCCCTTAGTTGAATCTTTGTTTATGATATGGTATTCATCCATGAGTGTTGGTGTGAATTCTACAGAACCCCAATCATTGCCTAATAGCTTGGAGTGTTGTTCTTTGTTTTTTGGTTGCATGGGTTCCATGTGTGCAGTGGATATTGATGTGTTGTTTTTCTTAATTTTCAAATGACTATTGGGATTGGGGTCAGCTTCAAGGATGTGCACTTTGTTGTTGATGTATTTCATTTTTTGATGAAGAGTGGAAGGCACACCATTCATTGCATGAATCCACGGTCTACCTGAGATAAGATTGCATGAAAGTTCATGAGGCATAACATGGATTGGTGTATTCAATGTGGCCACTCTAGCTATAAGAGGTATAATGATCACCCTGAGCGGTTTCGTTTCGACATTGTCAAATCCCTTAATAGATAAAGAATTAGGTTGAATGTTTGATTGATCAATGCCAAGCCTATCTAGAAGGCTCACACTACACACATTAACCCCTAAGCTAGTTTCAACAAGGGTGTGCTTTATCCCTTTTGTTTTGTATTGAGATATGAACATGAAAGCATCATTTTGTTTTTGCACTTCTAAAGGGGGGAGTTCACTTTGGTGGAAAACAATGTCAACCTTTAATCCTTGAATTATGGAGGAAGTCATTTGGTTGTGCATTAGAAGGGATAGGAACTTGTTGTAAGGTCGTTTGAAGCATAGTGTGATAGGTAGGTGGGTTCTGAAGAAGGTCCCCTAGGGATATCTTTGCGGGAGTGCTCTTAAGTTGTTCAACAAGATCATACTCTCTTAATCGAGGAGGAGGAAAATTAGGCAATGGTAGGGAAGTCAGGGTTGGTTGTTGTGGGAACAGATTGTTTCTAGTGTTATACATATGAGCAATGGTAGTATGGCTCAATTGCTGCGATACATTATGTTGAGGTGGGTAGAGGGTGAATTTGGGTTTGGGTTGAGTTGGAGGTTGGTGTGATGGCGGATAAAGGATGAGTTCAAGTTGTTGAGTTTGTTGGTTGTGTGAAGGGGGATAAAGGATGAATTGAGGTTGAATGATATTAACATCCCTTGGCGAATGAGAGTCTAACATGGGCACTTCATCTTCATCTAAGGGCATAATATCATTATTTTCAATGTTATCCTTATCTTGTATCATGATATTCTCCCTAGGAGGAGAGTTTTTAGAACTACAAACCACATGTTCTTGAAAATTAAGGCTTGGTTCTTTCAAAATAACTTCATCGCAAATAAGGGAGTTATTAATGGTTGAATATGTTTAATTATTGATAGTGAGGAGGGTAGGGGAAGACTCTATTGGATTTTTCATTGTCACTAAGGTGTCATTCTCTTGTTCCATACTATCTACCCTAATAGGATAGCTTGCAATATGGTCATCCAAGTTTGAAGTTTGTAAAGGAGCTTCATCACAAGTAGGGGAGGCATCAAGAGAAGGACCACGGTGATTTTCAAATAGATTGTCCCAAATGGTAGGAGCATTAGGGTAGGGAGGGTCAAGATTCTCATGACTCTTAATAGGCACATCTTCTAACACCAACCTATCCTTGTGGCATCGAGGAGGGATATTTGGAGAAGGACAAGTTTGATGGTCATGGTTATTGAGGCTAGGTAAGGTGATATTTAGAAATGTTTCTATGATCACATATTTGGTTTGTCTAACATCTTCCAAAGGGGAATGAGGAGATGGACAATCAAGACCCTCAATGCTTGTATCTTCCTTCACCAAGACACCTTTGTCACTAATAGGAGAGGTATCAAGAGAAGAAAAAGGATGATTGTTATGATTGTCTACACTACCATACTTGCCACTGGGCAATTTAATATTAAGGATTGTGTCAATGGTTTGATCAAATTTATGACTAACATGTTTCTTAATGACCTCATCATTGTAATCAAAATTGAACTCATACTTGAGGGGATGTTGTATTTATGCAATCCATTTTTAACCAAATCAAAACCACATCTCTTGAAAGAAAACATGCTATCATGGAAAAATTTGCAATGCAATGACTTAAAATGAAATGTTTAAATGCAATTATCAGATATGAAATAAGGTGATTTTCTGATTACATTATGCATCAACCTGAAAGATGAAATGTTGGAAATGCAAATTTAAAATAAAACAATGCATGAAACGAGCTAATTAGGCTAGATATAATGAAATTCATGTTATAGAAACTCAACCAATTGATACAGATAGGTAATGGCACCAAATAGAAGCTTAAAAATAGGGTTTTTAGCTTTGTAAAAGGTTGTTTTAGGGTTGAACAAGGACTAATTCACCCAAGGTGGTGACTTAGTCCTTGTAGGGATTTTTTTGAGATTTTACAAATTTTCTTGATGGGTTTTGGCGGTCTCTGTACTATATAAAGCAGTCCTAAGATGCAAATGCAAAATTTCAGAGGTTTTCAATGATTTAAGATGCAAAAAATGCTCGGAATTGAAATGATTTCAAAAATGACTATCTAAATTGATGTTTTTGACCTAAATGCATAAAAAAAATGTTCCTAAAAGTTTCCAAACTTATAGTATATGATACTAGGAGGCTTAGGAAGCACATAAATGAGGTTTTTGACACTGTATGAGACAGTGAAAAATTAGGACTAGGACTAAGTCGCCCAGAGTGGTGAATTAGTCCCAATTAGGGTTTTTTTGCAAAATTTTTAGAAAATTTCAATGGTTTTTGATGTGTTTGATGTGGGATGATGAAGATTTAATATGAAAGTGGAAAATTTCAGAAAATTTCAATGATTTTAGATGCCAAAAATGCAACCTACATGCACTTTTCATGAAGGCAAAATTTGAAACCTAGCATGCAAATTAATCTATGCAAAGTCAATGCAAGCTAGATCTATGATGAATGACTCCAAATAAAAAAAGAAGAGTATTCAAAAGTCAAGTTCACCAAAATGTAAGTGATGATTTTGGCAAACCAAATGCTCTCTAACTCTTCTAGGGTTTTTCACCTAAAAGGAGAGAGATGGGCCAAAATGCTAATGTCTACACTCAAGATTAATGTAATGAGGGATGAAATGTGTCTAAATGTAATGTATTAAGTGCAATAAACTGAAAAAGAAAGATGATTGTTAATGTAAAACCTAAGAAATACAAATTGTTGGAAAACACATTGTGATATGCAAACATGAACTAAATGAACTAGAAATGCAAATAAAATCAAATAGAAAGATGTAAGATAAAAGGTGTGCACCTGGAAGTGTGTTGTAGACTTGAAACAACTCTGAAATTCTAGAAATTCTAATTTTTAAGCGTATCGAGACATTTGTGCCAGGCTGGGCAACTTAGTCCACTTTCCAAAAAATTCTAGGAAACTGTACCGGAGCCCGTTTCAGCCAAATGGGTATCAAAATCTACAAAAAATTCTGAAAAATAGGTTCAATGGGACTAAGTTGCCACTAGTGGCAACAATCCACTTCTGAATTTCTAAAAATTCAGAAGTGGAAACGAAAGCCCTAGGTCTGCACTCTAGTTTCCCACAGGGGTCCACTTCTGAAACTCTGATTTTTGGGCCCGAAGGTGACTTTTTGTTGATATTTTGGCTAGGTCAACAAAGATATGTCTTCAACAAGTCTTCAACCTTTTCTTCAATGATCTTCAAACCATTAAAGTTCCTAAATCTGCAAACACACAAGACAAGAAGGAGAAAACATTGATTGTTAGGGCATGGGGGTTTGCCTTGGTCAAACCCCTTTTAGGTAATTAAAAAAAAATGAAGAAAGAATGTAATGAAGCATGAAACAATGGATTTAATACCTTTCCATGGTGTTTGATCTTGAATTTATGCAGTAAAACATGAAGAATTTTCCCTTGAATGTCTTAGGAAGCTATCTTGATGACTTGCAATGATAAAACTCTAGCTTGCTTGACTTGAGAACATGATGAGTGATGAATGATAAAGAGTTATGACTTAATATGAGTTAGGAGATTGAAAAATGAGGGGAAAAACCCTTATTTATACACAATTATGCCAAAATTCCCGAAAATACCTCATCACAGTCCGACCTTAGGTCTTAAAGAATAAAAACCTGAAAGAAATTTGAATTTATTTTGATTTTTGAGCCAAATGGGACTAAGTCACCCAAGGTGGTGACTGAGTCCACATTGGAAATTTTGAGTGGATGTCAGAGATTAAGATGTATTAGATGTTGTTTATTGGGTTATTCTTCAACAAGACACTTAATTAAGGCCTGTAATTGCATAAAGGGGCCATCTAAAGCGTAAGAAAGGTGTAAATATTGATGGCAATCCTAGGAAAGTGTGAATTTTTTTTTCAAGACTTTACAACACTTTGAAATAGGTCTTGATAATGTTATTTAGGTTAATTATAACATTATGGTCCTAGAAAAGTGTGAATATGTGTTACAACACCTTACAACACTCTTGGAGGACACCAATAAATGTATTTTATCCAATTTATCATCAATTATTCCCATATCAAGCAAAGTATACACTTTTTGGCAACACACTAAGCTAATAGTGGACATATTGAATGGAGTAGCTACACCACCCTGGGAGCTAAAAAATATTATTGACAAGTGTTTATCTCTAAAGAGTTATTTTCATAACTGCAAGGTGCAACATGTTTACAGAGAAGGGAATAAATTTTTTGACTGTGTAGCCAATGAGGCACTGAGGTGCATGGGGTGGACCCATTGGAGTAATAATAATCTACCGAGGTCTTTAAGGTACTTGATTTTAAATGATAAATTTGGAAATGATAACAACTTACAAAGTTGAAGTTAAGAAATGGTGCGATAAGTATGGGAGATCTTCTGACCCTAAAGGGTTGCAGTTTAATGATGTGCTCTATTGTATGGCATTGAGCCCTTTGATCTTCTTTGCAAGCAAAAATAATCATTTTCTCCTTCCCGAGGTGATCAAGGATCACATGGATTTTCTTAAGTGGCAGAGGGATGTCAAATCCATATGTGTTGATATGCCTAATGTCATCGCATCGTGTATTTGTGAAGATTTGCAAGGTAAGACTATTAATGAGATGTTAATTATTTGCAAAAATAATTATGTGGTCATGGCTTTGGGAATTGTGTCATTGACTTTCCATAATCGAAAGTTCTCAATTCCTAACTTATTATGGGATTATTTTGATTTTATGAGTAAAAGAATTTTCTACAAGACTGGTAGAGAGCTGAAGAGGAGTGTGGTAATGAAGAATAGCTCACAACAGTAAAATTTTTAATAAAGTGCTAAAATGGGTGGGCCAAGGAAGTGCACAAAGCCTCCAAATTTCCAGACACTCAAGTAGAACAAGGATTTGTGGAGATTATTTGAAAATGAGGGAATGGCTCCATTCTTTGAGTCTATGAAAGGCTATAATGAGAGCCTTACTACCAAATTCACATTCATGGGGAAGGGAAATGTTGCTATTGAGGCTATCAAGTTTGAAGTGACAGTGAGGTTTTCAACAGAAGCTACAAGATTGCAAAATAAAGGAATGAAGGTGGCAAAGAAAAGTGGGGTGGACTACCAGAAGTTTATGGATATGTTTTTCCATGATGGGGAGGATCGCAAATGCTTCAAAAATGGGTATGCTAGGTTGGAGCTTTCACCTCCCTACGCCCTAGTAATCTTGTTTGTTATGAGGTATTTTACACTGGAAGGTAGATACGTGTTTGTTCATGCATATCATTTTCCTTTGCTAAATCATATTAGGCATGGTGAAAGAATAGATTTCCCTTCTACCTTTTGTCCTCCCTACAAATTAACATAGAAAAAGGTGCTATCCCTCCCCTGCATCAAGGTTTGATGCTTGCTCTGTATAATCATGCTCTTGCACTAAACCCTCATGGAAACCCTATTGCTAGTAGAATTGATAATAATAATCAAAATGATGGTGACAATGATGATCCCCCTGAGGATGAAAACCCTGTTGTGGATCCTATTCCTAGGCCGCCCCCCATTGTTGCTGCTAGGAAGGTGCTAACCCCTGCCAAATGCCCTTCCCCTATTGTTGCTTGTTCGAATCCTTCTACCCCTGTTTCTCAGAAATCTGTTGGCAAATATTCCTTGGAGTATGAGCTTGTGAGAGACCCTAGAGAAGAGAAATCATTCTCCTCTTCTCCTAGAATTACCCAAGTCAAAAAAGGTTAAAAAAGATCTAAATCCTCAAAAAGAAGTTATCACAATTAGTGAAGAGGGTCTACAAAATGAGAAAATGATTAAGAACTAGCTGGGGCAAGGAAGCAGTGGTAATAGTAGGCATAGGTCTGCTCACCTAGAAAAGGTTGCTTCCAAAGATAGGAAAGGAAAACAAAAAATGTTTGTGTGTGTTGAGGAAGACTTGGAAATTAAAGATTTTGAAGCCCAGGTAGATGAAGATTTTGATGGGATGGATTTTGAGGTTTCTTCCTATGAAATGGGAGAATAGGGATCGGAAGAGGGGAAGGAAGATGATAATGAGGAGAAAATTGAAATGGAGGAGGACTCGAAGAATGCTTCCCTAACTATTTAGGATGTCGTGAATACTAATATTTAGATAACAATGTTGATTCTAGCCTGAATTTTATTAAAAGTAGACTAACCTTTTTGCAGGTGCAGTTTGATGACATGGAGAAGGCCTTGGTCGTGTTGATGAAGGTGGCTAATAGGCTGATGTGAAGAGCTATGATGGGTGCAGTTTTTGGTCAAACAAAAATTTCCAGGAAGCTGAAAAACTGGGGAAGTCTAATGATTTGAAGATGTTGGATGATTCAGAGGGACATAACTGGAAGGAGTATATCTCCCTTATTGGTGAATATGGGGACCTGTTGGAAAAAGTCGAGTAATGGTTTCCTCTTTTGATGTTGTTTAATGACTGCTCTCCTTTTGTTTCTTATCATTTCCTGATTCTGGGTTGCTATTTCATAATAGCTTTGTTATGGTGTAGGACTTGTTGGAAAATGGTGGATTTGATTAATGGTTTGTGTAGCTTTAAGTACTCTAGTAAAAACTTTATGTTTTTGATTAACTATGGATGGTATATTGTTATGTTTATGATATTTGGCTTGCATGCCACGTTGGATGCTATTTTTTGATGTTTGATGGTGGTGTTGTTTCCCACCCTATTTTTTTTGTTCATTTGGCTGTAACCATGGGATCAAGGACCTTTCCATTCTTATCTAATAAAAAACAACAACAAATTAGGAACAAGGTTATCAAAGGCTTCCAACATCTCCAAGAACAACTAGGGCATAAATAGGCACAACCCAGCCAAAGAATAAAATACTAGGAGTAGCCCATGCAACAAAATAAGCTCATAAAGAGTAGTGGGAAAAACATCCCTCAAAGGAAAAACTCCTTTAAATTCCAAGCTTCGAGGGACATAAAGATACACAATAAGAACCCCACAATAGAGTAGCCTATAAGCAACAGCACAAGAGGGGTCCAAAAAATGAGAGGGAAAAACAACACCTAGCAGAAACCAAAAAAACTAGGCCCATAGACAATAGTGAACAGAGACCCAAGCCCAAAGTGAACAGAAGTAGATGGGACCTAAGAAGGAAAGGGGAGCCCACACATGAAGAAAACTAGGAGCAATCCATACCATTAATCACACCATGGCCCTCAATTTCATCATAGTAAATGCTTATGCTTAGAAAATATGGAAGTCCATGGCCCTCAATGTCATCAAAGCCTTCAATAAACAACCGAATAGTGGAATTTTGAATGGGATTTTGGACATGCCTATGACAAGGAGAAGCAAAAATTTGAAACAAGAAATAACACTATTGAGGAATGGAATGATAAGGAACACAATGGAAGCCTTCACTTACTTCTTGGAAAATTACCCCAACATTCTAGCTCTAGGATATATTGAAAGAGTTGTTTAGGTTATGGATGGTCTTGAAGCCATCATCCATCATAGGCCCACTAATGTAATGTAATTAGAATATAGATATCTAAAGGATCTTAAATGCAATCTTTGTGTTTATCAATATATGGGCACTACTCCCTTGGTAGCATCTTATTGATAAAAAATAATTATTAATTACCATTACCATTATTATCACATTTATTACCAATATAATTATTTAATTGAACAATAATCTACTATTTAATTAATATGGTTTAATTATCCATTTATAAAAATTAATAAATAATATATTATTATCCTATTATTAATTAATCAATTAATTAAATAATTATTTATTATTTAATTAAGATGAATTAATACTCATTTTAAATTAAAAAAAAAAATGGATCCATAATTATCCTCTCACATCTTCTCCATCAACTTATGCATTCATCAATTTAGAAACTTCCTCATTGTTAAGTCCATTAGTTTTTTTAATAAATCCATAATATCTTCTCACAAGTTAACTCGTCCTTCAAATTAGAAACCTCTTCCTCTCATTTATCTATTTATTAAATAAAATAAATTTATTAGTATCCTTCTAGGATTTCAAAATGGTATTTTTTCTATTATCAATTGAGTTGACTCCACAACCTTTCTAGTTAACCAAAGTCTTTGATCCACATCCATCTATTTTATTTTACAATAAATTCTATAAATGCCATCATTCTTTCATCAAATAAAAAAATCTCAAGTCTATAAAAGTTTACTATGTCAAAATCCACTCTCATTAAATATAGTGTTATGCTACTATGTCACATCCACATCCATTAATGAGAATGTCTCTATAGAAAGCTTGATCTTGAGATTTGCATTGAAATTGGTAAATAGGACTTGATATGTTTATATTTGTTTATTTTTGTTTTCAACTCTTTGTTTTCATTCTTTTCAATTTAATTATATACACCAAGAAGCATAATGCTTTTGGGCTATATTGGTTTAAGACTTCCTCTTCAAATCCTTAAGACCAAAAAGGTACCAAATCTCTTTCCTAGTTGTTCTCTCAATCCATGACACCAAGGAATGTCTCATTTATATATATAGGTGAATGTTAGATCCACCTACATATACCTACCTTAATTTTTTCTAATGCAAACTCCATGTATTTCTTGTCCTCCTTGTGAAATGCAAGAAAATGTATATTAGGTCAAATTGAAACCAATAAAGACAAAATCCAAACATTTTTGACATATTGAAAATATAAATACAAATAGTTCACATTACAAAGCCCGTCTCATATCTTTGTAATCTATTATTTTTCATATGTATTTCATTAGTGGCCAAATGAGCACATAGTCCAATGATAGGGAGAATGCATAACAAGTTTATTCAACAAGATTATCATACAAACAAATAAATGAGAAGAAAATTTTGAAATATGATTTGAGTGCATTATTTATTGATCTAAGAAAAATGGGCCCAAGCATACAAGTTGCAAGATATTACTTATCCATTGATTCCAACACCAAGGAATAAGGAAAAATTTTGGGGATAATTTTTTCGTCAATGAGATTCTAAATTATTTTGATATGCATTTTTTTTACAAGGTAGAAGTATATGATTTTTACAGGATAGAGAGGGGTCTCATCATGCCCAAGACTAGATAGTAAGAACCTAGCTAAGATATATATTCAACTTGTGAAGAATATAGTTGAGTTAGAGACTTTACAATCTATCAATTCCCTTACATTAACCTTATTACATTGTAGCAATAATTTTACACAAGGTAATGAGGGTGAGACTCCTAGGTATGAACGATCAACCCAAATTTATCATAGCTATGGATTTTTCTATGAATATGGGTTTGGGAATGATTAGGATGCACACATTGGAGAGGATACTCCATGGTTTTAGGAGTATGATATGCAAAGCTAGGACCAAGATACATCCATCTTTGAAAATGTGGTGTTGATTTATGAGTTGTCAAATAACACATTTGACAAATTAATAGACATAATTTTTAATAAGGTTATACAATTTATTATATTTCCTTTGAAATATAAGATTACTTATATTAATCTATTATGAATTTAAAAATTAATGTATATGTATATATATTTAATAAGGTTATGAAATTTATATATATTTCTTTTGAAATATAAGATTAATTATATTAATCTATTATGAATTTAAAAATTAATGTATACATATTATGGGGTCAAAGTGTTCATCCTATGTTTGTAGTTCCTTCAATTCCTAATTATGCAATCATGTCAAGTCCACATGTATGCAATTTATAAAAAAAAAATGGTAATCTTATCATTTACATTTGATGATGAATAGATGATGTTGGAGCTTCAACATCAACAACCATTGGTGGTAGTGGTCATATTTTAAATTTTACTAATGAATTAGTTCAATGTACTAAGATGGCCATTACTAGAATTGAGGTCTCCAAACTACTTCTACATTCAATGGTTGCAATAGTCAACAATCTTATAATTAGATAGGTATTTAACTATCACCCATTTAATGATATAAATTAGACAATTTAAATTTTACAAGTCAAATCCCCACACAAAAATGGGCATAATAGAATAGTCAATATTAAGTAAATATAATCATCTTATAGCTTAAACTAGTAGCAACCAAAATATTGTCATGACACAATCACAATGCAAAGGCCATGATAAGAATCCAAGTGAGGTTCTAATGCAACATGGTTCAAGGATATCAAGTACCATAATAATATATGGCATCATCCTTGATGAAACACAACATGCATTGACAAGACCACATAAAATTTCTTTGAATGTCGAAAGAAATAACACAATACCTGCATAAAATTGATTTCACCACAATCAATACCTTTAAATTGTACTTAAAATAGTGGGAAAATTTTATTTGTTAGATCATATATGAAGATATACACCCAATGATTTTAGTAGTATTAATATTCTTAACCTTCAAATTTCATTTATCCTATGGTGCAATTGCATATTCTTGTATTGGTCTAATTTATTGCCTAGATAATGTTCACTTGTCATTTATATTAATTATGACCTTAATAGTTATTAATATGTTACTTCATATTGTCACAATAGATTTTCATATCAACACTTATACTCAAAACCAACTTGAATGGATCATACAGCTATTATCCAAAATTAATAACCATACAAAAGGGAAAACAATCAATCCCTACCATTAGTGAATCACTAAATTCAGTAATCAATAAACATACACATTGGAACACCAAGAGCTATCAGCCCATATGATTGATGATCCCACTAAATGTTCAATCCATTCCCTAGGTGAAGAATCTAAAATTAATCACCATGTAAGTAAAAATTCTTGACTATAGATGAATATATATAGTGAAGATAACCGTTTATTATGTTATGTTGATACACATTTATCCAAACAAGAATTCTATAGGTGTATAGACTTGAGAGAGAGAACATACAAGATAATACTTTTGTGAGGATTCAAGTCCTACTTCTTATTTTTCTTCCAACACAGACTAAAACAATAATACTAGTTTATACATATCAATTCATATGTGTGGTGTTTCTATATGCCAATTAATATATTACATATTTGATTTATGAGTGAGAGTCACTATGTAGCCATATTTGTCAAACCATTCCACATACTTCATAGCTAGATTGGAGTGGGGACAAAGATTTTTTTTCCAACATCCAACACCTAGCATAAGATTAATCTTAAGCATGAGGACTAATTTGAGGCATGCAAAGAGTGGCTCATTAGCTCGATAGTTACATATTCTTAAGATAAGGAGGCTGTCCGGAATTTCACTTAGGCATCACTTGCTAATATTACCATGGTCTTGCCTATAACTCTAAAAAATCCGTACAATAATAATCGAAAAGGTTGATAGTTAGAGACCAATTCTATGTAAAACATGAATATACTTAGCTCTAGGAATGACGTTGAAGATATTTGTATTTAGGTATTGGAATATGTTGTTCCCTCTCCTTTTTCCTTTATTTTGATTTTCTTTCATGAATGTTGCAGGCATTGAAAACTCCAATGCTTGTGGTGACTTAGCATTTATAGGATCACTTCTTAATCTTGTGTAATGATTCTTGTAAAAAAACTTAAATGCTTCCAAACAAGGATAGTTTTGGCTCTTAGAGTTGCTATAAAGTCATCAATGAATGAAATTGTGAGGGCATAAACATAATAATAATGTAAATTAACAAAAATTGAATCAATTAAAAATATAAATTATATAATAAAAACAAATTTTAAGTTACGAAAAGCATGGATTGCTGTTAGGTCTTATTACCGTTAAGAAAAAAAAGCATGGCTGTTAGTGTTATTACCGTTAAAAAGCATGGCTGACAGAATAAAACGGCGCAGGGCCGTAAGCGTGGCTATTTCTGGAGGCAAAGTGCCTTCCATTGCTGGATTGTCCTGAAATACAAGCTCCTCAATATTTTGCTGTCAAGCCCCAATGTAGTCGGGAATGGTCACCTTAGCATCTGTAGAAGAAAAGCTTGCGGATATGGCGGAGTAAACCCTGCGTTGGCCGAATCCGCCACCCACCCGAGGCTCATTTCCACAATATGCCATCTCCCCTCGCCAGCGTCCCACCCGCACACCACGCCGTAAAGATTATCCGGGTAAAGATTTCTCCTGTGACAATAGGCTGAGGAAAGATCTTATCAGAGTGGCCAGCTAAGGGCTGCGTGCCCATGTATTGTCCTTGGCTCCGCTTGTTCTCCCTTACTCTGAGCTTTTGAAATATTTGTGGTCTTTTCTGGCCGTGCATGTTTTGAAGATGGAGACCAAGGCTTACGTTCCTGACTTCTCCAAGGCGTTCCAGCATGTTTGCCTTCATTCAGGAGGAAAGGCGGTGTTTAATAGAGCGAGTATGTGATAGAGCCTGCTCGCATGACTCTTCATCGGTTTGGGGACACTTCCAGTAGCTCGGTGTTTTACGAACTGGCGTATTTTGAAGCGAAGGAGCGGATCAAGAAAGGGGACAGAGTTTGGATGATTTCTTTCGGGACGGGATATAAGTGCAGTAGCATTGTTTGGAAGGCTCTCAAAGATCTCTCGCCCTCGCCCACGACAAATCCTTGGTTAGATTGTATTCATAGATACCCTGTTAAAAGCTAGTTTCTCATTTACACAATATTTTCAGTGGCACCGGTTTAGGACGCAAGGAGTAGCCAGTCTCCCCGACCATGTGGAGGCAGACAGTGTTGTTATTTTGTATTCTACCTGTTGACGAGCCCAACCCGTGACCACAAGATCGCGTTCCACCGTGCGGTCTCGAAACCCTTGGTGCAGAATAGCACTCTGTAACGCTTTACCCTTCACTCTGTAACCCTTGGGGAAGACCCATGAGACGAACAGCGGCCGTGTGGTCCGCCGGAAGAGGCAGAGGAAGGCTATTTACAACGGCATGTAGAATGGTATTTTCAATTCAAGGCGTTTCTGGTCTTCAATGAGGTATGCTCTGCTCTACATATGATTCTACTTTATTTCAAAAGATAAAATATACTTGGAAATAAGAGCATGTTCATTAAATCTATAGAAAAACTAAACAAAAGCAATAAAACAAAAACATATACTATATAAAAATCTCAAAAAATTCACAATAGAAACACTTTTATAAACATCTTGGATCTAAATCTAACTACCCATTATCAGGAAAAAGATGTACTAGTTCATATATTGTGTATTTTCTGTGATGGGTAGTATATTGTGGCCATAAAAATGTAGTGAATGCTGCTTCTTTACATGCAATTGCAAGAACGAGCTGTGGAAACCTGTTTTGGTTCTATTTTAGTGTCATTAGCCGAAGCAGATCTTAATATGGATTTAAATTGTTTTCATTACCGTTACTATGACGAATCAATGCCATTCGGAAGCAAAGATGTGGCTTACAGCAATGCCACCACAATGGGCTATCTAAGCTCCTCTCAAGCTTTGGCTGATTCAGTTTACCATGTTTTTCCATGGCCAAATCCACAGCTGCACTTACATCTTCTTTTCTCCTCACATCACAATGGATGTATGTGACCTCTAGGGGAAGGGATTGAACAAGTTTTTCACCGACCTGGTCTGCAATGTCAGCAATGATGACTTTGGCTCCATGTTTTATAAAGAGCCCACCCGTGGCTTCTCCAATTCCTGCTGCCCCTCCTGTGATTACTGCAACCTTTCCTTCTAATCTGCATATGATCACTATGCAATATTAGCTTTGAAAAATGTAGCCTAAGACTGTTCTATATCTAGCTCTATTTGTTATATGTATGTTTAATAGCTTAGTTTAATTTTAATGTTGTTTAGTTCTCAAGGTACATTCCTGGGCAAATGAAGTAGGAATTAAGACGGGGTGGTTTGACTGTTCCCTTAATTTTGGGCAGCCTGCTTTGTGATGTCAATTAGGAATTTTCAATGCTTCGTAGATCCATGAGAAGGTTATCTAGAATAGAAAAGTGCCCTGCGTCAAAAGTGCAAATCCAATCCTTGAAGTACGGAGCGGATGAGGAGCCTTTGAATAGCAGACATCCTATCCTGTTTCATTTACGTCCACTGGTGCTGCTATGTTTTCTATATGGTTTTGTAAATTTTACCTGGATAGGTTGCTTATAGGTTAGTTATATTTACATTAGTGTGGCCATATATTGTCTCCTCTTAGATATCTAACATCTAATCATGGTTGCCACTCTTCTGTACAATATATTCCATGATCTTTACCTATAAAAAATGTATAGCTTTTCCGTTTAACTAAAAATATTAATGAATATCAATTACCAGTTTTTTCGTACTGCTTTATTTTGTATTTGGTCCAGGCTGAAATGGAGGGCAAATTTAGCAACATCACAGAATATGACTATGATTATGATGACGGATATTGAACTTACAAAACCAATTGGATCATGCGTTGGATGTTGTGTGGGATCTGCCATCAGCATCACAAATGTGTCTGTGGTTCCTGTCTTGAATGAGCCATTATGGGGATTTCGCTATATTGATTACAGATCTCAAAAAGAATTTGACAGCAGAGGATTCACCCGTGGTTGTGTTTGGAGGATCTTACGGTGGAAGTAAGTGTGTTTCACTAATTGTGTTAATGAGTTTCTAAATGCAGTGATGAAACCCTGTTTATATATGGGTGTATATATTGAATGCGTTTGCAGTTTACGTTATGGATTATGAAGCTTTTTGTTCAGCTTCAGTTAAAATGAAATGAGTTAACGGATAATGAGATAATCCCTGTTTTTATTCATTTATTATCAATGATGTAGGTTACAAAAGTTCAATTTTCAGTTTTACAGTATTTAAATCAATTATGACCCACTATCTTGTAATGAATTTATGTGCAGGGAAAATATTCGAGACCTTTGATCAAGTATTCCCCTGATTCAAGTTTGTAGGGAACACTGGAATTTATGTAGAGTGATGTTTAGAATGTCTGAATTGTTATTGCAGTCAATGCAATGTAAAACAAATTTTAATTTGTCAATTAATTTGTAAATTGATATGTAAATGGATTTGTTGTTTAATAAAAAAAATTATTTGGGAGGGGTTGAATTGGCCCTCTCCCCAAGGCTGCAGGGAATAGTCACTGGCCATGGCCATTCTTTTCAGTTTAGTGTCTTTGTGTTGATTTTTATATTATTTTTTATTGCAGATTTTTTTTTTAAATTTTTTTTTATTTTTATTTCGTCATATTTAAGGATTTGACATTTTTGTTGTAGTGTGATTATTTAAATATTACAATATCCAATAATTATAATGTAATCTCGTAACATTGTAATAATTAGTGTTGTGTTATTAGAAGGTTGCAATTTAAACATGTTTGAGAATTTATTAAGTGTTTGTGTGTGGTGTGTGTTAGAACATTGATCTACTTATTGTTTATTGTAATGTGGGTTTGAATTTTGGTAGTGACTTATATTTGATTCATTTTGACATTTAATTTGTATGTTTGAACTTTGGCATTTTGGTAGTCACTTTGTTTGCATTTAATGCTTATATAAAGTGGGAGAGAGATAGAGGGTAGAGGGTTTAAGGGTTTAGGGTGGGTTAAGGGTAGAGGGGACAGAGATAGGAGTGAGTGAGTGAGAGAGAGACTTCGTAGAGGGGAGAGAGATAGGAGTGAGTGAGAGAGAGACTTGAGAGAGGGAGAGACTGGAGAGAGAGAGAGAGAGAGAGCTTAAGGGTTAAGGGTAGAGGGGAGAGAGATAGGAGTGAGTGAGAGAGAGAGACTTGAGAGAGG
>VDFB02281492.1:546933113-547004416 GCA_007258455.2 Sequoia sempervirens
GGTTTAAGGGTTAAGTGTAGAGGGGAGAGAGTTAGAGGGAGTGGGTGAGAGAGAAACTTGAGAGAGAGAGAGGGTACAATGTTTAAGGGTTGAGGGTAGAGTCGAGATTTAGGAGTGAATAAGTGAGAGAGAACTGAGAGAGGGGGTAGGAGGGAGAAACTAGAGAGAGAGAGAGGGGCGAGGGAGAGAGAGAGAGAGAGAGAGAGAGAGAGAGAGAGAGAGAGAGAGAGAGGGAGAAACTTGGAGAGAGAGAAACGAGAGAGAGAGGGAGGAGGAGGAGAGCTTGAGAGAGGGAGGAGAAACTTGAGAGAGAGAGAGAGAGAGAGAGGGGGTTGAGGTTGAGGGTTGAGGGTAGAGGGAGAGAGATAGGGTGAGAGGACTTGAGAGGGAGGGAGTAGGGGTGAGAGATAGAGAGAGAGAGAGGGGATGGGATTAAGTGAGGTTTAAGGTTTTAAGTTGAGATGAAGTGGAAATTAGGGTGAATGGGTGAGAGAGAAAGACTGAGAGAGGAGAGGGGTGGGAGGAGGCGACTTGAGAGAGATAGAGAGAAGGTTAAGGGTAGAGGGTAAAGGGGAGGATTTGAGTGGGTGAGCCAGAGAGGGAGACTTGAGAGGGAGGGGGGGTAGGAGGAAGAGACTGGAGAGAGAGAGTGGGGTTTAGGGTTTAATGGTTTACTAGGGTTGAAGGGTAGGTGTAGAGAGAGGGGGGTTGTGAGAGAGAGAGAGAGAGAGGGGGTGAGGGTTGGGGAGGGAGAGGATGGGTGGAGTGAGATTTGAGAGAGGGAGATGGGGTGAGGAGGGAGATACTTGAGAGAGAGTAGAGGTTGGTTTAGGGATTAATAGTTTGAGGTTGGTAGAGTGGAAGGAATTCTGAGAGAGAGAGAGAGTTGAGAGAGAGAGAGAGGTTGAGGAGAGAGAGAGGAGGGGTTAAAGGAATTTAGGAGGGATTAGGGTTGGGTCTGGAAGGGTGGGGTTAGGGTAGAGCAAGGAGATAGTAGTGGTGGAGAGACTGAGGGAGAGGATAGAGGGTTAAGGGTGAATGGTAGAGGTTTAATGGTTTAGGGTTTTGAGGGTTAAGGATGGAGAGAGAGATAGAGGGAGTGAGTGAGAGAGGGAGAGACCTAAGAGACAAAGAGGGGGTAGGAGGGAGATACTTGAGAGAGAGAGAGGGTTAAGGTAGAGGGTAGAGGGGAGAGAGATATGAGTGAGAGAGAGAGAGAGACTTGAGTGAGAGACTCTAGAGAGAGGGAGGGAGGAAGAGAGATATACAGTGGGAGAGAGACAGGATAGAGGGTTTAAGGGGGGGTAGACTAGACTTGAGAGAGAGAGAGAGAGAGAGAGAGAGAGAGAGAGAGAGAGAGAGAGAGAGAGAGAGGTAGACAAGGTAGGGCCAATTTGAAAAAATGTTGCATAGAAATAGGAGCTCACTAGCTTCTTAATGTAGTAGGGTTGAGAAGGTAGGGGAATTTTGAAAAAATGCCTCATAGAAATGGGGTCTCATGGTGATGTACTCACTAGCTTGTCAATGTGGTAGGGTTGACAAGATAGGGGCCAATTTGAAAAAAAGTCTCATAGAAATGGGGTATCACTAGCTTGTCAATGTGGTAGGGTTGACAAGGTAGGGGCAGTTTGAAAAAATGCCTCATAGAAATGGGGTCTCACTAGCTTGTCAAAGGTACCACATTTTGGATACATGTCTACCAAAACATTATTGTCAAAAAATTCACATGCCTTGTCCATGCTTCTATTTTGAGCCTATCTTGCAATCATGGCATGCCACAAGACCACATTTCTTTAAGGCATTCCATCCAAAAATTCATGTGACCTTTGTCTATGCTAGAAATACTCTTCTACATGATGATTGCAAGTATTTTATATGAAGCCTTGAATGACATATATTTCATTTATTTGTATGGATTCATTTTTTAGGAACTAATATTTGTCTCATTATCATGCTATAGGTAAAATTATTTGCCATGTTGAGGAAACAAACAAGGAATAAACCAATAGAGGAAGAGTACGAAACTAATAAATCAAAGAAAAAAGAATGGATGAGGGAATATCATCAAAAGAAGAAATTGGATACAATTGAAGAGGAACGTCAACCATAAAAAAAAGAAAAGGCATTGGCGGCACAAAGGGCACAAATGTGAAAGCATCGTGCTAAGATAGATTTGAATACCATAGTTGGAGACACACCCTCTACCATAAGTGAATACGAAGGGACACCATCTACCATAAGTGAATATGGAGGGACACCACCTACCGCAAGTAAATATAGATGGATACTATCTACCGCAAGTGAATATGGAGGGACACCATCCATCGCATCTCAAGTTGAGAGTACATCATCACTCACATTTGATGAAGTAGGTATGCCATCATCCCCATGTCAACCTCAAGGTATGTCATCTATTCCATCATCAATCGAAGGTATGCGATCTAGCCCATATCACTTAAATATTGATGAAATTCTTAATGTTGAAATGTATGTACCTAGGAGAACAACACCTAAAATTTTGCATAGAAAGCCAAAGTATTTGATTAATATTGATGGGAATATTTTGCAGCCAATGGAATGTAAGATTCCATAATGCACTTATAGAAGATATATTGATAAGATTTGGAAATTTTTCTTTGAAAGGCTAAATGAGACTGCAAGATGTCAACTATTTGTTGAAATGATGCGAGGTATAAAGTAGAGAAACATCATGAAGATTTTTGGGTTGAGAACATTGAATGCTTCAAGTGAAAATACTATTGTGAAGAATCTAATGAATGCTTATGAGAGTGTGGGTAAGACCTCACGTTCAAAAGATAGTAATGTCACCCAACATGTCATTACATTGACTTTGGTAAGTAGTCAAACAAGGAGATCTTGTCTCATTAGAAAGATGAGTCAACAATTGAAAATTAATAGAAAAACTTTATCAAGAGCCATTCAAACGGGCCAAAAAATTGAGGGCACCGATTCAAATGAGTTATGGGC
Source organism: Sequoia sempervirens (assembly GCA_007258455.2). Taxonomy (NCBI): domain Eukaryota; kingdom Viridiplantae; phylum Streptophyta; class Pinopsida; order Cupressales; family Cupressaceae; genus Sequoia; species Sequoia sempervirens. Next base: position 546,936,102 of record VDFB02281492.1, read on the forward strand.
ATTCTCGGGGAGGCTCCCATGAAAAGTTAAACCAATTGTTGAAGCATTGAGAACACTAATTGAATACTATTGGAAGAATAACACAAGGTCATCTCCAAATCAAAGGGATGTGGTAAGAAGGAGAATTAGTAGTTAGAACCATGAGCCACATCCAAAACATTTTTTGGATACGAATCAAACCCAATTTTTTCATAAATTTCAAGAGGATTATCCTCAAATTCAAATTTCTCAAAGATATTTTGAAATTCTTAAACCTTTTTATGTCAAAATAAATCACACACACACTACTTGTAGATTACATATTGAATTCTCTAGCCATTATGTTGTTTATCGTTCTATATATTTAGATTTGCATACTAACAATGTTTTGCAGGATTATGCCATACATGCCCCACCAACATCTTCAAGAGAGTTCTTATAAAAAAAATTATGTTAAAGATAGGATACCCAAATATTTTATAGGAAACTATGCTTGGATGGTTCATGTCAGCATTGTGGTGGCTTGCAATGTATGCCAGTATGTCAATATATGGAAAGCACACATGCAGTGGGAAAGCAACTAGTAGAGTTTGGGAAGTATAAAATAGTGGCATAAATTAAAAAATATGGTAATCAAGTAAAAAGGTGTGATTTGGTTATTCAAAAGATGCTAGTGTATTAGTTTATGTCTACATTTCATGACAATATAGTGTATGAGTATGTAAGGCATACCCATAGAGCTCAATGGTTGGACTTGCAATTCAAGTTATGCAAGGACACCTTTCCAAGTGGTAGCATAGTTTCAATGGTCGAATTTGTAGAGAACTACACTCTATAGCCACAATGTGAGGTGTAGTCACAATATTACAACTCCACACAGGTTTCTATATTTCTGCACAAAATTTATTTAGAGAAGTTGAAAAGCAATTTAGAGAAGTTGGCATCAAACCCTAGTTTTTGAAAAAGCTTGAAGAAGGTATTTACTATTATTTGAGCCTTGTGAATTTTAAATTGAAGCATCTCTATAAGTAATTTGAGGAAAAGAAATGGTTACTCCTACTGTTGTGGAAGTTCTTGAGAGAACCCAACCCAAATTCAGAAGGTATTCTTTGAAAGTATTTGAAATGGATCCCTTGGGTGCATTCTCTCACATTCCTGACCCACTGAAGACATCAAAACATACACTCATTGCAAGTTGGAAGAAATTAACCATCAAGAACTTAGGGATTTATGGATGAAAGAATTGACAAGAGACGGTCATTCTGTAAAACCTGAATATGAAAACCTAGTATGGAAGAAGTTGGATGTCTAGAATTGGTTCCCTAACTTTTCAAATGAAATGGACTCTAAATTTGTTAAGATGACACTAAGTAGGGTGCATGAGAAATTTTTGTGGACAAGTGTAGTCGGGTTAATCACCAAGGAGGTGATACAAGTTGTAACTAGTCTTTGTGCCACTAGACCTTTGCCAGTGTTGAATGTTGTGAAAATGATGCAATTATGAAGCTAATTGGAGCCACATTTGACAAGAGATATTTAACTGCTAAGCCTATAACAAACCCAACTATGAAGTATGTTGCTATTATTATTGGACAAAAAATATATTTCACCAATCGAGAGAATTTTGTGTCTTCCACATCAATTCATACTGCATACGAAATGGTAGTAAATGGAAGAGACTATGATCTGTGTGAGTTTCTCTGACAACTTCTAGAGAATTTGAGCTTGATCAAAACAAAGAAACACTCCTTTAAGTTTGGTACATTGGTAGTTTGTCTACTATTTTACTTTTTGAGGGAGTTACCAAGAAGGAAAAACATCATATGGGATCACAACAAGCCAGTTGCTCATCAAATTTTTGAACACCTGCACAGTCTTGGAGACTTTAGGGCACAAAATAATACATTAACTACATTATTTGAAAATTTCTAGAATGATATTTATGAAAGAGAAATGGTTTCCAAAAGCCTAGTGAAAAAGTATACAAAGGACATAACCTTTCTTGTAAGTACTGATGAATGCATCATGGAAGTAGTTGAACCCAAAACTCTTTGGATAGAACCATTGGGATATGAGATAGATGAACAAATTTTTGAGAGGTTTATTAAAATGTTGCTAAGTAGTCCAAGGGACCCCTCTCTGCCCCGACATGAAACATGAGGAAAAATCTAAGGAACTGCATATAGAGACTTCTGCATCCCATAGAGCAAAAACAACAAGAAAGAATGTTGAGGTATTCTTCAAAGGGCCATTTACTAAGGATGATATTGATCAATTGAAGGAATCCCTTAATGAGAGGAAGTCCAAGCTAGCTGACTACCGTTTGGACCTAGGAAATTTGAAAGGATATCCTCTACTATTGCACCTACCTCCAGTGCTACTATAGTTGAGAAAGGAAAGAGAAAAAACATAGTACTCTAGCATCAGTTGATGTACCTACCTCCACCAGACCTAGTACTCCTACTTTTAAAAGGAAGAACATACCCCCTACTACACCATCTATTACTCTTGGAAAAAGGAGAGTAAAGTAGAAGGAAAACATGAAGAGAAACTTGAGTGATGTTATTCAAGAAGAAATTGATCTTGGATTGCAAGAATAACAATAGTTGAAAAGGAACAAAAGAAGGAGCACCTTTTCCAGTAATGAAGAAGCTAAAACCAAAGTCAATATCTCGACAAATGAAGAGATAGAGGGAGAAGAAGACTCTTTCAGAATTCATGTGCATGAAAAGAAGAATGAAGAAGGCACATATGATCCTAAGGAGGACATGCCTGCCTCTCCTCCGATAAGTGATCGACCATCTTTAAATCTAGGTGCTTTGGTAAATAATATGATAGATGTTGAAGATCTTATGCTGATTGCCCAATTATATGATGAAGTAAATGATGAAGATAGAGAAACTATTACTAATGTCTTTATTAAGTACATTTTTATTTGCAATGTGAGCATGGAGACAATCTAGAAGAAAGTGACTGATAATGTCTGGAAAGTGTTAGTACAAAGAAGGAAAGAGGCTATAAATGATGAAGACGAGATGAAAAATGAGGCCTTGGTTTCTTATGGATCCTCTTTATCTCAAAAAGAGGCTGCTAATTTGTTAAGAGAACGTTCTACTCTATTTAGATTCAATAAGGAGTCAACATGCTTATGACTAAGGAGATAGATAGTATGAAAAAAGTAAGGGAAACTCGGGACATAATCAAAAGTTTGGCAAGAAATTATGGGACAAGAACCAATTCTTCATCCCATACAGCTCAGGCACAGGAGCATGTTACTGTTATAGAGGTAGTGGATCATCCAATCTTGGAAAGTGTTGGTAAGATACATGAGGTTTCAGAGACTCCTGCCCCTCCGAACGATACATAGGAGACTACAAGCAAAAAGTCTAAAGAACACAAGGATGATACTGATAATGCACTTGAAGAACATCATGAATCCACTGGAAACAATGATGAGAAGAGTAAAGAGAAAGGTGAAGGGAGCAAGGATGATGAGGACAAGAAGGAGAAAGAAAGCAAGGATAAATCCTCTGGAAAATCCTCAAAAGAAGAAAAAGAAAAAGAAAAAGAAGAAGAAAAGGAAGAGGAGAAAGAAGAAGAAAAGAAGGAAGAAGTAAAACAAGCCACCCAACTTGAAAGAAATGAAGAAGAGAATCCCAAAGCTGTTGAGCCACTAAAGCCAATTAGAGAATCATCCAGAAGCACTCTCAAAGGGTTATTGACAAGGCAACCAAAGCTACAGCCAATGCTGCCACCTTAGCTAGTCAAGTTGCCTCACATCCAAGCTATGCATATTTGTCTAAGATTGTACCAAGTGAGAAGATAAAGATTTGTGGCACTTTTTTTAGCTTAGTTACATAGGAAACTACTGAAGCTTATTAGAAAGGGAATGAGCTGATAAAGGAAGCCATTAGAGCTTTGTAGGAAACAACCCTCGATGTTACCACAAATGATTCCTTAGCACCAATTGGGAATCTAAAGTGTGTAATTGATTCTCTTAAGGAATATGCTTCTAATATTAAGGTACATATCATGAAAGAGGTGAATACATGTCTTCTAGATAAAAGACTACTGATTCTGCAAGATAAATGTGTTATTGCACATAACTGTGTTGCAAAGTTTGAAAGAGGTGAAAGACTATGATGAGGAAGCCCAATTATTATTTTCTTATTGCATGCAGTGGTCAGATGCCACTTGAGGTATTAAGGACTTAATGGACTCAATTGAGTCTTAGCTAAAAGATGCCTTCATAGTCTACAAAGTTGCAAATGATAGAAAATACATTGGTTGGACTTTGATTGTAGACCTTCAAAACAAGTTCTTCATTTTGCAAAGGAAAAAAGAAGATGCAATAAGACGCATTGGAGAGCTCGGAGATCTGGTAATGTCTAGACACATCTCCATATCAAGTGCCTTGATAGATGTAGAAAGATTGGAGAAGATGAGCATTGTTCCTTCCACTTCGGAAGAAGGAGAAGGATGCTTAGTGGAACTGGAGCTAAAAGGATCTGGGATGATGGTAAGCCAGCTTGGGAAGCAATTCCCAAAGAACTACAAGGTTCTACTAGCTCTTGATTTTTTTTCCTTCCCTTTGTCCTTGATGTCAAAGGGGGAGAAGGTTGAAGGTTCAGTGTAAATAATGTTTTAGTTTTAAGTTTCAGTTTTATGTTTTGAAAGGGGGAATTGTATGAAGAATTGATTTTTTTTTTGTTGTTGCACAATTTTAGTTTTGAAGTGAGTTTCACTTTTGGCACATGTTTCCATCAATGACAAAGGGGGAGATTGTTGGAAGAATCAAGGAGACCTCTGATTTGTTGTCTTTGTTTTCATTGATGCCAACATTATTTTATGTCTCATTATCTGCTCATCTGGTAAACTATGTTCATGCTACACCAATCTAGTAATTTGGTCTGGAATCTCTCTGAAGTGTATGTCGAATCATAATTTTGATATATTTTCCAAGAATCTTAGATGCAATTTTGATCAATAATCAACAATTTTAGTTGAATAGGTTGAAAGATTTGAATGTCAGAAGTTTGGCTTACAGTTTTGTTGTGTTTCTTTTTTAGTTGACTTAAGGTGAATGTTTCATGAAGGATTATTTTTTAGGTCCAAGCTGACCTAAATTGTGTCTTGCATTTTTGGTTTTGAGCACCAAAGAAGTTTTGTTTTGTGGCCGACAAGATATTTTGAATTATGTATGCTTACATCCAATTAGGTCAACCTAATTGATGTATGAACCATGTGTATATGGAACTGTACTTAAGATATATTTGAGAAGTACATAGATGCATGCATGCTTGAGAGATAGACAGAGAGAGATGTAAAGAATTAATGATGTGAGGTATGTGATGAAGTGATATGGTAGTTGATGATAGTTATTGTACACCTGCAATCCGGTGCAGGACTTTCCATCTTTCAAAGCTTAATTGGAATTGTACTTAACACTTAAAAGGTGCATTCCTTTTAGTTCACATCTCTGGCAGTGAGCCATATATTTTTGTATTCTAGCGATAAGCCATATCTTTTGTACTCCAACTATGAGCCTTTCAAGGACAGTGTGTCCTAGTAGTGTGTCATGCAGTATCTTGTAACCAGTTATAATATATTGAGTTAATCCTCACTGTGTTTTTCCCACTTTGGGTTTTCCATGTAAAAATCCAGGTGTCTATGATTTGTGTGATGTTATGTTCATTTCCATGTTTTTACTTGCTACTACATCAAGATACATTGTAATAATTGGATGGTTAGCAATCAATTGGTTTAGTAGAATACTAATTTACCCCCCTCTCATTATTTTGTCTGTTCAACATTGTCATCATCATGCACTCCATCACTTATCAATCTCACTCAAGGAATTCCTATTCAAAACCCTTTTTTTTACACCAACATTCTAATTTTATCATAGAATCCTCCATCCTTATGCAAACTCACATCCCATTATCTGATCCATTGCATCTAGGTCAAGATCAGTGTCCAAAACATCAAAAAATAAGATCCAACATGAATCAATATTAATTTATTAATAAAATCCCCATAAATGATGATAACATAAAATTTAATCAAATATTTGATCAATATCCTATATTTGATCTTGAAATCCAATGTTGTCCAATCTTTAATCAAGATCCTATTGATGATTATAAAATCCATTATAATCTAATATTTGATCAAGATGATCAAATATTTATTCAAGAGCCTTACATTAAAAAATAAATCCAATATGATCCCCTCATCTACTCATATACCATCCATGATCACAAAATTAAAGTAGATACCATCTATATTCTAACAACCTCCATTTCCCAAGATGAGACACTAGCCTCCTTTGGAAAAATAGATAATAAAACAAATTTCATGGATCACATAAAACATGTTGATAAATAATCTACCATGAATGAAATTGACATTCCAAATGATCAAAAGAGAAAATTCATGAACCGAGGACAAAGATATAGTATCATATAAACTAGGATCATATACTTTTATTCTTCTAAAACAATATATATCCCATCAAAAAACACTATAAAAGTATGCAGTATCAAGGAAAGGGACTAGGCTTGCATGAACAAGGAATTTTACAACTAGTACAACTTTTCACAAATCCCATATTTCAAGTTCTCAACTATTCATAAATCAATAATTATAATGGTGTTAGTGGTACATCAATTATATTAGGGTAATATTATCCAATTCAATAATCAAAATAGGGGCCATTTATAATTCTTATCATAAGGTTACTTCCAACACTCTGACTAGTCATATTATAAACCATCACTCCCAATTCCTTAAACCCATTAATTATGACCAAAAAAGAAAAAAAATATAAATACAAATATAAATAATGAATTCCAAAATATAATGAATCTAAAAATCAAAGTGGACACATGAGTTCAAAATAAATCCTAAAGAAAATTGGACAAAACAAATCCAAGAATTCAAATATAATAGTTAATAAAAGTATGGAGCCACAAGAAAAAAAATCACACATATAAAATATGTCCATCCTTCAAAATGGTCATCAAACTCCTAGACAAATTCATATACAAGTGTTGGTTCTAAACACAATCACAATCCAAAATCTAAACCCCATCATCCACCATCCATTTGAAGAATAAAAAATATTACATCAAAAATACAAAATAATCCATAAACATCTACCATCCCCCATAAAAATCCAATATCTCACATAGAATCCAAAAATCCTACCTCAAAAATCTATCACAACCTATTATAAGTACTTTATCATTTTGAATATCATGGAACTCTATCACAAATGTATATATTTGGATGAGATCAACTCTTATGTCAGTAAGGATCATAATAAAATCCATGGGACAATATATTTGTGGCATGATCATAATGAAACAACTCCTCTATACAAGTCACTATTGGAGTATCATGACACCAATATCTACATCAACACCATCAAATGGACTAAAATAGCTAATGATTATCCAAAGATCAATGCCATTTGAAAATACCATTTAAAAAAAAATACAAAAAAAGGTCAAAATAGTAAAGAGAAAAATTTCCCTTTGGTGAAAACCATTTCTATGGTGTCTTAGATTAATCTTCATGATAAAAACATGAAAAATTGAAATAATTTTTAATAAAAATTAAAAATTAAAAAAATTAAAGAGAAATAAATATTCTAACAGTGAAAACCATTCTTATGACACTTTGGATAAGTACCATGATGAAAACATACAAAACAAGTGACATGCAAAAGATCAATTATCTTTGTGTACCATTATAGTTGGGGTAAAATTATATATCCTTCATAGAAAGAATCCATAATATTTAATCACCCATCCATCAAACCTTAATAGAAAGAACTAACTATCACAAGATATATCCTTAATCCTCAATACATATCCATTAGTAATCTTCATTCTAGTCTTAACAAGGGAAACCAATATTCCATCCAAAGTCTTCCTCAAAACAATTGTATATCCAAAATCCCCATATACAATTAATCCTTCAAGTCCTCATTCCTATCTCCAATCAAATAACACACTAGCATAAATTCACCCATTGATCTTAATTTCATATATATATATATCATTCCCTTAGAAAATAAATCCTAGGCTATATCTTAATCCAAGGTAAATATTTCATGGATAGGTATATCTTAGTCATTTGATGAAATCTTCCTGGAAACTAACAATTCAAACATCCACCTATTAGTTGTTCTTCTCTTGCTCTTTGACAAGGGAAAACTGTCCATCACCCCAAGCCTCCCTCAACACCAAACAATCTCCTAAGTCCCTATCTCCAATATATATAATAAAACCTCATTTTCATCACCAATCTAGGAAAGCCTTTTAGGCTCCACCTCTTATCCTAATACTACATCCTCTAATCCATTACAATCCAATCCATCCCAATCGAAAAACACATCCAATAATTTTTTTGGGGGGGGAATTTCTCAAAGGACCAATAATAAAGGATTTTGATCTCTAATACCCAAATAAAGTTATGTCATCCCATCATACCACTAGTCCTAAACCATCTAAACATCTCTCATCATCATGCACTCCATCACCTATCAATCTCAGGGAATTCCTATTCAAAATACACTATTTTCATGCCAATATTCTAGATTGACCAACTTGAATCCCCTATCCTTATCCAAACTTACATCTCATTGTTTGATTTATTGGATCTAGGTCAAGGGCAATGTACAAAACATGAAAAAATAAGATCCAACATGAATCAAGATTGAAAGTTATTAATAAAATCCCCATAGATGATGATGACATCAAAGTTAATCAAATATTTGTTCAATATCCTATCTTTAATCTTGAAATCCAAGCTTATCCAATCTTTAATAAATATCCCATTGATTATTATGAAATTCATTATAATATAATCTTTGATTAACATCTTATCTATGGTCATGACATTCAAGATGATCCAAAATTTATTCAAGATCCTACTATTGATAAATAAATCCAAGATGATCCCCCCATCTACTCCTATCCCATCCATGATCACAAAATTAAAGTTTATACCATCTATATTCCAACAACCTCCATTTCCCAAGATGAGACACTAGCCTTCCTTGGATAAATATATAATAAAACAAATGGCACATGGATCACATAAAACATGTTGATAAATAATCTACTATGGATCACATTGACATTTCAAATGATCTTCAAATGACGAAAAAGAATGACCAAGGATAAAGAAACATTATCGTATAAACTAGGATCATCAAATTTATCAAATTAGGATATCACAAATGATAAACTAAAAAAACATTGATGGTTCTCAATAACACAAATATGGGTTATCATCTTTCTTCTAAAACAAAAATACCCCATTGAAAAAATCTACCATTGAAAGGGATTAGGCTTGCATGAATAATGCATTTATAGCTATTTCACTTTTGTATAAATCCAAAATTTCAAGGTCTCAACTTTTCATCAACTAAGAATTCTAATGATGTTAGTGGTACATAAATTATATTAGGGTAATACCATCCAATGCAAGCATCAAAATAGAAGTACTAGCAACACCATAAAACATCACTCCCAATTACTTAAACCCGCAAATTGTGACAAAAAAATAAAAAGTACTACAAATAAAAAGATCAAAGTTGAAATTTTAGAATATAATGAATCTAAAAATTAAAGTGGACATATGAAGTCAAAATAAATTCTAAAGAAAATTGGACCAAGTAAATCAAAGAATTCAAATCTAATGTTTAATAAAAGTATGGAGCAAGAAGAAAAAATATCTCACATATAGAATATGTCAACCTTCTTCAAAATGGTAATCAATTCCCCATACAAATTCATATACAAGTTTTGGTTCTAAACAGGATCACAGTCTAAAATCTAACTTTGTCATCCATCATCCCAAGTTTGGAAAATAAAAAATATTACATCCAAAATGTAAAATAATCCATCGACATCTACCACCCCCCATAATAATCCAACATATCACTTAAAATATTAAAAATACTACCTCACAAATATATCATAACCTAGCAGAAACACTTGATTATAACGACTCTCATTGAAGTCTATCTCAATGTGCATATTTGGATAAGTCCAACTCTTATTTCAACAAGGATCACAATAAAATCCATGGGTTGTATACAAGTGTCATGATCCTGACAACACGACTCCTCTATACAAGTCACCATTTGCATATAATGACACTAAAATCTACATAAACACCATAAAATAGACTAAAATAGTTAATGATTATTCAAAAATTAATTTCATTTAAAAATACCAAAAAAAATTAAAAAATAGTAAAGAGAAAAAATTCCCTTCAAGGTTCAAACAACTTCTATGGTGTCTTGGGGTAATCATCATGATGAAAATGTGACAAACCAACATAATGTTTGACAAGTAAAAATAAATAGAAGAAAAAATCAAAGAGAAATAATTCTTCGAATAGTGAAAACCATTATGGCACTTTGGATGAGTACCATGATGAAAAACTAGGAAATTGTTGGCTTTCAGTTGTATTTGATTTGTCCTTGATGTCAAAATTGAGGATATTTGATGAGCCACATGATGTTTAGTTTTGGATCTACTCTACATTATATTCTTTCAGTGTTTATGGTTATGTTGGACTGACAGTGTTGATAAGACATTGTATAGGTTATTCAGGATCGATCATTTTTAGGATCATTTGAAGGCTCCATTTGAGGTTGCACATCATAGGTTATTTGATCATATTCTGATTGATCATTTGCAGGTTCAATTTGACAAAACAATCATTTCTCAGGTGGCTAAGGTCATTCGGTCTTTCTTGTTACATTTTAATGTGTTTTCTTATGCACATTTCTATTGTATATCTCATGGCATTTTGACTTGACAATATCATTGTTTCAATGGTTCTTTTATTTCTCTATATGGGAATTATAAGGTGACTTCTCTATACGGGCCTTGATATGATAATCAACATTGAAGTTTTCATAAGCATCTTGATTGATTATTTAATGTGGCATATAATATAAACCTTAATTGGTTTCTTTTGGCACATTGTATTGTTGTTTACCTTGGCATATCGGGTAGTTATTTTATTTCACAGTGGAGTTATCTTTGTAAAAGTCATATGTCAGTGACATTAATAAGGTTTTGGGCTTATCCTAACAAGGCTTAAATTTGTCTTGATTGGTCATATATGGCTTTAGGAAGCTTGCATAGTATTTTGTATTTGAGCACAATGTATAAGTGCTTAATCACATTGCATCGGTGTTTGATGTGGTAATAAGGAATTGGTTTAAAGTTGACTTCCATTTGAAAAGGTGATTACACCATGTCTTTCCTTAATTGACACTCCTTGTAAACAACTTGTGTTTACTTTATACTCCTAATGAGTATCGAAGCATGTGATAAAGGAATTTATTGAATGTCAATGAAATAGACTTTTTAAAAGTCTTAGCAATGATATTAAGGATCAAATATTGTTGATCACTGTTTTGAGTCTAAATTGGGTTGTATGGGACTTAACACACATGAGACTTCACTTTATTTATTATGACTTGGCATTGGCAGTGAATAGTTGGAATGTTTTGTTGGCATTGGAGTCTTAGTCATCAGACTCTAAAGCATTATGATGGTTCATTAATCATTGTGTTTGACTTGCATCAGATTTCAAATCATCATTGTTTTTGATAAAGTCTTCAACAATCTTGAAAGAAAGAAATTTAGGGCAATATTATTGTTGAAGGGTTTGGAACCCTAGCCACCATGAGAATGTTGTGTTCGCAGTTGTAAATTTGCTCTTTTTGGTTGACACTAAAGGAGTTAGATGAGTTCATTACAAGCATGGACAATAGATCACGAGTCAACAAGGACTTGGTAGTTGATAATGGCTTCTTCAGCTGTGCAGTTGTGGTTGTCTCCATCGGTCTGGTATTTGTTTGATTTCTTCATTGCTTAAACGGGTATTAAAATAAAATCTCCTTTTAATGGGATTTGAGACATTTGGCTTTAAGACATTTTTGTTAAGACAATAAGATTTCAGTTACATAGGTTTATGCCATTGTTTTACTTTGAAACACTTTACTATTTTTTTAGTAGACAGGTAAAGGGTTAATGCATTCAAGTATCTTGAAGCAAAATAGTTATTGCAATCAATTTTCGATGAAGATTCATGATAGTATATAAACAGTGTGGTTGATCATTGTTTGTGTGTGTGGGTATTTTTGAAGGATTAATGCACAAAATTCTGGAATGAAAATTTTGCAAATATGATATAGAGTTTTTAATCGATATGTCTTGTATTTTAGAGATTCTAGAATGAATATTTAGGATATTTGATGTATTAGTATGGAAGGATTGGGTGAGAAGAATATGAAGCTTCAGACACATTGTGTAAAGTTTGTACTGCATTTAAAATCTTTATTATGATTCTCATATAATTGTATTTTAGGAAGATGTTGTCATTCTCATACAACATTCTTCAATGTGCTTAAAGAGGATATTCATAGTCTTCTATTGAAATTCTAGGGTTGCAAAATCTGCACTTCTAGGGTTCTGATAGAATACTGTAATTGTGTTGTATTGTAATGGAGTTGGTGCTCTAAATTTATAAGGGGTTGTTACTCCTTGGAATGGGTGTTCCTAAATTTGTAAGGGTTTGGTGCTCCTAGAGTGGGTGCTCTAAATTCTGCCTATAAGGCATTGTAAATAGTGATTTTATATAAGCCAGTAAGGCATCTTTTAGGAGTGGTTTTTCTACCCCAAGAGGGTTTTCCACTCATCAAATTCATGGTCTTATAGTGTCATTCTTTGTAATGAAAATGCAGGTAGATTGTGATGTTTGTCCTTATCGGTTCATAGTTGAATGATTATCTTTTCATTTCTGCAAATGTTTATACTGAAGTTGTCTTGTTAATGTAATGAACTTTAATTTAAGGGAAAGCACAAATAGTTCATTTAAGTCTATGCATACCAATGTCTTATTCATATGCTTAGTTGATACCCAAGCCAAGTTTGCTTCACAAATTGTCATTTGTTTTCTTGGTTTAAAAGTGAACATTGAACTCAAATTTTTTTTGACTTCTATAAATCACTGATTCACCCCCCCTCTTAGTGATTTTAGTTTTCCAATAGAAACATGTTCCATGCATAAGATTGATTATCTTTGTGTACCATTATACTTTGGGGAAAGTTCTCTCATTGGTTAGAACTAGGGTTAGAACATTGGTTAGGTTAAGATTAGGGTTATGATAAGGATTAAGGTTAGGATAATGGTTATAATTCATTATAATCTTAATTTTATAATTATTATATTAAAATTATAACTCTAATTCTTATTAATTATCATAATTCTAATAACATTAGAATTATGATTTGGGTTAGAATCAAGCTTATAATTAAGGATAGAGTTGGTGTTACAATTTGTGGTAGGGTTACATGTTAATTAGGGCTTAGATTCAATTAGGGTTAGGATTAGGGCTTAATTAAGGTCATGGTTTAATATCCAATTTTCATTTTTACACTATTTACATGAATTATGACCTATTTAACATCCATCACTATCTTGTAATGAATTTATATGTAGGGAAAACATTCGAGACCTTTGATCAAATATTCTTGTGATTCAAGTTTGTAGGGAAAACTAGAATTTTTGTAGAGTGTGATGCTTAGAATTTCTCAATTGTTATTGCAGTCAATGCAATAACAAAAATGGATATGTAAATGGATTTTTTGTTTAATAAAAAAAATATTTGGGAGGGGTTGAATTGGTCCTCTCCCCAAGGCTGCAGGGAATGGTCATTGGCCATGGCCATTCTTTTCAATGCAATGCAAAGAAAAATTTAAACTTTCAATTAATTTGTAAATTGATATGTAAATGGATTTGTTGTTTAATAAAAAAAATATTTGGGAGGGGTTGAATTGGCCCTATCCCCAAGGCTGTAGGGAATGGTCACTAGCCATGGCCATTCTTTGCAATCTAGTGTCTTTGTGTTGATTTTTAGATTATTTTTTATTGCAAAATAAAATAAATTTTTATTTTATCATATTTAACGATTTGAAATTTTTGTTGTAGTGTGATTATTTGAATATTATAATATCCTCTAATTATAATGTAATTTGGTTAGATTGTAATAATTAGTGTTGTGTTATTAGAAGGTTGCAAGTTAAACATGTTTGTTAGTGTGTTTTAGTTTAGGAATTCATTAAGTCGTTGTGTGTGGTGTGTGTTTGAACATTGATCTACTTATTGTTTATTGTAGTGTGGGTTTGAATTTTGGCATTGACTTATATTTGATTCATTTTGACATTTAATTTGTACATGTTTGAACTTTGACACTTTGATGGTCACTTTGTTTGAATTTAATGATTATATCAAGTGTGTAAGCTCTTTTGTGTTTACTTAATGCATGGTTGAACTAATTTTGTGTGAGATTTATTTTAACTTTCCCATTTACTTTGTGTGTGTGTGTTGAAAATCAATGTTTACTTCATGTGTGGTTGAACTAATTGTACGACATGTGTTTATATTTGAAAATTCAAATTAATTTTATGTAAAATGTGTACTATCTTTGACATTCACTTATGTGTGAAGTGTATGTTTGAAAAAAATATGTGTGAAGTGAACTAATGTTGCTTAAAGTGTCTTTTGAGTTCTTTCACATTCACTTATGTCAATGTTTAAACTTTAGCATTTGCTTAATATATGTTTGAAGTGTGTGTTTGGACAAACTTTGTGTGAAACATGTTTTAACATTGGCAACCACTTTGTTGCATTTGTACTTTGACATGTGTGTGTATGTTTGAACTTTCACATTCACTTTGTATGAAGAGTGTACCAACTTTGATACTCACTTTATGGTATATGTTTGAACTTTGACATCTACATTTTGTGTGTTTGTATTTGACATGCTTGTACTTAAGTCTTTGAACTAACTTAAGTAACTTTTTGTGAAACATTTTTAAATTAGGCATGTATTCACTTTGGTGTGTTTGTACTTTGATATGTTTGAACTAACTTAATGTGCATTTAAAATTTAGCATTTAATTTGTATATATGTGAAGTGTGTGTTTGAAAAAACTATGTGAAATGAACAAATATTGTGTGAAATATCTTTGAGTTCTTTCACATTCACTTATGGTCAATGTTTAAACTTTAGCATTTTCTTAATATATGTTTGTGTGTTTGTACTTTGATATGTTTGAACTAACTTAATGTACCTTTAAACTTTAGGATTTACTTTGTAAATATGTGAAGTGTGAGTTTGAAAAAAAACTATATGTGAAATGCCTTTGAGTTCTTTCACATTCACTTATGTCAATGTTTAAACTTTAGCATTTTCTTAATATATATTTGAAATGTGTGTTTGAATAAACTTTGTGTGAAATATTTTATAACATTTACAACCACTTTTTTGCATTTGTACTTTGACATGTGTTTTTATGTTTGAACTTTCACATTCACTTTGTATGAAGAGTGTACTAACTTTGATACTCACTTTATGGGATATGTTTAAACTTAAGTATTTACTTTGTATGGAGTTGAAGTAACATTTTGTGAAACATTTTTAAATTAGGAATGCATTCACTTTTGTGTGTTTATACTTTGATATGTTTGAACTAACTTAATGTACCTTTAAACATTAGCATTTACTTTGTATATGTGTGAAGTGTGTTTGAAAAAATTATGTGAAGTGAACAAATATTGTGTGAAATATCTTTGAGCTCTTTCACATTCACTTTTGTCAATGTTTAAACTTTAGCATTTGCTTAATACATTTTTGAAGTGTGTGTTTGAACAAACTTTGTGTAAAACATGTTTTAACATTGGCAACCACTTTGTTACATTTGTACTTTGACATGTGTGTGTATGTTTGAACTTTCACATACATTTTGTGTGTTTATATTTTGACATGTTTAAACTTAAGTGTTTACTTTGTGTGTAGTTGAAGTAACTTTTTGTGAAACATTTTAAAATTATGCATGTATTCACTTTTGTGTGTTTGTACTTTGATATGTTTGAACTAACTTAATGTACCTTTAAACTTTAACATTTACTTTGTATATGTGTGAATTGTGTCTTTGAAAAAACTATGTGTGAAATGTCTTTGAGTTCTTTCACATTCACTTATGTCAATGTTTAAACTTTATCATTTGCATAATATATGTTTGAAGTGTGTGTTTGAACAAACTTTGTATGAAATATGTTTTAACATTGACAACCACTTTGTTGGATTTGTACTTTGACATGTGTGTGTATGTTTGAACTTTCACATTCACTTTATATGAAGAGTGCACTAACTTTGATACTCACTTTATGGTATATGTTTGAAATTTGACACACACATTTTGTGTGTTTGTATTTTGATATTTTTGAACTCAAGTGTTTACTTTGTGTGTAGTTGAAGTAACTTTATGTGAAACATTTTTAAATTAGGCATGTATTCGCTTTTGTGTGTTTTATACATTGATATGTTTAAACTAATTTAATGTACTTTTAAACTTTAGCATTTACTTTGTATATGTGTGAAGTGTGTGTTTGAAAAACTGTGTGAAATGTGTTTTAACTTTGACAACCATTTTGTTGTGTTTTTACTTTGGCATGTGTGTGTATACTTGATCTTTCACATTCACTTTGTATATATATTTTTCTATTGTATTACATTTTACTATGTTATTTCGTCACATTTAATGATTTGACATTTTTGTTGTAGTATGATTTTTTAAGTTTTATACTATATTTTAACTATAATGTAATTCATAATAATTAGTATTATGTTAATTTAGAAGGTTGCAATTTAAACATGTTTATTTTGTGTGCTTTAGTTTGAGAACTCATTAATTGTTTGTGGTGTGATTCACTTATGCTTATTGTAGTGTGGGTTTGAATTTTGGCAATGACTTATATTTGATTCATTTTGACATTTACTTTGGCACTTTTGTATGAACTTTGCTTGCCTTTACTATTTATATGAAGTGTGTGTTTAAGCTTTGGTATTTATTAATTATTTTTTGAAATTAATTTCAAACTTGTTTATTTAGTGTGTTTAGACATACACTAGTTGTGAAGTGTGTTCTTGAACATTAATTTGCTTTTTTTATTGAAGCATGGTTTTGAATTTTGGTATTAACTTATATTGCATAAATAAACTTTGACACTTAGACATTCTTTTTATTTGCATTTATTGTTTATATATGAAGTGTGTGTTTAAGCTTTGACATACATTAATTATTTGTTTGAAGTAACTTTCATTGAAATTGTTTTTTTTGTGTGCTTTGACATCCACTAGTTGTGAAGTGTGTGTTTGACCATTAATTTATGTACTATTTATTGAAGTATGGGTTTGAATTTTGATATCGACTTATACTTGATACATTTTCACATTTACTCTACATATTTGAACTTTAGCATATTGACATTCACTTTGTTTGCATTTATTAATATATATATATATATATATAGACTGCAAGAGTCAGTTGGGTATATGTTCCCCTAAAACTGCAGTGCGCTTGGCAAAATTTTTTCATGTGATCGGTGGCACTGGCGCGACATGCTCTCTAGTACCACGGGTTTGGGGGGAGACTAGACCTCGTGACCTCTTGCCTACAACAAGATGCTTTAGCCAATTGAGCTAGGCCCCCAGCCGCAACATTAATTAATATTTCATTTGAAGTGATTTTCAAGTTTTTTTGTTTAGTGTGTTTCAATTTGATATCCACTAGTTATTTGTTGGAAACATGTTTGAACTATAGCTATTTACTTTGTATGCATTTATTTTTGAACTTTATCATTTAATTTGTGTACCTATGTGGATTTTGACATCTTGTTATTATATTTTAAAACTTTGTGCAAAATGTATTGGTGAACTTTGGCATTCCCTTATGTATTAGCATTCACTATGTGTGTGTGTGAGGGAGTGAGTGAGAGAGAGAGGGAGTGTGTTTTAATTATTTTACCACTCACTTATTATATTATTCATTGGAATTCACTATGTGTGTCTGAGAGAGAGAGAGAGAGAAAGAGGGAGTGTGTTTGAATTATTTTATCACTCACTTATATTTGATCTTCTTATTATTTGTTAGTTTGTATGGATGGGTGGGTGATGACTCAACTATAACTCATATGCTTTGATTCCAAACTTTTATGACAATGAGTAATACCAAAAAATTCCTTGAATTAAACTTGTCAAAGCTACAAACTGTGACCAATTGGATATGTCAATCTGGGAATGCAAAACATCAATTTATTCCAAGAATAGAGTCTTTATGCTACCTTATGCCAAGGAAATTTTTCCATAGTCTTAGACAACATGAAGATAATGGATGCATGACTAAAAGCCAATACCATGTTGGCTAAAATGAGAGCATAAATGCAAAGGAATAATTTTAAATCTACTAACCATTATGATCAAAACGTATGCACAACCACCATATTTTTATTCAAAGCAAATTAAGAAAACTTGATATATGATAGATTAGCAACATTTTGAAGTGAAACAAGGTTCTTCTAGAAGTGGCCTTATAGCAAAAAAATTATATGTTCCCAAATATTCCCTAATGTCTTTTCTCTTTTCTTCTCATGCTAAATGTTACCTCTCAACTAGCCACTATCCCTTCTTTCTTCCTATTGTTCCAAGCTTTAGTAGCTTCTCTTTTGTTTTTTGTGCTAAATTCCCAAGTTCCCATTCCTTTCATTTCCATTTCTATCCTTCTTTCTTATTTGCGCTAACTTCTTCTCATCCTCTCAATCTACTTGTAAGCATTTTTTTATTTTCTCCCTAATGTGGGCTCATATGGAAGCTCAATTTTGACTAGCACCAAACTTGTAACTA
This sequence comes from Sequoia sempervirens, assembly GCA_007258455.2. Lineage (NCBI taxonomy): Eukaryota > Viridiplantae > Streptophyta > Pinopsida > Cupressales > Cupressaceae > Sequoia > Sequoia sempervirens. Next base: position 546,954,865 of record VDFB02281492.1, read on the forward strand.
TCATTGATGCTAAAATTTTAATCAACGTAGTAAAAGTCAATTTTATCTACATATACTCATCAGTCTTCCCACATGGCACCACATGGAAACAATAGTTGGCATCCTTAGCGTCAGCCTTCAAGATCTTGCCCCTGGCTGTAGCTCTTCACATTGCTTCCAAACCTTGTGACCCCTGATCACTTCGGAACTACCTATGGTGTAGTACAACTAGAAGACTTCTCGTGGCTCCCAGAAGACCTTCCCACTCAAGACCCAGGTCCCCCTTCCACGGGAAATCCAAGTCCACCTCCAAGACCTAGGACCCCAACTTGGGATCTCCAAGTCCACCTTGCAATGCTCATAGTCTTTGCTTCATACCCTAAACATAGCACCACTCCTCACTCCACCCATCCTCATTCTCACACCTTGATCACCTTGCACCTGATTACTTTTATGATCATTGTATGTTCCTCCTTAGGTTTCCCCACTATGACACTTGGCTGGAGAATAAGAATATTTTTTGTAGAATGAAAATACGATTGTGGTTGGGGTACTCTCATTCCCCAATAAGAGTTATTTGTTTGAATCCCTGACATCTGTAGGATGCACTCTGATTCTCACCTAATCCCCTAATTTTTGGCTTTTGCATTTTAGCCTAGGAACCCATTGCCATACATGGATCCCCTTTAATTAGCCTTGAAAATCCATCACAATTCTTGTGCATGGAGAAATCCAACATCTTCTCAGTATCATGATAACTCTCCTTTGGTTCCACCCAAGGACTCGGTTATGGCATTCACCTTCCTTGGTACCCAACTCAAAAACCAGTTATGGACCCTGTCCAGAACCCCGGTGCAACCCTTGGTTCACCTTTGCATTCATCCCTAGTGAGCTCCCTGAATCAACCCCAGAATTTCCCCTGGGAGCTAGCTTTCCCCCTTGAATAACTACACCCCCTTATATCCTCCCCCACTTTAATTCAGGCAACGTCCCCGACATCGACAACACTGTCTCAGACACTGCTACGAAGGCACCCACTCTTGCTTTGAGTAGTTAAAAGGTAGTGGTGGAGTCCTTCTCCAAGAAATCCAACACCTTGTATTCATACTTCCACAAACTCTCAACTCTTTCCCATGATGCCTCATCTCTGGACTGGACCTGCCAATGAACCAAGAATTCCTTCCATTTTCTATTTCCAAATCCTCTCTCCCTGACAACAATCACCTCTTGCACCTCCAAGCCTAGCCTGTCCACGACATTTGTTGGCCCCCTTGTTGGCACATTCCTATTTTTTTCTTGCTTATCCTCATGATATGGACAAAGTTGACTAACATGGAAATCATTATGAACCCTCATATGATTTGGCAACTTCAGTTTATATGCAACCTTACCGACCCTTTTTGTCACTATGTAAGGCCCATCATACCTTTGAGCCAATGCTAGAATCAACCCCCTAGGTGGTCTAAACTAAAATAGATCCATCTTCAAGAAGACCATGTTTCCAACATTAAATTCCAAATGCATCCTCCTTGAGTCTGCATACTTCTTCATTCTTTCTGTAGCTTTGACCAAGTTATGCCTAGCCAAATCAACCCTTTCATCATGATCTTGTCTGAGAAGATTTTGAGGATTGATATACACATAGAAAGGTTGATCAACAGAGGGAACTAGGGTTCCAAGCATCCATGTGAACCTTTTTCCAAATCCCAAACCAAAATTTACAAACAAGCACCAAATCACAAAACAAAAGGAAAACCAAAACTCTCCATAAGTTGATGCTCCTGTATTAGTGGGTGTGTTTGAATTTTGATTATCACTTTCAAGAGTATTCTAACTTTGCCTCACTTTAATTCAACACACTTCACAATGATTAAAATTTGGTGTATTTACTTTGTATATGTGTGAAGTATGTGTTTCAACAAACTTTGTGTGAAGTGTTTTTCCACTTTTCAGATGCATATTTTGTGTTCTTGTTGTGTTTACTTAATACATGGTTGAACCAATTTTGTGTGTGAGTGTGTGTGAGAGAGAGAGGGAGTGTGTTTCAATTATTTTACCACACTTATATTTGATCCTCTTATTATTTGTTAGTTTTTATGGATGGGTGGTTGTGTTTGAATTTTGATTGTCACTTTCAAGAGTATTCTAACTTTAGCTCACTTTATTTCAACACACTTCACAATGATAGAAATTTGGTGTATTTACTTTGAATATGTGTGAAGTACATGCATTTCAACAAACTTTGTGTGAAGTTTGTTTCAACTTTTCACATGCACATTTTGTGTGCTTCTTCTGTTTACTTCATGCATGGTTGAAATAATTATGTGTGAAGTTTATTTTAACTTTAGAATTTACTTTTTACTTGTTGAACTTCAATGTTTTCTTCATGTGTGGTTGAACTAACTATGTGGCATGTGTTTATATTTGAACTTTCAAATCCATTTTACGTCAAATGTGTACTATCTTTGACATCCATTTATATGTGAAGTGTATGTTTGAGAAAAATATGTTTGAAGTGAACTAATAATACATTAAGTGTCTTTTCAGTTATTTCTCATTTACTTAAGTCAATGTTTAAACTTTAGCACCTGCTTAATATATGTTTCAAGTGTGTGTTTGAACAAAATTTGTATGAAATATGTTTTAACTTTGACACGTGTTTGCATGTTTGAACTTTCACATTCAGTTTGTATGAAGAGTACTAACTTCACTCACTTTATGGTATATGTTTGAAATTTAGTGTGAAGCATGTTCGAACTTTGACATTCACATTTTATGTGTATGTATTTTGACATGTTTGAACTTAAGTGTTTACTTTGTGTGTAGTTGAAGTAACCTTTTGTGATTTTTTTTTTTAAATTAGGCATGTGCTCACTTTTGTGTGTTTGTACTTTGGTATGTCTGAACTAAATTTATGTATCTTTAAACTTCAACATTTACTTTGTATATGTGTGAAGTGTGTGTTTGAACAAACTATGCATGAAATGAACAAATATCATGTGAAATGTGTTTTAACTTTGACAACCATTTTTGTGTTTTTTACTTTGAGATTTATGTGTATGTTTGAATTTTCATATTCATATTGTGTAAAAGTGTACTAACTATGACAACCACTTATGTTGTACATTTGAACTTTAGTGTAAATGTGTTTGAACTTTGGGATTCACTTCATCTGTCTGTGTATTTTGACATTATTGAAATTGGTTGTTTACTTTGTGTGTTTGAAGTATTTTTTTGTGAAACATGTTTAAACTTGGAATGTTTGATTAAACTCCATGTGTCTCAAAAAAATTGTTTGTTTATTTTAGGTATGGTTAAACTAGGTGGTATGTGTTCATTTTTTATTTTTTGTGAAATGTATGTGCTTAAAATTTAATTTTGACATTTACTTTGTGTGTGTTTGAACTATTATTGGCATTCACTTTGTTTGATGTATGTTTAACTTTAACATGATTGAACAAAATCTATGGGTTATGTTTCTATACATGTGTGTTTGAAAGTAAATTTTGGCATTCCCTCTATGTGTTATTTGTATTTTAACTAACTTTGGCATTCACTTTGCATGACATTTCTTTGAACTAACTTTGACATTCACTTTGTGTGGTGTGTGTGAACACTTTCACATGTTTGAGAAAATTCCACATGCAACATGAAAATTTTGCATTTATTTTATGTGATTGTACATATGTGTTGAATTAAATTTTTGCTTGGTTGGTTACTTTTGTGTGTGTGTTTGAAAGTTAATTTTGGAATTTAGATTATGTGGTATTTTTTATTAGATTAGTAGGGGAAGGGACTTGATCCTATGGTTACAACCAAAATTCAAAAGAGGAAAACAAGCTAGATAAAACAACACCACTAGCCACCATCAAGAAACAACATGTCCATGGTGGCACACATGCCAAATAACAAAACAGTAACCATAGAACCATAATTCTTAATCAAAAACAAAAAATTACTACTAAAGCAATTTAAACTTTAGAGAACATTTATTAGGTCCACCATATACTAGTAAGTTCTTAACCATAACAGAGCTATTTGGAAATACTAGTCCAGAATATTGAAATAGAATGACAAAAAAAGTAAGGTAGCCATAATCAAAAGCAAGAAAAAAAGCCATTACTTGGCTTTTCCAATTAGGTCCCAATAATCTCCTATTAGGGAGATATACTCTCTCCAATCAGGTCCATCAGTCCCATCCAGGTCCTTCAAGTCATCCATCTTTCCCATCTTCTTCAGCTTCCTAGTAATCTTAGTTTGACCAATCACTACACCTACCATAGCTCTACACATTATTCCATTCGTCACCTTCATCAACGTGGTAATAGCTTTTTCCATGTCATCCATTTGTACCTACATATAGGTCAGCCTACTTTTCAGATAGTTAGTGCTAGATTCATCAACAAGATTAGTTTCATTGGCAATATTCCAGGTTTCAAGGGCTATCAAAGTTTCATTCCTTTTCTCTTCAACAAATTTGGTCTCTTCCTCCTTGTTATCTTCTTTCTCCTCCTTAGATTCCTCCTCACCCATGTCATAGGTAGTCTCTTAAAATTCTATCCCATCACTTTCATCATCAACTTGGGCTTCAAACTCTTCCACCTCCAAGTCTTCCTCCTCATTATAAGTGGCTTTCTGTTTCCCCTTCTTGTCCTGGGAGGCATCCTTAGCAAGGAAAGTAGATCTATGGCCTCCACTCCCCTAACGCAACTTCTTATCCTCCAAGTCCTCAATTTGAGTACCCTCCTTTTCTTCACTTATAGTGATAACCTCACTCTGGATTTTCAACTCTTTTTTCATTTTCTTTGGCTTAGGCATTTCTAGGAGAAGTGGGGAATGCTTGTGTTTCTTAGGGGTCACTTTAACTAGCTTAAGCTCGATAGAGATTTTAGCAGAATTCTTCATATCCACAAGGTAGAAGGGTTGGAGCTTTTAGTGACATGGGAAGATCTTTTAACAAGGGTAATCTCATTTCTTTCAACAATGATAGGAGGGTCTGGGGTTAGGCTCCTCAATGTGATTAGCCTCTGCTAAAGGTACCACATTTTCCCCTGCATTATGATTCTCAATTTCTTATCTAGCAACTAAAGGATTTCCATGAGGGTTCAAAGCTAAGGCATGCTTATACAAGGAAAGCAATAATCCTTGATGCATGGGAAGGTTCACACCCTTTTCTATATTAAGTTGCAGGGATGAGAGAAAATAAAAAAGTAGATTAATATACTCATTATGGTGAATATGAGTCAACAATGGAAAATGGTATGCGTGAACTATCATATATATTCCTTCAAGTGTAAAATAGCACATCGCAAACATAATCACCATGGAATAAGGAGTCAGGAGTTCAAGCCTCACATATCCATTTTGAAATTTGGTAATAGTTTCATCGTCATGGAGGAACTTGTCCACAAATGAGTGGTAATTGGCACCACTCTTCTTTGCCACCTTGATTCCCTGGTTTTGCAAACTAGTAGCCTCTGCTATGAATTCCACTATCACCTCAAATCTTACCGCACCAATAGCAATATTCCTCTTTCTCCATGAATTGATAAATTTTGTAGTTAGGCTTTTGTTGTATCCTTTCATGGCTTCGAAAAAGGGGACCATACCCATTCTGCTAAAAACCCTCCACAGGCCGCATTTTGTCTAAGCACCTGGCAATTTGAAGGTTTTGTATGTTTTTTTGGCCCACCCATTTTTTTGCTTTGTAATATTTTAGGATTATGTGAGCTCTTCTTCATAACCCCACTCCATTGAGGCTTCCTTCCAAACTTGTAGAATGCACTATTATAAATGATTTGGAAATAATCACTTAGAGAGAAGAAGTTCAAGAATTTTCTTTTAGAGATAGCCAATATCACAATTCCTCGGGCTAAGACTTTATTATTATTTTTACAAATAATAAATGTCTCTTTATTGTTTGCTCCAAGAAAATCTTCACAATGGTAGATGAAATTGACATAAGGCACTTCATCACACTTGGATTTGACACCATTCTTCACATTGATTAAAGCCATGTGATTCATAACAATGCCAGGAATGAAATAATTATTACCTTTTTCTCTTGAGGAAATCTTTGTACTCAAAGTTGTACTACTTTTATCATCATTATACTACATGCTCTTTATTTCACATGATCACATATACTTCTTATGCCACTCCCAACAATCATCTTTGTAAATTGTACACATATTCATATTTTTATTTGAGAATTGTCTTTCACTGACAATGAAAAATGATTATTATCCTAGTGGGTCCACCCATTACACTTCAACGCTTCATTGGCTACACAACCAGCTGAGATATTCCCTTATCTAAACACATGTTGCACTCAACTATGAGTAACGAAACTCATAAGGGACTTACATTTATCAATGATGTCTTTTAATTCCCAAGGGTTCACAACACCTCCATTTAATATATCCACAATTAATTTTTAATCCCCTTCCAAAATAACCTTCTTGAAACCATAATCTCGTAGAGCCTTTATGCCCCCCCACATATCCATAGCCTCAACTTTATTATTAGAGCAAACTCCCAAGTTAACCCCATAACTCACAGTGTAGTCTCCTAAGTGGTTTCTCGGCAGATGGTGCAGTCAAGACTGGAGGACCTTGTCAGGCTAACCAATCTCGCAACCAACACAGACCACTCACACACATAGATTGACACGACACAAGAATATGTGAGAAAACATAGCTTCCTTTTATTATTGAAATGACAATAGAATATTACATTCCATCGAATGGGCTTTCATTACAATCACCTACAAATATGAGACAAATTTTCCTTAGACTCTCACCACTCTAACCTCTCCTCTCATCTCTCATTCTGGTCGGTTCGCTCTTTTCACCAACCTGCCCTGCAAGCTCCTAGCTACTCATCGACTACCTCTCCTGCTGGCTTCTCTACCAGTACGTCCTCTCCCTCCTCCCAACATTGGCTATCCTTTTATATCATCACCTTCCTGCATGTCGGCTTGGTCGTTCTTCCCTCCTGTGCCATAGTATGATTCAATTACCTTGCTATCAGTAGCTTCCAATCGTCGACCAATGAACATGGATTCCACAACAATGATATGGAATTGTAGAATATCACTTCACTAGATGTCTTGGTCTCATTTTCCAACCATCATTGTTAACCATCACACGAATCATACCGCTCATGCCATTGATTCCATCATCACCCTGTCTATGAGACCACTAATCACCTCAAACCGATATAAAGGAGTCCTGTCGATAGATATGCATACTGCTAACTCAAATAGGTATCAGTCTATTGGGGATGCTCTGACATGACTCCTGCCAATATGCAAGTGTCTTGTCGATGTTCACCTTAAACTCTATCCATCGTTCCATCACCATGTCCCTAGTTCGTAATCCACAACAAGGATGTGGATTACCCAATATCTCCATGCCATGAGTCAACTTTGTCATTATTGTTCTCCCATGTCATCATGACTAGATCCCACTAAGATTCTGCACTATTGATTAACCAGCCTTGATCCCCACCATTGATCAAGCAATATCGCTTAGTCGCCAAAAAATCAAACTCCAAAACCTCTTGTCAGAGGTTGTAAGGTTATAAAAACCCATGACTCACCGACATCATTTTGTCGAGTTGTCGGTGAGACTCTCAGATGATTCTTGTCAATATGACCACCTCACAATGATCACCCCATCACTGGGACAAAGAATACTGTCTCGTCGAAATAACACTCACACCAATGAACCTGTTACACTCTGCCACTATCGAGCCATCGCTGTAGCACCCCTCCATTTTTCTCTTTTGATCGATCAGTGTTTTTATGTATGCTTCACTTCTATTAGCACTTTGACTTTGATACTTGGTTACTTTTGACCGCTATCTGTTAAGCGATGTAAACATTATATTTTGATGTGATGGGATTTTATTTAGATGTTATCATTATGGCATGTTTTGAATTAGTGTAGCATTTATTTAATTAAAAATGCTTTATGCTTTAATTATATTGTTGTTGTTAGACTCATCAGTTTTAAAGTCTATATTGGTGAATGGGATGGGATTGTATCACTTGCTTGCGAGCGCCCTACGATTATAAAATTTCTGCTTCACGGTGTGTTTTATTATATATATATATATATATATATATATATATATATATATATATATATATATATATATATATATTTGCATGTTCGATATGCTCTTTGCTCGCAGGTTGACAGGTATAGGACATCGACTCCACCTGATTTCATAGGTTTGATCATGTCCATTGACCAATGGTAATCGATTGGGAGATAGTAGCTAGGTGTTCCGTGCCAAGTCGTCACCCTAGTCATTGTTTGTTGTCAGGTTTAGCGGTTTTGATTTGGTTCTTTCCTCCTTGGTTAACTATTTCATTTCATATTTTAAAGGCTATTAAATGGTGGGTATAGTTAAAATGATGATTCAACATATCTAGTTTCAAGGTTGAAATGTTATTTATTTCATTGATTAATTTGATTTAATTAATAAAATAATTTTTAGTTTATTGATTAACTAGGTTAATAGTGATAAATTAAATGAAATAGTTGTTTTGTCATTATTGTATATTAAGATTCAAATTTAAAATGAAAATGGAAATCATGTTGGATATTTAAAGTTAAATTATAATTAAAATAAAAATGTGATTTAAGTTTCACCTTTTGAAATTATGGATAAAATAAATTCTTTGCAAACTTTGAAATTCTTGTGTTTTAAATGAAAATTTGAAAATGCATGAAATATCATTTTGAAAGTAAAATTGTTTTAAAATTTAAAAATGGAAATATCCTCCAAATGTTCAATAAATTTAGTGGGTGGAATATTTTAGGGGTTTAACCAAAATTTGGGGAAAGCTCTATTTGAGCATTTTCTATTTCATATTATTGGCAATTTTGAATTTTGGTGGAGAGTTTTGTTGTGGCTGGATTTGGATTTGGAAGAAAATATTTGGAATCACCATTGTCAAATTTGCAAGCTTTGGGAGAAAACACAGGTTCTTCTTTGTTTTCTTTTTTTTTCTTGTTTCATTTTGAAAGAGTTTAAATCTGGAAATGCTATTTAGATTCAATGAAAAAACCCATGTAAAATGATTTCAAATCTTGCAAACTGCTGTTGGATTTAGGAAAGAAAACCAAAACAACAATCACAATGAAAAATAGAAAGAAAACCAACATAAAATCTTCATATCAAACTGAAATTTTAAACCCTTTGTTGTATTGCCAAATTTATCTCTGTTATTGCAAAATTTTGTTGTTCATTTGCACAATATGACTGGAAATGAAAAAAAGAAATGAAAATTTTGTTTTGATATAAGTTATAAATATATATTTTGTTTGTTGTTCTGGAAAAAACAAAAATTCTGGGTTTTAAAAAAAAAAAAAAAATTATACAAGAAATTTATTCTATAGGGGTTTTTGTCTTTTTGAAAATTTTATTTTAAAAAAAAATTATAACAAAAAAATTTTAATATAAAAAAATGTGGAGTGGAGAGGGGAGGGCCGTAGTCCTGCCCCGACCCACATGGGAGGCGCTGTATGGAGCAGTGCCACTGCCTACAGGCAGCGACGCCCCACACAGCTGCCCCCATATGGGGGTGGCTACGTTGGCAGCGCCCAACAAAAAAGACTTTAGTTTATTTATTTATTTTAAATTTAATTTTTTTTTATATTTATTTTAATATTATATATTATATAATAATATATATATATTATATATATAATATATATATTATATTATATATATAATATACATGTTATATGTATATATATAATATTATTTTAATATTTAATTTTATTTTTTTAATAATTAATTATTATATATATATATTATATATACATTATGTATATATATAGTGTGTAAATATGCACATATATATATGTAATGTATATATGTGTTATGTATTTTTAAATAATTTAATTATTTGCTGAGTTTAAATTGGTTTATTTCAATGAGATTTAGATATTTAAATATATATATATATATATATATATATATATATATATATATAATAGTATATACATTAAGTATATACTTTTATGTATATATGTTTAGTATATATTTGTATCCTTGCATAGATAAAATTTAGTTGATTAATTTATTCGAAGTAGAAATAAAGATTGATTTATTTTAATCAAATGATACCAATTATCAAATTGTTTTGACTATTGAATATGATTGAGAAACTTAAGTTAAATTTTTTTTTTTTTTTAAATTCCTCAATGTCATGTAATAAATCTTAGGTGCTTTTTGGATAAATGCTAGCAACGTAGATTGAGTTGACTGGATTTAGGAAATCCTAACCTTACTTGATTTAATTGCCTGAAGTGCTTTTTAGTGTTGTTCTATTCATTCTCGATGTTGTGAAAATAAAGTAAATGTTTTGAAGTCTTCCAGATGTGGTTTTATTTATTTGTTTGGGTTGTTGTTATGATAGTCAACCTTTGGAGTTCCTTGGGTAGTGTGTCTAATCTTATCCAGTTTTAACCCAGTTATTGTGAACAAGAAGTGTGGGCTTATGTCTTGTATAGGGAGTCATTCTCCTTAGGTCGCACTTGTGTACCCTTGAGTGTGGAGTTATTCCACGTGTTGTCTTAGAGGAGTGGCTTGTCATGAGGGCCGACACACAAAGTGGTGTCAGGGAAACTCTTTGTAAGTTAGTTAATTCAGTGATAACATAATAAACTGTAGAGGCTTAGGTTGCATCAAACACTTAACAAGATTAATTTTTCCTTGCTCATGGACACAAGGGCTAGTATAGACTTGGGATGAGACGAGAAGGCCTGGAATGGAAAGATCGTTGTCTCATCTCTACGAGAGGCAATTGATTCCGCATTGGTTTACATGAGGGGCTGGAAGTCGTTAGAGATTACCAGGATATCCCAAGATGGGGGTTGGGACCTAGGAAGACTTGCCAGGATATCCCATGTGACATTGTGATGAAACTTCTCCTAAGTCAACAATATGATTGTATCATTGATGTAATTGATTATTTTACTCTGGAAGCATTGTAACCTTCGTGTCATGTGAAGTGGTACTTGTATTTATTTTAGTTCAGTTTTGAGTTGCCTATGTCTAGAGGTAGATGGTCTTGCCTAGGAATCCTTGTTACTATCTCCTAGCATGGGCGGTGAGCCTTCGGGTATCACATGGTTGGGTGGAACGTGCACCTTAATCCATTGGGTCGAATTTTTGTTCGTGTGGATGAGATTTCTAGTTGGAGAGCTCGTGGGATCTTGTTCTTCCATGCTTTAATTCTTTCCTGTTATTAATGTAATTTATTACCCCTCTTTGTATCGAGGTGGAAGATGTAATTTGTAACCTTGTATTTTGGATTTACCTCATTCAGGGAATGAGTTTTGTAATCATATTGTAAATTATATTATTGGAATCATTTGGTATCTCTTATGCCTTTGTTGTAATTTTGTCATGTATGGAATGTAGGAGTTCTTAATTCTGTAAGTAATTAAATGTTATGTTTTTATTTCATGTTTCTTGATTGGGTTTTAAGTAATCTCAGTCTCGTAACCTTAGAGGTTGTTGGCAATGGATAGTGATCTTGCATGTTTTTGTACTTAAACAAAAAAAATAGTTCGTTTGAGTAGTTAATTGCAACTTCCTCTAGGGTTGCGTGGTGGGGCATTACAATCGCTAGGACGTGGAATGTGGTCCCGCCAAAATCCAGATCTTCCACCACCACAAACTTGTTATACCATCATTTTGTTGTTGAGATGGGCAAAAACCTCCTGCCGATAAGATAAATTCTTGGTGATGAGGGAGAAATGCTAGCCAAGGGGGGGTGGAGCACGATGCTCTTGCATTAGACTCCCCAAGTGATTAAAATCCATGTGCTCTTGCACATGCATCCGCAACATCAACTTTCAGATTCAATTTCTTTTTCCTCACCTTCCATTTCCTTGCCGGAACAAGCAACCTTCTCCTCTGAAATATTTTCTCTGCACTCAACCTCCTGGATGTGGAATCAACTCCACCAGTACCTGACCACCTCCTCTAAATGTATCTCTCATTCACCTCTAATCTTGTAGGATTTAACCCACCACAGTCCATTCACCTCCACCAATTTGCATCTATAGTTAACTCTGCAACACCATACAAATCCTTCTTTGCATACCAATCATTTTGAACCATCTCATATGCATTCCCTACCTTATCTATCTCAACGTTATGCATTACCTCCTTCATTGGTAATGCTACATCCACTTGGGTTTCTTCTTCTTCACGAACCTTCATCTCTTTCCATTCTTCAATGGCTTCTACCACCTATGGATCTTCATCATCTCTATCCTTAATGACTTCTTTTGTCACAACATCCTTTTTCCCACTACTGAATGCCATTATCTTTGTTGTGGCATTGAGAAAATTCTCTATCTCTGTGACTCTCCCTCAAGAATCTCTTGATCTTCATTAGGTTCTTCATCGAACACTGGATCCTCATTCATCATATCATTACCCTCAACTATTGTAACCTCAGTATTTGCAAAAAAAAAATCCTTCATCTCATCCTCTTCTGTGTTATCCTCAAAACATACTTTTGTACTATTTTCTTCATCCTGTTCTCCTACATACGCAAATATGAAGAACTTATTTCCTTTCTTCTTTGTCATTTTTCCAAACAATGGCCACACACTCTCAAACTTCAACCTCTCAGGTTTCACAAATGTAAACTGCCTCCAGTTCGGTGATCTATTTACAAATCTTCAATACCTTTAGAGACTCACAAGTCCCTCTATAGTCATAAGTACTCCTTGCAACAATATCCCACTCACAATACTACCCTCTACCCAACAAAGATTCTAGAAGATGCTTCCTCTACCCACTCTCAGTAGAGGAACTCTACACCTTCTACCCAACTTTATCTCTGCTAGAGGATAGCAATTATTGACCCTCTTTCATGACTGCAACAAACATGCCTTTTGAAACTCTTTCTCATCTCATCACCCACAGGTCTTCTAGCTTCAACCCAAACTCACAGGTCCTACTACAACTACCTCATGTTTGACATTCTATTATAGACTTAGGACAACCAGCTCTAATACCACTTGAAACAGTCGAGACTGGAGGGCCTTGTCAAGCTAACCAATCTCGCAACCGAAGCAGACAAATCACACACACAGATTGACACAACACATGAATATACAAGAAAACATAGATTCCTTTTATTACTAAAATATTGATACAATATTACAAGCCATTGAATGGGCTTTCATTACAATCACCTACAAATCTAAGACAAATTCACCTTAGACTCTCACTAGTCTACCCTCTCCTCTCCTCTCTCATTTTGGTCGGCTCACTCTTCTCACCAACCTACCTTGTGAGCTTTTGGCTACTCGTCCACTACCTCTCTTGTTGGCTTCTCTTCCAATACCTCCTCTCCCTCCTCCTAGCATACTATCTTTTTATATCATCAACTTCCTGATGTCAACCTAGTCTCTTCCCTCCTATGTTGTAGTATGACCATTCAGTTACCTTCTATTAGTAGCTTCCAATCATCAACCAATGAACATGGATTCCAACAACGATGTGGAATTGTCACTTCACCAGATGTTGTGGTCTCATTTTCCAACCACCATCATTAACCGTCACACAAATGTGCTATCAAGTCAGATGAGACCACTAATCACCTCCAACTGATACGAAGGAGTCATTCAGTTACCTTTATATTAGTAGCTTCCAATCATCAACCAATGAACATGGATTCCACCACAACGATGTGGAATTGTTGAATATCACTTCACCAGATGTTGTGGTCTCATTTTCCAACCACCATCATTAACCGTCACACAAATCATACTACGCATGCTATCAAGTCACCATCACCCTGTCGATGAGACCACTAATCACCTCCAACTGATACGAAGGAGTCCTGCTAATAGATATGCATACCGCCAACTCAAAGAGGTATTAGTCTATTGGGTGGGCTCTGACTTGACTCCCGTCAATACACAAGTGTCCCGCCGATGTTTTCCTTACACTTTGTCCATCATTCCATTTCCACATCACTGCTCCATAATCCACAACAAGGATGTGGATTACCCAATCTCTCCATGCCATGTGTCAACTTTGTCACCACTATTCTCCCATGTCATCATGACTGGATTCCACCAAGATTTTGCACCGTTTGATTAACCAGTCTTGATCCCTACAGTTGATCAAGCAATATTGCTCAGTCACCAAAAAATTGAACTCCAAAACCTCTTATCAGAGGTTGTAAGGTTATGAAAACCCACGACGCACCGACATCATTCTGCCAGGCTATCGATGAGACTCTCAAATGAGTCTTGCCGATATGACCACCTCACACTTATCACCATGTCACTGGGACAAAGACTGTTGTCCTCTCGAAATAATACTCACACCAATGACCCTATTATACTCTACCACCATCAGGCCATCGCTAGGATGTGGAACATGGTCCTACCGAAATCCAAATCTCCCATTGATGCAACTCCATCGCGACCTTATTACACCATCGTTTTGTTGCTGAGACAAACATAAGCCTCCTATTGATAAGCTAAAGTCCTACCAACGAGGGAGCAACACCGGCCAAGGGGGGGTGGAGCACAATGCTCCTGCATTAGCAGACCACCTGCCCCATCCATACCTAGATTACCTTTAGAACACCCATCAAAATTATACTTAACCCACTCTCTTTCAGGAGGAACCCACATATTAGCCTTCTTAGCTAGAATCGTGGTCCAATTAAGATTAGTTAGGTTCTTCATTAGACCCTATACCTGCTTAATTCTCATATTTTTATAGTTCGGCCAAAATTTGGGAAGTTGTATCCTCCCACATCCATATTTTCCTGAAATTGAGCTTTTATGATTATTCAAACCTCACAATTGCTTCTCCCTACCTCCCTGAAGATCTTGTTATTTATTTCTTTCCATATTCCCCAGGTTAAGAAGGGGGAATTTGGTTCTAGAGATCCACAATGACCTTATGGGAGAAAGGACAATTAGACTAGCTTTAAACAAATGACTTTATAGTTGGGGGGAACACCTAGTCAGTGAACAACAAGGGAAGGAAGAATGACCAAAATTCTCTAAAGAACTTGCAATGGAAGAAAAGACGCATGACAAACTCTTCATCCTGTTTGCATAGGATGCATCGATTAACAAGTTGAAATCCTCTCCTTACCAGATTATCAATAGTTAGAATTCTACCATGTGAAGCAGCCCACCAGAAATAGTTGACTTTTGGCACAAGATTTTTAATCCACACTTTATCCCAGTGAGGGTCTCTGCAGTTAGTAAGGGGTTTCACCAATTAATTATAAGCTTTTTTAACAGAGAAGCAGCCTGAAGAGCTCCCCTTCCACACCCACTCATCTTCCTTTTCATTAGAAAAACAATTCGCCTCTCCTATGAGGTTGTGTAACCTTTACAGAATTGGATCCCAGTTGATCTATCTTTGACCTCTAAGGTTGACACTCCTTAACAACAAGTTGAACTCCTTCCATTTAGGTTCTTCCACCTCCCAATTGACATAGTCCGAAACCTTTTTACCACATATCATTGTCAAGCTTTGTTTAAGGGGATTGAATCCATCTATGGAGGAGAGAGGGAAAGCCTCAATCCAAGGGTCTTTCCAGAAATTAGTGTTTTTCTTATTACCAATCCTCTTTCTAACCCCCAATTTCAACACATCTTTTATTTTAATAAGATGGTTCCAGAGAATAGACCCACTGGGAAAATTAGTAGCAGAGAGGAAGCAGCTAGGATTTATGTTCTTTATATATTTAGCTTGGAAAAAATTTGTTCCCAATCCTTAGACCCCTTCAAAAGGTTCCATCCCACCTTTTCAATTAGGGCTTTGTTAAGCAATTTGATTCTCCTTATCCCCAACCCTCGAACATTTTTTGGAGCACACACTTTCTCCCAACTAACTAATGACAATTTGTTTTTCTCTTTTGTTCCTAACCACATGAATCTTCTTTGAATCTGTAGCTTAGAGAAAAACACATGAGAGAGTTAGGAAATTCAAATCTAATCTATACTATCGAATCCTCAAAGCTTAGATAATCGAGCACAAAATAAAGTTAAGAACAACATGCATAAAATAAACTATTTTACCAAACATGCGATCAATTCTGTTGAATAACCTCCATTACTCTTCTCCATTTCATCCATGTAGTGCACTTGCCCTCTGATTTTCAAAGTTCATGCAAGCATGGCCTAAATGTTCTGATTAAGACCAAACATCGAAGATTCAAGATAATTTCTCCAGAAGTCATACGATTTCGAGAGAGATTGGAATGATGAATGACAAATCAATTTATAGAAAATTGATCATTTGAATGACAGGTCAGGATCAAAAGATCAACGAACGATTGAGATTGATAGATTAGACATGCATTCTGATAACTGTTAGTAGCAACATGAGTGATATAAATTAGAAATAGAAATAAAGATTAAATAAATGATTTAATCTTTGAGTTTGGTATTTGAAAATAGAAGAATAGTCTTTGCATGACAAAGATAAAGATGGATTAAAGTAACTCTCTGTTCAAATGCACAAGATTTAATTAATTAAATAGAAATATTTAATTAATATGCATGTACACGCAATTGAGTTAGAACTAGATGATTGAATGATATGACGAAGAGATTACTCGAGAAAGCCACTCAGACATTAAATCCTGAGTTAACTGACCAAATTAAATAGATCTTTGAGTCGAATAAGATTGAATACTTAGATAATTTGCACAATTATCTAAATATAGAAGAATGCGTTAAAATAGAATTTATGAATTAAATAATTCATTTAATTCAATATTTGATATTTGAAGAATAATTAAATAAATAAGATTTATTTAATTAAGTGATGAAGGGATTTAAATGAATAATTAAATAAATAAAAGGATTTTATTTAATTATAGTTGACATATGATAAAGGGTAAATTAAATAAGAATTTATTTAATCAAAGAAGAAGGATAAGGTTAATTAGTAACATAATTAAATAAAAAGCGTTTATTTAATTAATCAGATAGAATAAAGAAAAGTGTGAATTAATTAAATATTTAAGATTATTTAATTAATAGTTGAATAAATGTTAAAGTGAATTAACTAAATAAATATATTTATTTAATTAATAGAGAAATGAAGAACTTTAAAGAGTAATTAAATAATTGACATTATTTAATCATGACCATGGAAATACGAATTATGAAGAAATATTGAAGTCGCAGGCTTAGACCAGATTTCAGTGTCTACAGAATCTATTCTTTTTTTCCCCAATGAAGGTTGGGATTTTGAAGAGAGACAAATAGTAAATTGAAATATTCTGTAGGGAGGCTTTTAGCAACTGAATCTTCCTAGCTAAGCTAAGAAGTTTACCCTTCCAACCCGCCAACTTCTTTTGAACTCTCTCAATCAGATGGTTCCAATAATTATTTTCCAACTTTCTAGATATCAGAGGTAGCCCAAGGTAGGTAGCAAGTAAAATGGCTTCCTAACATCCTAAGATTCTCACCACTCTTTCCTTCACTAACTGATCAACATTGAAGAAGTATATCTTACTTTTTTCATAGTTAATATGCTGGCCAGAGACAGTGCCATAGTCATTTAGAACATATTTCCAAAGGTTGGCTTCCCAGGAACTGAGGCTTCACCAAATAGGATGGTGTCATCACCAAACTATTGGTGAGAGTTAGGCTGAAGAGACAAAGAAAATTTAACTCCTTTAAGGGCTTTAGAATCGATTAGCTTTTGGATATTCCTTCTTAGGACCTCAACAAATACTATGAAAAGATACGGCAAGAGGGGGTCATCTTGCCTTAGTCTACAACCACAAGAGAAATAACCTTAGGGGACACCATTGACAAGAACCAAACACATAGGGGAGGTAACACAAGCAAAGAGAAACTTTAAGAATTTTCCCTCAAACTCAAATTTCCTAAGAACAACAAAGAGAAATGGCCAAGAGACTTGATCATAAACATTAGAGATATCAATTTTGAAGGCCATTCCAAGGTTTTACTGAGGTCCATAGAGTGAAGGATTTCATGGGTTGAGATAACAACATCAAGAATGTTCCTACCGTGGACAAAACCTTTATGGTTCAGGGCAATCATTTTGCATAAAACAACTTTCAGTCTGAATACAAGGATCTTAGAGAAAATTTTAAAGACGTATTACAGAGGCTAATGGGTCTATAATCCTTAATAGAAGAGGCCTCATCATTCTTGGGGATGAGAGCAATAAATGTGGCATTCAATTGGTTTACGAGCCTTCCTGACCTGAAGAAATCTCTAGTAGCATTGAATAAGTCAGATTTAACAATGTCCCAGTAAGTCTGAAAAAAAGAAAGAGGGAACCCATCCAAACCAAGGGCTTTATAGGCTCCAAAGGAAAAAAATGTGTTTAACTTCTTCCATAGAAACAACATTAGGAAAATTCTTTAAGTATTTTTCAGATATAACTTTAGGGATTAATTCAAGGAAGTCATCATGTACCTAATTAGCATTACCTTGGGCATTTTGGAAGGAGGAGAAGAAGTTAACAACTTTCTCAACAATTTATTTTCCAGTCGAGACCATGGTACCATCTTCTTTCTTGAGTGATCTAATCCTGTTCCTGCTTCTATGTTTCAAGGTAGATTGCTGGAAGAATTTTGTCTTGCGATCTTCTTCGGTGAGCCATTGAACCCGAGACTTTTGTTTCCAAAAAAATTCCTCCTTTTTATTGACCTTAAACCATTGAGCTCTAAGATCACATTCCTTTATGCATATCTCTTCATCCACAAATCCAACTTCCATTTTGTTTTGGACTTCCTTTAGGCTTTTTCCCAATCATTTCTTAATCTCAAAGATGTTACCAAAAGTAACTTTATTCCATCCTTTCACTCTTTTCTTTATTCTTCTCAACTTCTCCACCAAACAAAACATGGGGGTGCCTCCTATGGGTTCATCCCACCAATTTTTTAACAAAACAACAAAATCAAGGTTGAGGCTCCACATTATTTCAAATCTAAAATAGAAAGGTCCCTTGTTATGATCAAAATTTCTTTTAAGCACAATAGCATTATGGTTAGATCCAAATCTAGGGAGAGTAAAGAGAGAGAAAGTGAGAGATGTTCCAATTAGAGGAGATCAGAAACCTATCCAACTTTACTTGAATTAGTTGATTACTAGTCCTATTTGACAATGTGAATTTGGAGCCTTGTAGAGGGATATCTATAAGCCCAGTAGAATTTAGGAATCCAGATAGCTCCATTATGATATTAATATAATCATCGAGCTCCCTCAACTTTTTAAAAGGAAGAAAGGGGGAATTGAAATTTCCTCCCAACATCCAATAGTCATCCTTTTTATTTTTAATAGCATCATTCAGATAATCCCACAACTGCACCGTGTCCTTGCTTAAATTGGGGGCATAGATGTTGATTAAGTTCTATTTCTCTTGAGAAGCAAGATCTTCCAGAGAGACCATCAAACTGTTCCTACCAATAGAGCTCAAATTTCCTTTTAATTTTGAGGGATTCCAAAGAGTAGAAATACCCCTTGAGGCTCCTTCAGCCTCACTGACAAAGTAATTCACACTGGGCCAGATTTTCAAAATCACCTTATCAAAGGTCTCCTTCATTTTGGTTTCTTGAAGGAGAAAAACATCTACTTTATTGTGTAGAATACATGTTTTAACCAAAAATTGTTTATAAAGGCTATTAAGGCTCCTGATATTCTAGGAAAGAAACTTCATTAAAGAAACAAACTAGGTACAACAACAAAAAACAACCTAGAGATGAACATCCAGGGCTACTTCTTTTTGGAATTTTATCCTGTGATCGAGTTCAAGGTTCTTTGTTTACCAGGAGCCACATCCCTCACTGAATCTTTGTTCCTAGATTCCTTTTGCAAAGGTTTGCCCACCTTGTTTCCCCCTCCAAAATTCAGCTTCTTTTTCTTCTTTGACTTGTTTGGAGCTTGTAACCAATCATCTTCTTCTTCTCTATCACTGGGGTGAAGGGGAAATCCCAACATAGCCAGGGATTCACTCAAGTTACCAGCCTCCTTTGGAGACAGAAATGACCTTCCAGGGACAAATTAGGGTCTAAAGACACTAATTCTCCTTCTTCCAACTCCAATCCTTCTTTAGCATTAGAAACCTCTTCCTTGGGAGACTAAAAAATGGCCTTCTTATGGGATACTTCCTTTTCTCCAACCTGATTTACTTTTTTCTTTTTCTCCTCCATATTAGGATTCCCCATTCTGAAAACCTAGGGTAGGTATGATTTCGACAGGGGAAACATTCATGAAGTTTAAACTAACCAAATCATTACAAACAAAAAGAGGCTCAACAGGGACAACAACCAATCCACTTGGAGGAATAACCTACTCTGGGGGATCGACTACCAAAGGAGTAGAAGATACTTCAGGAGGGGAAGAAGCATAGAAAACCACAGAGGACTTGGGCACCTACTCTGAAAGAGAGTGCAAGGATTCATTGGGTCCCTCAACTAGCATTTTCTCACATGAATCAATGAGGTGACCATATTTCTTACAAAGCTGGCAGAATTAGCGAGCATTTTCATATTCAAGGGGTTGGGACCGGTTACCAAATTTATACTTAAGAAGAACAGAAGTTGGCAGAATTGTGTTAACAACAACATTAACCAAATACGAGCATAAACAAGTCTAGAATTCTCTTACATGATCTTGTCAATAGCTAGGATGCTACCAAAAGAATTAGCAATCCCTTTGAGGATACCCATTTCCCAAAACTCAAGGGGTAACCCAAGGAGGTGAACCCAAGTTGGTGTCATAGCCCCCAGGTCAATAGAAGGATCAAACCATGATTTCCACTTGCACAAGGAAAGGAAGTTTTTAAAGCCAACATCAAATGCCTAGGGGCTACCCATTAACACCTTTAGCATATATCTTCATAAACAACAAAGGAGTAAATGAAGATAGCTCTTGGCATAGCATTAATAGAGACACTGCCTTTAATATTCCATGTCGAGGCAACCCAAAGACGTACTTGTTCGATGTTTGGGTGATAGGCCAAAAAATTACCAACTAGCACCATCTTAAGATGTCCATAGTCTTCAACATCAAAGTTTCAGGGACGTCAACTTCCCATCCAAACAAAAAGTAGGGAGCAAACTCTGAAAACCTTTTACCTAAAGCTGGCGAGCTGATACCCACTAGTTTTTCCACATAGGATGTTATTTTTTCTTCTCAGAAGAAAGAGTCTACCCCAAGAGAAGGAGAGAAAGGAAACTTTCTATAAATACCCCCAGTCCTCCCCCCTAGGAAATGATGGAGGTACGAGGAGGAGAATTCACATGGGGAAGAACAACACTGGCCGCTACCAAAGCAGACATAGCGACAAACAAAGAGACAACATCCTTGGAATGGGGAGCCTTCCTGGGCTCCCCACTCGACCTGCCCATGAGGCAATCAAATTAGAGCAAGGACAAACAGATTCAAAAAATGGCCAGAGCAGGAAAGTTGCAAAGCGAGAGCTGAGATCGTCAAGCTAGATTATGTGGTGTTTGTTTGAACTAACTTTGGAATTCATTGTGTGTGTGCATGTTGGAACGAATTCTGACATTCATTTTTTTCTATTGTATTATGTGGAGTGTATGAAAGAATTTTGGTTTACACTTTGTGTGGAATTGTAAGGCCTTGTCTCACATGTAATTAATAAGATGATTCTGTGGAAACAATTTTATATTTCATTTTTACTTTATATTTTATTGTCATTATTCTATTTAGTGAAGATGTATGCACATGTAAATTATTAGATATGATTTGAAATCATAAGAAAATTTGTTGCACCATATTATATTTCGATGAGTAATTAGCCATATAAATGGAGAATCATGGTGAAGTATTGAAGAAGAGGTCATCTTCTTCTACTTGTTCTTGTTCTTTAGAAGATTGTGAGATTTGGAAGTCATTGGAAGGTATACATATCAACCAACTCTTGTTCATCCAAGCTAAAATATACCAACACATGGTAGGATAAACCCAATGCTTCATAATACTCTTTACCCAATGCTTCATAATCTTCTTTAAAATTGACTTGAGTAATTACTTTACACAAGCTCAATTTTCCAAGCCTTCATCGAATAGGTGAATTATCATTTTCAATTCCATAGAGCTTTGTGATGTTTGACATTGGAGTAGAAGATTTGAATTGCATTACATTTTATAATCAAGGTAAGTAATGTTCATTTATCTGGGAGTTTGAATTCATGTCAATCTTAATTGCTTGCATGTATAGTTCTCTCTTCTAAAAAGATTTTAATTGAAATAGTTCTTTAATGACATTTCATATTCTTTTGAATCTTCCATAACATTAGACATACTAAGGAAAAGAAAGATATGGGTAATGGAATTCCATTGCAGACTAATAATTTGGGTATTTTGCAAGTTACTGCTCTATTTTGGTTGTCCTATTTTTGTTTGGCATGGTCATGCCTCCTATATTTTTCTTTTTCTTGTGAGTTAAATTTTTATATATTTTTTGATAAGAGGCCAAAGGCCTAAAAATTTCATATTAATCTTAAAATAAAAATACATGCTTAAAAAATTATTGTAGTCACAACTTATCAAGGGAAAAAATAGAGAACATCTATAAGTTACCCCCTATAGCCCAACATGTAGTCTAAAATAGATGCAAATTTATGGAGCTCAACATTGTCTTTAGAAATTCAAAACCCAAACACCCAACCAACTAGAAGTAGCTAAAAAACCTTGCTAACATTTAAAAGACCTTTTATGACAAAACATTATACGTTTATGTTAAAAAAGAACAAAGCTTAGATCTTGTAGAGGAAACTACATACATTACCAATTTCCTGAATACAATTGATAAAATTTCCTACCATTCAAAGTCTTGGACCGGCTCAAATGTAGTATTTTTTCTCAGGAATCTTACTATCACCTCCACCTACTATCTATGTTCCTGCAGTGCCTCACCTTCGATATCTAGGATGAAGGGAAAGAAGGTTACTTCCTCACTTGGCACCAAAAGATGCTCCAAGTCATAGAACTTGTGAATACCTAGGCCAAAGGAGGCAACATCCATCACCCCTTCCAACCCACCTAAAATTTTAGGTATAAAATGCTTGCATACTATTTCCACCACTTCCACTTTTAGAGTGTGTAGGTCTAGTAGTACCACCACAAAACTTGAGGATATGTCCGAATCAACCCTATATCACTCTTTTAACACTAGAAATTCTAAATTGAGGATGAGTTTAACCACTCCAATCAACTTAGAATCCAATTCTAGCATGATTCACTTCAATTGGAGCTCTATGATTGCGTCTTGAAAGGCCATCTATTTTTGGGTACTCACAAGGCTGATGGGAGTATCCATATCTCCTCATAGAAACGTAGAGCCCTTGGAACAAATATGCTAGCTATGTAGTTTAGGCTGCTTTGTCAAGTTGGTTGTACTAATTTCAAGTAATACTCATGTGTGAAAATTACCCCTTAGAGTGTATTAATAAATCCTATTAAAATCATACCATACACGTATCTGGTTAGTGATGATGATTTATAGCCTTCACATGCGCTCAACTTTAGTCTTGAGAGAGAAAAACACAAGATTACATGTTGTTACGAGTATATAGCATTAGTGATTATACCAATGGAATTTTGTTTTAGATTCCCTTGGGCATGGACCTTAGGATTGTACCCAAGTGAAACATAAAACTTTTTATATGTCTTGTTATGTGTTTTTCCTTTGTATTCTTCTATCTTATGTGTAGATTTTTATTATTTTAGTTTTATTGGTTTTATATTTGTCTTTTTTTGTGGGTGATAATTTTCATGCAAAGTGAAAATAATTTAGATTCGGGTTCAAGTAGCTCTTACATATTATGAACACTATTTTCTTGTTCAAAAAGGAGATAGAGATATGATAGATATTAGAAACTCCCCAACATCCACTTCTATATACAACCATTGTTGATAGTATATTGCAAATAAAAGACAACATTCTCAACATTACATTACTAGTTACTATGTTTGCAATTACAAAGTATATATAGTCATAATAGGTCTTGTTTAGTGTAATAGTAGTTCAATTGTAATCACTCTAATGGTTATAGCTATTTTATAGTGAGAATTTGATTTCATGAGATTAAACTCCATTAAATCAGAAGGATGATTGCTCAAAAGCAATGATTACACCCTACATGTTTAGAAGTGCTCTAAGCACATTATTTTTTGTCAGACAAGAAATATCATCCATTGCTTGTCTAGATAAAACTGTAAAGTTAATCCTCCTGAATTGTTGAAGTCCTTTGGCATTGAATTGTAAGAAAGCATGAATTGAGAGGAAAATTGGAAGCTGATCTAAGACAAATATATAATTTGGGAAGGTAGGTGGATTATAAGGTTTTTTGTTCATCTTCACTGAAAATGAAATGGGCTTCATTTTGTTTTATGCAGGTAGCTCGAGAAGGGGAAAATGTTAATCATAGATGGAATGGGATTATGAAGTAGTCCATAGAGTACCTATTTTTATTCATTTATTTATTCCATATAAACATACGCATGAATCAAACTACCATGTGGGTTACACAAGTCCAATTTTCAATTTCATAGTACTTAGATCAATTATGACATATTTAACATCCATCACTACCTTGCAATGAAGTTATGTGCAGGGAAAACATTCAAGACCTTTGATCAAGTAATCCTATGATTCTTGTGGAACAAAGGAAGTCATAACACAATTTTTTTTTTTGTGATTGAGTATGCAGATCTTCTTGGAACACTGGAAACATGAGATGCTAGAATTTTTGTAGAGTGATGCCTAGAATTTCTCAATTGTTATTGCAGGCACTATAAAGTAAATTTTAATTTTCTTGTTGCACTTTTGAATTAGTTACTGAAATTGGTCAATTAATTTATAATTTGATATGAAAATGGATTTGTTGTTTAATACAAAATTTTTATTTGTGAGGGGTTGAATTTATCCTCTTCCCAGGGTTGTAGGGAATGGTTGTGCTGACCATGACCAGTCATTCTTTTCAGTCTAGAATCTCTATGCTTATTTTTATATTATTTTTTATTGTACTAAATTTTAATTTCTTGTTTCTTCATTTTTAATGATTTGACAATTTTATTGTAGTGTGATTATTTAAGTATTATAATATATTTTTAATTATAATGTTATGAAATAACATTGTGATAATTAGTGTTGTGTTATTAGAAGGTTACAATTTAAACATATTTGTTTATTGTATTTTAGATTGAGAATTCATTAATTTTTTGTGTGGTGTGTGCTTGAATATTGATTTACTTATTGTTTATTATAGTGTGGGTCTGAATTTTGGCCTTGACTTATATTTGATTGACATTTATTTTTGCACTTTTGTATGAACTTTTTTTGCATTTATTATTTATATGCAGTGTGTGCTTGAGCTTTGGCATACATTAATTGTTTTTTTGAAATGACTTTTAAACTTGTTTGTTTAGCATGTTTAGGCACCCACTCATTGTGAAGTGTGTGCATGAACATTTATTTGCTTATTGTTTATTGAAGCATGGATTTGAATTTTGGTATTGACTTATATTTGATCTATTTTGAAATTTACTTTACATGTTTTAATTTTGACACTTTGACATTCACTTTGTTTGCATTTATTGTTTATATGAAGTGTGTGTTTGAGCTTTAACATACATTAATTTTTTTTTTGAAGTGACTTTCATTGAACTTGTTGTGTGTACTTTGGCATCTAATAGTTGTGAAGTGTGTGTTTGACCATTAATTTACTTATTGTTTATTGAAGCATGGGCTTGAATTTTGGTACATCGACTTATAGTTGATACATTTTCACATTTACTTTACATGTTTTAACTCTAGCACTTTGGCATTCAGTTTGTTTGCATTTATTATTTATATGACCTTTGTTCTTGAGCTTTAACATAAATTAATTCTTTGTTTGAAGTGATTTTCAACTTTGTTTGTCTGGTGTGTTTCAATTTGGTATCCACTAGTTGTTTATTGGAAGCGTGTTTGAACTATAGTTATTTACTTTGTATTCATTTATTTTTTGAACTATGGAATTCCATTTATGTACCTATTCAAATTTTTGCATCCTCTTATTGTATTTTAAAACTTTGTGCAAAATGTGTGGGTAAACTTCGACATTCCCTTATACTATTTGTTAGCATTTACTATGTGTGTGTGTGTGAGAGAGAGAGGGTGTTTGAATTTTTTTACCAATCACTTATATTTGATCCTCTTATTGTTTGTTAGTTTGTATGGATGGGTGGGTGTGTTTGAATTTTGATTGTCACTTTCAAGAGTGTTCTAATTTTGGCTCACTTTATTTCAACACACTTCTCAATGCTTGAACTTTGGTGTATTTACTTTGTATATGTGATATGTTTCAACAAACTTTGTGAAAAATGTGTTTCAAATTTTCACATTCACATTTTGTGTCTTGTTGTGTTTACTTCATGTATGGTTGAACTAATTTTGTGTGAAGTTTATTTCAACATTAGATTTTACTTTTTATGTGTTAAACTTTAATGTTTGCTTCATGTGTGGTTGAGCTAACTATGTTTCATGTGTTTATATTTGAACTATTAAATTCATTTTATGTAAAATGTGTACTATCTTTGATTTCTCTTATGTGTGAAGTGAACTAATGTTGCATTCTAAAGTGTCTTTGAGTTCTTTCACATTCACTTATGTCAATGTTTAAATTTTAGCATTTTCTTAATATATATTTGAAGTGTGTGTTTGAACAAACTTTGTGTGAAATATGCTTTATCTTTGTCAACCATTTTGTTGTATTTCTACTTTGACATGTGTGTACATGTTTTAACTTTCACATTCACTTTATATGAAGAGTGTACTAACTTTGAAACTCACTTTATGTTTGAACTTTAGTGTGAAGTGTGTTTGAACTTTGACATTCATATTTTGTGCATGTTTGAACTTAAGTATTTACTTTGTAAGTAGTTGAAGTAACCTTTTGTGAAACATTTTTAAATTAGGCATGTGTTCACATTTGTGTGTTTGTACTTTGGTACGTCTAAAATAACTTTATGTATATTTAAACTTTAGCATTTACTTTGTATATGTGTGAAGTGTGTGTTTGAACAAACTATATGTGAAATGAACAAATATTGTGTGAAATGTGTTTTAACTTCGATAACCATTTTTTTTGTTTTTACTTTGGGATGTGTGTGTATATTCAAATTTTCATATTCACTTCTTGTGAAGAGTGTAATAATTTTGACAACCACTTATGTTGTCTATTTGAACTTTGGGATTCACTTCATGTGTGTTTGTATTTTGACATTATTGAGCTTAGTTATTTACTTTGTATCTGTTTGAAGTAATTTTTGTGAAAAATGTTTAAACTTGGTATGTTTGAATAAATCCCATATGTTTGAAAAAAATTGTATGTTTATTTCAGGTGTGGTTAAACTATGACATGTGTTCATTTTTTTTATTTTTGTGAAATATATTGTAACTTTGAAATTCATTTTATATGAATTGTGTTTAGGTGTTTGAAAGTTAATTTTGACATTTACTTTGTGTGTATTTGAACTATTTTTGGCATTCACTTTGTCTAGTGTATGTTTGAACAAACTCCATGTGTTGTGTTTCTATGTGTGTTGGAAAGTAAATTTTGGCATTCCCTTTGTGTGGTATTTGTATTTTAACTAACTTTGTTTTCACTTTACATGCCATGTCTTTGAATTAAATTTGATATTCACTTTGTGTGGTGTGTGTTTAAACTTTGACATGTTTGAGTAAATTCCATGTGCAACATGAAACTTTTGCATTTATTTTATATGTGTGGTTGTACTTTGTGTAAAGTGTTTGGAATTAACATTTTGATTGTTTAGTTAAGGAAAAATTACTACAGTTCACTTTGAACAATAGTAGTAGCGTGCGCTTTGCAATTTGAATTCCTATGAATCAACCTGGAGGCTGCAATATTGTTGCTTGGGCATGAGCATATTTCATTTGGGGGTTTGAAAATCCTGGCAAGGAAAGTGTGGGATGCCTAGAAGACCTCCTTTTTGGAAAAACTTGTTGGAGGTCAAACCTCGACAAGGACCCAAAAGCCCGTGACAAAGGGGATGAAGTTTATGACTTTTTGTGATTCATTGAAGGGTTAAAGCCTTTGAAATATGACCCAACATGACCAGGTTGCTTCTTTGGGAAAAAGGGTCTTTTTTTGTTCACTTTTGTTACTTCAGAAGATATGCTAAAAGTCCTAATAGGTGGACCATGGGCCTTTGATAATGGTTTTAAAAATATTTTATCCCTCTGCAAGTGGAAACCAGGGTTTGATGCCTCTGCTGACTTGGGGAAAGTTTCCCCTACCTGGGTTAGGCTCCCTAGTTTGCCTCCTGGAGTTCTGGCATCTCCTGAAGGAAAGTCTTAAAAGGATTGTAGCCTCCTTGGGATCCCTAGAAGACCTCCTTTTTGGAAAAACTTGTTGGAGGTCAAACCTCGACAAGGACTCCTCAAAAGCCCGTGACTGCTTTTTGTATGGTGGAAGGGGATGAAGTGGAAATACCATATGACTTTTTGAGTGATGCCATTGAAGGGTTAAAGCTATCTTTGGTTGGGAAATTCTTTGCTGGATGACCCAACATTGACCAGGTATGAAAATGGGTCTCTGATACTTGGAAAATCAAAGGTAGTGTTTCTATAAGTGCTATGCCTAAGGGTCTTTTTTTGTTCACTTTTGTTACTTCAGAAGATATGCTAAAAGTCCTAATAGGTGGACCATGGGCCTTTGATAATGGTTTTAAAAATATTTTATCCCTCTGCAAGTGGAAACCAGGGTTTGATGCCTCTGCTGACTTGGGGAAAGTTTCCCCTACCTGGGTTAGGCTCCCTAGTTTTCCTCTGGAGTTTTGGCATCAAAAGATATTTAAAGGGATTGCAGACTCCTTGGGATCCTTAGTTACTATTAACAATGTAACTACTTGCAAAGCAAGATTGCTTTATGCTAGAATTTGTGTTAACGTTGAGGTTAACACAGTTTTACCCACTTCCATAACCTTAAAATCTGAGTTGGGGAAATGGGTTCAGCCCCTAGAATATGAAAGAGCCACAATTTTCTGTCAAGGTTGTAATAAAGTTGGGAATTTACAAGATGCTTGTAAAATAGCTCCTCTTGTGCCTAAAATCCCCCAAACTGAGGTTTAAGAGAGTGGTTCAATGAAGAAGTTATTACTGACAGATGGTGTAAAATATGTTGAAACCTCAAATCCTGGCAAAAAAGTAATTAAGGGGTCGAATCCTTTCAGAGAACAGGAAAATGATCCAAAAGATAATCTGGAAAGGTGTTTCTTAGAAGCCACCAAGGAACATCCTTCCATGCCCCCTTCTAGGAAATCAACTAAAGAAAAGGAAAATAAGGGTTTAGATTCACCTCCATTAATTCAGAATGAGTAGCAAAATGAAGCCCAAGAGTAAGGGGAAATAATAAGTCAAAAGGAACATATTTTTACCCCAACCTAGGATCAAGAGGAACTAATAATGGGTGAGGAGCCCACATCTCAAAACATTGATGAAAAAGGCTAGATAAACACTAAGTCACAAAAAAAGAAAAAACTGGATGTGGGAGGAAACAGTAAAGTTGGTAGACCGTTATTAAAAGATGCAAGAGTTAAGGAAACAACAAAAGATGTGGCAGCAAGAAAACAACGGACCCTAGATTTGTTGGAAGGGAGCAAACATAAAAGAAAATAGAGGGGATTGGAGCCTTATTTGAGCAGTATCATCCTGATTTTGCTCTTCTGTGAAGTGTTGCAATGAAGATACTTTCATGGAATGTGAGAGGTCTTAATGGCCCATATAAACAACCATGTGCTAAAGATGTACCTAGCTGAGGTGAAACCTGATATCCTCTTGATGTAGGAAATGAAAATGAAAAAGGAAAATTTTGAGGAAAATTTGAATTGGCTTTGGCTGGGTGCTAGTTTTGAAGCTAGTGATGTGGAAGGAGCTTCAGGAGGGATTGCTACCTATTGGAGTTCCTCCTGGTTTAAAGGAAAGTTGGATTTTAGAAATAAGAATTGCCTCTTGGTTAATATAGAGGATGGAGTAACTTCTATAAAATGGAACTTGGGGAACATTTATGGTCTAAATTCAAGGTTGGAAAGGTTGGATTTATGGAATTGTTTGAATGGTATCATAACTAATAATAAGGATGAGCTTTGGATGTTGGGAGGAGATTTCAACTCTCCCCTGTATCCCTCAGAGAAGAAAGGAGGTTTGATGAACTTCTCAGAAAGTATGGTGGATCTTTCAAGTTTCATAGACTCAATGGGCCTTATAGATATCCCTCTTATGGGATCTCACTTCATGTGGACTAATAGAAGACAGGGAAATCAACTCATCCAAGTGAAACTGGATAGATTCCTGATTTCCTCGAATTGGAACATGCTTCAAAATGTTTCTCTTACTGATCTTCCGAGAACAGGCTCATACCATAGTGCTCTTCTTCTTGTTTGGGAGGATAGGATGGTGAAAAAACCTTACCCTTTCAAATATGAAATAATGTGGTCCCTTCACCAGGATTTTAAATCTCTTGTGGAGGACTGCTGAAATACTCCTTGTGAAGGCACTCCTATGTATAGATTAATGCAGAAGCTAAGAAGAATAAAGGAAAAGGTAAAGGGATGGAACAAGTATACTTTTGGTAATATATTTAAAAATAAGAGATAGATGATTCTAAAATTGAAAGAGGTTTAGGATTGTATGGAAGTTGGGACCTGTGATGAGGAGATACATATAATAGAAAGAGAGTTGAGAGCTCAATGGCATAAAATAAGTAAGAAGGAGGAATTTTTTTGGAAACAAAAATCAAGGATCTAGTGGCTTAAGGAAGGAGATAGAAAAACTAATTTTTTCCACCAATCTACTTTTAGGCACAGGGGAAGAAACATGCTCAGATCTCTTGTTACCTCTAACGGAGCTATACTTGAAAGGAAGGATGAAATAGCCAATGAGGTTGTTTCTTTTTCTCAAATTATCAGGAGCCTTCAAGGATTAATAATGTGGATTCAAAGGATTTTTTGTAGGTGATTCCTAATGTCATTACAAATGAGGACCTAAAAAGTTTAACCAAGAGCATCACTATGGAGGAGGTGAAGTTGGTTGTTTTCTCCTTTGGTGCCTATAAGGCCCCTAGACCTGATGGTTTCCCTCCTAGTTTCTTTCAAGTGTATTGGGACACCATTTCTAAAGACCTTTTAATTGTTGCTAAAGATTTCTTTAGATTGGGAAAGCTTCTGAATCAAATGAACACCACTTTCTTTGCTTTGATACCTAAATCCACTAAAGCTGCTTCCATGAATGATTATAGACTAATAAGTTTATGTAACACTGTGTATAAGATTTGCTCCAAAATCATTGCCAATAGATTAAAACTGATATTAGGGAAAATGATTGCTATTAACCAAAAAGGTTTTGTCCAGAGAAGACAAATTCTAGATGCAACTATTTATACGCATGAGATAATGCACTCAATGGACTACAACAAAAAGCCTAGTATGGTGTTCAAATTAGATATATCAAAAGCTTATGATAGAGTCACATGAAACTTTTTATTTGCTATTATGGAAAAATTTGGCTTCAAAGGTAAATTTCTCAATTTGATAAAAGTTTGTGTCACTACACCTAAGTATTCAGTTTTGGTTAATGGTGTGGCCCATGGTTTTTTCTCAACTGGTAGAGGGTTGAGATAGGGAGATCCTTTATCTCCCTACCTATTTGTTATTGTGGCAGAAGCTCTTGGCCATAATATTCAGAAACAACTTAATAGTAGATCCTTGAGAGGCTTTAGTGCTGCTTCTTCGCTCCCCTCAACTTCTCATCAACAATTTGTCGATGATACAATTCTCTTGGGGGAGGCGTCCGTTGTTGAAGCTAAACAATGGAAAAATATTTTGGAGAAGTATGTGGAATTGTATGGGTAGTGTATAAACTACCAAAAAAGAAAAATATATTTCTTCAATACTAGTAATCTGGTGAAAGACAAAGTGATAAGGATTTTGGGTTGCCAGGAGGCAGAACTCCTTGCTACTTCTCTTGGTCTTCCTGTCTTCTCTCGAAAGCCTAATAGTAACTAATGGAATTACATTGTGGAGAAAGTCCATAAAAATTTAGCAGGTTGGAAAGGAAAGTTGTTGAGTCTTGTTGGAAAAATTCAACTTTCAAAAGCCTCTCTTTAGAATATTCCTATTTACTATCTCTCAATGTTCAACATTCCGACCTGTATTGTCGAGAGAATTGAAACCATTCAAAGAATATTTCTATGGTTTGGGGTGGAGGAAAAGAAAAGAATGGCTCTTATAAAATGGGAGAAGGTTTGTGTCCTGAAAAAAGGAGGGTTGGGTATCAGAAGGCTTAAACCATTCAATAAGGCTTTGGTGGATAAAATGGGCTGGTATTTGTTGCAAAATGAAAAATATTGGGCCACTATCTTAAGAGCTAAATACCTTAACAATAAGGATGCTTGCTGCTTCCTAAGGAAAAAGGAGCTCCTCATGGCTTAGTGTTCTAGAACAACCTCCTCAAAGTCAGAGGAGTGCTTAATAGAGGAATTAAAAGAAGGATAGGAAACAGGCTTAACATTGATTTTTGGGATGATCCCTGGTCTACTCTGGCCCCTCTTTCAGCCTCTGATGATTTCCAACTCATTAGAAGGGAATTGAGAAGTGAATTGGGGAAAAAGGTGTCTAATTATATAGTGTGGGAAGGAAGCAAACCTAAGTGGGAAAACTTGAAAGATTACCTAAATAATGTTGTGCTAAGAGGAAACAGACAATAGGGCTTGGATGCTGTGCTTGAGAAACTTATGAGATGAATTGGGAATCTGGACATGTTTTCAAGAAACAGAAATGATGAATGGATCTGGACAAGAACTGCTAGTGGAGGTTTTTCTCTAAAACCTGCTTATGACTCTATGCTGCAACCATTTTTGAACTTGGACTCTTTTGACTAGCTTAAGGTTTGGAAGAAGAACCTCATACTGAAAATTAATTGCTTCTAGTGGATAGTAACTCATGGTAAGATCCTTACAATTGATAATCTTAAGAAAAGAGGTTGGTACCTTGTTAATAGATGTTGCCTATGTAATGAAGAGGAGGAAACCATAATGCATTTGTTTTTTCAATGTTCTTATGCCCAAGAAGTTTGGGGTTATTTTCTCAACATCCTGAAGGTGGAGTGGGTCTTTCTTGCTAGTATCCAATTGTTTGTGGAAGGGTGGAGCTTTTTCCCTTTCTCTCACAATATTATTTATGATTTGTGGGGCCAAATCCCTCCT
Source organism: Sequoia sempervirens (assembly GCA_007258455.2). Classification (NCBI taxonomy): domain Eukaryota; kingdom Viridiplantae; phylum Streptophyta; class Pinopsida; order Cupressales; family Cupressaceae; genus Sequoia; species Sequoia sempervirens. The sequence continues at coordinate 546,988,148 of VDFB02281492.1, forward strand.
TTTTTGACTTGGGGTCTATGGAAGGAGAGGAATAATCACGTTTTTAGAGAAACTGCTAAATCTAGTAAGGAGTTATGTTTAATGGTGAAAAGGAAAATACATGAAAACATGGAAAGCTGTAAGTATAGGTAGGCTAAGAAAAAACCTTCTCAACTGGAATTAAGTATAAAAAAACAATGACAACTCTCTCATGATTTAAATAATGTTAACTAGTTAAAAAAAATATTAGAGCTAACACAATTTGGATTCCCCCAGATCCAGGTTGGGTGAAATGCAATTTTGATGGATGTTCAAAAGGTAATCCTGGAAGGGCTGGTGGTGGTGGTGTGATTAGAGATGAGAAGGGAGCTTATCTGTTGGGGTACAACAAAGGTCTAGGAACAACTACTAACAATTTTGCTGAGGCTTTGACTGTTTGGATTGGAGCTAGACTTTTAAGAGAAAGAGGCTACAATAAGGCTATTGTGGAAGGGGACTCGAAATTGATAATAGACTATCTTAACAATAAAGCTAACATCCCTTGGGAAATTAAAGACATGTTGGATGACTGCAAAAGCATTTTACAAGGGTTTCAGGGTGTGAAAATATGTCACTCATTAAGGGAAGGCAATAGAGTGGCAGATGTAATGGCCAATCTTAGTATCAATGGGGAAACTTTAATAAATTGGGGTTTTAATGATTTTCCTAACCAAATTAAGGAAGCCCTAGCGAAGGAAAAAATGGGAAAGAAATATTTAAATACAAGTTGCTATGGTGGGATTAATTAATTTCCTTTTTGTTGGTGTAATGAATAAGGTAAGGAGGGACCCACAGAAGCAAGCTGGCATGCTAAATAGGGGATCTTGTAGGCATAGTTTAACAAGATTACAAAATCTTGAGGTCAAGATTTACAAACGTGGGAATGGTCATTCAGACAGTAAGGTGGTGTATTTAGAAAGGAGAAATGTAAATCATGAAATGAAGAGCATGCGGTGTAATCGGTGACCCGAATTGCGATGGGATAGATGGAGACGTAAGGGTGACAATAAAAAAAGAAAGAATAAAACAAGACATCATTTCTAGGAAAGGAGGTAGAGGTGTCGCTAATAGGAATGATTATTGGTGAAAAGGTGACAATTGCGATAAGAAGTGGTGCATGTATTATAGAAAAAACCCTATGCTGTTGTGTGATCAAATGAATAATCATAGAGTCTCTATTCGCACAGAGTGTGTTGAGCTTCTAGTGGCGAGCATGGTGGATGCTGAAGGAAATAGGAGTGACTTTCTTCTCATCTCAAAAATTTGTTATAGTTCTCAAAATATGGGAGGCCCCAGAAAGCACACCGAGCCACACAAATTCAACTTGCTCCAAAACAATGAGGAGCTATGGAGTCTATTTGAAGAGGTTGGTTTCATGCACTACTTTGAGGCAATGGAGGGATATAATAAGAGATTAAGCTAAAAAATTTCTAATGCGTGGAGAGATGGTGAGGTCAATCTGGGAGGGCTTCAGCTTAAAGTGGACCCTAAGCTGATAGCGGAAGCTATGGTCTTGGCGTATGAAGGCACAAAGGTTTCAAAGGTCAGTAATGGTAAGTATACTGACTATTTCGATAAGTTTTTTGAAGGAAAGGAAAAACCTTAATATTTTCAAAATGGGTATTCTAGGGTTAAGTTGCCTCCTCCTTACCATAATGTTTGTTTCATTATGATGAAATATTTTACCTTGGAAGGTCGATACCAATTTTTCCATGGCTACCATTTCCCTATTCTCAACCACATTAGGCATAAGGATAAAATTAGCCTGCCCTTCTTTTTGTTTTTGTCTCTCTGTCAAAGCCTCTCCCAGGGTGCTATTCCACCACTTCATTAGGACCTTATTAGAGCCATTTACAAGTTTTTCATTTCTAGAACCCTGCAGAACAATCTGATCCTGAAAACCATTGAAATCCCTAATCCTCAAAGCTCGGTGAAGATTGAGCTTTTGGAAAACCTTCCTGTCTCAACACCTAAAAGTTCTAAAAAGAAATTTGAAAAGCTTGGGAGTTCTGGTAAGAAAAATCAAAACCCTGAAATTGTTGTTTGGGTTGATTTACTCGTGGTAACTCTTGAAAAAAGGAAAGATGTTGCTATGGAATTGGAAACAAAGAAAATAAAGAGGTTTTTAAAGGAATTGGGAGACGAGGTAGAAGCCATTACTATCCCTAATGATAATGAAGCTAAGGGTTCTCACTAGTGGGGAGAAGGTCCAAGAGATTAGCCATGACGATGTCTAAAGGAAAAAAGAAAAAGAAAATTTTCTAAAGCTTGGATGAAACCCAAAGCCCTCCGAAAAGTATAGAAAAGCATGCTGAAGAGGATAATGATTCCTCAACAGAGGAAGTTCCTGATAGCCTGGGTAATGACTTGACTGAAGATGAGGATTCATAGGAAGACAATGAGGAAGATCAGGGTGAAGAAAATAGGGAGATGTCACAACAGGAGAATGCCCAGGAAGAGGAAGAAGATAATCAAGATATAGTCAAGAATACTAATAAAGAGGAAAGTAAAGATGGGGATTTTGAGAAAGGGAGACTTGATAGATTGGAGAGGAAAATGCAGAGGATGGAGAAGAAGATTTCTAAGATGGAGGGGGACAACAAGAGTCAAGCTCTTGAGAATTTGATCAAAGGGATAATGGAGGAAAGAATGAAAGCTTTGGAGAAAGGAATGCAAGCTAAAGGTAATATTCAAAGAATTCAGACTTTGGATGAAGTTGTTAAGAATGTGTGTGGTGGTGGAGGCTGTGATGAAAAAGGCGATGATGGCCACTGCCTCGAGGCTGGGGAAAATTAAGAAGCAACAAAGGAAGAAAGGAGTGATCGACGAAAAGGACCTCACTGGTAAGATGGAATTGAAGACAACAGTACAGGGTATTGTTGAGGATCTGCTCAAAGCGTGGAAGCTGATTGAAGATGCTTAATTTAGTTCTGCTGGTTTTGTTTTTTGATGTTTTTTCTTACTATGTTTAAGTGGACTAATGCTACTGGATATGACCGTTGGTGCCATAACTTTAATATGTTTAATGATGGGTATTTCTATAGTAGGAATAGTTTGTTAGATAATGTTAATTTCTGTAGATGGTTAGGGATTGATGTTATTGATGGTAGTAGGGATTTTTTTTATCAGTATATTTTCATGGATATGTTTGTGAAAAAAGGGATTGGTTAAGCATTTTGGCTGGTTTTTTGGGAGGTGGTGGGCTCCCTTTCTTTTGCTGCTTCCCACCTTTGGTTGCTCTTCTCTTGTTGTAATCTTTGCTTGGGTCAGGGCCCTTTTCCCTACTTAATCAATCAAAAACATTTTTCTTGTTTATTTACTTGTTTGTGTGTGTGTTTAAAAGTTACTTTTCGAATTTATATTATGTGGTGTTTGTTTGAACTTTGGCATTCATTGTGTGTGTGCATGTTAAAAATAATTTTGCATTCATTTTTTCTATTATATTATGTGAAATTTGTGTACAAAAAAACTTTAGTAATGTTCACTTTGTGTGGATGAATGCATATGTGCATGTGTCTGCAATTTTAAGATATATTTCAAATTTAACTAAAGTATATTTCTAAAGTGAGATAGATCCAATTATCTAAAAAACACTATTCCTCTTACAAAAGCTTAATCCATCATTCTTTGATCTTCTTCTTCCTCAACAACTCCTTGTATTCTTTGAGAATATTCCTAGTGGTTATCTTTGTATTATCCTTTATTTACAATCTTTTCTATGTTTTCTTTCAATTATTTTATTATTAATTTTTCTTTAAATATTTAAAATATTTTTTAAGATAAATAGAAAACAAAAATATTAATTAAATACTATTTTATTCATTTTTTAACACTTAAGTTCTAAAATACTTTTAAAATAATTTGAAAACATCCTTTAAGAAATAAAATATCAACTATAAACAAAAATAATAATTTAGATTTGATTCAAGATCATTTTAATCCGACGAGGATAATTACCTTATTTTATTTTTCTAATAATTTTCTCATGAAAATAAAGCTAAAAGAACATAATTAATTTTCTTCCACTTAAATCTTTATCCTTTATCCTTTATTTTATTTTAATTTATTTTAAATTATAATGCTTAAATATTTTTACTTTATAATTATCTTTATAATTTTAATTTATCATTATTTAATAATTTATCATTTCAAGAGCTAATTATCATTTTCATCTAAAATATTTTTAAATTAATTATCAATTTTTATTTTTTTCAAAGTACTAGAATGAAGGGGTCATGACATACTCCCCCCTTAAGTTTTTTATCATCTCAATGTATATAAGCAAAACTTATACAATGTTATTTTTCAACGAGTTTTAGGATAATTGTCATATAACTATTGCATCACTTTAGCAATTTCCCATGTGACATTTCTTTATCATATTAATCCCACTAAAATTTACAATAGTCTACTATTATGTTGCAATACTATATTCTTATCATTCTTAATACTTAGAACTATAAGGTATCCTAATTGAATATATGTTTACTATTTGACCTACATATATTTTAAAAAGAAACACATAGAATACCTTATGTGTTTTTTTGGCCAACCTAAGTATGAGCTAAAAGACACACACCTAGATGTGACATATTATTTTAAAAAAATCTATAAGTAAATAATTAGTTATAATTTTTTTACTAGGACAATTTAAAAATATTAAAAAGTAATTTTCTAGCCAATCTAAGTAAAAAAAATATAATATTTATTTTTTAAAAACCTTTAGCTAGTGAGGCATAGTGTGACACATCTTTTAGATTTAAAAAATATAAAAAGTTTTGAAAGTTATGGATATTTTTCAATTAGTCTATCAATTAGGATTTCAAACATAGTACATGTAAAAAGTATAAACAATCGCATATTAAGTTTATAATCAAGATATCTTATATATTTATAGAATTTTGATAATTTTTTGAATAAATTATTTTCATTTCATCAAATTTGAATAAAAAAGGTTGTTGACATGAAGAGTGAAGTCACAAAAAGAGGATGACACCTCTAAGCATGTTGGACTAGTTGACCCCTTAGGCTTGATACTCCCAAGCCTAAATCCAATACATTCCCAAGGAAAAAAGGTTTATGTAAAAATTTGGATATTTGTTACTTATGCATATCATTATTAACATATATCAACTTTAAAATAATAGATATCTTTTTTATAAAAGTATCTTTATTCAATTTTGTGTTACCAAATAGATATCCATTTTGGTCATGTTAAAAATGAACAAAATAATTTGTTGGACTAGTAACGAGTCCAACAAAAGGAAGAGAAAACTTCAAGTGGAGAAAATAAAAGGAATTAGGGAAAATATAGAGCAAGAAAAATGATTTGAAGAAAAGGTATGGTGGATGCTCTTCAAGGGGGAGGTTCTTCTTTGCCCTTAAATGACATTCAAATTGAAGTTTCTAATGTTGAATATAATGAAATATTTGAAAAAAAAAATTGACTATGATATTGAAAATAAAAATGTTTAAAAGGTAAGTGCATGGAAATGGTATACAAAAAGGGGGTCAAAAGAGACTTTTTTTTAAAATCAGCTAAACCTGAAGTTGAATGAGTAATTTGAGATTCATGCACTCAAAATTTGAAGATACAAAAAGAATAAGAATTTTAGTACTCTAAATCTAGTTTCTAAACTACTAAAACTTTTGAAAAATAGTTAAGATTAAGAGGCTGAAATATTATGCACACATCAAAGTATTCATGTTCTTTTTAGTAAAATATAACAAAATATAACATAGAATTTGTTGTGTTCTACTCTATTTTTTTGTTGTATCTGGTATTTTAAAAACCCGTAGATAGAAATATAGTTAAGACTAAGTACTAGAAGTTGTATGTTTCTTTCTAATTTTTTATTGAATATTTTTTAATGATTTTTCAAAGTGGATGCATCCTAAAAAATCACATCACTCAGTGAGTGCATCACATAACTTGCACTAAACTAATAGAAAATGTAACTTTTTTCAATATGTAAAGAATGAATTGTAAAAAAATCTTATAAATATATTTATTTATAAATTTTTGACAAGTAGATCAAAATTTATAAAGGAAAATTAGCACATGCATATATGAAATATAGATACATTATTAAAATAAATTAAAAATATATATGTTAATATATTTCAAATAAAAAAATATGGTTAGAAAGATTAGAAAATGTGAGAAATTCTAGTTGTAATTTTATTAAAAATTATTATACAAAGTGTAAACATGATGACGTGCAAGTTGAGAAATAGGAATGAAGGTAAAAGCACGTGGAAATAGAGGGAAATAAATATTCCAAACCTATAGGCCCGTTATCCAAACCTATTCCAAAGGAAAAAGGGTGAGAATCTTTGTGAGTTAAAAATGTGCCATCATTCTATGAAACACAAAACGTGAGGGAATTTTATGCTCCACAAAACATGAGAACCTTCTATGAAACATGAAACATGTTCACATTTTTTACTCTCTTCTTCTCTTTCTCTCACTCTCCCTATCTATCTCTTCCTCTATATTTTATATCTCTCTTACAATGTCGTTATATTTCTCTCCCTCTCTTGCTTAGTCTCTTTATGTACTCCCTCTCTTTATCTTTCTCCACCCCCATTTATCTCCTTATACCTCTCTCTCCCTTCATTCTTCTATATATCTCTCTCTCCTTCCTAGGTAACCCCACAATAAATTTGGGTCCCAAACTTGAGACATGAAAATTTTGAAAGAGTGCAAAGTTCTTTTTAACTACCTTCATTGGAAGATATTTCTTCGAATGAAGGTCCTTTGCTCAAAGGTATTTACGCAAATACATTCGATCGAAGCTTAACCTTCAAGTGAAGATCATCTTTGTTCAAAGGCCTTTGCTAATGAAAAAAAATAATAAACTAATAACTTCGAGCAAAGGTGACCTTCACTCGAAGGTATTATTTTATTATTTTTAAGGAGTTATCTAAACTGACAACTTTGTTTGTCGATTCATTTTCATCACCCATATTTAACAAAATAATCTTCTCCCAACATCTAAGGAGAGAGTCTAGAGATTGCACAATGTCAATAATCAAGGAGAACTCACCTAGTTTGAATGAAAGGTAGAAGGGGAGGTTTCAGTGAAGGTGGTAAATAAAAATATTCTTCAATTTCTCATTATAATTTTCCCTATTTTCCCCCTCATTTCCCCTCCAATTTTTCCTACAATTTCCCTTTATTTTGTGAAATTTACCTACAATTATTTTGTGAGTTCTTTAAATTTTAAAATTTAAATCATGAAATTTACAAATCACTCAAAATTTAAACCATATGTATATGATTATCAAAGATTAAAATTAATATTAGGTACACATGATTATTAATCCCTAAATTGAAATCCTATGTATATGATTATCAAAACCTAAAATTGAAACTCTACATATGATTATCAAACCCTAACATTTTGAAAACCTAAAATTAAAACATGTCATGCATAAATAAAACATGAAATATTTTCACAAAAAAATTGATCTTTAAACCTATTAAATATGTTCAATTGACCTTAACCTTACTCTCAATGGCATTGAAACTTCTTAAGTTTCTTGATTCCTTAGGAAATATGTTTTCTCATTCTTAAAGTTTAGAGATTTTACAATGTACATCAAACACATTGTACATGTGAATAGACCCTCCCATCTTCTCCCTTATTCCTCCAACCCATTAGAGATATTTAATTTTTTCCTTCTTCATATTGTCCAAGTATAGATCTTTTCCCTTACCATAGACCTACTCACTCCGCTTTCTATGCCATCTAGTTCTTAAGTCATGACTCCTACAAGTCTATGTATCTAGATATCTAGATGGAATCTTTTTTTATTTAATCCTAGTTCCATGTATGTCACAACCTCCATAGCCACATATCCATATTCCTATAATATATCCTATATCCATGCTCCACCTTCTTCGCTTTTCACATCCTACATATATGATGCACTCATTTATCTCACCTCCTTGCTTCTCTCATATCTTTTCATCCAATTTTACATTATAGCCCTAAAACTTAATCCATCCTTGTCCATATCAACTATTTACAACACCTCCATCTAACAATCATTTTCTAGATTCCTTTCATGAAATTCCATCTCCTCTTTCTTTTTGATTCCTTCTATGAAATTCATTTCCTTTCCTACATTTTTTCCATTCATATAATATGGTTAGATTTCGTTCCTCCATTGCCTTATTCTCACTAGACCCACACTCATCTAACACCTCCATGCTTCTTGTCCTCCATAATTTAAGCATAGGTCAGTAGAAATTAGATACTCTTTCTCATTCTTAGGAGGTCACCATGGAATTCCATCATAACCCTCTTTCTCCTAATATTATATATCATCCATTTCCACCAAATTTCTTGGACCCTCTATTAGAAATTTTTTATTAGTTCTCATGTACTATTATAACATACATACATACATACATACATATATATATATATCATTACATGTAAAATTATAACATTTGAATAAATAATGTTATAAAACCTTACTTTCTTATTAAATATTCTTTATAAAGCATATAATGAATTTAATACATGTAAAATTATAACACGTGAATATATAATTTTATAAAACCTTACTTTCTTATTAAATATTCTTTATAAAACATATAATGAATTTAATAATTAAGTCATTTTTGATAAAATATTAGATGAAGTCAACATCTTCCACCCTTAAGTCATTTCTAATAAACCATTCCTAACCATTTCCACACTCAAAAATCTATTTTGATGAGGTCTTAACATCTTCCACCCTTAATGTTCCAATCTCCATTATTGACCCTATCGTAAAAGGGCCAACTAATGAACAAGATGTATAGGATCAACACAACACATGAATATGAGCCACTAGATCAATACTATCTTCTATGGTGCTAGAGGATAAAATTGTTGCAAGGTGTGCACCCTTGGTCTCCTTGTGTTGTGCATCACAACACCTGAATTCGTGACATGGCTTAACCACCTCCCATGGATTCATTAACTTTGGTTGTTGTATCAGGCATTAACAAGTCAATCTTTTGGCACAATGACAACCATCTTTGCAAAAAAATGTATCAAAGCCTGGGTGATGGCTTTGAACCCCTCGCTTGCGCTGGGGGATTGTTGCAAGGTGTGCTCCCTTGGTCTCCTTGTGTTTTGCAGTGCAACACTCGGGTTTGTGACATGGCTTAACCGCATCCCGTGGATTTATTAACTCTAGTGATTATAGTAGGTACACCAATAATCATCTTTGCAACAAAAACCCTATTCCTCCTCCACACCCCTCTTTCTTTAGCCATCATATTCACCCAATTATCCTTCCATAATTCATTATGCCAAACTTTGAAACTTATAATGGGGTATTTCATGCCCTAAATTTAACACCAAATTACTACTCAAGGGCACCAATATTTTTTCTTAAAGGCTTCTATTCTACCTTGACATTCTTCAATCATAATTTTTTTCTCAAGATTTAGTTGTTCTACCCATGTCCTTAACTTAGGGATAAACTCATGTTTTTTTATGTTCTCTTTTGCAAACGGTTATCATATAATTTTCTATTGCCTTTATCCTTGCTAGCTTTACATCATTTTTCTCTAATCTTCCTTCACAATTTTTTTTTGGAGTTTAGTTTATTTATTTTACCAATTAACTACTTCTATGTATCTATCAATATCATTTTTTATTATATCTCCTCATTGTTCATTACCTTTTTTATCCACTAATTTTTCACCTTGGTTTCATGTTTCATTCTATCCAAGGATATTATTTCATCTCATGAATGTGACAATATTAGAAGACAAATATTTCATGTGCTAGTCTTGCCAACTAGTTCTTTGGCATACACTAAATTACAATTGGAATGTTTAAATGATTACAAAAGTTATTAGACTTGACTGAATTTCACATGTATGATTACAATAACTTTAGAACTATTACTTGACCTTTGTATGAAATTTATTAATTTTACCTAATTTTTGAAATTGACAACTATAAATTTTCTATCACCTTATGAGGGATACAGAGTAGAAGTAGTAAGATTAATTGTAATAGGTATTTGCATTAACCTCTTTCATGTATCAATGTTTAGTAATAAGATATTTTTTATGCCATGCTCCTTCTTGGTAACCTAGATGGATGTTAGGATAAGGAAATGGCTAGGGAAAGGTTAGTCTAGTCTAAAAATATTGTAAGTGAATTCATTTTAGTTATATCTTTAGTGAATAATAAATTATGAGATGAGCTATAGTTTGGTTCCATAAGAAATGTATGTCTTATAGAAACTATAATATTAGTATGTGTACTTATTGTAGGTGTGGCTTAGTAATTGGGTTTCCCACACCTTTTTGATAAAATTAATGTATACACTTGTTTCTATCTATTGAATTATTTTAATGAAGGTTAGTGTTGTAGATTAGGTCACACAAATAATATGATAGCATGGTATAACCTTACTTTAAACTATAAGATTTAACCACCTTGATGTTTAAGCTTTTAGAACATGTTTAAGATACATGGCACCCCCATCGTACCTCATCGAGAAACACAAGCTTAGGTAATTAAAAATTATTTCATCATGTGAATAGTCCAAGTGTTTTGTTTTGTCAAACCCTAGTAGCTTTTGGAAACACACCTTCCTAGGTAAGAATGGAAAATATTTAGATATTCAAACTAGAGACTTCAGGGACTTAAATTGGTTGAATTGGATTAGTATTGGTGCATGAACTAATATTTTTATTAAACAATTAGGTGGTTAATAACCTTATATATTATGAAATAAATAAGAATATTAGGAATATAAAATAGCTTTAGGAAAATAAAATGGAGCAATAGAAAGTTAAGAATAAGAGCTACAATCATAGCCAAACATAGATGGAATCTAGTCATGTGGAAAGATAGACTGGTAGAATTTAAAGGTAGAGAAATTCTTAAAAAAATTCATGGCCTTAGTCAAAACATAACTAGGAGAAAAGCCTTGATTTATGTTGTGTTACTCCTTATGTACATGTGTTTTTGTATTCTCTCATTAATTTTGGTGCTAGATATGGAAATGCATTACTGCAAGGATGGAGTTATGGTGAAGAGTGCAGAATTATGATGGGGTACGATGAAGGTGGAGTAGTGAGTTTTCATGATGAAAGGAAATGACAAACGATATGAAAAAAATGGTAAGGAAAATAATATGAAAACATTCCCTCCCCCCAGCTTAATTATGAGTCATATCACTATTATTCATAAGAAATAACAATATTTAATATGTAAAAGAAATTAGAAACTTTCAAAAATACGAATACCAATACCGTCTGCGGGTCATGTCACCAATAAGCGTGGAGTACGAAAGTTGAGGTGGCCACATAAACCGCACAAAAGAAATATGAATCAACACAAGGAAATCTTTGATGATTGGCAACACATCAAGTGGGAAATGAAGTAGCCACATGAGAGAATGAAGGGCTACTAACAGTGTTAAGAATGCCAATGTGGACAATTGGCATGGTATTGCTAATGGGAGAAGAAATGACACTTGGCCATCATGAAATTAGAATGGAAGAAGCATAGGTGGAAATTGAATGGATGATGGTGGTGCAAAAAATGATGGGGAAAAGAACAAATACAAATTTCCTATCCATAGGATGACAATAGCCACTGAAAATGAAGCACAAGCAAAATTACAAAATTTGGAACAAATAGGTAGAAGGTCTTGGCCATAGCATGATAGGAAGGAGTGCCTGATACAACTGGTGAAGCTCAAAGGAACAAGAAACTGAAATGAATATGTGATGGAGTGTTGTTGTGAACAAGAACATCAGGAAGATGGAAAGTCAACTTCCATCATGAGAAATGAATAAGAAACCTATCACACCATAGATTAGGTAGCGACAAGAATTCTAATCCTTGTTCCTTGCACCAATAAAATTATTATTAATATAATAAATGGAATAAAAGAGAGAATCATCCTTTTGTCCAAGTATTGCTCCCATGGAATTATCTGAAGCATCTATATGGATGTGAAATGGAAATTCCCAGTTTGGTCCTCACAAAACTGGTGTAGTTATAAGCTTCTCCTTAATTTCTTTAAAATATTTTTAGAATTCTTATGTCCATGAAAATTAGCATCTTTACCTAGCAAAAGAAACTTAGGTGAGGTGATCTTACTGAAATTTTGAATAAATCTTCTATAATATCTAGCATGACCCAAAAAACAATGAACATCTTTATAAGAAGTAGGCACAGGTAAGTCTTGAATTATCTTTACCTTTTTGGGATCTACCTCAATTCCCTTTGAAGAAATATAATTCCCTAAGACAATAACTTTAGTCATCAAGATATGACACTTTTTATGGCACAAAGATAGATTAGGATCAATGTATAAATTTTAAGAACCTTTTCTAGATTTTCCTTTGCTTCCTCATACATGTCTCCATAAATAGTAAAATCATCCATGTAGACTTCCACACAATCATGAATCAAATCTATAAAAATACTTAAGATATCCCACTAGAAGGTAGTAGGAGCATTACATAACCCAAAAGGTAAGACATTATAAGAAAATGTACCCCATGGGCAAGTAAAGGTGGTCTTGTTTTGATCCTCTAAAGCTATACAGATTTGATTGTAACCACTGAATCCATCAAGGAAGGAAAATAATTTCTTTCCAGCAAGGCTATGTAGGACTTGATCAATAAAGGGTAGTGGAAAATGGTCTTTCTTGGTAGCCTTATATTGAAGGGCTCTATAGTCTACACATATTCACCACTTCCCATTCTTTTTGGGAACTACCACAAGAGGTGACACCCATTGGCTATCAAAGATAGGATAGATGAATCCTACGTTAAGTAACTTTTGGAGTTCATCTTTAACAATTTCTCATAGGATAGGGTTCAATCTTCTTTGTGGTTGTATTACAGGTCTACTTCCCTCCTTTATATATATGATGTATGCAAGTGGCAAGGTGTATACCTCTCATATCTTGGTAATCCAAAGCAAAGGAATCTTTATGGGGATGCAACATAGCAATGAGATATTCTAACTGTGAGGGGCTCAGTTGGGATTTATATTAATTTTTTTACGTAAAACTTCCATAGCCTGAGATTGGATAGGAGTATTTACAACAAGCAATTGGAAAGTAGATGAGGGTGGATCAGAATCCCCAGATGCTAAGAATGGACTGTATATACAAGTGTGTGGTAATAACTAATGCAAAGTAATGGAATGTTGAATAGATTGTGTATTACTAGCTAGTTGAAAATTCCCAAATGGGAAATTGTCACTTATACCCCAAGGAAAAATCATTCTTTCTAAGACATTATCAAACAAATACTAATTTTGCAAGAAATTATTAAGAACATTGTCTTCTGATATTTGCTCAAATTCTCTACTTTGATCAATTGTCAAAATATGCAAAGATTCATCTAAATAACTATCGATCCACAATGGATCATTTGTTTCTAATAAAGGTTGTGTTGGAGGGTACAACATCGGTTGCTTCATTTGTTCTCCATTTGAAATTACCATATTGTCAGACCTATAATTAAAAAAAGCATTAGCTACAGCTAACCAAGGTCCTCTTAAAATTAAGGGGTATCCCCCAACTTAATCTTTGGTTGTAAAATCATAAAATCTATGGGATATTCCCAAAACTCAACAAAAATAATAATGTCTTCAATCATACCTTTTTGCTTTACAAGGGAACGATCCACCATTTGTAAGACTGTTGGAGTAAGTCTTAGTCCTTGAAGGGATAGTTTCTCCTTAGTCTCATTTGTCATTACATTTATGGCTGCTCCTAAATCCACAAGTGTATTTGGGATAACTATATTACCAATATGTACCTTTATCATTGGGCTCCTAGGATCCGCATACTTAGGAACAAAAATATTTCACAACATCAAATTTGAAAGTTGTCCAATAACTTGGATTGTCTTGAGATCTTGTTTCTTTTGTTGTTTTCTTCCACATAGTTCTTTAACTACTCTTGTATACACTAGAACATCTCAAATGGCCTACAAAAGAGGGATTTTAATGTTAACATTTCTTAATTTATTAATGAAATCAAAGCCGGATTGAGATGTTTCTTGTTCTTTTGGTTGTTCTTGAAACCTATTAGGAAATGGGGTCCTTGGTTGTTCTTTTTCTAGTTCTACTGGAGAATCTTCTACCTCTGTGATAGTTGGCCCTTGAAGATTCTTTCCCGATCTTAATTGTACGCCATCAATTTATAGTGTATTGACAGGATAGGTTGGGTATCCTGTCACTTCATTGCTATAAGTTGATTGATCCACCTTATTATTTAGATTGGGTGATGGTTGTGTGAACATAGGCATTTCTTTTGGTGGTTGGTTTGAACTAGATGGTTGATTAGATGATGATGGAACAAGCGGTAAGAGTTGTTGTGACTACTAATAAGGATTTATTGTTGATGGTGATGGATAGGGAGGGTATAATTGATATTGTGGGTATGTTGGTGGTGTCACTTGCCATGCTTGCCATGATTGTGGAGCATGTGGGTATTGTTGTGTCCATTGAGGGTAGTGTGGAGGTTGTTTCCAACCTCCAAACCATCCAGGTTGATTTGGAAAAGGAGTTTGTTGATAAGGATAAGGACTTGAATGTGATGTATGATAATCAGTTGGGGGTGTTCCTTGTGGTTTCCAAGGCCTCCTTTGAGCCATAAAGTAAATAGGCTCTTCTGTATATTCTACTTCATTCATGTTTACAGGAAGGGGTCTTAGAATGGTGTTCCTACTGGTATCTTCTAAAGAAGAGATTTGTGTTTTGTTGTAGGGACACTCCTCACAATTATGTCGTTTATGATAAATAGGAAAAAATACAACAAGGTATTTTTCATCCTCTTAATGCTTCTTTCATGTATACAAGGTGTCGATATGCTTACCCATGTGACTCAGTAGATCATCCTTAAGGTCTTTGAGCAATGTACCTAGTTCTCTTTTTGTGACATCTGATGTCCCTCCAAAAGAGACATGCTTCACGGTGTACCCTCGTACTAAATGGGTGGACCTTGAATAGCTCTTGCACACATCATAGATATCATCAAACCTCAATTTATAAATATCTCCCCCACACAGAAGGTTCAAAATATCCAAAGATTCATCCCTAACCCCATTAAGAAAGATAATTTTTATAGTGTCATTATTTAACCCTATTTGCCTAGTCCTCTAAAGACTAAATAGAAAATGTTCCAGATAAACTTCTAATGTATCTTCTTCATGTTGCATGATGTGGAATATCTTGTCTTGGATTTCCTTGTTCTTGCAATATTCTTGGTATTTCTCCAAGAAATTTGTCTTCATGTTGTCCCAACTATGAATGGTTTCACATCTTAGTCCCATAAACCATCGCAATGTTGCATCCTTCAGAGTAGTTGGAAATGGTTTAAGTTTATGTGCATCATTGCACTAGTAGAATTTGGCAAATAAATGACTACATGACTAAAATTTTTAGTCATGTGACTAACACTAGCAGTATCTTGAAAATAAATGACTAATTTGGTCATTTATAAGTGACTAATTTGGTCATTGGCTAAAATCACAACTAAATGACTAATATCAAACAAATAAAAATGACTAAATAAATGACTAAATATATGGTTAAATTAATGACTAAATACATGACTATTACTCCTCTATTCTTTTTTCTTTCAAATTTGATCATAATCCATAGAGCTAATTAATCCCTCCTCATGGGACCCCTACCTAAGCGGTCCATTTGGCCGCCTAGGTTGCTTGGTGCACCAAAAATACCTATTTCGTGGAAGGCATTTCCTCTCGGTGCAGTCTTAAGGCCTTCACATATTTTATAAAAAAAATTAAAAACATTTAAATTCTTTAACTTTTATTACTTATTATGTTAATGAATCGTTAATCTTTTTAACTATGATTTGAAGCCAGTTTGATTTCCTATTGTGTTAGCATGTCAAATGTATCAAAGAGCAATTGTGGTCAATTTCACTAATAAAATATGATTTAAAAATAGAATTATTTTACAATCTATGAAATCAATTGAGTGTGGATCATTTTTATAGATGTTATTTTTAATACAAGTTTGAACTCTAGTAATTTTAGGAGCACATCATGCTTATCTTAATTTTCACAACCTATATTAAAATGACAATGTAGATAGATGAATTTTTTTCCCCTAAAAATGAAGATTAATTTTTGTATGCCTTCTGCACAATAGTTTTTTTTGGTGCATTTTAGAAATAGGTATTTTTGGTAGACAAAAAAAATTTAAAAAAAGTGTATTTTTGGTGCCT